>OZ023167.1:18149728-18865805 GCA_963678695.2 Diplodus puntazzo | reverse complement strand
GTTAATCGGTTCTTCTCTGACCTGGCTGGATTCTCTGCTTTTTTTTTCTTTTCAAGATCTCTCAAAAGAACCAGTGTGCTTGATAAGAGTGGTGGCATACAGACTCTCAAGAGCAAACACAGTAAGATGGAACTTCCATATCCATGCTGTACACTCTGTGTTTGAGCACACAGGTGACGTCGTCCAGTGTTTTGAAACCATCAGGGGAGTTTGAGCCTACCACTGTGCTGGAAGCTGGAGGGTTTGTGAGACTACTGGACGATGATACTTTCAGCTTTCACTTCAAACTATTTAATTGCATTATGCCTCGTGTGGACATTTTCTTCATCCAGCTCCAGAAGCTGACCATCGTCTCAGTCTTTGTCCGGGGAATAATGCAGCAGTTCACACAGTTTTTCTGACTTCAGCGTACAGTATTTAATACCGGCAGTAGCAGGCCACCGAATTGTAAAGGAATGACTTCCTCAGCAGAATGTGTTGCGTGAACAAGCCCCGACGGCAGCATTCCCCGACGCGCGTGGACTGCGAGGGCCCGTTCAACGCTGCTTGCAGCTTTAATTATATTATTATTATATTATTATTTTTATCCTCAAAAATGATCGCATATTTCACTGCCTGAACATACCCCAAAACTCACCAAACTTGGAATATAAGTCACACCTGTCGCCAAATTTTATAATCTATTGTCGTCCTGAATTTCCACCACTAGGTGGCGCTGTCATTAAGGAAAGCGCGTTTTGGCTAATAACTCCCATATACTTTGTTGCACATTCAAAAACCTTATATCCACGCGTTCAGTGAATTGTGCTGAATCTTGTGGTATAGGCCACGCCCATTTCCGCCTACCGTTTTTTTTCGCTACGTCGCAAAATGTCGAAAACCTACTTTTTCGAACTCCTCCCAGGCGATTTCACCGATTTGCACGAAACTTGGCACACAGCATCTGTGGACCCTGCTGACAAAAAGTTATCAAAAGAATTTTGATAGATCAAACGATACTCACGTTATTAATTAACAACTTCCTGCAGATTTCATTACAAAGAGGAAGTGATGCATATCTTCACATTGGTGTGTCTGAATGACATGAAACTCAGAATACTAGTCCCCCATGAGCCCCTGAGTCCCTGTGCAAAATTTGAGGCGATGACCATAAGGTGGCGCTCTTTAAATTGAAGTATTTTATATCTCCACATCGGTTCATCGGATTAACACGAAACTTTGAACAATTATTGTCAGTGCCTTCCTGAGGACAGCTGACAAAGGGTATACCGATCAGCCACTAGGTGGCGCTCTGGTGGCCGTATAATTAAAGATTTGGCACTGTGCCCACACCATAACACTTATGGAAATGAAACTCATAGGGGTGCTATAGAATGGCCCCTGTAACCCACACACCAAATATGACCAGCAGGGGGCGCTATTTTGAAAAAAAAATGTTTTTGGCCCATAAATCCCGCATAATAAGTTGCACATTGTTAAACCTTATATTTACATGTTCCCTGAATTCAGCTGAATTGTGTGGTGTAGGCCCCGCCCACTTTGACAGCAACTTTCCATTCGCAAAATCGCACCAAATGAAAAACCTACTTTTTCGAACTCCTCCTAGACGATTTGACCGATTTGCACCAAACTTTGCATGAAGCATCTGTGGACCCTCCTGACAAAAAGTTATCAAAAGAATTTTGATAGCCCAAAAAACGCCCAAAACATAAAACAAAAAATTCCTGCACATTGCATTCAAAACAGATATTGTTCCATATCTTCCCCAAATACATTCCCATTACCACAACACTTTTGCTAATTGTGTTCCATGGCCTGATGAGGGTCTGTGTAAAATTTGGAGCAAATCGGCCAATAGGTGGCGATCTGGTGGCAGTCTAATTAGTTTGCATGGAATTAAATGGGAAAATCTTTAAATCCTCTTCAAAACTCATCCACTTTCAACCTCTCCTTGTCCTTCATACTTTGAGCTACAGACTCCATTTCAACTTCAGAAAAGAGTCTCGAGACCTTGAAATATTAGTCCTGTATTCATGTGAGGGGCCGGCTCTACGCAGGGGCAAGAGGGGGCAGCCCCCCCACAAATAAATGTCTTGCCCCCTCAACTCATCTCTCTGTCCCTCCGCTCCGCTGTGCGTGCATTCACAGGCTGCGCAGCACGCACACACACACACACACACACACACACACACACACACACACCCCTCCCTAAACTCTTAGTAAATATCCAATCACTGTTGCAGTATGCAAATGAGCCAAGACGTAGCATGACAATATGGTGTCAGGTTTCACCACGGCGGGAAGACTTTGAAGTAGCAGCAGCAGTTTCTTTTAAAATATGATTGGCTCAGCAGCTCAGTCAGTCATTAAACCATTATTTTCCTGTTTAAAGAAAGAAAGGGGAGCGGGATAAGTTCAAATGAGCAAACATGCTAAAAAGAAAGAAGCCGGAGAAAGAGATGGATGGAGCAGAAACATTAAGGGCAAAAAAGAAAAAAACGGTTAATAGAGGATGCAGTCAAATGCGCCAAATAAACAGAGCTTTTAGTGGTGGAGGAGCGAAGGTCAGCGCGGCTACAGTCAGCCAGGACAGTGACGACACGGACCCAGCAGGGTCACATTTCCTTATTGCAAAAGCAAACATATTTCAGGAGAGTCTGTGTTCAAAGTTTAAAAAATATTATTTGAATATATAGGCTATACATCCTGTCTTTTACATCCTAACTCATTTATCATTGTTGCTGTTATTGTGAATATTAGCTGACAAGGCCAGTGTCAGTCGCGGAGTTGATGCAGAGGGACAGGATAATGCCAGTTATAGGAGTGAGGAGGAGGAAGAGACAGATGAGGAGGGACAGGAGCAGGGGGAGATGGAAAAGGAGGAGGAGAAGGAGGAAGAGGAGGAGGAGAAAGAGGAGGAAGAGGAAATTGGAGCAGGAACCACCAAAAAAACAAAACAGTGCCAGGGACAGGTGCAGTGTGCAGGACTGGGTTGGCAATAAGTCTTTGCATAGCATTATATTAAGTCACATGTTGATGTTTCAGTTCCAGTCACACAGAAACAATAAGCCCATCCTCTCCTGCAGTTATGTCAGTGGCTTTCTGAACTAGACATCTGTTTTCTTTCCAAAGTTAATGAGTTATGGCTAATATTCGTTATTACTGATGTTCTTTTCATCCAGATATAGCAGTACATTAGATGCAAATAAAGTATTCATCTTAAAACTACGGTTCCACTTGCATCCGTCATGCAATCAGATAAAAGGTCTCTCCAAACCAAGCTTGAGGGCTGAATTTCAACCCCAGCCCGCCTCTGCCAGTGTGTGACAGATCCCTACGTAAAGTCCCGCTGTAGTTCTGCACTGTTTTGTTTCATATAATCACGGCATTTTTTTTTTTTTTAACAAAGCCAGCTCACTTATTTTTTGCTCCAGCTTCCAGCAGCTCACAAAGAGAAAGTTGGACAGGTCTGATGGTAGAGGCCTGGCAAAGTGCAATCCACTTCTCCAGGTTGGGTTGGACACATAGCTAACAACCCAGTTCAATGAAGAAACACTGTTACTATAAGCACAGAAAAAAAAAGTGCTGGAGCATGATGTGTATACATGATGCCCCCTTCACATTTTTGTCTGCCCCCTCATATATGCCTGCCTAGAACCGGCCCTGGTAACATCCCATTAGTTAATCGGTTCTTCTCTGACCTGGCTGGATTCTCTGCTTTTTTTTTCTTTTCAAGATCTCTCAAAAGAACCAGTGTGCTTGATAAGAGTGGTGGCATACAGACTCTCAAGAGCAAACACAGTAAGATGGAACTTCCATATCCATGCTGTACACTCTGTGTTTGAGCACACAGGTGACGTCGTCCAGTGTTTTGAAACCATCAGGGGAGTTTGAGCCTACCACTGTGCTGGAAGCTGGAGGGTTTGTGAGACTACTGGACGATGATACTTTCAGCTTTCACTTCAAACTATTTAATTGCATTATGCCTCGTGTGGACATTTTCTTCATCCAGCTCCAGAAGCTGACCATCGTCTCAGTCTTTGTCCGGGGAATAATGCAGCAGTTCACACAGTTTTTCTGACTTCAGCGTACAGTATTTAATACCGGCAGTAGCAGGCCACCGAATTGTAAAGGAATGACTTCCTCAGCAGAATGTGTTGCGTGAACAAGCCCCGACGGCAGCATTCCCCGACGCGCGTGGACTGCGAGGGCCCGTTCAACGCTGCTTGCAGCTTTAATTAGGGCCCGAGCAGGGAACCTGCAAGGACCCTATTGTAATCGCAATGATTATTATTATTATTATTATTATTATTATTTTTATCCTCAAAAATGATCGCATATTTCACTGCCTGAACATACCCCAAAACTCACCAAACTTGGAATATAAGTCACACCTGTCGCCAAATTTTATAATCTATTGTCGTCCTGAATTTCCACCACTAGGTGGCGCTGTCATTAAGGAAAGCGCGTTTTGGCTAATAACTCCCATATACTTTGTTGCACATTCAAAAACCTTATATCCACGCGTTCAGTGAATTGTGCTGAATCTTGTGGTATAGGCCACGCCCATTTCCGCCTACCGTTTTTTTTCGCTACGTCGCAAAATGTCGAAAACCTACTTTTTCGAACTCCTCCCAGGCGATTTCACCGATTTGCACGAAACTTGGCACACAGCATCTGTGGACCCTGCTGACAAAAAGTTATCAAAAGAATTTTGATAGATCAAACGATACTCACGTTATTAATTAACAACTTCCTGCAGATTTCGTTACAAACAGGAAGTGATGCATATCTTCACATTGGTATGTCCTAATGACATGAAACTCAGAATACTACTTACCCATAGGCCCCTGAGGACCTGTGCAAAATTTTAGACGATGACCATAAGGTGGCGCTCTTTAAATTGAAGTAATTTATATCTCCACAACGGTTCATCGGATTAACACGAAAGTCTGAACAATTATTGTCAGTACCTTCCTGAGGATACCTGACAAAGGGTTTATCGATCAGCCACTAGGTGGCGCTCTGGTGGCCGTATGATTTAATATTTGGCACTGTGCCCACACCATAACACTTATGGAAATGAAACTCATAGGGGTGCTATAGAATGGCCCCTGTAACCCACACACCAAATATGACCAGCAGGGGGCGCTATTTGAAAAAAAAATGTTTTTAGGCCCATAAATCCCGCATAATAAGTTGCACATTGTTAAACCTTATATTTACATGTTCCCTGAATTCAGCTGAATTGTGTGGTGTAGGCCCCGCCCACTTTGACAGCAACTTTCCATTCGCAAAATCGCACCAAATGAAAAACCTACTTTTTCGAACTCCTCCTAGACGATTTGACCGATTTGCACCAAACTTTGCATGAAGCATCTGTGGACCCTCCTGACAAAAAGTTATTAAAAGAATTTTGATAGCCCAAAAAACGCCCAAAACATAAAACAAAAAATTCCTGCACATTGCATTCAAAACAGATATTGTTCCATATCTTCCCCAAATACATTCCCATTACCACAACACTTTTGCTAATTGTGTTCCATGGCCTGATGAGGGTCTGTGTAAAATTTGGAGCAAATCGGCCAATAGGTGGCGATCTGGTGGCAGTCTAATTAGTTTGCATGGAATTAAATGGGAAAATCTTTAAATCCTCTTCAAAACTCATCCACTTTCAACCTCTCCTTGTCCTTCATACTTTGAGCTACAGACTCCATTTCAACTTCAGAAAAGAGTCTCGAGACCTTGAAATATTAGTCCTGTATTCATGTGAGGGGCCGGCTCTACGCAGGGGCAAGAGGGGGCAGCCCCCCCACAAATAAATGTCTTGCCCCCTCAACTCATCTCTCTGTCCCTCCGCTCCGCTGTGCGTGCATTCACAGGCTGCGCAGCACGCACACACACACACACACACACACACACACACACACACACACACACACACCCCTCCCTAAACTCTTAGTAAATATCCAATCACTGTTGCAGTATGCAAATGAGCCAAGACGTAGCATGACAATATGGTGTCAGGTTTCACCACGGCGGGAAGACTTTGAAGTAGCAGCAGCAGTTTCTTTTAAAATATGATTGGCTCAGCAGCTCAGTCAGTCATTAAACCATTATTTTCCTGTTTAAAGAAAGAAAGGGGAGCGGGATAAGTTCAAATGAGCAAACATGCTAAAAAGAAAGAAGCCGGAGAAAGAGATGGATGGAGCAGAAACATTAAGGGCAAAAAAGAAAAAAAACGGTTAATAGAGGATGCAGTCAAATGCGCCAAATAAACAGAGCTTTTAGTGGTGGAGGAGCGAAGGTCAGCGCGGCTACAGTCAGCCAGGACAGTGACGACACGGACCCAGCAGGGTCACATTTCCTTATTGCAAAAGCAAACATATTTCAGGAGAGTCTGTGTTCAAAGTTTAAAAAATATTATTTGAATATATAGGCTATACATCCTGTCTTTTACATCCTAACTCATTTATCATTGTTGCTGTTATTGTGAATATTAGCTGACAAGGCCAGTGTCAGTCGCGGAGTTGATGCAGAGGGACAGGATAATGCCAGTTATAGGAGTGAGGAGGAGGAAGAGACAGATGAGGAGGGACAGGAGCAGGGGGAGATGGAAAAGGAGGAGGAGAAGGAGGAAGAGGAGGAGGAGAAAGAGGAGGAAGAGGAAATTGGAGCAGGAACCACCAAAAAAACAAAACAGTGCCAGGGACAGGTGCAGTGTGCAGGACTGGGTTGGCAATAAGTCTTTGCATAGCATTATATTAAGTCACATGTTGATGTTTCAGTTCCAGTCACACAGAAACAATAAGCCCATCCTCTCCTGCAGTTATGTCAGTGGCTTTCTGAACTAGACATCTGTTTTCTTTCCAAAGTTAATGAGTTATGGCTAATATTCGTTATTACTGATGTTCTTTTCATCCAGATATAGCAGTACATTAGATGCAAATAAAGTATTCATCTTAAAACTACGGTTCCACTTGCATCCGTCATGCAATCAGATAAAAGGTCTCTCCAAACCAAGCTTGAGGGCTGAATTTCAACCCCAGCCCGCCTCTGCCAGTGTGTGACAGATCCCTACGTAAAGTCCCGCTGTAGTTCTGCACTGTTTTGTTTCATATAATCACGGCATTTTTTTTTTTTTAACAAAGCCAGCTCACTTATTTTTTGCTCCAGCTTCCAGCAGCTCACAAAGAGAAAGTTGGACAGGTCTGATGGTAGAGGCCTGGCAAAGTGCAATCCACTTCTCCAGGTTGGGTTGGACACATAGCTAACAACCCAGTTCAATGAAGAAACACTGTTACTATAAGCACAGAAAAAAAAAGTGCTGGAGCATGATGTGTATACATGATGCCCCCTTCACATTTTTGTCTGCCCCCTCATATATGCCTGCCTAGAACCGGCCCTGGTAACATCCCATTAGTTAATCGGTTCTTCTCTGACCTGGCTGGATTCTCTGCTTTTTTTTTCTTTTCAAGATCTCTCAAAAGAACCAGTGTGCTTGATAAGAGTGGTGGCATACAGACTCTCAAGAGCAAACACAGTAAGATGGAACTTCCATATCCATGCTGTACACTCTGTGTTTGAGCACACAGGTGACGTCGTCCAGTGTTTTGAAACCATCAGGGGAGTTTGAGCCTACCACTGTGCTGGAAGCTGGAGGGTTTGTGAGACTACTGGACGATGATACTTTCAGCTTTCACTTCAAACTATTTAATTGCATTATGCCTCGTGTGGACATTTTCTTCATCCAGCTCCAGAAGCTGACCATCGTCTCAGTCTTTGTCCGGGGAATAATGCAGCAGTTCACACAGTTTTTCTGACTTCAGCGTACAGTATTTAATACCGGCAGTAGCAGGCCACCGAATTGTAAAGGAATGACTTCCTCAGCAGAATGTGTTGCGTGAACAAGCCCCGACGGCAGCATTCCCCGACGCGCGTGGACTGCGAGGGCCCGTTCAACGCTGCTTGCAGCTTTAATTATTATTATTATTATTATTTTTATCCTCAAAAATGATCGCATATTTCACTGCCTGAACATACCCCAAAACTCACCAAACTTGGAATATAAGTCACACCTGTCGCCAAATTTTATAATCTATTGTCGTCCTGAATTTCCACCACTAGGTGGCGCTGTCATTAAGGAAAGCGCGTTTTGGCTAATAACTCCCATATACTTTGTTGCACATTCAAAAACCTTATATCCACGCGTTCAGTGAATTGTGCTGAATCTTGTGGTATAGGCCACGCCCATTTCCGCCTACCGTTTTTTTTCGCTACGTCGCAAAATGTCGAAAACCTACTTTTTCGAACTCCTCCCAGGCGATTTCACCGATTTGCACGAAACTTGGCACACAGCATCTGTGGACCCTGCTGACAAAAAGTTATCAAAAGAATTTTGATAGATCAAACGATACTCACGTTATTAATTAACAACTTCCTGCAGATTTCATTACAAAGAGGAAGTGATGCATATCTTCACATTGGTGTGTCTGAATGACATGAAACTCAGAATACTAGTCCCCCATGAGCCCCTGAGTCCCTGTGCAAAATTTGAGGCGATGACCATAAGGTGGCGCTCTTTAAATTGAAGTATTTTATATCTCCACATCGGTTCATCGGATTAACACGAAACTTTGAACAATTATTGTCAGTGCCTTCCTGAGGACAGCTGACAAAGGGTATACCGATCAGCCACTAGGTGGCGCTCTGGTGGCCGTATAATTAAAGATTTGGCACTGTGCCCACACCATAACACTTATGGAAATGAAACTCATAGGGGTGCTATAGAATGGCCCCTGTAACCCACACACCAAATATGACCAGCAGGGGGCGCTATTTTGAAAAAAAAATGTTTTTGGCCCATAAATCCCGCATAATAAGTTGCACATTGTTAAACCTTATATTTACATGTTCCCTGAATTCAGCTGAATTGTGTGGTGTAGGCCCCGCCCACTTTGACAGCAACTTTCCATTCGCAAAATCGCACCAAATGAAAAACCTACTTTTTCGAACTCCTCCTAGACGATTTGACCGATTTGCACCAAACTTTGCATGAAGCATCTGTGGACCCTCCTGACAAAAAGTTATCAAAAGAATTTTGATAGCCCAAAAAACGCCCAAAACATAAAACAAAAAATTCCTGCACATTGCATTCAAAACAGATATTGTTCCATATCTTCCCCAAATACATTCCCATTACCACAACACTTTTGCTAATTGTGTTCCATGGCCTGATGAGGGTCTGTGTAAAATTTGGAGCAAATCGGCCAATAGGTGGCGATCTGGTGGCAGTCTAATTAGTTTGCATGGAATTAAATGGGAAAATCTTTAAATCCTCTTCAAAACTCATCCACTTTCAACCTCTCCTTGTCCTTCATACTTTGAGCTACAGACTCCATTTCAACTTCAGAAAAGAGTCTCGAGACCTTGAAATATTAGTCCTGTATTCATGTGAGGGGCCGGCTCTACGCAGGGGCAAGAGGGGGCAGCCCCCCCACAAATAAATGTCTTGCCCCCTCAACTCATCTCTCTGTCCCTCCGCTCCGCTGTGCGTGCATTCACAGGCTGCGCAGCACGCACACACACACACACACACACACACACACACACACACACACACCCCTCCCTAAACTCTTAGTAAATATCCAATCACTGTTGCAGTATGCAAATGAGCCAAGACGTAGCATGACAATATGGTGTCAGGTTTCACCACGGCGGGAAGACTTTGAAGTAGCAGCAGCAGTTTCTTTTAAAATATGATTGGCTCAGCAGCTCAGTCAGTCATTAAACCATTATTTTCCTGTTTAAAGAAAGAAAGGGGAGCGGGATAAGTTCAAATGAGCAAACATGCTAAAAAGAAAGAAGCCGGAGAAAGAGATGGATGGAGCAGAAACATTAAGGGCAAAAAAGAAAAAAAACGGTTAATAGAGGATGCAGTCAAATGCGCCAAATAAACAGAGCTTTTAGTGGTGGAGGAGCGAAGGTCAGCGCGGCTACAGTCAGCCAGGACAGTGACGACACGGACCCAGCAGGGTCACATTTCCTTATTGCAAAAGCAAACATATTTCAGGAGAGTCTGTGTTCAAAGTTTAAAAAATATTATTTGAATATATAGGCTATACATCCTGTCTTTTACATCCTAACTCATTTATCATTGTTGCTGTTATTGTGAATATTAGCTGACAAGGCCAGTGTCAGTCGCGGAGTTGATGCAGAGGGACAGGATAATGCCAGTTATAGGAGTGAGGAGGAGGAAGAGACAGATGAGGAGGGACAGGAGCAGGGGGAGATGGAAAAGGAGGAGGAGAAGGAGGAAGAGGAGGAGGAGAAAGAGGAGGAAGAGGAAATTGGAGCAGGAACCACCAAAAAAACAAAACAGTGCCAGGGACAGGTGCAGTGTGCAGGACTGGGTTGGCAATAAGTCTTTGCATAGCATTATATTAAGTCACATGTTGATGTTTCAGTTCCAGTCACACAGAAACAATAAGCCCATCCTCTCCTGCAGTTATGTCAGTGGCTTTCTGAACTAGACATCTGTTTTCTTTCCAAAGTTAATGAGTTATGGCTAATATTCGTTATTACTGATGTTCTTTTCATCCAGATATAGCAGTACATTAGATGCAAATAAAGTATTCATCTTAAAACTACGGTTCCACTTGCATCCGTCATGCAATCAGATAAAAGGTCTCTCCAAACCAAGCTTGAGGGCTGAATTTCAACCCCAGCCCGCCTCTGCCAGTGTGTGACAGATCCCTACGTAAAGTCCCGCTGTAGTTCTGCACTGTTTTGTTTCATATAATCACGGCATTTTTTTTTTTTTAACAAAGCCAGCTCACTTATTTTTTGCTCCAGCTTCCAGCAGCTCACAAAGAGAAAGTTGGACAGGTCTGATGGTAGAGGCCTGGCAAAGTGCAATCCACTTCTCCAGGTTGGGTTGGACACATAGCTAACAACCCAGTTCAATGAAGAAACACTGTTACTATAAGCACAGAAAAAAAAAGTGCTGGAGCATGATGTGTATACATGATGCCCCCTTCACATTTTTGTCTGCCCCCTCATATATGCCTGCCTAGAACCGGCCCTGGTAACATCCCATTAGTTAATCGGTTCTTCTCTGACCTGGCTGGATTCTCTGCTTTTTTTTTCTTTTCAAGATCTCTCAAAAGAACCAGTGTGCTTGATAAGAGTGGTGGCATACAGACTCTCAAGAGCAAACACAGTAAGATGGAACTTCCATATCCATGCTGTACACTCTGTGTTTGAGCACACAGGTGACGTCGTCCAGTGTTTTGAAACCATCAGGGGAGTTTGAGCCTACCACTGTGCTGGAAGCTGGAGGGTTTGTGAGACTACTGGACGATGATACTTTCAGCTTTCACTTCAAACTATTTAATTGCATTATGCCTCGTGTGGACATTTTCTTCATCCAGCTCCAGAAGCTGACCATCGTCTCAGTCTTTGTATGGGGAATAATGCAGCAGTTCACACAGTTTTTCTGACTTCAGCGTACAGTATTTAATACCGGCAGTAGCAGGCCACCGAATTGTAAAGGAATGACTTCCTCAGCAGAATGTGTTGCGTGAACAAGCCCCGACGGCAGCATTCCCCGACGCGCGTGGACTGCGAGGGCCCGTTCAACGCTGCTTGCAGCTTTAATTATTATTATTATTTTTATCCTCAAAAATGATCGCATATTTCACTGCCTGAACATACCCCAAAACTCACCAAACTTGGAATATAAGTCACACCTGTCGCCAAATTTTATAATCTATTGTCGTCCTGAATTTCCACCACTAGGTGGCGCTGTCATTAAGGAAAGCGCGTTTTGGCTAATAACTCCCATATACTTTGTTGCACATTCAAAAACCTTATATCCACGCGTTCAGTGAATTGTGCTGAATCTTGTGGTATAGGCCACGCCCATTTGCGCCTACCGTTTTTTTTCGCTACGTCGCAAAATGTCGAAAACCTACTTTTTCGAACTCCTCCCAGGCGATTTCACCGATTTGCACGAAACTTGGCACACAGCATCTGTGGACCCTGCTGACAAAAAGTTATCAAAAGAATTTTGATAGATCAAACGATACTCACGTTATTAATTAACAACTTCCTGCAGATTTCATTACAAAGAGGAAGTGATGCATATCTTCACATTGGTGTGTCTGAATGACATGAAACTCAGAATACTAGTCCCCCATGAGCCCCTGAGTCCCTGTGCAAAATTTGAGGCGATGACCATAAGGTGGCGCTCTTTAAATTGAAGTATTTTATATCTCCACATCGGTTCATCGGATTAACACGAAACTTTGAACAATTATTGTCAGTGCCTTCCTGAGGACAGCTGACAAAGGGTATACCGATCAGCCACTAGGTGGCGCTCTGGTGGCCGTATAATTAAAGATTTGGCACTGTGCCCACACCATAACACTTATGGAAATGAAACTCATAGGGGTGCTATAGAATGGCCCCTGTAACCCACACACCAAATATGACCAGCAGGGGGCGCTATTTTGAAAAAAAAAAGTTTTTGGCCCATAAATCCCGCATAATAAGTTGCACATTGTTAAACCTTATATTTACATGTTCCCTGAATTCAGCTGAATTGTGTGGTGTAGGCCCCGCCCACTTTGACAGCAACTTTCCATTCGCAAAATCGCACCAAATGAAAAACCTACTTTTTCGAACTCCTCCTAGACGATTTGACTGATTTGCACCAAACTTTGCATGAAGCATCTGTGGACCCTCCTGACAAAAAGTTATTAAAAGAATTTTGATAGCCCAAAAAACGCCCAAAACATAAAACAAAAAATTCCTGCACATTGCATTCAAAACAGATATTGTTCCATATCTTCCCCAAATACATTCCCATTACCACAACACTTTTGCTAATTGTGTTCCATGGCCTGATGAGGGTCTGTGTAAAATTTGGAGCAAATCGGCCAATAGGTGGCGATCTGGTGGCAGTCTAATTAGTTTGCATGGAATTAAATGGGAAAATCTTTAAATCCTCTTCAAAACTCATCCACTTTCAACCTCTCCTTGTCCTTCATACTTTGAGCTACAGACTCCATTTCAACTTCAGAAAAGAGTCTCGAGACCTTGAAATATTAGTCCTGTATTCATGTGAGGGGACCGGCTCTACGCAGGGGCAAGAGGGGGCAGCCCCCCCACAAATAAATGTCTTGCCCCCTCAACTCATCTCTCTGTCCCTCCGCTCCGCTGTGCGTGCATTCACAGGCTGCGCAGCACGCACACACACACACACACACACACACACACACACACACACACCCCTCCCTAAACTCTTAGTAAATATCCAATCACTGTTGCAGTATGCAAATGAGCCAAGACGTAGCATGACAATATGGTGTCAGGTTTCACCACGGCGGGAAGACTTTGAAGTAGCAGCAGCAGTTTCTTTTAAAATATGATTGGCTCAGCAGCTCAGTCAGTCATTAAACCATTATTTTCCTGTTTAAAGAAAGAAAGGGGAGCGGGATAAGTTCAAATGAGCAAACATGCTAAAAAGAAAGAAGCCGGAGAAAGAGATGGATGGAGCAGAAACATTAAGGGCAAAAAAGAAAAAAAACGGTTAATAGAGGATGCAGTCAAATGCGCCAAATAAACAGAGCTTTTAGTGGTGGAGGAGCGAAGGTCAGCGCGGCTACAGTCAGCCAGGACAGTGACGACACGGACCCAGCAGGGTCACATTTCCTTATTGCAAAAGCAAACATATTTCAGGAGAGTCTGTGTTCAAAGTTTAAAAAATATTATTTGAATATATAGGCTATACATCCTGTCTTTTACATCCTAACTCATTTATCATTGTTGCTGTTATTGTGAATATTAGCTGACAAGGCCAGTGTCAGTCGCGGAGTTGATGCAGAGGGACAGGATAATGCCAGTTATAGGAGTGAGGAGGAGGAAGAGACAGATGAGGAGGGACAGGAGCAGGGGGAGATGGAAAAGGAGGAGGAGAAGGAGGAAGAGGAGGAGGAGAAAGAGGAGGAAGAGGAAATTGGAGCAGGAACCACCAAAAAAACAAAACAGTGCCAGGGACAGGTGCAGTGTGCAGGACTGGGTTGGCAATAAGTCTTTGCATAGCATTATATTAAGTCACATGTTGATGTTTCAGTTCCAGTCACACAGAAACAATAAGCCCATCCTCTCCTGCAGTTATGTCAGTGGCTTTCTGAACTAGACATCTGTTTTCTTTCCAAAGTTAATGAGTTATGGCTAATATTCGTTATTACTGATGTTCTTTTCATCCAGATATAGCAGTACATTAGATGCAAATAAAGTATTCATCTTAAAACTACGGTTCCACTTGCATCCGTCATGCAATCAGATAAAAGGTCTCTCCAAACCAAGCTTGAGGGCTGAATTTCAACCCCAGCCCGCCTCTGCCAGTGTGTGACAGATCCCTACGTAAAGTCCCGCTGTAGTTCTGCACTGTTTTGTTTCATATAATCACGGCATTTTTTTTTTTTTAACAAAGCCAGCTCACTTATTTTTTGCTCCAGCTTCCAGCAGCTCACAAAGAGAAAGTTGGACAGGTCTGATGGTAGAGGCCTGGCAAAGTGCAATCCACTTCTCCAGGTTGGGTTGGACACATAGCTAACAACCCAGTTCAATGAAGAAACACTGTTACTATAAGCACAGAAAAAAAAAGTGCTGGAGCATGATGTGTATACATGATGCCCCCTTCACATTTTTGTCTGCCCCCTCATATATGCCTGCCTAGAACCGGCCCTGGTAACATCCCATTAGTTAATCGGTTCTTCTCTGACCTGGCTGGATTCTCTGCTTTTTTTTTCTTTTCAAGATCTCTCAAAAGAACCAGTGTGCTTGATAAGAGTGGTGGCATACAGACTCTCAAGAGCAAACACAGTAAGATGGAACTTCCATATCCATGCTGTACACTCTGTGTTTGAGCACACAGGTGACGTCGTCCAGTGTTTTGAAACCATCAGGGGAGTTTGAGCCTACCACTGTGCTGGAAGCTGGAGGGTTTGTGAGACTACTGGACGATGATACTTTCAGCTTTCACTTCAAACTATTTAATTGCATTATGCCTCGTGTGGACATTTTCTTCATCCAGCTCCAGAAGCTGACCATCGTCTCAGTCTTTGTCCGGGGAATAATGCAGCAGTTCACACAGTTTTTCTGACTTCAGCGTACAGTATTTAATACCGGCAGTAGCAGGCCACCGAATTGTAAAGGAATGACTTCCTCAGCAGAATGTGTTGCGTGAACAAGCCCCGACGGCAGCATTCCCCGACGCGCGTGGACTGCGAGGGCCCGTTCAACGCTGCTTGCAGCTTTAATTATTTTTCTTCTCACAAAATGATCGCATTTTTCACTGCCTGAACATACCCCAAAACTCACCAAATTTGGAATATAAGTCACATCTGGTGAACAATTTTATAATCTATTGTCGTCGTGAATTTCCATCTCTGGGTGGCGCTGTTATTAAGGAAAGCGCGTTTTGGCTAATAACTCCCATATACTTTGTCGCACATTCGAAACCCTTATATCCACGTGTTCAGTGAATTGTGCTGAAGCTTGTGGTATAGGCCACGCCCATTTCTGACTCCGTTTTTTTTCGCTACGTCGCAAAATGTCGAAAACCTACTTTTTCGAACTCCTCCCAGGGGATTTCACCAATATGAAATTTGGCACACAGCATCTGTGGACCCTCCTGACAAAAAGTTATTAAGGGACTTGTAGTAGAAAATTTAATTTTTAAGTTATTAAATAATAACTTCCTGCAGATTTGGTTCAAAACAGGAAGTGTTTTGCATCTCCACATTGGTGTCGTCTAGTGACATGAAGCTACTTACTTGTTGTTACTACTTACCCATGAGCCCCTGTGGCCCTGTGCAAAATTTTATGCGATGACCACAAGGTGGCACTCTTTAAATTGAAGTATTTTATATCTCCACAACGTTTCATCGGATTAACACGAAATTTAGGACACTTCTTGTCAGTGCCCTCCTGAGGACAGCTGATGAAGGGTTTACCAATTCGACACTAGATGGCGCTGTGGTGCCAATTTAATTTTCTATTTGGCACTGTGCCCACACCATAACACTTATGGAAATGAAATTCATAGGGGTTGTCTAGAATGGCCCCTGTAACTCACACACCAAAAATGACCACCAGGTGGCGTTATTTTCCAAGTGAAAGTGTTTTAGACACATAACTCCCACATAATGTGTCGCACATTGTTGAACCTTATATCTACGTATTCACTCAGTTCAGCTGAATTATGTGGTGTAAACCACACCCACTTTTGCGGTAACTTTCCATTCGCAAAATCGCGAAAAGTGAAAAACCTGCTTTTTCGAACTCCTCCTAGACTATTTGACTGATATGCACCAAACTTTGAATGTAGCATCTGTGGACCCTCCTGACAAAAAGTTATTAAAAGAATGTTGATAGTCCTTAAAATGCCCGAAATATAAAACAGCAAACTCATGCATATTGTGTTGAAAACAGACAATCTTGCATATCTTCATAAGACACTGTCTGACTATCACGTAGATGTTCATATTTATGTACCATGGCGTAATGATGGTCTGTGTAAAATTTGGTGTGAATCAGCCAATAGGTGGCACTCTGGTCGCAGTCTAATTAGTGTCAATGGAAAGTAAATGCAAAAATCTTCAAATCCCCTTCAAAACTCATCGACTTTCAACCTCTCCTTGTCCCTCATGCTTTGTGCTCAGCCTCAAGCCTCAAGATTCCCCCCTCTCCATCCCTGGTTCTTTACCCAGGATCAGAGCACTCTGTGTGGGCTACAGACCAGAGCAGGTGAGCGGAGTGGAGCGAGTGGTGAGCGGAGTGTGCGCAATATAGTCGGAGCGCAGAGTGGGTTTTAATCCAAAGGCCAGAGCGATGATTCCGTTTTGCTCCAGTTCCGTTCCGATACTGCTCTCCACGAGTCTAGGGCATGCAGAAGTCCAGACTCACGTGTGCCTTAAACGGTTAGCTTACATCAGAGGTTATTCGTTGAGAGTGTTTGTAAAATATTTCGAAAAAGCAAGCAGACAGATCATAGGAGATGCTCCCTCTTTCAAATTTGAGTGAGCGTGGAGCGATTTCACCGGAGCTGAATGAAATTTTAGGGGAGCGGAGAGTGGTCTTGCAGCGGAGCTGTCTGGTATAACTTTGAGCGATGGAGCGAACGCTCACGTGAGCAGGGAGCGGAAATTCTTGCCACTCAGCTCCGCTCACATGCTCTGCTATAGACATACATTGCTGGTAAGAAACCAGCAATGTATGGGGTGTTTTATCCAAGACGTCCACTAGATAGCATTGTTGTCTTTCAAATCACATGTACATGGCCACAAATATAATTTTGAAAGAAGGCAACTGAAGCATTATTTTATGCTCATTTATGTGCAGTGATGACAAACATCATCAGATGTGCGTGGCTTTTGCAGGTAGTTTTCTCCAAATTGCACAGTACAACATGGCATAATTGATGGGTGATGTTTAGCACCACATAATGGATAAGTCAGTGGCAGTTAGCCACAGCACACAATTTTCATATAAGCCAATTTGCTAAGAATGCCATTTGCGTGTTGTGTCTGCCCTGTGAATGTGGCAGGCAACAACATATGTGTAGTTGTGATTCTGTCTGGCTTTTCCGCGATGAACGCAGTGGCTCGCCAAACCTGCTCACTTGACTGCTGTCCCTTTCCAGAAGGAAGAATCTCATCTCTGCATCAATGCTGATTTGGCCATTTTGCTTTTGGCCGCCATTTTGAAATATTTCCAATCCTTGCACTGTAATGACATTCTCCTACAGATTTAACACAACAGACTTTATAGTCACTCACTATCATCCACAGACTTTAAAGATGAAAACCTGTTCAAAGCTTTCGCCTACGTGGTGGGGCGGTCAATTTAAATCCTTTGCCATAAAGCATCAAGTCCTCGTAACTTCAATATACAATTCCCCTTCTACAGCAAATCTCGAAGGAATGTAGAGGGAGTCGCCCAGAATATATCTGTGCATGAAAACTGTATCATAATCATAGCGCCACCCACTGGACACAGGAAGTCAGACAAACATCATCCAATTGACATGACGTTTACTGCTTGTTTTCTCCCCAGCATGACATGCAAGTAACAAGTGAGCGCGCAATCCGACGGCGTTGCAGCCTGACACATCTGCTGACCGTGGTGGTGCAGTCCATTTAAATCCTTCGCCATGACACATCAAGTCCTCGTAACTTCACCATACAATGTCCTATCTGCGCCAAATATCTCAAGAATGTAGAGGGAATCGCCCTGCATATATCTGTGCATCAAAACTGTGTCATATCCATAGCGCCACCCACTGGACACAGAGAGTCAGACAAAAATCGTCCGAATGACATGACGTTTACTGCTCGATTTCTCCCCGTCGTGACATGCAAGTAACAGGTGAGTGCGTAGTACGACGGCGCCGCAGGCTGACGTGCGTGGACTGCGAGGGCCCGTTCATCACTGCTTGCAGTTTTAATTATCATTATTATTACAGAAAAGGGGGTGAAGTTTCTAATTCTACAAAACATTTCGGACTTCACAACTCCACAGTTGCAGCATTCTCTGAAACAACTGAGTTAGCTGGAATTTTTTTTTTTATGTAATAAAAAACAACAATAATAAAAAAAAAGAAACTCTCCATACACTTCATTCGGTGTACTCCAAATCCCTGGAACCCATCCCAAATTGATTTTAAAAGATATTATTTAAATCCCTTGTAAAACTAAAATGCTGTGTTTTGGTTGTTTTTCTACATTTTAAAACAAGTCCCCAGTGTTTTGTAGACTTAGAAACTTGTTCAATGCTGAGGGGAATGCTTCAATTCTGTTTTTCTGTCAAGCTCCATAATTGTTTTATGGACTGAACTTCATTGTAGAATAAGACTTAGGATCAAAATTTCTCATAGTTGTACAATGTAAAACAAAAATTAGATTAGATTATTAGATTAGATTATCTTTATTGTCACTGAACATGTTCAATGAAATTGGCTTTGCAGCTCCCATGTGCAAGTAAAATACAATAAAATAAAATAAAATATTATAAATTACAATAAATGTGCAATAAGATGCAATAAAATACTATAGGATACAACAAGAGTGCAATAAAACTAATACTGTGGAGTGCTGTAGAAATGCTATAGGTACTATACAATACGATCGATAAATGTAGTAGAAGTACAGTACAGTACAGCAGGGCAGCAGAATAGGGTGAAGGTGGCAAGTGCGAGTGCAGATGATTGTCTCTTGTTCATGGTGGGGATGCTTGGGTGTGGCAGCATGGGGGGGAAAGTGTGTGTGACTGTGGGGGGGTGTGTGTGTTTGTATGCCCTTGTGTGGCTGCAGGGGGAGATGGTTGTATGTGTATTGCTGTCGGGGGAGGTGTCTGTGTGTGAGTGTCTAAGGGGTGGTGAGGTGTGTGAGGAAGGCTGCAGGGGGTGATGGCTCTGACAGCTCTGGGGAAGAAGCTGTCCCTTAGTCTGTTTGTTGTAGTCTGTATGTTTCTGTACCGCTTGCCTGATGGTAGCGGTACAAACAGTCTGTGGCCCGGGTGGCTGGGGTCCGTGGCGATGGATCTGGCCTTCTTAGTGACCCGGCCTGCGTATATAGAGTCCAGGTCTGGAAGGGGGCAGCCCACAATGCCCTGAGCAGTTCTAACCACCCGTGCCAGTTTTTTTCCTCTCCAGTGACGTGCAGCTGCCATACCACACTGTCACACTAAGGCAGAGGATGCTTTCAATGGTGGCCCTGTAGAAGTTCACAAGCAGCCGAGAGGAGAGTCCAGCACGTTTTAGCTTCCTGAGGAAGAAGAGTCTTTGTTGTGCCTTCTTCACCAGGTGGGAGGTGTTTATGGACCAAGAGAGGTCAGATGTGATGTGGAGGCCCAGGAACTTGATATTGTCCACACGCTCCACCACTTATCCTTCTATGAGAAGGGGGGTGTGATCCGTCTTCCTGAACCTCCTGAAGTCCACAATGACCTCCTTGGTCTTCCCTGTGTTCAGCACCAGGTTGTTGGCTGAACACCACTGAGTGAGGTGCTGGGTCTCCTCTCTGTAGTGGGTCTCGTTGTCGTCCAAGATGAGACCCACTACTGTAGTGTCTTCGGCGAACTCCACAACTGAGTTGGTGGGGTGGATGGCAGTGCAGTCGTGTGTAAACAGGGTGAAGAGGGCTGGGCTGAGCACACAGCCCTGCGGCGTGCCTGTGTTGAAAAAGCTGAGCTATAGTCCACGAATAGCATCCGGACGTAGGTGTTGGGATGCTGCAGGTGAGTCAGGGCTGTGTGCAGGGTGACGGAGACAGCATCCTCTGTTGACCGGTTCCCTCTGTATGCAAACTGAAGGCTGTCCAGGTCCGCAGGGATGATGTCTCTGATGTGCCTCAGAAGGATCCGCTCGAAGCACTTCATGATTACCGGGGTCAGAGCGATCGACCGGTAATCATTCAGGCAGGTGATGGATGTCTTCTTGGGTACCGGTGTGATGATGGAGGACTTGAGGCACACAGGAACCATAGCCAGCTGCAGGGACAGGTTGAAAATGTCCAGGAACACTCCTGCCAGCTGGTCAGCACATGTTCTCAGAGCCTGGCCTGACACCTTATCCGAGCCTGTGGCTTTCCAGGTGTTGATCCTCCTCAGGGTGGACTTCACCTGGTGTTGCTGCAGGACGAGGGGCTGGTGCTGCTCTTCTAACCGGGAGAGATGTGTGGCCTCTCTGCTGTTCGACGTGTCAAAGCGGGCAAAGAAGCTGTTTAGGGTGTCAGGCAGGGTGAGGTCGCGGCTGGCCAGCTGACTGCTGTGTTTGTAGTCCGTCATGGTCCTGATGCCTCTCCACATGTTCCGGGGGTTGTTGTCATTGAAGTGTTCTTCAGTGCGCTGCTTGTACCGGAGCTTGGCCTGCTTAATTTCACGTCGCAGTTCTGACCGAGCCCTGCTGTAGGACAGCCTATCTCCAGACCTGTAGGCGGCATCACAGGCTTTCAGCAGGGACCTTGCTGTGCTGTCAAACCATGGTTTCTGGTTAGGAAACTCTTTGATGGTCTTCACGGGGAGGACAGCATCAGTGCAGAACTGGATGTAGGACAGTACAGAGGACGTGTACTCCTCCAGGTCTGCCCCTTCCCCGAACACGCTCCAGTCTGTGTGCTCGAAGCAGTCCTGTAGAGCAGAGGAGGCCTCCTCAGTCCAGACCTGTACTGCCCCGATGTTCGGTTTGGTTCTGCAGGCCAGAGGCTTGTAGGCAGGGATCAGCTCCATGGAGATGTGGTCTGACATGCCCAGGTGTGGAGCTGCTGCAGCCTTGTAAGCTCCAGGAATGTTGCTGTACACTTGGTCCAGGGTGTTATTGTCTCTAGTTGGAAAGTTTATGTATTTGTTGAATTTGGGAAACACAGCCTTCAGCTCAACATGGTTGAAGTCTCCCGCCACAATCACAGCCGCCTCCGGGTTGGCGTTCATCTGCCCACTGATCAGGCAGTATACCTCCTCCAATGCTAACTTAGCATTAGCCCGCGGTGGTATGTAGATGGCTACGATCACAATAGATGAGAGTTCTCTCACCAGCTTGAAGGGTCTGCATTTCACTGCCAAATATTCCAAATCAGGAGAGCAGAATATGCCGACGGTGTGCGGCTGTAAACCAGGCATTGTGCACATACAGCACCACACCACTGCCTCTGCTCTTGCCTGAAGCCGCAGTCCTGTCTGCCCGGAACAGAGAGTGCCCCGTTAACTCCACCGCTGCGTCCGGGTTGTTGTCGTCCAGCCAGGTTTCTGTGACAGCGGTGACAAAGCTGTCCATTCGTCGAGAGACAATCCGTAGACGCACCTCGTCGATTTTGTTGGCAAGAGACCTGGCGTTGGTGAGGAAAAGACTGGGGAGTGCTGGTCTGTGTGGGTTAGCTTGTAGCCTAGCGCACACTCCAGCTCTCTTGCCTCTCTTTTGTTTACGGCTTCTTCTCCGTCGCCTTGGCAGCGGGATGGCATGGTCGTCATGAGCTCTGGGGTCCGTAACAGCTCCGGCAGAATAAAGTCTGGTTTTGGGGGTGTGTGGAGTCCAAACTGTACCCCAATGTTCCGCAGTTTGAAAACTACTGTACTGCGTCCGAGCTTCCAGTAGTGTGGTGAACGTAAACATAATGGAAAATAAATAAACAAAGACGTGAACACGGGAGCTACGAGCCGCTGCGTTTGCACACGCCGCCATCTTGATACCTAACACAAATAAGTTTCCAAACGGATACCGTAAATTACAGTAAATAACCATATCACAGAACTACATACAATAACTGTAAAAATGCAGGAGTAGATTTTACAGTCAAAATTAATTAAAAACAGTATATTATAGTTTATAAATGCCGATTATACTGTGTAATAACATACATATTATGTCAAAAAAACATTAAAAATCTGATTCATTTCAGGTTAATCTCTGTAATTTTACAGTTTTCAAAAACGGAAAAAAAAAAACGGTAAAAGCACTGGCAGCAAAGTTTCCAAATGGATAACGTAAAATTACAGTGAATAACTGTATCACAGAACTACAGAAAAAAGAAAGAAACTACAGAAAAAAGAAAGAAAAAAAAGAAATAGGAACAATATTTTTAACCCTGGGCCCAAATAATTTGTTTTCAGTCATGATCTCTACTAGTAGAAAACCAGATAGCTCCCTGCTCCGCCCATGCAATAACAGTAGAAAGTCCCCTCCTATTCTACTGCATGGACATAAGCAACAGTCTATGACAAACTTTTTACCATGGAGTCCAAATAGTTACATGATATGGTATATATATCGGGGATTCCAGCATGCAGAGGCTGCCAGAGAAAACCCAGCAGCATGTATGAATTGCTTCATAATGCCCCGGCGCACAAGGGAGGCTCCGGCCCACTTCTTTGCTGGTAAACGGCCCCACTCCCATTCCAACAATGACGGAGCGGCAAAACGCCAGCGATTGCAATCCCCCGCCAGGGAAGGCGGCCTCTCCTCTTTACCTCTGGGGTACTCAGAAGTGGAAACAGATGAGGATGCGCTCTCCTTTTTTCACTCCGAGGACAAGAGCATACTGACAGCAGGGCAAGAAAGCCAAGGGCAGGAGACCAGCCCAGGAGCTGAGACCAGTTCAGGGTCGCAAGAGCTGCCAGCGGTCTCTCAGCTACAAGAGGTGTTGCATCGAGCTGCAGCAGCCTTGGATATCATGCTGCCAGAGGACCCACACCTCCCTAAGTCCCGCTTCGAGGAGATGGAGGCACCGTGGCCAGCATGCGCAAGGGTGGTTCTGGTTAAGTTGTTCTGGTTCTGGTGTGCCTACGCGAGCCTGCTGCTGGTCCAGTGTTAGCAGGCAGCTAGCAAATGTCAGCGAAGCGGGGCGTATCGGCTGTGAACGCCCCCCTTCAATCGACCAGTCCCTGGCTGCCCTTGTGTCACCAGCAGGGTCAGCTTTAGGACCAACCATCTGTCCTAGCAGGAACTGTAGGACAATGGATGGCTTTCTGCTTAGAACACACAGTGCAATGGCAGTTCAGACAAAGCTAGCCAATGCTACAGCTATCCTCTCACACTATTTTCTGATCCCCAAAAGGGATGGAGGCCTTCGTCCAGTCTTGGACTTAAGAGGCCTAAACCAGCATCTGCAACCCCTTCGGTGCAGGATGCTCACGGTCCCAAGGGTACGCCAGGCCATAAATCAAGGCGACTGGTTTGCCACAGTAGACCTCAAAGATGCCTACTTCCAGATACCAATCTGGAGAGGGCATTGGCACTTCCTTCAGTTCCAATCTGGGGGCAGAACCTACAAGTTTATGGTCCTCCCTTTCGGAATCTCTCCGGCACCCCGCACATTCACAAGGTGCATGGACACAGCCCTCGATACCCCTTCGTCGACGAGGTCTCAGGGTCCTCAATTATTTGGACAAACTGGAACCATCACAGGTCACACAGTTCCTGGGCATGACATCAATTTCCCTGACCACACAGCAGAAAGAGGCCATAAAGGCCTGCTTCCACCACTTCCGCCTCAACGCAACGGTGAGCTGTCTCCATCTGATGGGACTGATGGCAGTCACTGTCCAGATAGACCCACTCGGCCTCCTGCACATGCGACTGGTGCAGCGATGTCTGTTGAGCCTGGGGCTGAGCCCCCGGACTCCCCCGTCGACAAAAGTTTGGGTTACATGGCGACTTTGTGCGGCACTCCGCTGGTGGAGGAGCCCAAAGAACTTGGGGAGGGGCAACAGGCTGCGCCCTGTGACGCATCGGCAACTCCTGGCAACAGATGCCTCACAGTTAGGTTGGGGAGCTGTACATGCAGGCCTAGGTGTCTGGGGTGCCTGGACCGACAGACAGTCGAACCAACATATTAATGCTTTCGAGCTCCAGGCAATTCACCTTGCGCTTCTACAATTCCTCCCATGCCTGCAGGGCTGCTATGTACTAGTCAGGAGCAACAGCACAGTGGCCGCAGCCTATGTCAACAAGCAGGGCAGACTGGGCTCCACCCACCTAGGGCAGCTGGCCCACGAATTATGGACAAGGGCACACCCACGGTTCCTCTCATTGAGAGCTACCTGCCTGCCGGACCCCCTGGCAGACTTGTTGTCCAGGGGAGGCCCACAGCCAAGAGAGTGGAGGCTCCATCCAGAGGTTGTTGCCCAGATCTGGCACCGCTTTGGGAAGGCAGCAGCCTTCCTGTTTGCCTCTAGGGAGACGTCTCATTGCCCAATGTTTTTCTCCCTGGGGAGGGACAACCCACCACTAGGGACAGACGCTCTGGCTCACCAGTGGCCCCAAGGCCTGCTGTATGCCTTTCTCCCTTAAAGCCTTCTCCACCCCCTCTTACGGAGGATCCAGCTCAAGAATGCGGCGGTGATCCTGGTGGCTCCAAATTGGCCCCACATGCCATGGTTCTCAGAGATCGCACCTCTCCTGAACAGAACTCCTTAGGAGCTCCCCATCCGGAGAGACCTGTTGGTGCAGGCACGAGGCGCCTTGTTGCATCCCTTCCCACAGGGCCTGAAGCTGTGGGCATGGTCCCTGAAAGGGCAGAGTTCAGGGCCCTAGGCTTGCCAGATCCAATCATCCAGACATTGGAGACGGAGAGGGCACCTTCGACTCATGCGGCACATGCCTTCCGTTGGGGCAAGTTCGCCTCCTGGTGCGAAGACCATCAAGTGGACCCCCTCGTCTCTACATCACAGCATATCCTGCAGTTCCTGCAAGAGCAGCCACCGCCACCCTCAGAGGCATGGTAGCTGCAATTAAGGCTTCACGAGTATGGAGCCATAGCCTGTCGGGATGCTGCTGTGCCCTCATGTCACAATTCCTGAAGGGCCCCCAGCGACAAACGTTGCAAATTAAGTCATCAATGGTGCCCCCATGGGACTTAGAAAGAGTGCTGGGGGCACTCAAGCATGCTCCATTCCATAGGGAGCTGCACGCCCTATCTGTGCTCACTCAACAAGGGGCATGGCAACCTCATGGGCACTATGGTGAGGTGCTTCCTTACAGGAGATCTGCAAAGCTGTAGTCAGCAACACATCTTTAACTTACTAAACAGTTGTAATTTGCAATTAAAGCTAGAGAGCACAACCATACAACAGAACTTATATAAGTTGGGAGGAAACAAAGCTCAAAAGAATTAATAAAACCAAAGGCAAGGATTGAACTGAGGAAGAACTGATATATGGAGAGAGAAATTTCCAAATAGTCAAATTTAGACGTGGAGTAATAAGGATTAGAGCCCAATCGATTTATTGGTGGGCCGATACTATCGGCCAATATTAGGCATTTTCCAAACTATCTGTATCGGCATTTATAATGGCCGATAAATTAATATTTGAAAAATTAAGTAAAAATGGACAAAACACCCTCCAACCATGTTATGAGTTTTGGCGTCCACCAGTGGGCACTCTACAACAGGCAGAGTCTATGCCATCTGACTGACGTATAAGATGGCCACTCTGCGACCTTCTTGTCGGGTCATGCATCACGGGTCACGATGCATGCGCAGACGCGCTAGTTACTGCAAAACACAAGCGAGCTAAGTGTCCTGGTTAGCGGCTTCAATTGATATCAACAAAAGAAGGGATACAAAAAAATGTGCATTTGTCTGATCTATCAAACTACCATCGCTATTCCGAAGAAGGGGAATGTCGAGAGGCACTTTCAAACTGTTCATAAAAAGTATGACACTGACTTCCCTACGAAAAGCGAGCTGAGGCCGACACAGAAGCATCGATGCAGGCGAGTCACTCTATCGTGCGAGAGGACACTGGCGTGATTGTCGCCACGTCACAATTCGTAGCAAAACTGTTTTTCTCTGTTGGAAAACTACAGCCAAGGTGTCCCTACAAGCTCTGGGGCTGTGCTACTAACTAACTAACTAACTAATTAACTAACTAACTAACTAACTAACTAGCAACAAACTAAAGGCTGCACACCTGAACAACTGGCTCCGTGGACTCCCCTTTCTCCGCTGATCAGCTGTTAGCCTAGCAACGCTAACGGCTGTTAGCCTCGTCGATCAGCTGTTAGCCTAGCAACGCTAACGGCTGTTAGCCTCTTTCAAACCGACGTAACGTACTCAATATTCTGTGGGCTGTCCATCATTGCTCCGCTGGCCCTCCCTCCACCACAACCTCAGGGTTATTCACCGCCTGGCTCCTTTGTCGCTCTCTTCTGCTGCTGTGGTCTCTCCCGGCTCGTGGCGATGTTGGATGGTCCTCTGGACGCTCTGGCCTCGATAATTCTTAAATGGAAAAAGTTTGGAAGAACCAAGACTCCTCCTAGATCTGGCTGCCACGCCCAACTGAGTAATCAGGGCCTTGGTAAGAGAAGTGACCAAGAACCTGATAGTCACTCCAGAGCTCCAGAGATCCTGTGTAGAGATGGGAGAAACATCCACAAGGTCAACCATCACTGCAGAAGATTTTGTTTGGAGCCCTTCCCCAGATCTGTGACTTGATACAATCCTGTTTCTGAGCTCTGCAGGCAGTTCTTTCCACCCCATGGCTTAGTTTTTGCTCTGATATGCATTGTCAGCTGTGAGACCTTATATAGACAAGTGTGTGCCTTTCCAAATCATGTCAAATCAATTGAATTTACCTAATCAAGGTGTAGAAACATCTCAAAGATGACCAACATAAATGGAAGCAACCTGAGCTAAATTTCAAGAGTCATAGTAAAGGGTCTGAAAACTTAGTACAATGTTATATTTTAGTTTTTAATTTTTAATACATTTGCAAAATTTTCTAAAATTCTCTTTTCATTTTGTCATTATGGGTTATGGAGTTTAGATTGATGAGATTAAAAATGAATTTAAATGATTTTAGCAAAAGGCTGCAACATAACAATGTGGAAAAAACTGAAGGGGTCTGAATATTTTCTGAACCCATTGCATCTATTTTACAAGCTAACCAGGGCCGCGCAGACACATCAAGGGAACGTGTTAAAAAGGGGCACGTGGAGGAATATTACACGAATACCACACACCAACATAATTTACAGCACAACCAAACCATATCTTTTTTTTAATATTCTTTATTTATTTGTTTCAAATTAATCCCTTACAATAGTTACTTGACACCCAGTTTTAAGGTGACTACTGTACATAACCCCAAACCCACCCCGTAGTCTCAACATCCCACAGTCAAAAGGAAGAAAGAAAAAATAAATAAATAAATAAATAAATACATAAATAATAAAAAGAAGACATACAAAATTAAACTTACACAGGCTTGCAGATGTATGTACACACAAAGATATATACATATATGTGTGTGTTCACACATGTAGGCCTTTATTTGGCTCGGGGAATATCTCCGGGCTCAAGGAATATCTGTATCCTCTTCCATCTCACCTCAAACAACTTAGATAAATTCCTAATCCTGTGATTTATTATTTCCATTTTATATACTTCATTAATCAAGTTCTTCCATTTGCTTAGTTGAGGTGCTACTGGTTTCAGCAAGTTTTTGGTTATCTGCTTAAGTGCAGTTACTCGTAAGATTCGAAAGAGATACTTATCGGTCTGTAGGGAGAGAGGCTGTGGTGTTTTACCAAGTAGTGTTTGCTCGGGCCCCCAAAAAAGTGGGCATTGAAATATGGAATCCATAGCTTCACATACCTCACTCCAGTATTGCTGTATTACTGGGCAGGAGAAGAATATATGAATGACAGCTGTTATAAAAAAGCGTAGTTGGATTTTCCAGGAGTACTCTCTCCAAATGGTTGAGCTTGTGGTTTTCCATGTATTATTACTTATCTCCTTCCATATTTCTGGTGATACAGTTAAATTCAATTCCCTCTCCCAGCTAGTAATAACTGTGGTTTCCTGATTTCGAAATTATCCTTCCACAATCCGATAAATCTGACCTAATATATTTTTTGTATGGGTTTTGTTAGATATGTTTAATACACAAATTATTAAAGGGTGTATGTCCTTCACTGTTTTATGTGTTCTTATTTCTTTCGCCAGGTAGCATCTCACTTGCAAGTATTTGTAAAATTCTGATTTGGGTAGGTTATATAATTTTGATAAGTTCTCAAAAGTCTCTATTCCTATACCTGTGACTATCTGACTCTATCGGGTCAAGCCTTTGCTTGCCCAGTTTTTAAAAGTATTGTCATTGCCCAATTGTCATTGCTTCTGATTTCCCCATATTTAGTATGTAGTCAGACATTGCACTGTATTCTTTTATTTTCTCCATAACTACCTCCAGGGATTGTGATATATTAGTTAGGTAAAGGATCAAATCGTCTGCATATATCGCTAATTTGTGCTCTTCTTGTCCCACCAACAGTCCTTGTATTTTACAGTTTTGTCTTATTCTCTCTGCAAATGGTTCCATGCCAAAATAAAGATTAGGGGGGAGAGAGGGTCTCCCTGCCTTGTTCCCCGAAAAAGATCGAAAGAGTCTGATATTATACCATTTACTCGTATTCTTGCCTTAGGTGTATTAAATATCATTTTTAACCAGTTAATAAATGTATCATCAGCTTTTTCTGCGTCTAACGTTAAGAGGAGCATTTGTTGTTTTGTCTTTAAAGAGTTTTCTATCATATTAAAGATTCTTCTAATGTTATCTCCCAGAATTCTATTTAAAACAAAACCTGACTGATGAGGGTTTATAATGTTAGGAATAATAGTTTTAAGTCTTTTTGCAAGAATTGAAGTGAGTAATTTATGATCTACATTTAATAGAGATATTGGGTGATATGTGGCTCTATCTATGGGTTCCTTACCTTCTTTATGAATTAGTGTGATAATAGCCGAATTCCAAGTATCTGCATATTGTCTGTTCTCCAGAGCCCAGTTAAAGGTTTTACATAGCAGAGGTACTAATAAAGTTTGAAATACTTTAAAAAACTCATTTGTGAATCCATCACTTCCTGGAAATTTCTCATTTTTTGTCTTTTTTATAGTATCATATATTTCTGTCTCGGTTATTGGCTTAATTAGATGACTGTTTTGATCTTCCGTTACTTCTGGCAAAGTGATGTATTCCAAATACTTTTTAATTTTTTCCATCCGATTTTCCTGTGTTTCCAGGGTATACAATTTTTGGTAGTATTTAACAAATTCTTTTGCTATTTCTGATCTTTTTATTAACATTTTACCAGTTCTATCTTTAATATATTAACTTTGTTATTCTGTCTTCGTAGCCTCCATGCTAAACGTTTCTGGGCCCTAGGTCCACTGTCATAATATTTCTGCTTGGCAAAAGTTAATTCATTTTCTATTTTCTCCATATCTAGGTAATCTATTCTTTTTTTAATTTCATCTATTTCATCCAGTATTTGTTTGGATGATCTCTTTTTATGTTCTTTTTGAAGTATTGTCAGTTTATTTACCAAGTTATTTCTTTCCCTTTCTCTTTGCTTTCTCTTAAGTGAAGAAAAAGCTATTATCTCCCCTCTAGTGACTGCTTTAGCTCCCTCCCAAACCATTAGGGGGGAGACTTCACCATTATCATTAAACTCGATATATTGTTTTATTGTTGTTGCCATTCTCTTTTTAAATTCACTATCATTTAGAAGAGAGTTGTTTAGTCTTCAGGTTGATACACCTTTTTCTATTGCCAATTTTAGCTCCATAGATATTATGGCATGATCTGATATATCTATTTTGCCAATAGAGCTTTGTTTTACTTTTTCTAAATCTGATTTAAACATAATGAAATAATCTAGTCTTGAATATTTATTATGGGCTTTTGAGTAATAAGTATAATCCGATAAGTACTCCTAAATCGGACTAAAAGTTTTTATGTAGGAGTCGTTTCTTAAAAGTAATTCACAAAGCCGCTGAGACCTACTTTTAGTTATGAAAACAGTGAACTCCTAAACTAGAAGTAACACTCTGTTGCTATGGATGACGTCATTTTATAGGGACGCACTTAGAAGTGGTGACAACAGTGGTTGGTTGTTGAGTGACAGGGCAGCCCATTGAAAAGTCGAAAAGTTGAAAAGCAAAGCCTATGAAAAGATATTGGATAAAGAAATGTATTTATGAGGAGAATTCAGTGCACCCCCCCCCCCCAAACAAAAACGCTTCGGACAAAAGTTACAAATTAGAAGATTGCGATGAAAAACGTGAATTGCCAATAAAAGCGATATTTGCTCAAAAAGCTGTGTCAAACCACTCTCCATTAAAATTCTCTATCATATATTAAATATGTTACCTGTCTCCATTTTATGTCTCTGTTGTGTTGAGTTGGAAAGGAGATGCAGGAGTCAGGACTGGATCTCTGGATCTTTACTTGGCAACTGTGGCAACAGACAGAAACACATTCAGATCACAATCGTGATCACAATCGTGATTCAGATCACAATCGTGATCTGAATGTGAGCTAGAAAAGGCTTTTTAACTTATGAAATGTTCTGCACAGTAAAATTAAATTACAAAAAAATAACACAAATTGGTCTTTTTAACAGGTTAGTTTCTGATTTCAGTGGTTCAGTATTTAAAGTTCAACAGGAAACACAAAAATAAATGACATCAGTAATTCTGCTGTTTTAAAAATAGATTAAACAATTAGGCAACCAAACTTAATATGGTGACCAGAAAACCCACATTTCATTACCTCAGTTTAACATTTTAAACTAAATCGACTAATTCACATCAGCAGGCATCTATATCATTTAGCAGCAACAACTTGTACAGAGCAAATAGACCCGGAGATTAACACTCAAAACATTATTTAAACACAAACGAACAAACTAGGGATGCACACGATTAACCGTTAAATCGAACTTTAACGGATTAATACTATTATTAATTTTTTTTAATACGCTCCTTATGTCTTGGGGGCGTGTCAACATGTGCAGACTTTCACTCTTGTGACGAAACCAAACAAACAACAACAGCAAGGATGCTTAGGCTACATAAAAGGGTTAACACAGGAAGCTACTATTATAGGTGATCTCGAGGAGAATCAGTGCGTGTGGCGCTGTACAGCTGTAGCAGCGTGTGTGTGTTTTATAACGGCAAAAAAAACATCATCATCATCATCCTCTCAGGATGGAGGATCGGGTTGCAAATCAGCACAAGCCCAGTTACAGAGCATTTTAATCCTATCAGCTAACGGTTATTAATCACAGACACCATGAGCTGTGTGTGGCTTGGCTCTCCTGGTGAAAAATTAGAGCAGACTTTGTGCATTGACATAAAATTTTAAAGGTTGTATCGTCAGTGTTTCAGAAGACGAAATGTATTAAGCTGTTACCGATGCTAATTAGTTAGCTGTAAGCATGCACTGCTTTTAGTAGCTAACTAATTAGCATCATCGTTCCAGCCGGGCCGGGTATGGGAGAGCGCCGTAAGTTTCTGTCTGTGGGGGAGGCGGCTAGAAGGGCGCTGTTTCGCTATTAGTTTCGGTAATTAGCAGTTAAGATGCCAGGAAGAGTAATGGAAGACCGCGATTACTTTTGGTTGCCCCCCCCTTCCCGCACCGACGGAAAGTAAGGTGCTTTCACACTGTACGCGACTTTTGCAGCGCAGCAGGGCTCGAAATTGCGACCATTTTTGCAGATCGCCTCGGCTGGCACCTAGCAGCTAACTTAGAACCGGTGCGGACCAGGGGAATCGGACTGTTTAATTAAAACAGAGCATCGCCAGTGCTCTGAATGTCAAAGTGAAGAAATTAAGCGCGGGTAAACGGTGGGAGTAACTATGACTAATAGGCTAAATAAAAATGAGAAATGAAATCTGAATTGTGTAATTCATTTAAAATGAGCAATCTACACAAAGCAATGAGTAATCTGTCATGAAATGTCAATTGTTGATTATAGGCAATTCTTGATTATTCTGGAACCAGGCTAAATACACACCAGGGGCAGGCTGCATATAATGTTGCTCAGAGTGTTGCTGGGGGGGGGTTACTACATTTAGAAAATATAACCCTGGAATAGATAGATAGATAGATAGATAGATAGATAGATAGATAGATAGATAGATAGATAGATAGATAGATAGATAGATAGATAGATGTGTATTTATACATATTTAAATATAATGAATGGAAAATTATTTCTTCAGACAACTCAAATGATGAAGATTGGTGGAGCCAGCATTCGTGAAAATGTTAGCAACGTCATGAAGAGATAAGTTGTGTTCTTTATCTGTTAATCCTGGAAGACTGGTCAACAGCCAATAGTGTGCCACCCCCTAAGTCCCAAAAGAAGAACAATCACAGCCCTTGATAGTTAATGTGGCTAAATGTGTGAAAATGTCTTCTGGTGTGTTGTTGGTTCATTTACGAAAATTACAAGCAGCACAGCGAAGAGGTTCGCTTCCTTGTTTTTGACACTCCACTCACAGCAACAGAAACCTATTGTATGAATAAGTCAAAAGTTTGTATACGTCCACGTAACCTGGCCTGACCTTTATGTTTTTCTTTTTATCATGTTTTTCTTTGCTTTTCGATGTTTTTTCTTTTTTCTTGTCAATGTTTTTTGTAAAACCTTTATATGATCAGACCCCAGGAAGAATAGCAGCAGTGAAACTGCAGTTAATGGGGATCAAAATAAACTAACATCCTCGATTTAATAGCATTTGTGTGTATGTGTTTGACAGAGTCCTTACAAATAAGATCATGGCAGGACTTATGGACGGTGGTGGTGGCAAGGGTGCCTTTAGAAGAATGACCCTTTGCGAGGTCGTGATTGGTAAGTAGAATTTCTTTTTGTGCACGACCTAGGTTTTTGACATACTTGCCATAAGTTGTTGAAATAAGTTATTTTGATAAATGTTTGATCTTCAATCAAAAAACTGACTTTACTCAACACTTGTAAAATGTCCTTTTTTCAGATGCCATTCAGAAGTCGCAGCCTGGAGCCAGTGAGGCTGCCATTGTGTCACGGATGGGGACCTATCTGCGGTCAGCGCCTGATCGAAAAGGTGGTGGTGGGTGCAAGACCACTGCTGCTGAACCTGATGCATAGGCGCACTGCAGCTGAGATTGATGCATAAGTTGTTGTTTGCAAAAGTAGACAATAAAATGTTTTGTTCATACATGTATGCTTGATCATTGAGAGAGAATCCCATGTGGGAAACTATTATAGCAAAAGCAAATACATGTAGCACAACAACTCAGTATAGACAAAGTCCATGGTCATGTGCATGAAATACTGCATAAATGCAAATATCTCGCACAGTCTTGTATTGCTTTGTTTAGGACTCACAGGATCTTCATCAGTTTTTAATCCTGATGAGGATCCTGTGAGACCAAGTCTAGGTTAAGCCAATTCTGTTTGCAATACAAGACAGTGTGCGGGATCTTTCCATCTGTGCATTTTTTTTTTTTTTTTTGCAAAAGCTTGACATTGAAACAATGTCAAAATAAGATCAGTATCATTATTTGGCTGAAAGTTTAAAGAACCTTAACATTTAAACAATGTCAAAATAAGATCAGTATCATTATTTGACTGAAAGTTTAAAGAACCTTAACATTGAAACGACATCAAATAACATCAGTATCATTATTTGGCTGAAAGTTCAAAGAGGCTTAACATTGAAACAATGTCAAAATAAGATCAATATTATCATTATTTGGCTGAAATTTGACATCAATCAAATTGATGTCAAAGTCTGACATCATGTTGATTTACGTTTTTGACCAAATCAGGATTCAATTTGGATATCAATGTTTGACATCATCTTGATGTTGCATTTACATCAGATGACCGCTGGGAATGCTAGAACGAAACTAATTAAAAAACTTAAATTAACGATCTCAAGTCTCTGCAGGACTCACGCAGGACAAGTGGGACATTACACAGAGCATCATACAGCAGTTTGACCGCATTCAAATGGCCAGATTTTAGTCTAATTGTGTTGCTCTCTGCTGATACATGTTCATAAACGTCTTTATTTGTCATGTTAGAAAACGCTTTGACCGAAAGCACGCATTGACAAGTAATAGGCATGCCCCCCCGGAAGAACATTTTGAAAAATAATCCTTTAAACAGTGACTACTGGTGAGATTTTTGAAAAAAAAAATTGACAGACTGAGACTTACAAAAAGTGGCACAATGCAGAAACGTATTTGTTAAATCTAATCTATTTTAAATACTGCTGGTTTGGAGTCAGGCCACATGACATGGCAGCTATTGACAAAAAAAATCACAATTTCTGCATATTAATATTCATATAAAATAGAGGAAGCACTAAAATACAATATTCATTTGTCTGGTTTACTAATACAATCTGCTGCTGGTTTGGAGTCACTGGGTCACATGACATGGAAGATATTGAAAAAACTGCAATTATTTTGTGTTAATATTTTTATGCTAAGTAATTTAATGACAGTCCCTTCATCAGTTTCCAGAAACAGAAACCACTGTCTTTCATTTTAGCCTTTTTCCAGTTACGATAACCCTCGAATGAGGTGAAAACAGTCCTTGGAGCATTGGGGAGGGAAAAAATGCCTACAAGCAAAACAGTAAGCTGCATCTTTTGATTGCGAGTATTCTAACCAGGGACGAGATTTGTACCAGTCGCTGCGGAAGCTTCTCTTGGCTCCTCCCTGGAGGGTCTTAGGGAAACTCTCTGGCTTTGGCTGCACTGGCACCTCACACCTGGATTTGGATACGTCTAGAAGATGGAGGGGAGGAAAGATTGAAACTGCTTTACATCTGAACTAATTCTACAATATAAGTAGTATAAACAAAATGAATTTGGAACCATCATTGATTAGTTATAACCATCAGACTGTGTTAACACTCACTAACATTTTAACCTGGGAGAGTATGATCATTTGTTTAATTTTGGAATTTAACCTGAGCAGTAGATCTAAAATACATTGTACACAGAATATTAAAACTCTGTCCCCATCTCATCACACTTTCACACTTACAATTTTCCCCAATTATTCATATTCAAGCAAACGTGAATATTAATATCTATTTGAAGAAGTCTCTTTTGCATTTCAGCAATGTCTATTAAATGCACCTTATAACAAAATGTCCGTTTTTGTCATTTGTTGTTCTTATTCATATGCAGTGGCGTGCGCAGACTTTTTAAAGGGCAGGGGCGAAAAGAAGGGCACTTTAGCGCGCGTTTTGGCTCCCAAGAGGGCACTTTAACACGCGTTTTGGCTCCCAAGAGGGCACTTTAGCACGTGCTTTGGCTCCCAAGAGGGCAGTTTATCATGTTTTTACCAGCCAAGGGGGCAGTTTAGTGTGTTTTGCCACGTCTTTTGCACTTTAGCGCGCGCTTTTCAATAATTGGGCCACAAGGGGCGGCGACTGCACATCACTGTTCATATGTAACTCAGTATAATATGCAGCAACAATTTCCATACCATGTGGACCAGCTCGACTGGAGATCGTTGGTGATGGCTCAGGCACTCTGCTTTCCCTTTCACTGTCTGAGCCTTACGTTATCTTGTCTCTCCTTTCTCCCTCCTCATCTTGGTGATGCTCTCCCTCCTCCATATCTTCACCGCTGTGGTGTTATCCCACCTCCTCCTGTCCCTGGTCGCCTTTCTCTCTCCTTCCACCTCATCTCCTCCGTCTACCTTGCTCAGTTCATATGCTACCTTTCCTCTTCATTTCTGTAAGATTCAAAGTATCTTCGCAATGTTTTCCTTGACAGAAGTTGAATCAATATTAGCTTTTGTAGCCTACTTACACATAACTAACGTCAGACTAGTGTTGTGTCGGTCATGAACGTGTCGTTCGAACGAACAAATCTCTTAAGTGAACGAAGTAAACGGAATCACTTTATGAACTGATTTCTTCCTTTCTCAGTTCAGTTGAGCTCAGTCGCGAGCATGCCGCCGGCCGGGAGTGGGACTGCCGCGACTCACTCAGAACTGTGAGGACGTGATTCACGTTTGCGCTGTGATTCGTTCATGATTCGCGAACCTACTGCACACAGAGAACTGTCGCTGAGGACGTGATTCTCGTTCACGTAATGTGCTGATAGTGGCGCTGTGTCACTCACTCAGGGCAGAGGAGTTGATTCACGTTCAATAACCGTACTGCTAAAATTAGCGCTGTGTTACTAACATCCGTGTAGCATCATGTTAAGTGATTTTACTGTGTACAGAGGACACTTTCACCGTGTAATAATTTTAGTGTATATATAAAGCAGTGCTGTGTCTCCCGCGAATGATTGTGTACTATAGTCCGTGAACGCACCGTCCCTCAGTAAGTGAACGTGAACCTCGGGGCTGAATCATGAACTGAATGACGGATCGTTTGGCTGCTTATCAGTTCAGGGAGTTGGAGAGCACTTAACGATTCGGTGAACGAATCTTTTGAACAAACCATTTTAAAGAACGGATTCTAGAAATTCAGTACAAAGAACTGCTGTTCCCATCGCTACGTCAGACCTAGCTAACATTACATGTATTAGCGAAATAACGTTCTTCAACCTGATTTTTATCATCTCAAAATCAACATCGCGATTATACTAGCACTGTGCTTTCATTATTATTTCATCTCTTGATAGACAGTTAATCAGTTGTTACCTCTTTCCTCCCGTGTCTCCTTTCCTCGCGACTCCTGCCTCCCTCGCTTCGCGCCACTCAGTTTTCCAAACGAAGCCGTCTCTTGCTGCTCTGACGTTATCGCATGAAATTTGAATCTGCCTAGTTTGATTGCACTAAGTGAATGAAGGAAATAATGAAAAAAAAATGAAATAAATAAAAAGATATATACATAAAATATATATGTACATGTGTATAGCCTTTATGTACATATATATATATATATATATATATATATATATATATATATATATATATATATATTTACATTAAATACCTGACAGGATGGTTGATAAAATAAGCGTTTTTTGAATTATCCAATATATCCATGTGGATCTATGTGTGGAAGAATGGCTGTGGATATATGCATTTGTATTAACATATGAGCTATGAGCTGTCAAGGTGGGTTTGGGGTGGGTTGGTGAACGGGGGGAAAAGAAAAAATGGGATGGAGGTATATGTAAACATAATCTGTACTGTACTCACATTCCTTCAATGAAATTATTTTTATTATTATTTATGAATACATTTGTTTCAGAAAAAGAGCAAAAGGTGTGAGTGGAATCCTGTGAATAAGCTACTGTGAGGGCCCTTGAAAGGCAGTCCAGATAGTTTTAGCCATAGGCTTGATAGCAGGCCAGTTAAGTATGCAACACTGATGTCAGATTGAATTAATGAATGAATGAAAGAAATCTTTATTATGTTGTCCTGCCCAGTCTCCATGGGCTAACAAGACACTATAGAATCAAACAATCCAAGAGCAAGAGGGTTGTCTACGTATTTTCCAGCAACAAGTCCAGATTTATAAACAAAAAAGGAAACTGATACCTCGTCAAATCTGAAGATTTTCACCAGTAATGGTGGGGAAAACATCACACATGATCCCACTGTACTTCACAGAAAAATCTTAAAAGATAATCTAGTAGTTTTTGTAAAATATTTGTTTTTTCACAGTAGTTTTCAGTGAATTACTTTTATGTATGATGCATGTATGTTTTATGTATGATACGAAAAACACTTTGAATGACTGATGATTTCTGTAATATACATTGAATAGGAAAAAACATTTTAAATTGCCTTTAAAAATATAATTATAATAAAATCTTATATTATTATTATGGTTAATTATTTGTAATTTTAAGGGTAAATCTTTAAACTACTGCTAATATCTGTTAATCTACAGTTATTGTCTTATTGAAAATGGTGATGAACCTGTAAAAAAACAACAACATTTTTTTTATACAAAATTACAGTGGAATGTGCACTAATACAATACCATATAAAAGGTAAAAATTTAAATCACTCCCAATATCTCCAAATCAACCCGCAAAAGAATACAGAATTCTTTCTGTAAAATTACATTACTTACTTAATTGTCTTTATACAGTAATGTACAGTAAATTACTTTTGGGTCTGTACAAATACTACTTATTACCTCTAAAAAACCATGAAATCACCTTAACCATGCATACTTAATGACCTGCAATTTTATGGAAACACTAAGGATTTCTGGAATTTTACATACATTTCTTCATTATCATTATTAGGAAAGATCTGTAAAATTACATCACATTTTATATAAAATTATATTTGAATATCAAAGAAGTATGTTCAATTACCTTTAAAAACATAATAATAATGTAATATCATATTATGGTTAACTACTTGTAATTCTAAAGATAGATCTTTAAATTACTGCTAGTATCTGTTAATTTACAGTTACTACATTGTCTTATGGAAACTGGCAATACAATTGTAAAAGAAAATACAGAAACTTGTATGTAAAATTACAGTTAAAGATGTACAAATACAATACATTGTTTAAAAAAAACATCATATTAATGTAATCTTACATTATGGTTAATTAACTGTAATTTTAAAAATGAAACCTAAAATTACTGAAAATATCTGTAGATCTACTAGCATTTCATTGTTTTATGGAAAACAGGAAAAATCTTTAAAAATTACAGAAAATCTCCTGTAAAATTACATTTTTTTTACAGTGTTAGTGCCTGCTATTTGCTTTCACAGTGAATTCTGAGACTGGGATATTTGATCAGAAGATTAGTGTTAAATTTGATGTGCAGGGGGCTATGTAGAGCTGTACACAAATGTATCATGTCTATTATTATTTTATTTGCTTGTGTTAAATGTTCAGTTCTGTGTGCTCTGCTGCTATCAGTAGTGACATGTTCTTGACTTTTTGAAGATTTCCAAAGTGAGTAAGAGAACAGGGGTGAGTTTGAGAATCAATGCTGGCACAGGTAGGAGATATAAAGCAAAGATCACACTGTGGCTGACTAATTAAGTCCAAACTAAGTCACAGACCAGCACAAAAACATGCAGGCAGCTAAAATTGCACATAATAGAGCCTGAGCAGTAAATTGTCGTCAAATGTCATCAACCGATAATTACCTATTACGGATATATTGTTATAGGCTAATATATTGTCTGATATATGCTAATAGGAGAACTTTTTAAAAGTATAATACAGAAAAAGATGCTTGGGTTATTTATTATTATACAATTCGCAGAGTAGTGCATGTGTCTGATCAGAACTGATATGCATGCACACTTTGAATCTCCCAAACATGTTCAATTAAATCTATTTTAAGGCAAATTATATAATTGCCACAGGCAAAGCCTAAAAAGAGGCAAACCAATTGTTTAACTGTTACATACTGTCACAACAATTTTTTTTCTAGGGAGATTTCTACAACTATTGGCATCAGCCCCAAAATTCAGGACCATGAATCTGACTATAATACCTAATCCTTTTGGTTTGAGACCTTTATTTGTGACATTTAACCCATCTAAAAAAGTGCCCATTTTACACTGCTGGAACCTTAGGGTTTGTAGATCCATTAATAGCTACTGAATGCTTAATACTGAAATTAGAGACATGGGCATACCTCACGATAATGAGGCTACAAGCTGGTTATCATAGGTAAAATACTGTCGGACTGCGGACGGCAGCGCCTCCACAAGAAGTCGCCGCTAAAAGCCGCTTCAAGTTGGATACATACAACCGAGTCAAGACAGGAAGTAGGTCGACGGTTTTTTCAAAGTAAAAGTGTCAATCCTGGCGTGCTAGAGGAATAACTGAACACCACGAACAACAAAGCGGAAGTGGTCGTGTTTGTTGTCTCCAGCGTGTCTACAGCACCGCTGCCAATAACCTCACAGATGGAGGAGGGACTCTGTTGAGCGCTGCGTTGGTGGATGCTGTAGTTTGCAGTCAGACAGGACGACAGGGGACTTGAAGAAAAGCACTTCTCGGGATTTTCAGACTCGCAGGTTATTTTTCTCCGACGACATCACACAGCTGACAAACAGCAGATCCGTAAACATGAAGAATCCTCTGTACTGGGCTATGCTGGTCGGCATGACCGTCCTGCTAATGGAGCAAGGTAAGTGATGGATTTTGTCATCCTTGGAGCACTTGTTATCTCTGTCTCCAGATCTGTTTGGATGTGACTCGTTGTCCGTTTATCAGTTGCCTTTTGTAGGTAGCGACCAGTCATTGCGCCTACACTTGACATCAGGATGCTTGTCATCTAAGCCGCAGCTTAAATTAAGCGATTAGTGAAGTGCTGTTGAGCTATCTTGGTGCCAGTAGCATGGCTCCATAAGTATCCGACTGGTTGCTTTGGATGTATTTTTACGCCATTTATATTAGGCTGCAGCCTTTTCTCTGAAAGTTAAATCCTTCCAAGGTAATTCTCAGCAGCAGCCTATTACTTCTACTTTAGTTAGGCACTTTTGCAAATGGAAAGAAAACAGAAAAAAAAGAAAAGAGGAATATAACGTATATACTGTTCATCATGTTGGTTGTGTAGCCCTCAGTCACAGACCTTTCCCTTTTAATCCACCTGCAGTTAAAACTGAGCAATTGCCCTTTTTGCGCTAGTAGCTCCTTCTGCACGCGGATCATCTTGATGCATGGTAAATCTTACGGATGAGAGGTTTTTGCCGCAAAGTTGATTAAGTATTAGTTCTTAATCCACATTGACTGCGTGGTCAGGTCACCCAAGTTAAGCCATGTGTCCTCCGGCCAGGCAAGAGGGCTCAGCTCTTGAAGGGGAGAGCAGTGAGGCAGCACCTCAGTTGTTCTGACCTTGTTTACACCCGACATTAAAAATTCCATCCGATAACTCTATTTTGACAAGACAGAGGCGCGCTTAAGGACATGCAAATATAGGCCACCCCAGGTGCTTCAAGCTCCATCACCAGTCTATAGTAAGATTTGGACTCAAACAAGGATTTATACTGTTTAATCCTCCCTGTCCTTTGACAAACACGTGTAGTCAGAAGTGAACTGTTAGCCAAAATACTGTAAATAAATGGGTGAACAGACAAACGAATGAAGGGGAAAAAACAGTGAATGAGGATGTATGGGTTATTTTCCATATGAGCTCTCCAGAACGTCACTGTTGTGTTTTGCCAGCATTTAAATATTTCACTTCAGAACCAAAGTCACGCACAGTATGGGGATACTCAACTATAAATAAATTGAATAGGCTATATATAAACAGTTTTACCTCTTTAATAATGATTTATGTTTTCTAGTTAAAGAATGCTGACTTCAAAAATTCTGCCTATTGACTAATGTAAACAAATTGAAAAAAACTTTTTTATTCCTCTCGCTTCACTGACTTGAGGTTGCCTGACTACACTAGGGGTGCAACGGATAAAAAACTCACGGTTCGGATCGTTTCACAGATCAGAGTCACGGATCGGATCATTTTTCGGATCAGCAAAAAAAAAAAAAGAAAAAAAAGACAAGACAACGCCGCGGTGATAAGCTGTTGTTGAGCACCCTTCGTTTTCACTCATGTCAGTGAAACACCGGGGTGATGTCGCTCCAAATGCGTGGCCATGCTTGATGTGTTTCCACTGTCATATGGCTTTCTTGTGCCACAGTGCCTACACACCGTCACGGTTTTATCCACTAACCTCTTTCTTTCATCATTATATTTGACAGGGAAGCAAAAATGCTCCCATACAGGGGATTTAAATGGCGCGGGGCGTTCAAGCTCCTCCGTTCCTCTGGTCGCCATGACCACGCTGCACTTAACAGGTGTGTGGATTGAACATGCGCTCAACTTTTGTTTTTCATAAATCAATCCGCGGATCACATATGTGCCGAACCGAAGATATTGATCCAAACGGATCACTGATCAATGATGATCCGTTCCACCACTACTGCTAACCTTAGACTCTGATGTTACATGTCACACATTTTTGCATGCAAAGCTCAGAAAACAAACTGTGGCACAGACTCCTCACATTTTCAACCCAATTATGTGTTTGAGATATGTTAGTGGTAAGAAAAATGTGGAATTAATCAATTGACGCTGTGTGTTGTAGTAGACCAGGGAGAGCTTGTCTTAACCTCTTTCACTTAATGAAATTCAGCACATACTGTCACTGTTTGTACTATATATTATTACTTATGTTGGTACAGAACTATTCTCATCATTTGTAGAGGAAGAAATGGTGTTACGTGACAGAAAATGTCTGCATATGACAACATTTTGCAAAATACAGAAATAACTGCTGAAACAAAAAAAGTCCAATCCATTCTCCAGACAGCACCAATATTGTGCTGAAGTAATTTACACATCAGCAGATCTCTTGCAGTATCAGAGATGTGTTACATTATCAGTAGAAATTTAAATGTCAATGCCAATATAGATCATATTTGATAAGATGATAAGTAAAAAAACATGTGGAGGACACCAAATGAATGATTCACAAGTAAGCAGAGGATTGCACAAGCTCTCACATTAAAGACTGTATTTCAATTTTAGGGTTGCATGGTTTGAAAGCTTTTAATCAAATTTGAATCCAGCATACTTTGTGTCCATTAGTTCAAAAGCAAAGTCTATTAAGTCTGAAAATGTGTCATTTTTTAACAGGAATCTGATACAAAATGCTATCAGCAGCAGTTGATTTAATTTTTATAGCGGGGAGTTTTTACAGTGTATTTCCAGCAGCACAGACACTACTGCTGGGGTGCACTGATTAGGATTTTTAGGACCAATCCCCGATTGCTGGAAGTAGTATCGGCTGATGTAAATCATTGATCGCTGATCAAAGGGATGTTTCCCCACTTTAGTGTCATCTAGAGTTGCTTGTTATTAGTGGCATGGTAAAACCATGATTACATGTTGAGGAAATGAACATCGATACTGGTATAAATATGATATTAAGGCTGCTCCGATTGATTGGGCACCAATTGTACTCGACTGATATACGTGGTTACAAGTTTCATCAGTGGTCTCTCACATGAGATAATTGGTCTATGCACTGCTAAAATGCCACACACAACACAGTACTCTGCTGCTCACTAGCTGTTAAAGTAAAACTCTCGCCAAAATGCGACCTAGGGTCTTTTTGTGAATGTACCCGAGTCATTTTCAGTGGAGTGCTAGGGGCAAATACTATGTTAGCATCAAAATTGCTATTTTTAAAACACTAACTGTGCATTCAGACCGAAAGCGCACAAAGAGGGAAATACGCCTTGTCCGCCTTGTCCACTCCACCTAAGTCGCTTATGTCGCTTTTGTCACCCTGTTCGTCCTTGCTTCTAAATTTAAAGGGCCCGCAAGCCACTTGCGTTATACACCACCACGCGACTACTGCTGTAGCACAGCCCATCCATTTACCGACATCGTTGATCACAAAAAGTTACTTGATGGAAAGTTACTTGATAAAGTCCTTAAATAGCATGCTAGCATACTACGTTGCAACGCTAGTATGCAATACCTTCTCTCCTTTCTTACAAACACATCACACAATTAAAAGCTCACCAGGCAAACCAACGACTAAAGCGACCTTCTTCGTCAATATTTCCCTCCACTATCCTCGGGCTGGGCCGGCCCTTGATCAAGCATTTGTGTTTTGTATTTTTTTAATAACTCAAAATAATGACTGTATTTCCAGCTAAAAAATGCGCATCTCTCTCCTCCCTCCATGTTGTTTGTGTTGCTGCGTGGTGTAACATGTGAGTGAGTTGTCCTCGTGCGTGACGTCACTCCCCGAGACGCAAGAATAAAGCAAAAATAAATATTCTTACTAAGGAAAATGACAAAAAGTAAAAATAGTAACGCACAGTGACTTGAATAAGTAACTTTAATCTGATTACTGGTTTGGAAATATTAACGCGTTAGATTAAAAAAAAGTGGTCAGCTCATAGTTACAGTTAATGTGTCGGGCTGGGCCGGGCTCGGACACAATGTGCTCGGATGGGTCGGACTTGATTTTGTGGGCCTGATCTAAGCTCTAATCCCTATACGCGAACAGGGTCAAATCGTAGAGGATCGGGTGTTCTGCTATGGCAGCAATCAACATTTCCAGCGCCATCTTGGAACGAATGTTTGGTAGGGACCGACTTAACCGATGGACGACAGCAGAACAAGACATCCTCATTGGTTATCGCATGGCTTTTCCACCTTTTCCACCTAGATGCGTCATAGCTCATTACATAGGTTTGGCGGATTTTTAACTTTTTTTTCCCTCCTAATCTGCCTATTCAACCCACCTCCGCCTTTTCCACTTTTTCCTCCTTCTGCGCCTGGCTCCCAATAGAAAGTGAATGACTTCCGGGATCATTTTCCTCTTTATATGCCTTTGGCCTGAATAGGGATGTAACGGTATGAAAATTTCACACCGCGGTAACAGTGACCAAAATTATCACCGTTATCGGTATACCGCTGTATTTTTTAAAATGTCTTCAAAATGTTGAAAAAACACTGATAAATTGAAATAATTTCATCAAGATTTATATTTAAATATATTTATTATATATTAAAATAGTCCAAATCCAAAACCTTAACAAAACACTGCAAAATCAACATTAAATAATTATAAAAGAATGTATCAAAACTGTGCAAAATAGGTCATTGGCTTTTTGTGATGAGGCAGCCTGTTTTTGAAACGTGTCCTTTAATGTCTGCGTTACAGAGGTAGAATGACTTGTAGTGGCAGCAGGACTCGGTTGACCAGCAGATCCTCTCTGTGAAAAAAATGAATAGAACATGTCATTATTAATTATTACTGTCATTGTTACTTATTACTAAGGGTGCAACCAATAGATCACAAAACTCACAATTTAGATCATATCACTTTTGTGAGAAACAGGTTGGATCAATTTTTAGATCAAAACAAAAAGGATTATTGTTAAATTAATTATGAATACTCTATTTTGACTCTTATCTCTATCTAGACACTTGTTATATTCACCATTTTATAGTATTCTTTATGTATAGTCTATTCTACAAATAATCCACAAGTCTTATATATTTCTGATATTACATATTGGCTGTCTGTCTCTCTGTCTGCCTGCTCGTCTGTTGTCAGTGGACTCGGCCGATCTGATTGGTCAGATGCCTGCTGAGCCACAGGTAGACGCTGCTCCGGTGAACGGAGCTGAGATGAAAGTCAGTCATCTCAGTCAGTTTGCGTTCACTAACTTAGTCCACCTAGTACGTGTTTGTCTTAAATCCTCCTCACTGCAGCTCTGCATCAATATTTGGGGAATTATTAGGTTGACTTTAAAAAGTCAAATCTACAATTAATAAGCAGTTCAGACAATGTGCCAAATCACGGATCAACTTCGTTCCGTTATACCACTATCTGGTCAATTTACATTAGTGACAACAACACATTAGACAGAGAAAACTCGACATACACATACATAATGCACCTGAGTTTAATGTTAGCTTACCTTGCATTCGCTGAGCAGTTGCGGGTGATGGTCGTAAAGTGAAAGTAAGTAAGTTGGATGTGTTGCCACCCCTTGCAACAACTTTCTTCTCGCAGCTCCTGCAAACAGGGCTGCCATCCTCGACCAGCTGTCCCTGAGCATTCTTACAATAACCAAAAAACGCCCAGACTTCAGATTTGGTTCTCTTTGAAGGCGGAAAAATGCCTTGAGGGCCGCTGCTGTCACGTCCTCCCTCCGCCATGTCTTCTTCACTACATAACAAGCACACGTTGCAGGCTGCGCATGCGCCGCGAGTTTTCCCACACCATGGTTACCGACAGCGGCGGTTACCATGGTAATTAAAACTTAAACGGTAACCTTCACCGTCGGGAATTTTACCATGGTTTACCGTGACACCGGTAACTGTTACATCCCTAGGTCTGAACGTACGGTAAGTACTAAAAAAGTTTTTGAACAACCATGTTAGCAGTTGTTTTTCTGCTCGCCGCCGTCCTGCCAGTCAAGAATGTCGGAATGCGACGTAACACGGAGGAGAGTTAAGGTGGAACGCTCCTGGTAACAACTATCCCCGCGAGATCTCATGTGACTTTTCCAGCTTTTGATTTTAGTATTGTTTGAGGCTCCTTTTTCAACTTCAAGGTAAATATTGTTTTTGCTAACGACAAAATAACGAATAATTCATGCATTTATATGGAACTAAGCTTTAGGAGCGTTCCACCTTAACTCTCCTCCTGGTTACATCGCATTCGGAGATTCTCGATTGACAGGACGGCGGCGAGCGCAAAAACAACTGCTAACATGGTTGTTCAAAAACTTTTTTAGTAAACTCTGTGTACACAAACTATTCTCTCAATGTTCATGTTCATGTGAGACCCTGGTGATACTACGAGCAAAGTTTCATGTTCTGTCGAGCCTTCTTACTGTTTCAAAAATAGCGATTTTGATGCTAACATAGTATTTGCCCCTAGCACTCCACTGAAAATGGTTTTGACCCGAAACGAAAATACGGTCAATCTTAAAAGTGCCGCTTTGATCGTAATTTTGCTTTTAAATGAATGTTAGACTAAGGTACATTCACAAAAACACCCTAGGTCGCATTTTGGCGAGAGTTTCACTTTAATAGCATAAAATAGCATTTAGTGTGGTTAGAAGTCGTCAGTTGATTTTAACATTTTGGATTGTCCGTTTACATTTTCGGTCATCCCAAAAATCCTGACTTTTCTGATATAGATGTGAACTGAAACAGTAAACTCCACTGGAAATTTAATAATTAAAAATTACGCCAAGCATCTATTTCTGCCAAGATATTGATCGGACTATAATCAAGATACAGCACACTTACAGTACACACTGGGCTACTGATATTGGGGGGGAAGGAAAGTAAACAAGGCAGATGCAGTTTGGTCAATTTCCTAACAAAGGACATCCCTCTGAAATCACCTGCTGGCTATCAGGGTAAACACTGTCATGTCACCAAGTTAACATTTTTCATCCTGCAATTCATTATTATTAATTATTTTCCATTACTCAGTGAAAACCCTTTGTATCAATATGAGTGTAGCTGACAAGTATGATGTGATCGTTGTTTTAACATTCAGGACTGTGGGTCTATTTTTAGAATAGAAACTAGATGTTACAGTAGCACCTCTCATAGTCTTTACTGATTATAATCACACATCGAAGCTACTTGTGTGTCATCCTGACTGCTCATGATAGAAATAACAATATTCTGGCTCGTACACAGATGTGTAGGGAGATATGCACAGGACCCTGCAGGTCAGAAATAGTCGGCTAATTTGGATGTAGAGAGCAGGGCAGATCACAGGAGCAGAGAAAGACAATCGGAAGCAACTGATATAGACCATAAGAGGCACCTAGGCTGAAGCGTTCTACTAGTTGGCAGGGCTGCAGCCACTGTGGCAGGAAGCACTGTACATCTGGATGGCAGTCGACACGAGTAAGTGCTTGTAGTGCTTCATGGTGCACCTCGAGGGGATGAGCCGCAGGCTAAAATTGCTGTTGGGCTGCGTCAGCTCACCAGAGAGAGGGTGGGAGGCATTGTCCAAAATGAAGATCGGTTCAGTTTTTCATTTTTTATGTAGCAATAATTTTCAGGAGGCAATCAACATCCTGGATGTTACATCATGGTTTCATGCTGTCCTCCTGCTTTCTCATGTGCAGTAAGAAATATGTGTGAATATGTCAAGGTCAGCTTCACAGTGCACCTCAGTGAATGCAGTCTCACATAATTTTCTCCCATTTAATATGTTTGACAGTTTTATGCATTCAAAGTGACAGAATTGATTCACGTTTGACACCAGAATCACAATTGAAAAAAAACAACAGTACAGCAAATGTGTGCAATACAGATCTGTTCATGTTTTCTGTAGGCAGGTGAGGCAGCTCAAACAGAGTACCCCCTGTTTTTCCACAGTTTCTTTAAGTGGATTCAATATGCAAGTAGCTTTCAGAGTTTTGACTGAAACCAGTAAGGATCTGAACCCCAACAGTCGATCATCTTCTACAAGAACCAAATGAACAGACTCCAACATGCGAAGGGTAGGGTGGAAACAATTAAATGCTGACAATAGTGGGCGTTGTTGTTCAGCAAGAAGGAAAAGAAGTTGCAAAAGAAAAAAGGAGCCAACAAAACTCAAGAAGACAGCAAAACATACCGTTATCGGGCTGCCCCAAACTAAACAGCATACGTTTTTTCCTAACAAAGAAAAGAACAGCGTTTCTTTTTGGAGTATTAATCCAGCTTAAGATAAACACTGGTAATGAGGCAGCCTCATTGTTAAAGCAGACGGCCTCCCTCTCTCTTCCTCAGTATGTGGCTGGGAGAAGACAGTGCTGGCTGTGTTGCCAGGATGCAACACAAACTCCTGTGTTTTTTTTTTGGCCGAGACCCTCACAGGCCTGTGTATTGTGCCCTTGTCCTTCCTCCATTAGCTGGTGTCAGCCAAAGATGAGAATTATAGTTGGTTAGAATAATATTTGGAGCCACAGCTGTCATTGGGTGGCCAGCTAAGCAGAGATGGATAGGGCTGGTGGTGTGGGAGCCGAGGTATATTCGTTGTATGCAGCCTTTTGTTAAAGACATTGCGATCATTGTTGATGAGTTGAGTGTTCTCTTCTTATCGCAGGGCTACAGCTCCTCAGTAGGGAACTGAGGGCAAAAGAGGCAGAGCTGTTGCTGTTAAAAATGTCTTTGTCCTTCTCACACTGCACAGTCCATATAAAGCCTGGGAGTAGAATATACAGGCAGAGCAGGCAGATGGCAGACGATGGCAGGTAGATATCGCCACCTGTGTAGGGTGGCGTGATATCGAAATGTGATAAATGATTGTAATATTAATTTTCTATGAGATGTCATAAAGCCAGGTGGCTCCTCGGTTGGAGAGCAAGAGTTCATCCTCAGACACTGCTACATTAAGATGTACTGGTGTGTGTATTTGAGCATGAAACATTGGAATGTATCGTTTTGATGCTGAACCTGCCTCATGGACCTTTACTCCAGATAGTGGTGTTCTACGCTTTAACAATGCACCCAGCTACAGCTGTGAGCTATAAAATACACATCATCAGCCACTTAAAAAACTAGGAATGTTAATCTTTGTGTCTGTAAAAAGTGTCTGTAATTGAAAACCGTTGCTCCACAATGCAATATTGCTGCTGTACCTGTTTCATTGTAAGAACAAGAGCCCAAATTTGTTTTCTGAAAAGACAAATTGCAAATTGGAGGTAACTGTTTTCCAGTTGTCTTTTTCTTTCCTATGGTGGGTAGCAATTTCTATTAATGTATTCCACTATGCTCTTTGGTTTGTGTGTTTGGTATTTTCACAGGTTCATATCACAAATGAAAATGCAGATGGACATTGCTTGGTAAATCAGTCATGTACAGAAAATGCATCTGAATTCAGTTTTTGTTTATTTTTCATACTGTAGGTGATGGGAGTGTGCTGAAAAAAGTCCTTAATTTGCATATGGCTTCACCTTAACTTCCTGGATATCAAATAATGCACCATCATACAGTAGCAATACTCACAGTTGCACACAAGTAAAGACTAAGCTTTTTGAGAAGCCTTTCCTCCCCCACATAATTTGCCAAGTCCCAGTGAAGTGCTCATGTGACTTGGTGGCCATTAGCGACTTTGCCAGGGAAGGCTGATTAATAAACAACATGGATAGTGACTTCAGACTGTGTCCATTCACCAGGTTGTTGTGTCTGAGGAATGCTGCCTCCTTGAGAAATTCACAGCTTGCACTCTGCTCTGTGTGTTTCTAGCAACTTTATAAAAAAGGAAAATAAAAAAATCACATACTGTATTTAGAACAGTATGTGTTATTTGGGGTGAGGGAAAGCCAAAATCTGTTTAGAAGAGTCACCTGAAGCACTCAGAGTTTGAGACTTGCAATCCTTTTCAACTTTTGACAGAAAGGAACTGCATTTCTGAAGTGTTTAGAGGAGCTAAGTGTTGGGAGCATTATTCATTAAGCAGTTACAGCATATATGCAGCTGCAAGTTATGGGTTTCACTGCTACTTTCTGTATCTTATTTATATACCTAGATAAACAGGAAATATCAGACTGTCAGGAAATGTCATCAGAATAATAATTCCTTCATTCTGCCGTTTTGTAGAAGACAGCAAATGTATCTTCTGAAGTCTAAAAGGAATCACAAAAGAAATAATTATCAACTTCAAACATATACTATTTCCTGTAATTTCTTTCTAAATTCTGGTACATGGCGAGGATTTAATAATGAATCCAAATTTAATTTTGTCAAGTACAGCATCAGATGTTTTCTGTCAACAAATGCAGTACATGGGTTCCTGAAAACCATTTTACTACAGCTGTTTGTAGGATTGTCACGCTTTTGATTCTAAATCAAAAAATCAATCAAAATTACCTTTGGATTTGGATAATCTAATTCCAAGGCAATATTGTTGAACAAACCGAAGCGCATTTGAAAAAAGAAACACACTTTAAATGTGACACAGCTAGTTTACCGGTAGCCTGCAGCTGCGCTTCCAGACATTTACAATGTGTGCACAGAGATGTTTCTGAGATCCTACATTGACTTCATTGAGAAGAGGGTTTACTCATGTGAGATGAACTGAACTGAATAGATAACATTACCATAGATCCTTTATTGAGGTAGTTAAGAGGGACAATTTGGAGAAACCGAACATTGTTACAACTGTATTTCTATCTTTTGTTGTTTACGTTGAAACAAACAAACCTAGCCTTTTTCACACAGAGACTCCTCATTATCTCAGCAGCGAATGCTTATCAGTTCATTGCATTTGTATGTTCACACAGAACCAAGCAGCTCGGGCGTAAAGCTGCACCAGTGTGTCAATTCATACAGCACGCCGGTGGTGTGGATCCAAAAAAGGCATGACGGTACATATCGTGACTTGAGATCTGTGTGTTTTTTTTCAACGTTTTTCCCTGGTGTCCACCTGTTTATCTAAACATGTACCCACTGACTGTTTATAATTATATGGATGCAGTTATCATGTGTTGTGATTGAGATTCTGATTCACCATACATCGTGGAAGGTTTCTCATTCTAAATGACAGAATTACAGAATCACCATCAGTAAACAATACGCTATCTGACTCTCACTCATGGGGAGGGAGGCTGTTTTATGGGGGAGAGTTCACTGAAGTCTCGATCAGGAGGGCTGATTGTCACGTTGATTTATTTTAGTGGGTAACTACAACAACCCAATAGTTGAAGGAGACAAACACATATTAATTGATGAGTGAAGGATCTGTTGAGCTATTAGACTGTGAACACCATCAGATCAACACACCCCCGCTCCACGCTACCTCGAGATGCCCATCTTAGCCGCAGCGAAACTGTCCCCCCCTCTGCATCTGAAACTTTCACACAGAGGACGATGCGGGGAATGAATGAATGAAACAGCATGAGAAATTATATTTATATAACTGCAATAACAAACAACAAAACAATGCTTACACTATAATAGTTTGTGCCGTTACCACTGTAGATGTTGTTAGCGCAGTCAACTGCTCAGATGAGTGCTGCACACTGTTTTTTACTTCCTGTTTAATCATTAATATCCCAGTATTACTTTCACTTTCATGCAGTACTGTTGAAAAACAAAAAGCTGAAGCATAATACTGATGACCTCATGATATGGTAGCCATAGGGAATGTTCTACCTGCTCTAATAGCCTATGCACACAGCACAGGTTGTATTACAGGCTGTAATATCTTTAATGTAAACATTACTCAGTAGGCCTATAGTAAGGGAAAATTAGCTTTATTTGTGATTAAAATATGACATATGACCCCAGCGAGTGGCCTTCCTTTCCTTCTCAGACTATGTTGAAATTGCATCTTTAACAGCCCAATTTTCAAAATTTATCTGTGGGGCTACAGCCCCAGATGTTTTGCACTCCTAGCGACGCCCCTGACGGTGCACATGGAAACTTGGGTTCTCATGTGGAAAATGGTATTTTGGAAGCCTATTTAAGGATTCCTTAACTCAAGAGAGAAAGTACAGGCATACAAAGGATCCAGACTGATTGGCCAGAAGATACTGAAATATGTTAAAACAAATGTTTATTTAGCAAGACATGAAAGGGGTATAATTAAATAATAAATGATATCTCCAACATGAACCCTGTAATAAACAAAGTAGCATGCTGTCTAGCTCTAACTAGTCTTTTGTTTAATTTTGCTTTGCATTATATGGAAATGCCATTGCATGTATTACAATCATCTTACTTGTGGTTATTGTGTCTTGAGTGGGAAGTAGCCTCCTCTAATGTGCACTGATGCCTGCCTGATCTAATCAACCTGTTTATGCTGCTATTTTAGCACTTACTCTTTATCCACTTGATTGTAGAGACTTCCCGGGTCTTGCAGGAGTGGACTAAATCTTCCAGTGTTCTTCTTTATCTAATTCAAAATCTCAAAGGAGGGAAACAGATATATAATTTAGGTGGGTAGGCAGTTGATACCCACATAAATCCAACAGCATCACCTGCCCAGATCCTTGACATCGACACTGATAAGATGGCCACTCAAGACCCTGCTGGCCCTCATGCACTAATAGTGGGGAGTTGCTGTGTACAGGGGCACTTAACTAGTGCAGTGCTATGGTCGTAATTTTAGAGCAGATGGCAGAGTTAGCTGTTAGAAAGCACATGAACTGTAGAATAATCTGTGTGCAATTATTGGGGGCTTGCCTGGGCACTTGTGTGACGCATTAGAGATAATATTAAGTGTTAATAGGAAACAGTTGAACCCCCTGAGAGAGGGATTCTTCATTTAAGATATAGTTGTCATTTTTTCCTCCTATGGAATTGGACTTCAGTTATGCAAAGCTGTGAACAGCTCATTATAGCTTTGTCTCATTGTAGTTTCTGTGTGTGTTCTAGGTGTATCAGAATGTTGATTTTAATTGAAAAATCATGGAAGCCCAAAACTATACGACGTCACTGGTTAAGAAAACTTTGGAAAATTAATACGTTATTTGAGGAGGTTGGCTTAATTGACATATGGAGAGACGTGCATCCCAATCAAAGGGATTATACCCATTTCTCCTCACCCCACTCATTATACACAAGAATAGATTATTTTCTAACTTGGAACTCTTGGAAAAGACAAAGATAAAATAAACACATGTGAAATTGGGACCATAGACTTAAGTGACCACACACCTATATACCTGTCTGTAGATCTAAATCTACAACCAAAAATGAATAACTGGAAACTAAATTCAAGCCTGCTCAATGATCCTCACATTAAAGAACAGATTAAAAGAGAGATCCACTTCTACTTGGAAATTAATGATAAAGGGGATGTATCCCCTCCCATTCTGTGGGATGCCCTAAAGGCTGTCCTGAGAGGGAAAGTTATAGCAATATCCTCCTACAAAAAAAAAGATGGGAAATAAAAAATTGGGAGAATTCCAAAATAAATTATAGCTGCTGCACAGCGATGGGTCGGGTCCGGGCTATTTTTGGCAAATTTAGGCAATTCTGAGCAACAAATAGGAGAAAAGAAAGTCAAGACAGTTGACAACAATGTTCATTTTGGACCACTTGAGGCTTGAACTCACAACGTCTGGAACCAAAGAATGTCATCTATCGCTTTGAGCTAATTGGCAAGTGGCAATACAACAGTGGCTTCACAAATCCACTGTTGTGCAGGCAGATTTGAAACGACTGTAAAAAATTCAGTTATCAAGACAACAATCTGAAAATACACATATTGCAGCATGGAGATGTTGGTAATTTGTTTTTAAAAATGATTGATTTGCCCCATAAGTGAATAACTGATGTTTAAAATGCTGCTTGCATTGACTGCAATTATTCACATGAGAGCAGAATTCAAAATGTTCTCAAAAATTCAGTTTTTTAGGTAAAATTCTGATATTTGTCAAACATCATCTACGATGACTCTAAAAAATGTTCAATTTTTTCACGAACATTGAAGATTTATTTATCAATTTGCAGGTATATGTTTACAGTAGTGTTTACAGTCAAACATTTTCATGCACTGTAGGCAAAAATTGTGGGAGGAGATAGGTTTTTATAAGTTTTACAGTTTAAAAAAAACAGAGTGATGGACTTCATAATTTTTAACAGGTTTAAATGTACAAAAGTTTCTTTAGTATTGGGGCTACAGTTTACTTTAGTTGCTTGCTGTAGCATAGGGTGACCATACGTCCTCTTTTACTCGGACATGTCCTCTTTTGGGGGGCTGTCTCTCCAAGAGGCCTGGTTAAGTGTCTTTTTGGGAATGCAGAATATGCGTTAACTGAATTAGAAACACGTGAAAAACACTCGACCTGACCCGAAAAACCCTCAAAATTTTGCCGCGTAGTAGTGTCCTCTTTTTGGGGATTCAGAATATGGTCACCCTACTGTAGCGCCACCATCAGGACTATTGGCTTGGGTTTACAGCTGAGGTAATCTGGCATGAGACTGGGCCTTTATGCAAAATTTGGTTAGCTTTCACCCATGGTCCGGTCCAAGCTATTTGTTTTTATTTAATTTAGAGCAGTGTTTTTCAACCCTGTTCCTCAGGGAACACTGTCCTGCATGTTTTAGATGTTTCCTGCTCCAACACACCTGATTGAAATTATTGGCCAATCATCAAGCTCTGCAGAAGCCTGACGAGGAGGCATTCATTTGAATCAGGTGTGTTGGAGCAGGAAACATCTGAAAAATGCAGGGCAGTTTTCCCCGAGGAGCAGGGTTGAAAAACACTGATTTAGAGGCTTGCTGTGATGCCACCATCAGGACAAATGTCTTGTGTTTCATGTTGAGGACATCTGACATTTTGATCTGTCATTATCATCCTTGCTGGGTCTCGAACCCACAACCCCTGACACCAAGAACCAGCTCTTAACTCACTAAGCTAATTGGCTGGAAGTGAGATATGCTGAGTAGCTTCAGTTGTGGACTCAGGGAGTCACTGTCCGAGCAGCTGTCGTCAAGGCAGATTTCAAAAATGGTCAAAATGTCAGAAATTCTGTTACCTGAACAAAAATCTGATAATACATAAATTGCATCTTGACAGCATGGAAATGTCGGTGATTTGTTTTTAACTCTAAGTGTTTTGCTTCATAAAAGAAAATTTGATGTTTAAAAATGCCACTCTTACATTGACTACAGTTGTTCCCATGAGAGCAGAATTCAAAATGTTCTCAAAAATTCAGTTTTTGAGATAAAATTCTGATATTTGCCAAACTTCATCAACCATGACTCCAAAATATTCTAATTTTTTTCAGGAAGATTGAAAATGTATTTAGCAAGAATTTGATAGTATATGTTTACAGTACTGTTTACAGTCAAACATTTTGATGCACTGTAGGCTTAATTTTTGATAAATCAAAAATCCAAGAAACAAGTTTTGTGGAGGACGGTCTGAAGATGCTCTCTAGCAAGTTTGGTGACAATTGAGCAAAAATTGTGGGAGGAGATAGGTTTTTATAAGTTTTACAGGTTTTGAAAAAAACTGAGTGATGGACTTCATAATTTGCAATGAGTTTGAGTGGACTAACATTTCAGCAGTATTGGGGCTACAGTTTGGTGAAAGTTTCGAAACTGTAGCATGTATTGTTGATTTTGTAGGTATTTTTAAAGTTTTTAAATTTAAACGCTTATTGTGCCCCCCCCCCAGCTGAAATAGATGATTTTTTAGATTCTCTGGAATTACCAGTATTAAATGAAGAACAGAATAAAATAATGATTGAGGACATAACAGAAAAAGAACTAAAAATAGCAATAAGTAAACTCAAATCAAATAAATCGCCAGGATCAGATGACTATACGGCAGAATGGTATAAGGAGTTGAAAGAAGAGCTAATACCAGTGATGCTTCCTACATTGAATTGGGCTTTAAAGAAGACACAAACACCACCCAGTTGGAAGGAAGCAATAATATCTGCCATTCCAAAAGAAAATAAGGATAAATTAGAATGTGGATCATATAGACCTATATCGGTTCTTAATATAGATTATAGGCTGTTTACTTCTATAATGGCTAGATGATTAGAACGGTTGTTACCTAATTTAATACATAATGACCAGACAGGTTTTATTCAAGAGCATCAAATGCAAGATAATATACGACGAACGTTACAAATGTTACAAATATTAATCACATCCAAAAGAATAAAATAGCTGCTATGGTAATTAGTATCGACGCGGAAGAGGCCTTCGACTCAGTGAACTGGAGTTCTCTATATCGAATTTCACATAGATTTGGCCTACACTAAACAATAATTAAAACAGTACAAGCATTATATAATAACCCACTGCTAGAATTAAAGTAAATGGCTGCTTACAGGCAGAGTAGTTTTACTTTGGAAAGAGGCACAAGGCAAGGCTGTGCATGTTCACCACTATTATTTGCATTATATTTAGAACCATTTACTCAATATGTAAGACAAAACAAAGAAATAACTGCTTAAATACAACTACAGCCCACCAGATGAAATTAAGAGTGAGCCACCTAACATGGGAAACAGAATATTTCAAATATTTGGGGGTTACATTACTGAAGGACCTCACAGAAATATTACAACATAACTATTCACCGATACAAAAAATTAAAGAGGATATAGCAAGATGGAATCTGATCCCATACTTCAGTTTCAGTTTAAGAACAGACTTGATTAAAATGAATATTCTCCCCAAATTATTATATTCATTTCAAACCCTACCGATAGAAATAGGCCAAAAACAATTTAATGAATGGGACAAAATGTTGTCCAGATACATATGGCAAGGTAATAGGCCTAAAATACGATTTAAAACTCTACAATTGACAAAAGCAAAGGGGGGATGGGGCCTTCCTTCCCTCAGAGATTACTACTGGGCAGCACAACTAAGACCTATGATATGCTGGTGTAACCCTTCATAGGATGCTCAGTGGAAAAACATTAAAGAGGGTCTGACTTCCATTCCCATACAAGCACTTATAGCCGATAGTAGTCTGCAAGACTATATAAAATAACAGAAAACCCATGGATCAAAATGACTCTTAAAATATGGAAAACAGTAATAACATAATACAAATTAGAAGAGGATATTGTGATCCTTAAATAGTGTGCATATGACACACTCTTTGTTTGCTCCAAATAAATTAGACACGAGATTCAAGGAATGGACAAATAAAGAATGATGGCTTTATGTAAGATAATTAAGGAAAACACATTACTTAGTTTTGAAAGAATTAAAGAGAAATATGCTCTAGAGGCACAGGATTTCTATCATTACTTGCAGCTGAGACATTTCGTCAGTGACAAGTTAAAATATATATCAGAATCAAGCAAACAGCTGTTAGATCTGTTTAAAAGGGCTTATGGTTCAAACAAAGATAGGGGTTTTATCTCAGGTCTATATAAAGGGCTTACAAACAAGAAAGCACATTCATCCCTATACATTAAAACCAAATGGGAAATGGAGGGACGAATAGATCTGATGAAGGAAGAGTGGGTCACACTCTGGGAATATCAATGGAAATGTAGCAGCTCACAGAGTTGGAAGGAGTTTGGCTGGAAAAGCCTGATTAGATATTTTATTACACCTAACCAAACCACTATAAAGGTAACTCCCCAGCTTGTTGGAGAAATTGTGGAAATACAAATGCAAATCATTATCATGTTTTTTGGGACTGTCGGGTTATTAAAACCTATTGGAAGGGAATACATAATTCAATAACAAGAAATTTTTGGGAGTCACTTGCCTTTGGAAAGTAAAGTCTTATTTTTTGAACTAATGCCTGAAGGATGGCCAAAGAGAGACAAATATTTGTTTAGTATACTGTTAGTGGCAGGTAAAAAGGCCCTCACGAGAAAATGGCTTTCACAGGAGAGTCCAACATTGACCATGTGGATGGACATCACAATGGGCATATGCAGACTGAAGAAATTAACTGCGGATGTGAATTACAAGAAGGACTTGTTTGTTTCACGTTGGAAGAAATGGATGGACTATATAACACCACGCAGACCAGACTTTGACTTGTTTAACTTTAGATAATATGCTGTGTGTATAGCAATAACCATACCTCCTACCTACATGTTCATGTTTTTGTTGTGTTTTATTTATTTATTTATTTTCTCTATTCTTGTATTACTAGAAAAAGGACATTCATGCTGACACTTAATGACTAATAATTAAAATGGATCTACATGTCACATTTGTTGCAGAATGTCAATAAAACGGCAAATTAAAAAAGAAAAAGAAAAAGAAAAATCATGGAAGCAAGCTTTAAGGTTTGATCATCAGACTCAAACCCCTGGATTGTAACCCCCTCAAAAAAGGGTGACCGTTTTCCCAACAGAGATAGCATCAAGACATAGCGGTATTAATTGAGTGTACATCGGGCACTGAGGGAGGACATAGCTTGCTGATGTTATCTGAATAATTCCCTAACCTTGTGATTCGTGAATGTGAAGTTAACAGATCAATACAGCTGTCTGTAAGGCCTGTAAGGGCCGACAGTCTCTCACAATGTCACAAAGTGCTGATAAGAGAGACGACAGAGAAGACTTTTAAGCCTTAAGGAACTTCTCTTTGTTGTTCATGAGTGCATGCATTTAAACTCACAAAGGTTTAAGCAGGATTTCAAAGCAAGATTTTCATATATTATGGATGTTATGACATATGTTTCATAAATGTCATGTTTCTGTCCTGAGCGAGTCAGCTGAAGAAACATAGCATTTGTACCACAAATACTGGTTTGCCAAGGAGACTTAATGTGTTATGGTGTCTACTGAGTGACTACATAAGTTTACATCCCCAACTCACATCTGAGAAATGTGGCCTCTTGGCATCTGGGCTGGTGTGTTGTGGTTGTGAGTAGTTTTTAATTACAATCACATCAGCAGCTGTCTATGATGAACCCACTTACAGGTTGATAAAGCAAATGCATGGATCAGTGAATGTGTGCTTTCAGTCTGTTTGGACCACTTGGTGATAGACATCACTGATGACCAACTGCAGCTTTAATGTACCTGACTGTTTTGCAACTGCTCTAATCAAGTTCTACAGTTTTACAGTAGCACAGGACATTTAAATATTTTCCCCCCAGTTTTTAAACTCCCACAGATGACACAATCTGCTGTTGGCAATCTTGTCTTGAAGAATGTGTTGTAATATATATTATGATATGTTATTCAAATATCTTCGAGCCCCACATAAGTGCAATATCTTTATTTGGTCAGGTTTTTTTTTTCAGTATTTTTTTTAACATTCTGTGAACATTTAGTGCACCTAACAAGCATGCATTCTCAGAAATAACAGAAGAGGATGTCATTGGCGTGTGAACTGAAAACTTGACAGGAAAAGTTTAATATGACTGCTGTTTTAGGACTTCATTTACAGCCTCATTCTCAGCAAAGCTCCTTGCATTACTTCAGACTTTACAATGCTCATTAAATTTCATGGAAGCTTATGTTGGCCTGACTTATAATTAATGCTCAACGCTTGTGGCAATCTTAGTAGTCTTTTAAATTGTCAATACAAAAATTAATGTTTCTCAGTACTCAAAATCCCATTGCTTAAATTTCTGCTAACCCATTTCCTTGGCATTGCTAAAACACACCAGTCATTTGTAGCCAAAACACCATAGTTCCAAATTGAAAAAAATACTTTATTTTCTTTCTCATAATGCGGAAATCTTTTGGGGTCTATACAAATAAGAAACAACGCGCTCAAGTCACGTGTATAGCTTGAGTACGGGGATCTGAATCCCTCTTGTAATGAATAAACAAAAGAAAAATAAAGGACAACACTCCCATCATACTGTTTATTTTTGCCACAGGGACATTTCAGGCAAGACACCCCTCTTCACAGTGTATTCTGGCAAAATCACCAAATCTTTTGTGGTTTACAATCTACAGCATTGTAGAAGAAAACCCAAATTGTGTTTTCAGTGTGAAAATAAGCTTTGATGATCAAAGGATTCCTGGATAGTTTCCATGTATTCAGCAAACCTACAATTCCAAATTTGCGATTAGAACAGTCATAAAATCAGTGAATACTTTGTGATACTGTCTTGAACCAAGGCCAACCCAATCACTGAAGTTTAGATTGGTACTGTATATGGTACAATGGAATAAAACATGCTTATTATTATATTATGAAAAAACAATCCAACCTGTAAAAACCAACAACTGAGAACCTATTTCCACCAGTCATTGTCCTCACTATCTGGGACCTGGGCTTTGTCTTATACTAAACTAAGGTTATGGATGTGACAAAGATTCTATTAACCCTGGATGAGTGCCAGATGCAGTGCTTATCACTGGATATCCTCTGTCTTGCACACACGCAGTTCATGTTTTTGAATCAACAAACTAATGTGTGAGCTTGGATGACCCCCAACCAGGTATAACTACTGGTGTCATCCTAGTAATCAGTACCACAGAGTCTTCTTGCAGCTCACAACATTCCAAGCGAATGAGAACTCTGGCCGTCATCCAGGTTCACAGAACCGTGGCACCCTTCCTTATCACTTGACTGGACCAGCACTTGCTTCCCTTAGATATGGTAGGAAGTGCAGCATGCTAGGTGGACAGCCCACAGCTCCAGCTGCTGTTCTGCCATATGCAACCCATCTGGAGATGCAGAAGTCCATCATGACAGTATTTCAGAAAACAGAACAGAGCCCATGGGAATGCCTCTTAAGAGATACGCCAATAAAATAATTTAATCGGGCTGCTTTTCTAGACTTTCCAAAATGTATTCGGCTGAATGGCTCAAATTCTGACAGTAAAACAAATCAGTTCATGGGGGTTGTGAGGCTCATAAACAGTTGTATACCACTTTACAGACACTTCTTTCACAATGTTAGCTTATGGAAACAAGTCTTTTTGGGCCCAAGTGCATCACACAACGATTTTGCAGAGTTTGGTCACTACGATAACTTGCTATTCCTGGAGGCTTGATCATGACGATGAGGCCAACCATCTTCTTTGCAGAGGAAGTTCCTATCAAGACAACAGCGTTAAAGAATCCTCTTCTTATTTGTTGGTTTTACCATCATACTTACACTGACAGGTGCACTGTCTTGAGTGAGTGAGAATGGAAAGCGCAGCTCCAAAAATAGAAAATCAATAAGTGGTGGCCAATGTAGACATTGTGGCGGACCACTGCAATTAAGGTAATGTGTGGGAAACACTGCATGATCAGTATTACTATTACTAGCTATTACTAGCCAAGATGGCAGCGCACACAGACACAGCGACTCGCAGCTCCGTGTTTTTTCTTTTTCTTTTGTGTATTTCGTATGTCTTTTCACTTAGAAACCACGTCTTCAGTCGCCAGGAGCTACTTGACATTGGACATAGCATCAGATCGACAATATCAGTAGAGTCGAGCCGATCTTACGTCATTCCAAATGCCATAGCGAGGTTACCGGGTGCTCCGTCGACTGTTGCAGCGAAGAGAGAGGAAGCAGAAACGGGGTCTGGATTACTAGTCAGACTGAGGAGAAACCCACAAAAGCCTCCCCTCCCGAGAAAGTTTCTCACCAAAGCACGATCCTTGATTCACAAAATGAACGAGTTGGAACTACTCATTGAGGGTAATCGATATGTTTGTTACCTTACACAAGACTACATTTCTGAATCTTAAACATTATTTTACCATTTAATTGAATACAACTTAAATATGGTTATGAGAGCATTTTGTCTACTACAAAACGTTTTTCTATTTCACTGGCAGATATCGTCCATGCTTTTGCATCCTGACAAAAATGCAATCAAAACGCCAGTTCATTTTGTCATGTAGTTTCTGTCACATTCAGCTGTAACTAAGCTAGCTGTAGCATTAACACTAAAAGTCTGAGTTCTTCAGACTTCACATCATCAAGAGTCATTTTCTGTCCCACTGCACATCTGACACCTCACCTAATTTGTGTGAGAGACTTTAGACTACATTCTGCTGAATTCTACTGAATGACAATCCTAAAGATGGTCGTGGGTTTGTTATGCATTGCAAACGCCAAAATATATGTTCTCAAATGACACCATACTAGGTAAACTTTGCTAAATGCCTGGCTAAAGACTATTAACCGCACGCTACACGGTAATAAACTTCTGAAGCAGGAATTGTTAGCCTACCTTGTGCACTGACCGCTAACTGTTACTGAGATCGTTACTTTCTTGAGCAATTCAATATATCTCTTGTTCTGCCTGTTTTGTGATATACATGTCTAAAAAGTGCCTAATATTTCTATAGTGAAATAATATCCGCATTATAATTATTATGACTATGATGATTTTTCATTAGGCTATTTTTTGGTGCCCCCTCAGCACTTGGTGCCTGACGCACAGCGCATGGGAGCGGCGGCGCTGCACACAAGGATAATGTGCAATAATTGTAAAACACTGTAGATATTTATCTATTTATTTTTTATACTTACATTGCACTACTGCCTTGTACTTTTTACTTATACTTTTTACTCTTTTTTTATATTGTGTGTGTACTTGTATGCTGCTACAATTTCATTGTACACCGTGCAATGACAATAAAAGGATTCTGATAATGACTTTATTTTATTTTACAGCTGAACTTAAATATGCCTGTTGTGATCAATTTTTTTGTATAGGTTGTATGAACATTTCAGATGCGAACATATCTGCCAAAGGTACTTATTATGTATTTGAGCTGTTTTACATTAGTAAAGTTACACAGCAGGCTAAATTCTATTGTTATCTTAAGGCAGATGTTTGTACAGTTGTAAATGTTAACATTATGCAAATTTGCATTATGCAATTTTTTGCATTTTTACTCAGATTTCAACTTACCGAGTTGTAAAACTACTACATAGCCAGATATTTTTTGCACAGTTAAACGTTAAGCTATTCTAAAGTTCAAATTGAAAACCCTCTGTTTTTTTTAGAATTCAGTCGTTATAGTCTTCAAATTGGCAGCATGATCAAATTTGTGACTCGTGAATCGTAATGAATAGCGTTATGCCAGTAAGCCGAAAGTATCCACTGCTGAGGTAGCTGTCAATTTACTTAAGAGGTGAAGAAACTAACTATAGGATTTGCCCCGTCAAAAGAGGGGAAGGATGTCCTCCACGTGCTAAAGCAACGGGCAGACCCTCATGGTGACTGTTCAGTAAAGACATCATGAGGACTTAAGAACTTTGAGATCACCTCATGAACAGACGTAGCCCAGAGATCATTCCCGATTTCTATTAATGAGCACTGCACCTACAATCAGTTAATGAGTCGCTTCCCGTTTTTCGGTTTCCGATTTCCGAGTTGCAGTTACTACCATGTAGCTAATGGCTAACAGCTAGTGAAAACTGTGTTTGTCTCCAACACAGTCTCCAAACTCTTGGACGCTGTTTGCATCGTCTCTGTCTCTTTCCAGCTGACTTCACCATACTCGTAGGCAACTGTAAATACTATGTGGCTCAGGTGCAGTTCTGGGTCCGTGTATGTTTTGGTCATTCGATTTCCCTGTCAGAAACGGGTATTAAAAAACAAAAAACGAGTGATTATTTGATTTTCGTTTTAAAATCCAAAAATTAAAATTGAAATACAAGGCGATTTTCTTTTTCATGGTCAAAAGGGGTTGAGCGAAATTTAAAAAATGATTCGATTTTCATTTTCTATTTCACATGACAAATAATAAAATCACTCGAAAACAGAAACGGAAAAAAGGCCTGTTTTTTCACATTCTGAGACCGGATGTTGTCATTTATAGGACGGTGCTGTGCAGAACAAACACGGGGTAATCTACCGTGACACATGGACATGAAACTGCGGTCAAGCCGGCCGTCACGCTCCGTGGTCAAATCAGCCGCACTTAAATTTCGAGTGTACTCTCAGCAGTATGGTAAATGCGGAGAAACAGCGTACAACAACCACCCCGACCATTATTCATTGTATTATTACATTTGTTATAATATAATATTATTACAATAAAGATTTTCACGTCCCCACAAATAAATCATTGCAAACGTAATAGTTATTACATGTGTAGGAAATAGCATGTTACGTTTGTAGTAGGCAGCGGCTCTTATGTTTGTGGAAAATGTATTACATTTGTGGGTTTATTACATTAAATGCTGCAGATTTTTATTACGTTTGTGGGTTTAATGCAACATGTTGTATTTTAAATGTAGGTTCGGATAATAGCTTACTGTTCATACCTTTATTTTGAAAACCGAAAGTAAATACGCAGTTTCTCCGCATTTACCATACTGCTGAGAGTACACTCGAAATTTAAGTGCGGCTGATTTGACCACGGAGCGTGACGGCCGGCTTGACCGCAGTTCCATGTCCATGTGTCACGGTAGATTACCCCGCCGTAGCCTACTGTTTGTTCTGCACAGCACCGTCCTGTAAATGACAACATCCGGTCTCAGAATATGAAAAAACAGGCCTTTTTTCCGTTTCTGTTTTCGAGTGATTTTATTATTTGTCATGTGAAATAGAAAATGAAAATCGAATTATTTTTTAAATTTCGCTCAACCCCTTTTGACCATGAAAAAGAAAATCGCCTTGTATTTCAATTTTAATTTTTGGATTTTAAAACGAAAATCAAATAAGCACTCGTTTTTTGTTTTTTAATACCCGTTTCTGACAGGAAAATCGAATGACCAAAAGATACACGGACCCTTCTGGGTCATTAAAAGAAGACTTACGTTAAAATCTGAGATGAGAAGTAGCACTGTTATCATAATTCCCGATTTCTATTAATGAGCACTGCACCTACAATCAGTTAATGAGTCGCTTCCCGTTTTTCGGTTTCCGATTTCCGAGTTGCAGTTACTACCATGTAGCTAATGGCTAACAGCTAGTGAAAACTGTGTTTGTCTCCAACACAGTCTCCAAACTCTTGGACGCTGTTTGCATCGTCTCTGTCTCTTTCCAGCTGACTTCACCATACTCGTAGGCAACTGTAAATACTATGTGGCTCGGGTGCAGTTGCTGGGTCCGGTATGGGTGGGACTGATCCTTTTACGAGGGTCAGTGTCGAGGCAAAGCCAGCTTTGTACTGACCTTCGTTACTGAAGCAGTCCGATGTAAAGTGGTTAGCACACACATACAAGCTAAGACGGACCGCAGCCGGCACGTTGAAAAATGAAACGCAACCACCGTCTCTTCTGTTCTTCTGTAGCTGGGACAGAATATAGGCACTGATGTTGATTTTTACAACCAACAACAGAGCAATTTCTAACGCTAACCGACAACATTGCGAAACACTGCTATCTTACCGCTGGACACACCTGAACTTCACCTCGGGGATGGATGCCCCCTTCTCGGATATCTCCTATTACCATGCAGAGGAGGCTTGCCTATGAATTGACTGAATCTGAACAGCCTGTAGGAGCGCTGTTTTACAAGTGGATGGGCTGCAGAGACCATGCAGGAATCGTTTGCTTTCCTCATTCTGGGAGTTGGCAGGCTCAGGGAGGACCAGCTTATATACGTAGAGACCAGAGAAAACGTGTTTTTCATAATATGGAACCTTTAAATTTATAAAATAGATTGAAAAAACTTTATAATAATAAGTCATTGGGTGTTTTATGTAGTGAAGACATCTAGTTGGAAAAAGAATCACACAGTAGTGGAATCTGAAAGAATCACACAGTAGTGGAATCTGAAAGATTTTAAACATCAGAGTTTGATTAAGGAACATTATTTTTGATTCAGCTGCAGGGGGATAGATAATAGACACAGACTTAAGTACCTGCAAAATAGCATCACTTCAAATGACTGAAGGCCACTGCATGAAATTACATCAGGATGCAATACTGAGCTGTATACAGTTTCAGAAAGAATCAGCCCCAAGTTATGAGACTTGCAGGGGCTGTTTTGCATAGCCATAATACACTTGATCAGATTACCTCAGAATAACTTTTGCAGTATATTCTTTTCTGCCATTGCCTTCCTGTGGGTGGTGAAAAAAAAACCTGGTATGACAAAACTTTCTATTTGGGGCTTGACCCACAACTATCTGCAGCAGGTTGGAGCTTGCTGTTTACTCAATTTCACATATCTCCACATGAAATAATGAGAGAAGAGCATGGTAAAGGTTATACATTGGTTAACAAATGGAGATGTGCAATGTGCTTAAATGTAGATGTAGGTGTAAATGGACATGTAGATGGACATAAATGCAAGCTAAAATAACTCAGAACTGAAAAACAACCTGCCTACAAGGGACACTTCAACTTAATTTGTAGGTATTTAGTGCTGTCTCTAGTGCTGTGTAAATCTGTCTTTTTTGGCGATGGTTTTACATAATCATCTTCAGAGAAAAAAAGCAGTACCGCTGCTAGTCATTTTGGTGCCCTAAGCATAATTCCTTTATGATGCCCCCCACCGAGAAAAAGAAGAAAAAATCCTTTTTATTACCAAACATATAACTCAATACCAATAACACAATAGCAGCATCACAATGTAACACCTAAGAACAATACAACGAAAAAGGAAAATCAACTTTGTAAACACAGTACACAGAACAGGTCACGCAGGTCTCTACATTGTCATCTGCTGATGGACTCTCAATGACAGGACTTGTGCTTTCAGAGGTGGTGGTTCTCTGCTGTGTATCCGTCCCTAAACTGCTGGTTGAGGGTGGTGAGGGTGGAGGCTGGTTGTGGAGTCTACAGACTTCCTGGCCAGCTGGGGTTGATGTGTGCCTGAACTGCTTGTAGATGGTTGCTCATCATCTGTATCTTCCTCTTGGCCACATGCTCCTCCTTGTACGTTTCTCAGCATTGACTTGCATTAATTTAGAAATACCAAGAAAAAGGATCAGTATGGACATGAAAAAAAATATTCAAACGAAGAATCTTAAACCGAAAAAAATTATGAACATTTAACATTGAAAGCATGCAGCTCTCCCCCTTCATGACTTATTAATCAACTATTTGATAAATCTAATCTAATCTAATATAAAAGCATAATAGAATGAGTTTCAATATTGCACAGTATTTAACAATAATGTTTGCTTGATATAATTCATAATAACATTTTATGTTTATATTTTACCTACAGGAATAAGACAAAAACTACACACAAAACTACATTTCTGAATCTTAAACATTATTTTACCGTTTAACTTAGATATGGTTACGAGAGCATTTTGCCTACTACAATTTCACTGGCAGATGTCGTCCATGCTTTATGGAGCTAGAACAGTCTCAATATTATTCACAAATAAATGCAGAGGGATTTGTATCTGCAAAACTGGATCTGTATCTGTGCCAGAGTCATTTGTATCTGCAAAACTGGATCCGTATCTGTGCCAGAGTAATTTGTATCTGTAAAACTGGATCCGTATCTGTGCCTCTAATTTGCAACTTGTATATCATCATTTGTTCATCAACTTAGTATTTTTCAGTGAAAAAATATTTGTTAATTTCCACCTATTTGTGTGGATACTTTTGAGACTCTTCTACCGTGCTGTTTTCACACAAAATCCACAAATGCAGGGCGCAGGTGACTCGTAAAATGTCACTTGACTCATGTCTCGTAAAACACAATTCACTAATAAATGCAGAGTGATTTATATCTGTAAATCTAATTCATATCTGAGACAAACGGATTTGTATCTGTAAATCTGGATCCGTATCTGAGACAAACGGATTTGTATCTATAAATTTGAATCCGTGTCTCAGTCAAAAGGATTTGTATCTGTAAATTTGAATCCGTGTCTCAGCCAAAAGGATTTGTATCTGTAAATGTAAATCCGTGTCTCAGTCAAAAGGATATGCATCTGTAAATTTGAATCCGTGTCTTAGCCCAAAAGGATTTGTATCTGTAAATTTGAATCCTTGTCTCAGTCAAAAGGATTTGTATCTGTAAATTTGAATTTGTGTCTCAGTCAAAAGGATTTGTATCTGTAAATGTGAATCTGTATCTGTGCCATCTAACTTTGGTTATCATCATTGCATATCAATTTAGTATTTTTCAGTGGAAATATATTTGTGAATCTCCATTTTTTGCTGTGGATCTTTTTGGGACTGTTTTTCCGTGACGTTTTGTGTCACACAATTCACAACTCATGTGTGTCTTCTGGTAGATGGCGCTAATGCAACATTGATAGACGCTGTTATATTAAACAGAGGAAGAAGACCAAACCAAGTGCTGCCACTGGTTGCCTGCTTGATGAAGGGGCAGCAGGAGAAGCCCCTGACTGCAGTACGCAGATCGGGGCGTGGCTTAACGTGGGCGGAGTTAAACGTTTGACTCCGCCCACTGCGCGGACGCCATCTGGTGGCGGAGTTTGGGCAGCACATTCTCAAACGTCAATGCAGCATCTACGGCCAGAGTGGCATAAAACCCACGCATTGATGTAGAATAGCGATACAATTTCAATTCACGTGTTAGCTGGATTTCATTAAAATACAGAGAGAGAGCTAATAATTAAGTCAAATGCATTAGGTACCATTGTTTGATCAACTCTGTCCCGATATGTCACACCTCTGGGTTTAGCTCAAAACACTTTTGTATGGGGGGACCTTTCATTATGATTTATATCAGGATCAGGTCTGGTATAGTTCTTTGGTAAAAAATGTTTCTTTTTGTAGCTTATATGTAAATACCAGCCAACACAATAATAGTAATAATACATAATATTCGATGTACATTCTTGTCTCATCTGAAAATAAATAATGATAACAAAATAATGGTAATACGTGTACATTTTCATGAGCCCTCACAACTTCACACACACCTTTTTACTGAGGTTCAGCTCCTACTGAACTCGAAACCTGTGTTTCTCTGGCCAGCTGAACTGGAACAGTGAAGTGAAATCAGGACTTAATATTGGGCTTCTTTTTTTACTGTAAGTCCATTATTTTATCCATGCTGCCAATATTTAAAAAATAAATAAACAATGAATTCTACCATAGCATTTCCCCCAAGTGAGTGTGACAAACAGTATAGACACATGTAAAAAAATTTGTACACTCAATTATATCAGCTTCATTAAGGAGATCGAAGACTGAGTGATGTTTGTGCCATTGACACTTGAATTGCTTTATTTTTTTCTTATGACATCAGTTTTTAGCTCAGGGAGATTGGCCCTCATTTATCAATCTTGCGTGAAAACGGGTGCAGATCTGAGCGCAGATTTGGTCTTACGACAGGGCACACGTGTGATTTATGAAAGGTTCGTATCTGACCAATTCCAGCGTACAAATGATCGGCTCTTGATAAATGCGGCGGCTGAATTCGATCGTCATTAACATGTTACGCCCTTAAATATTCCTGGTTCGGAGGCCTCGCCCACTGAGGTCAAACATGGAGAGAAGAAACACTGGCAAGAAGAGAAACTTTTCCGGGATGGAGATCGGCATCCCGGCAGCGCCGGCACATCAAAGGCTCCAATCACTAATGCAATGTTGTGCAAAACTGAACAGGTCACAATAATATGGCACACTTTCTCTGGGGTACACAGCAGAGTTCCCCCTGCTGGTCTGAGACGGAGCCACCTGCCCTTCAGCACCCCGAAGCAGCTCCACTGTGACCCGTGTGCGTGTGTGCGCACTATTGAATCTGCGTTCCTGCTCTGTAGCAGGTTTGACAGCGGGGTTATTAGGTATCCCGTTAACTAGTTGTCATGTTAGACTATTTACATATTTTATTTTACAAAAAAGTGGTATCAGTAAAAACGTAAAAAATAATCAGTTTTGATCAGTTCTAAATATGTGACTGCTTATGCTTAATGACAGCTGAGGTTTTATTAATAATCATTTTCAGACTCAGCCAGATTTCGCTGTGCTGCACCGCAAATCCACAGACTCAAATTTGCGTACACGAGCTCAGACCTGACGTGAGATCTGATCGTAGCTTCCGCTTACGTCCAAATTGATAAATGCCGAAGTTTGCGTGGAAATGGTCGTACGCACGGTTTTCTGCCGTACGTTCGTTTGATAAATGAGGGCCATTGAGTTTTCACTTTTTGTGACATATTATATGTTAAACGGTTACTCATGAAAGTTATCAACAAACAAGATGCCTGAAAACTAAACAAAGGACTCTAACACCACCTAGGCCTGCAAGAGGAACACATATTTACAAAGGGCAAAATCTAGAGAGGGAACCCAAGATGTACCTGAGCAACACACAAACGATTCAGTTTTCAGCTCAGGGAGATTTACATTTTATAGTTTAAATGATTACTCATGAAAGTTATCAACAGATTATTCGAAAGTGACATGAATCCTTAATTGCAACCCCATTTCATAATGCTCAAACTTCCCTTTTTCTGCCTCACTCACTCAGACAGAGCAGTAAACTCATTGCTGCAGACTGTGTGGAGAGAAAATTAGCTCATAGCAGGATACATATTGAATAGATTTATTCCTGTCTGTCACTTCTTTCAAATGCAGAAAAAACCTGCATCTGCTTTGTGTCCATCATGTTCTTACAAAAGTCATCATAATCTTCCTGCAAACTAAAAAGGAACAGGAACGGTTCCCTGAGATCATTTATCTCCTCTTCATCCAGGCCATCAGACATGCGTAGCAGCTCCACTGCCCTCAAGCGATCTTCCTCGTCCATGGTGATGACCTGGGGAAGGGAAATTTTTCCCTTGAATGCTTTTGACCCACACCACCTTGCTGCCTCAGTGGTGTCCCTAAGCAGAGCATCCTCCTATGAAAAATAAAGAAAATAATTATTAAAATAAAGATTGGAGAAGGCAGAAAACGGTGAAATAAGAAAAGCCCACAGCAGGTAACATACTCCGTTCCCTGTTCCCAGTTCCGGCAAGTTCTTAGCCTCCACTAGAAAGGAAACAGATTGTAGTTCTTAAAGGCACAACAACAATGCAAGATGTAAAAAAGATCAGTGGCTTATTTTAAGTATACTGGTTTAATGAAAATTGAGAAATGACTGCAAAACCAGCTCTATGACATCCCACTTCTACAACCTTGATGGATGTGTGTACAATAATACTGCTTTGAACAATACCTGATGCTTCAGAGACAGATTCTGAAAGGATGAACTTTTTTGGAGGGACCACTTCCAGATCCTGAAAAAAGTGGAGGGATTATGCTTTAGTCTGCCAGCAATAGTTTGACTACAAGACTAATTAATCAAATTACCTCTCACCTGTTTTCCTTTTTGCTCTCTTCGTCTTTTTCTTTCCTGCAATCTGTCTTCCTCAGACCTTGGTGATTTAATGACAACATATATTCACTATGAAAACATTCATGTTGGTCTGTTGACAATGAGTAAAACTGGTTATTTAAAAGGATCTGATTCAAAAGTGTGATGTTGAGTGCACTTACGGCATGGGAAAGTTCTGCAGGAGAACAAGACACCACCATCTCCTAATTTGCAGCATGTTTTCCTTTGAAGAAGGAAATGCAGGAAGATTCAAATATGTTGCGAAAAATAATACCTTTTATACTAAGCGTAATGTGTCACAATTTTCACATACCTCTCTGAAGTCGCAATTGGCCCCCATTACAATGTACAGAGCATACTGTAAGTCAAGAGGTACTGGTTAATGTAATGTCATGCATATTCCCCAAGGATACAATTTTTCAATACAAATAATGTGTTTTGAATGTAGCAAGCAAACATTTTACAGATAACAACAATGATATAACATACTGAATAGGTCTTACCATCAAATCAAACATGCCACAGTTGTTGGAGCACCCTTGCTTTGTTAGGCCCTGAGGTGTGAACAAGGTTTTTTAATAAAAGATTGGCAAGAAAATAGTAAATGTTAGCAAATGCTATTAAGTAATGTCTCACCTGAACATCATTCACACCAAGCTTCCTCCAGGGGCAAGGAGATAGGCTGTGAGCAATGTGTCTGTACAAAGAGTAAGCAGAAGTAAATAAAAGTAACTCAAATAAAATCAACTTTTGATTCAAATGCAGTTAAAACTGAATAAGTAAGAGGTTGGAACTTGGAACGGGCTTAAACAGAACTGCCCCTCTCAAATAAGATATAGAGTTATGTTTCCATCTGTTTAATGAATAGAAAAAGGTTAAGGCATGGAATATTTTAGATCAAATAAAAACAGAACCATTGATTAAAAAACAAAACAAACAAAAACAAAATAGGACAAGTGGTTTAAAACAGAACTACCACTGTCCAGATAGGATGATGCAAGGTGCCCTAAAACCTGAATAGACGGGTTCTACTCTCATCTCTGCAGACGCTGCCACAGAGGGGATCTAGAAAGAAAATCTCCCTATTCTGTGGCCTCAGTATCTGTTAAATGTTCAAATTCAAATATAACATACATTGAGTTGTGGAATGTTACTTAAATCTCAACAAAGCTGACATGCATTTAATTATAGCAAAAAATTAAAATCAGCTATGAGCAACTTTGTTGAGTAAGGAAAAAATAGAGGAAAATATAAATGTATTTACACAGAGTATCCAATGTCCAGGTACAAACACTGGGAGAAGAATCCACTGTAGACTGGCTGCATTGTCCTGTAGAAAGACATCAATAGCTGAATATGAAATGCTCAGACTTTACTCACAAAAGCAAAACGTTCAGACAAATTACCGGCAAACTTTTGGTCTCATCCAAGACCTGAAACAGCTAGTGGAAGAAAACAAAGTGTTTATACATGCATGTGATTATATGAATGACATTCATAGATAACCACAGTGGCACAATGGTTGACTTTACCAGTTGTTCCTGGCTGTCTTGGAGTTCCTGTCCCCAGCATGCTTTATGTGCTGACAACTTGTGGAGACTAGTGAAGTCTCCATGAGGTCTCTGCTCACTGCCATCATTTACTAGTGAAAAAAGCAACAACAGAAAAATAAAAATTAAGTGTGAACTGTCACATTTCTCCTTTGAATGATGTGTAATATAGAGCAATGACTCACACTCTTGAGACTCTGCTTGTTCTTTGACAGATGACCCTGTTGTCATTCCAGCTGATGGGGAATGAGCTATAGAAAGAAATGTAACATAAATGATTGTCTAAAGTAGATGAAAACAACAAATGTGTGTACATTTTCAACAGCATACCTAAGACGACCCTTCCATGGCTGTCACACTGCATTACAACATCTGGAGGAACAATCTTGCTGTACTGTCTTTTCATTTTTTGGTTCCTTGCGATGTTGTAGTGATGGAGTATATTTCTTTGTAGAAATATGTGTGTTGATGGGGTTGTCACATTCAAAAAGTAGTTGTTCTTTCTCATTCCCGAAAACAGCTGCTCCACACACTGGCTGTTAATAAGACCAGTAAGCTCAGACACAAGCTCCAGCTTTCTCAGAACCTCCCTCTGGTCTTTGCTGTTGCCCTGGTGGAACACATCATTTAAAGCAAAATGCTGTGAGGACCCAGTGAGAGGGTGGCCATCTTTGTCAGCTGGCATCTTAGGAAGTTTCAGCCAAGGCATGTTGACATGAACCTTGCCCTCTGAGGCCTGATCAACGTTCTCTGAGGTGGGATCCAGTAACCTGCCTTGAAAAGGGGCAAAGATTCCTGGCTGTCGGCGGTTGGCATGCAGTGCCAGCCCCCTGGCATAATCGTACACTGACACATTGGGAAAGTGTTTCCAGGACAGCAAGAGATCCACAAAGTCACGTGGACTCTCTGCTCTAAGGTTGAATTTTACTGAATACACAACCCCACATGGACAGGTGATAACTGCCCAACCACCTGTGAAACAACAGAAAAAACAGTAATAACTGACATTAGCAGCATATGTAGCTAACCTACATAACTACATAATGATACTGTTATTTCTTTAACACAACAACATAAAACAAAGTGGAATTATCTTAAACATTCCATATCATATCACTTACCAGAGGCACCCCACACCTTCTCAAACACCTTGTTGTAGGTGACTCTGTTAGACATCTTCTCAGACAGTCTCATGACAAGATCCACCTTGGACCCTTTGTCGTCCACACCACACTGTTTGCACAGTGCCCTGACCTCCTGTACCTGATGTGAAAATGCAATGAAGTTGATATTGTTAATAAAGCATAGACTCACTTTTTGTAAGCACAAAGAAGTGGATTTTGTATATTCCATCAACTAATTAACCTTCAAGTTCACCAGCTCATCTGTGAGCCGCTCCTCATCAATTTTCTCATTGCCATCATCGTCATTCTCCCCATCATTTGGCATTTTGGGGCTTTGCATTTTTTCAAATTCTGTGTTTAACACTGAATTTGACCTCCGGGTGTGTGGACCAATCCAGGGGGCCCAGTGATGGTAACTCGGCGGCACAACAAAAGGGTTCTTCCGACCACCTTTGTGAACAAATGTGATGAGTATTAACTATTATTATCACAAAATTAAACACATATTAATATACTCTCTCTCCAACTGTTCTTAAGATGTTCTGTTATTTGACAAGACTTACATGGAATTAATCCACGGCTGATAATTTCTGTGGCCACAGCGTCCCAGAAGTTGTTTATGTCCACATGACCATCATAATTGTCAGGTGGACTTGGGATTTCACTCACTGTTAAAACAATAGTTTGTTATTCATAGCTAAATTACTAAAAACACTCTTAACAGAACAGTTGAGGCAGTGCTATTCAAGGCCATGGTTAACATGATGTTACACTCACTGAAATTCACAGAAAGAAGAGGTGCTGTACAAACAATGAAGCTAAAATATGTGAAGTAACAGCTTATTGAATTCACCTGGCATATTGAAAACGCCTTTCTTGTGAAGATCCATCACAACAACTGCTGGGCTGTATCCACATGACACACAACTGTAGGTGTAGTCATGGTTGGTGAGGGCTTCAAAATGAAGGTACGCCTGAAGAACTCTCTCCTTGTTTGGAAAGGACACCTTTTCTGTTGTTTCTGTTATTTCTATCACTTTGCTGATAGCTGTATGGGTCTGGAAAATGATGAGAAACAGAAGTATTCCAATGTTATAACATTTCAAAATATAAGTTCTATATTTTGTTAGAGTTGCATCTTCAATCACCATTTGTTTAACAGTAATGATCTGTAATAAATAAATTATAATAAAGGAGGAATAAGCAAGGATTAAATATATAATAATATTATTTATTATTGTCATATAAGTTTAGAAGTTGGGTCACTAAGAAAGGATGTAAAAAAATAAAATCTATCACATAATATGGAAAATCAATGAACCTTTCAGCGAGCACAATATGTTATTGAATTATATGCTCTCACCTGAAGTGCATTCCTGACCATCAGGCACAAGTGCAGAGACAGGATGATGTGGTCATCGAAATTGTGGATAACCTCCTCCCACTCCTGGTATCTGTAAATCATGCCACAGTTCAGGCATGATTTCCTGTATGTTGATATTCCTAAAAACACAGTCCGACCAAAGATCATGGTTATTGCTTGCATGTCATTTGAGATTAGTAGAACTATTTTTATGTTTCTCATGTACATACAAATGATGTAATCCAATAACTGATAGGAATACAATACCATAGAAAGATCTGTGATGGTACCAACCTTCAACTACACCTGTGCTTGTCAGGATCTTGCCTTTTGATGTTATTAGTTGTTCACAAAGTGTGTTTTCACATTTTACACACTTTGTTTCTCTAGGGATAAGGTGCTTAGGAAAGCTGTCCGTTGTTCTCCCCTCCCTCGACTGCTCTATGAGAGCCTGGGGCAAATCTGCAGGGAGCTTTTTGTTGGTGTGGAGGTAATTCAGCATCCTTGCAATTTGTCTGGTGGATAACTGTCCTCTTTAGACTCACTTGCATTTTGATCTGTGTTGGATTGGGTTTCTCTGCCTCTGTGCTCTTCACTTTCCTAAATAGCTCCCTCTTTGTGATGAACAGATGCCACTAAGCAACAGCTTTGTGTATGCAAGACTGTCTCGGTTTAGAGCAGGGACAATGCCAGTTGTTTTGCTTTGTGTCATATGACACAATCACTCTTCCCAACCTACTATAATAACTTATCTTTGTTTCATAAACAGAGATATGAAATTTGGATGGTGGACCACCCACAGTCAGGTGCACAGACAGAGGCACACCCTCTGTATCAGCATTTTGTTGCTGACGCAAGAGGCTGGCTTTACGCTCCTCACCAAACCATTTATTGTCGACCATTGTTTCCAAAGCCTCATCAGTTAGTGTCACGGTTTGACCATCAGTGCGTGGGCAATACAATAAAGACTGTATGTGGTGGCACTCTAAAGGCAACATCCCACTTCTTCGAGCAAAGTCGGCGTTCAGACGACACTGGTCAACCTCGCACATGATCTTCTGTGTTGGCCCCCAAGTATTCTTGATGACATGTATGGGTGTTGCTGGACCACAAAAAGATTTTTCAACTGCAAACAAACCATGTTTACCATCAACACACTGACAGACCAAAAACCTGTTCTTCGTCACTGTCTCAAAATGGTGGGTGTGCTTTCTCCTGCAGTGTGTTTTGAAGTTTTTTTTGTTTAACTTCACCTTGCAATGAGGACAAGTGAATTTCTTTTGTTGATTAGATGTTTCAGCAGCGGAATACTCTGTGAGGGCCAGTGGGTTCTGTGTGGGGGCCACAGCGGGCTGCGAGGGGGCCTCTGGATGCTGAGCCGGGGCCAATGGGTGCTGTGTGGGGACCACAGTGGGCTGTGCAGGGGCCAATGGGTGCATTTTGGGGGCCACAGCGGGCTGTACGGGGGCCACAGCGGGCTGTGCAGGGGCCACAGCGGGCTGTGCGGGGGCCACAGCGGGCTGTGCGGGGGCCACAGCGGGCTGCGAGGGGGCCTCTGGATGCTGAGTGAAGGCCAATGGGTGCTGTGTGGGGGCCTCTGGATGCTGAGCCGGGGCCAGTGGGTGCAGTTTGGGGACCACAGCGGGCTGTGAGGGGGCCTTTGTTGTTTCTTTGGGGGCTCCAGCATGCTCCTCCTTCTGGTGTATTTGTAAATGCCTTATAAATTGCAATCTATTTATAACTGTTGCTGCACAATAGCAGCAATGAAAGTGTGTTGCCATCCGACAACTTAAGCCACACTTGATCATTGTGAATTCTGTAAGAAAGGAATGAAGGGAACATGATTCATATTTGTAAACAAATACTACTGTAATAAATTAATTTGTGTAATATGTAAGAAAAGCACCTTTGTGTTTGACTGAGGAATGGCCTTCTATATGGTTATCAACCATAGGTTTTGCACCCATGTATTTACAAAAGGGACAGTGGAAAAGTTCACTGTTGGTGCATTTAGAAATGAGTCTTTCACCATCCAGGAGTATACTAATGTGTCTCTATATATCAGAGGGGAAAAGAACGACATAAAAGGCACAGCAATTAGAAATCCACAAGACAAACTACTACTGGGATTTACTATACGACTGTTATTCCATAAGGAGATTGAAATACAGGTTTATATCATTTCCCCCCCAAAAGTATAATACCTCCCCCACCAAAAAAAGTAATATTTTCCCCCCAAAAGCACAATCCCCCCCCGACCAGAAAAGTATAAAATTTCCCCCCCCAAAAGTATCATATTTTCCCACCAAAAGTAAAATCCCGACCGCCCCCGACCAAAAAAAGTAAAGTAGAATACCCCCCCAATCTAAAATTCAGCATTTTCTAATTTGTTAAGCCTGCTTTACCTTATTCTTGCTACTTAGCATGTAATAACTATCACAAAAACGTAACAAAACACTGACAAATGAATCTGATATTTATATTAATCTGAGACTCAGAAAAGGAGATTTGAAATACAGGTTTATATCAGTTCCAACCCAAAAGTATAATATTTACACCTCAAAAGTATAATGCCCCCCCCCCCCCCCCCACCACCACCACCAAAAGTATAATATTTTTCCCTCAAAAGTACATCGTGCTGGATATAAATATTAATCTAAAACTCAGCATTTACTAATTTGTTAAACCTGCTTTACCTTATTTTTGCTACTTAGCATGTTATAACTATCACAAAAACATAACAAAACACTAACAAATGAATCGGACATATATATTAATCTAAAACTCAGAAAAATAAAGGTTGATATCATTTCCCCCCCAAAAGTATAATATTTTCCCCCCTAAAGTGTAATTCCAGATTAGGAGTCCAGACGTAAAAACAAAGCCCATCATCAAGGTGCAGAATGCATACTTACAGAGTATAACTTGTTTTAAACCTGCTTTACCTTATTCTTGAAATATAATAACTGGTTTATATCATTTTCCCCCATAAGTATAATATTCCTCCCCCCACACTGCAAAAAAGTAAATACATACAGCATAACTTATTTTAAAATAAAATGATGTTACTTCCTTCTTTGTCTGTCACAAATATTGCAAAGTAGCAAGTTAAAACACAACAAAAAACCTTGCTTACCTCCATTCTGCCAGCTGTACTGCCTCTTCTGTCCTGTACTGCTTCGTCTCCGTCAGACACGTCCTCTTCTTCAGGGGTTGTGCGCGATCTCCGCCACCAGATGGCGCCCGCACAGTGGGCGGAGTCAAACGTTTAACTCCGCCCACGTTGAGCCACTCCCCGATCTGCGTGCTGCAGCCAGGGTTACTTGGGCAGCAGCAGCATGGCTAGCTAACTAGCTGCTTCCATGCTGCTATATTCCAGCTTTGTTAATTATGAAAAGTCACTCAGAGCCATAACTGCGGTCAAGCCAGCCAGGTTTCGCGTTAGCTTGGTCAAATCAGCCGCACGTTGTTTTCTAGTGCGCGAATCTACTGACATTTATGGTAATCGTAGTGAAACCGCTGTGATGAACTGCTGGTAGTGACTGTGGGGCAGACTGCAGTCTTACAGTCAGACCCATGAAACATACAGTGCTTTTACAGTAATTATTCCTGGTAATAAACTGAAGGTATCACGAAGGAATACGTTCGGATTTCAAAGTAAAGGACGATGTGAGAAAAAAAAAAAAAAGTTTCCATAAGTAGTTCAAGATTCAGATACTGCTGGACTTAGTACTTCCTAGACTACCTTCATGCATACTATGAAGTATATTTACTGTGTACTGGTCGAGTAATCCTGTGTCAAAATCCTTAACAGAGGATATTTCACCCAACTTTGACGTGGAATAAAAAGCTTTTTTTCCATAAGTAGTCCAAGATTCATACACTACTGAACTTAGAACTTCGTAGACTATGTGCATGAATAATATGAAGTACTTTTACTGTCATTCTCCTGCATTACCTGCTTTCTTCCATCCCTGAGACCCATTACACCGGCATGGACGGCAAGTCATTAAAACCCTCTAAGACCCACTGTTGCAATATTACAACGTTACCTTTAGCCATCCTAAAAAACAATCTGTTATAATTTATCTTGTTTTTTACCACATTTACATAGTCATTGGGTTCTATTGTTTAGTCTCACGATGCTATTGGATAGTACATTTGTTTATAAGTCCCGCCTCATGGCCATGAACTCACACAGCCTCTCAGGGTTTCCTTCGGACAACATTGCTTTGTTTCATTGGACTAGATTCATCAAATTCAAGTAAGTAAAATGTCTTTTATTTATGTTTTTGTTGTTATTACAATGTCTAGAACATGTACATATGTAGTTTTTGTAGAATAGATTCATCAAATTTCATTTAGAGCTTGTTATATATTTGTTGCAATATTACAACGTTGGGTGAGTGTGGTGGTCAAAATAGCAGGCTAGTTGTAGTGGGAACAAACAGGTTGTATTCCCTCCACTACACCACTGCCTGAAACAGTGTTTTTTTATACATGGAAAGTATACATACTACCCTTGTGTTGTGTTCTGGTCAAATTTGACTGATTTAAAAGTTTTATCTCTAAAATATGTAGTTAATTTGATCAGACTGACCTAAAATTCCATGACTTTTTCCACAAAGAGGATATCAACAGACAATTCAATTCTGGGAAAGGTGAAGATGTTCCTGAATGTGGATATGTGGATGTAAGTGGGGGTATGCATGTTTTCCTTTTAGTGTGATAATTAGAGAGCATTACAAGCAGTATTGTCATGTCAAGGCAGTATTGTGTGACTAAATGGCTGGTGATTGGGATGCACATTTCTTTTAGCATGATAAGTAGAGAGCATAGGCTAAGCCATTTACATTTACATTTAGGGCATTTAGCAGATGCTTTTATCCAAAGCGCCTGACAATAAGCAGACAGCATTGTCTGCCTGGAAAACATTTGGGAATTCATTACGTGGGAACAGCCAGGCAGGTGCGCCTGTCTAACTGTGACCTTGAAGACGAGAAGAGCTTGAAGAAAAAGGAGAGAGGAAGCAATGATGTCAGAGTGGAGGGGAATCACAACATCTGTGCTTTCAAGTGGTCTGACAACAGGGCCATCACACTTGTGTCATCCTTTGCTGGACCTGAACCTGTGCAGAAGATTCAATGCTGGGACAAAGCCAGCCAAACCTACACTGAAGTTGAGAGGCCTTACATTGTTGGTGCCACCAACAAGTACATGGGAGTTGTGGATTTGTTGGACTCATTTACAGCCAAATAGAGGTCCTACTTCAAATCCCGTCGCTGGTACATGTACATCTTCTGGCACACCATCATCCTCTCTCAAGATGTCTAGCAAAGAGACAGTGAACAGGAGACAGTTTCAGGCACAGCGAGCATCCTCTCTCATCCTGTTGAACACGGTGCAAACTCCAACTCCAAACTCAAACTCTGACTCCTCAGAAGAGACCATCCAAGAGAAGTGCACACCTCCCACTGGATGTATGCAAGGACCTAGTTGCGCATTTCCCAGTGAAGACAGGGAGAGGAAGCTGCAGACACTGTATTAAAGGATACACTAACATGCAATGCAGCAAGTGTGATGTTCACCATTGCTTTTCAGAGGACAAGAACTGTTTTTGGGACTTTCACTATGATTGAAATTCAGCCACGAAAAGAAAAAAAGGAATGAAGAAGTCACTAGAAAAAGCTGTTTAATAAAAAAAAAAAAAATTCTTCATAAAAATATGAATGTGTGATTATTATTAATGTTATATACCTTTATGGGGCTAAGTAAGCAATCAACCCCGCAAATGAACCCTTAGTTGTTCTGAGAACATGAGTACATATACAGAAATTCTGCTCCCACCTAAGCCCAACGTTGCAATATTACAACATTTCTTAAAAAACGTACATAAACATTTTTTTAAAAAAAACTCTTTCATTGAATCTGAATTGAATCTTGAATTTGAGGGTTCTGCCCTGATGTTGCAGCTGGAAACTACTGGAGCTTCTCTTCCAGTTTGGGGGGCACAGCTTCCAATGCTCCTATCACCACCAGGACCTTTTGATGATGCAATAATCACTCTTCTGAATATGTTTGTGGTGCACTTAGAAAGGGCCAAAAGCTTTGTCCGTCTGCTTTTTATTGATTTTACATCTTTTAACTGTATCCAGCCCCATATTTTAGCCGAGCGTCTCTTAAATGGTAAATGGTTCGCATTTTTATAGCGCTTTTCCAGTTTAGCAACAGCTCAAAGCACTGTACAATACATGCCACATTCACCCATTCACACACACATTCATACACTGATGACGGAGGCTGACATGCAAGGCGCCAACTGCTCATCAGGAGCAATTTTGGGGTTCAGTATCTTGCTCAAGGACACTTTGACATGCAACTAGGGGGAGCCGGGATTTGAACTGGTGACCTTACGATCACTAGTCGACCTGCTCTACCCACTGAGCCACAGCCGCCCCCCTTAAATTATAATATCGACAGGGGTCTGATTTACTGGCTGTTGGACTTTTTAACTGTCAGATCACAACGGGTCAGAGCCAATGGCGTTCTGTCTGATGTTCTCTTCTCTTCCAAAGGCTCTCCTCAGGGATGCGTTCGCTTGCCTCTCCTGTTTGTCCTATATACTAATTCATGCTGGGGCTTACACGAGAAACGCCACATTGTAAAGTTCGCTGATGATTCAATGATCATGTCCCTCCTCAGCCATGATGATCCGGTGCATGGCCCCGTAGTGGAGGATTTCATCCAGTGGTGCAAGTCATCCTTCCTCACCATCAATGTTTCAAAAACTAAGGAAATGACCATTGATTTCAGGAAGACCCGCCCAGCCACCGTTCCCCTGTCGATCAATGACCAAGCTGTAGAGTCTGTCCAGCAGTATAAATATCTGGGGACAGTAATTGATGACAGGCTGTCCTTTGAGCATCAGGTCGATGCTGTGTGCAAAAAAAGCCAACCGGCACATGTACTTTCTTTGGAAGCTCAGGAACATAAACATTGACTCCAAGTTCATGGAAATGTTTTATTCTTGTTTTATTGAATCTGTCCTGACATTTGCTTTTATCCACTGGTTTGGGTCAATTAACCTGAAAAACCGCAACAGACTTCAGGGCATAGTTAGAGTGTGCAGTAAAATTGTTGGTACTCCACTCAGACATTACCCTTTTGTACAAAACCAGGGCCCTGAACAAAGCGAGACTTGGCCTGTCTGACCATAGCCATCCCTTAGCACCTGAATTTAAACTGCTTCCATCTAGATGCAGATTTATTGTGCCCAGATGCAGGACTGACAGACTTAAAAAATCCTGGGTTTCAGTGGCTATTGGCCTTCTTAACAATTGATAGCACTGTGGTCACTTGTTTTATCCAGTTTTTATCCAGTGTGGCACTGTTGCACTTTGTTTGTTTGTTTGTTGGATTGATGTTAATCGTTGTCCCGCGTCGTTGTCCCATGCCACCCATGTTGTTGTGTATTCCATCGTCACTCTTTTAATTATTAGCCTCACGTCATCGTTTGTGTCACTATTGTGTATTTTTCACTGTTGTTTTTTTTTTGCTGCTGGCTGCACAACAAATTGCCCTCTGGGGACAATAAAGATCACTTGACTTGAAACAATCAATGGAATGATACAGTAATTTCAAGCGACAGTAAATTTTCTTTGAAATTGAGTCAGTGTGGGGTTTAAAGGATAACCGAGAGTCAAGCCAGAGGCCCAAGTATTTAGATTCAACTACATTTTCTAGTGGAGCAGCATCAAGAAAATTTAAGGACCAGTCTTTGGGTAGTGAATCAGATCTGAAAAAACATGCTATGAGATTTTTTCTTACTCAGTAGAAGCTTGTTAGATGAAAACCATTTTTGAATTGACATAAAATTAGATTGTAAGGAATGCTGAATTTGTGAAATGTTAGATTTAGTAGAGTAAATTACAGTATCATCAGCATAAAGATGAATTTGACAGTCGGAACAGATTTGTGGAAGATCGTTGACAAAAATAGAAAATACAAGAGGACCCAAAGATGAGCCTTGAGGCACACCTTTTGTTATTAATTTAAAGTCAGACTGATTGCTCTGAAAAGAGACACACTGGCTTCTATTGTGAAGAAAAGAATTAAAATTAAAACTGATTCTGTTGAGAGACCAATAGCATATAATTTGTCTAGGAGGAGGTAGTGATCAACCATATTGAAAGCTTTCGATAGATCAATGAATATGGCACCAGTAGGCATATTATTATCAAAGGAGGATTGTAGTAACTGACTTGTCCTGAGTTTTATTTTTTCTTTTCTAGTCACTTTGGTGACGACTGGGGAAAGTCTTGACGCTTGCATAACTTGCAATTAAACCAAAAAGAAATATTCACGAGAAATCCAGTGTTCCAAAAATAGATTGGGTTTAATTTCCATAAATAAGATAGTTTACAAGTGACAGATTGCGCAACAAACAATCCAAAGCCATGCAAGCCAGACGAGGTCAAAAGCTGTGCGCTCTCAGTCGGCCACGCCTCCTCTCCGATTGTTTTCTATTTAACGGCCACTTGACCTGCAGAGAGCACAAAATCTCCAGAAAGTAATATAGCAAAGGCATACATGATAATTAAATGTTAAACAAATAAATAGGTGGCTAAAATGGCTTCTACATAACCGGCCCCTAATTGTATTTGGCAATCAAAACAATTACTAATTTAATCAGAATAGAAGCCTTGTTACTCATTACTTTCATATCAAATGTAAAGACTATAGATATAATACCGGACCATTGTCATCTTCATCATTTTCTAGGGGTCATCTTCATCTTCATCTTTTTTAACATCAGACATAGCTTCGTAATTGGTCTTTCTAGGATGTTGCTCCGGGTCTTGATTTTCACAGAACGCACAAGTCCTTTTACATCTGGGAAAACTTCAATAATTCTGCCCACAATCCAGGAGCCTCTTGGTGCAGCTGGATCCACCAGCAACACGACATCTCCACACTGAAAGTTTCTTCTTTTGGTGTTCCACTTTTGGCGTTCTTGGAGCAGCGGCAGGTAGCATCCAGCGTCTCCAAAAGAGGTTAGCCAGGTACTGAATCTGCCTCCAGCGGCGTCTGGAGTACTGGTCGCTTTTCTGAAATAAGCCTGGTGGGAGAGTTGGCTCGGCTTTGAGTAGCAGGAGATCATTTGGTGTGAGTGGATGCAAGTCTTGAGGGTCAGAAGTGACAGTAGTTAAAGGGCGACTGTTCAAGATTGCCTCTACTTCATACATGATTGTCTGAAGCCCTTCGTCATCGACGCTTTGCTCTTTCAAGACAGAACAGAGGACTTGTTTTATTGATCTGATCATCCTTTCCCATATGCCTCGATGATGTGATGCGCCTGGTGGGTTAAACGTCCACTCTATGCCCTGTTCTCTGAGGGTTTTTTGGATGTGGTCCTGTTTTACTGCAGCGAATGACTTTTGTAGTTCTCTCTTCGCACCAACGAAGTTGGTGCCGTTGTCTGAACGCAGATGCTTCACTTGTCCTCCCCTAGAGATGAAGCGTCTGAGAGCATTGATGCAGGAACTTGTGTCCAAGGAGTTGGCCACTTCAATATGAACAGCTCTGCTGGTCATGCAGGTGAATAGCACACCCCATCTTTTCACTACTGCTCTTCGGTGTTTAATTTCAGACAGCAGTCTTTCTTGTGGTAAGTCGGACATCTTTTGCTCTCCAACTCTGGCTCTGTGTCGTCTGCACACAACACATTTGGTGAGAATCTTTCTGGCTGCCGAGTTTGCATTTATTATCCAATATTTTTTGCAGAGTTCAGACAGTATATGATTCCTTCCACCATGACCGGTGGTCTTGTGCACATGCCGTAGAAGTAGTGTGGATAGGTGTGAGTGTTTGGGGATTATGGCAGGGAATTTTCTTTCTGCTCCTATAGTCGTTTTGCTCAACCTGCCTCCTACTCTGAGAATGCCATCTTTCAACTGTGGGTCAAGTTTGTACAAGACGCTTTTCCTCTTCACCTCAGGAGTCTTTGTGGTGAGCATTTCCATTTCACTGGGGAAGAACTGCAGTTGAGTGAATCGAACAATGGCCAATTCAGCTCTCTTTAGGTCTTCCAACCTTATTTGCTGTCCACTCAGTGTGACGTCAGGTATGTCCTTTGTTTTACTCCTTGTGATTATTTTGTTCTCACTCACTTTTCTTTTTTGCACCAATGTTCTTAATCTTTCCTTGAGTTTCAGGTACCATGCAACTGCAAGTTGTAGTTTTGTCCATTCAGAAAATATGTGTCATCAGTTTCTGTGTTGCATTTTCTTCCTTTGTGCAGATCGCATTCACTGTGTGTGTTTTCTTTACCTCAGGGTCATCCTGCGAGATTGGAATGGTTTCTTTGAAGTTGACAAGACATCTTTGTTCTTGTTCTTTCTCTTTCCATAGAATGTCCGGACCATTGAGCCATCGCTTGTTGTCCAGGAATTTGCATCATCTGCAGGGTTGGATTTTGAATGAATGTAATTCCACTGGGATAACTCAGCTGCATCTCTTATTGTTGCAACTCTATTGGCCACAAATGTTTTGTATCTTGAGTGTTCATTGGTTATGTACATGAGTACAGATTGGCTGTCTGTCCAGAACATGGAATGGTCTAGTTGCAGCTGTAAGCTAGACCTCAGCAGCTTGTCCACTTTTACAGCTAGAACTGCAGCGGCACGTTCTAGCCTTGGGATGGTCATTCCTTTGATAGGCGCTACCCGCCCTTTTCCCATGACAAAGGTGACATGAACATTGTTGTTGGTATTGACAAGTCTCATGTAACTTACTGTTCCATAACCTTGGTCACTTGCATCAGCGAAATTATGTAATTGTGCATGCATTAGAGTTTAGATCGGGCCCAAAATATCAAGCCCGACCCGACACGAGCCTGTGCACGTTGTGTCCGAGCCCGGCCCGGCCCGGCACATCAACTGTAATTATGAGCCCGAACCCGATTTAAACCCGACATTTTTTTAATACGTGGGTTGTTATAACTGACGTTCTCAAACTCCATGTTGCACTAAAACTACACAATCAGTGACGCCGGTAACGCGTTCCTCTAATCTGACCACTCTTTTCAGTAATGAGTAATTTAACGCGGTAATATTTCCAAACCAGAAATCAGATTAAAGTATTCAAGTCACTGTGCGTTACTATTATTTTCGTCATTTTCCTTGTAAAAATATATATTTTGCTTTCTTCTTGCGTCTCGAGGAGTGACGTGACGTGCGGGAGAAGTCACATTTTCAGCACGAGGACAACTCACATGTAACACCACGCAGCGACACGAGCAACATGGAGGGAGGAGAGAGATGCGCGTTTTCTAGCTGGAAACACAGTCATTATTTAGAGTTATTAAAACACACACACACACACACACACACACACACACACACACACACAAATGCTTGATCAAGGGCCCGGCCCGGCCCGGCCCGGCCCACGGGCCGGGTCAGGGTCAGGGTCGGGCTCGGGCTCGGGCTCGGGCTCGGGCTCGGGCTCGGGCTCGGGCAGAGAATCTAAGCTCTAGCATGCATCACCTTTCCGAATCCTTTATTCTTGAAGCAGCGTCGCACTTTGAATTCAGAGAGTAGATTCAAGCCATCTGTCCACTTGGTCCATTGCTCACGGATGCGCTGGGGTACTTCTTCATCCCATCCTAGATTCCTCTTACAGAGCTCCTGCAGCAAGGACTTGGCTGTCAGTGTGAAGGGGGTCAAGAAGCCGAGGGGGTCGTAGATTGAACAGACCATTGACAATATTCCTCTTCTGGTGAGTGGCTGTGATTTTGGCTGTACATTAAATGTGAAGTTGTCACTCTCTGTGCACCATTGCAGACCTAAGGCCCTTTCTATGGGAAGTTGGTCTTTGTCAAGATTGAGATCCATCATCTCTTTGGCTCTTTCCTCCACAGGAATGAGAGACAACACTTCTCTGCTGTTTGTGGCCCACTTTGAGAGATGAAATCCTCCCTTTTGGCAGACGTGACAGACGTGACTGTGTCATCAGCAATGAGCTGTACTGCCTCCTGTGGAGTGGGGACTGATTTGAGCAGGTCATCTACATAGAAGTTATGTAGTACTGTATCAGTTACCTCAGGCCTAAAGTGTTCCATGTTGTCCTTAGCTGATCTCCTGAGTGCATAGCTCGCGCAGCTTGGGAATGATGTTGCCCCGAAGAGGTGAACAGTCATTCTGTGTTCCACAGGGGGTTGTGACACGTCTCCCTCTGGCCACCAGAGGAACCTCAGGAAGTCAGCATGGCTGTCGGAGACCTTCACTTGGTGGAACATGGCAGTGATATCTGCCATCAGTCCTATTGGTTCCTGGCGGAATCTGTTGAGCCCATCTATGAGACTGTTGGTTAAGTCAGGCCCTTTAAGCAGTTCTGTGTTCAATGATTTTCCACAAAAAGATGCTCCACAATCAAAAACTACTCTTAATTTTCTTTTCTTTGGGTGATATACCCCATGGTGCGGCAGGTACCACACCTTTCCGTCTGTTCTAGTTAGCTGCCCCTCTGGCACTTTTTCTGCATATCCTTTTCTGATCATGTCAGTCATGAATGAGACGTATTCTCCTTTGAATGATGGGTTCCTATTAAAATTCCTTTTCAGACTTTGCAGACGTTGTTCGCCAAGATGTCGATTGTTGGGCAATGTTGTGTCATCCTTTCTGAAAGGTAATTTAAGGCTATAATGTCCATCTAGAATTTCGGCCGACTCATCCCCAATTTTCAGAAAGCGCTTGTACTCCACGGACATTTCCTTTACTTCCTCACACGACTTTTCACTGAAATCAGAGTTGTACTGCGCAATCAGCATTTCGTAAGGGTTATGCACCGATATCCTATTGACTGTGTGAGAGGGCATGGCATCGCTCGTTCTTGTTCCTAATGGACTGTTCACTACCCATCCCAGCATTGTTTTTATAGCATATGGGCCGTCTCCTTCACTGTTTATGATTTGCCAGGGCTCTATTGCTTTGGGTGCATTTGTGCCAATGAGCAAATCAATGCCTGCATTAATGGTGGAAATTTGGACATTTTTAAGGTAAGGCCACTTTGACAAAACTCTCTGATTGGGTATGTTACTCTTAGTAACGGGAATCCTAGATTATGTATAGGTCTCTGGCAGAGTTATGAATGTGTTGTCCTGAAGTCCACTTACTTCCAATCCAGTGATGACGTTGGTAGCCACAGTTCTCTCCTGGCCCATTGTGCGTAACAGAATGTTTGTTCTTTTCCCTTGTACATTTAACTGCTGCACCAATTTATCTGTACAAAATGTGGCAGAGCTGCCAGGGTCAAGAAATGCATAAGTTTGAATCACTGCCCTGCCTTTGTTAGATTTTACTTTCACAGGTACAATTGACATCAGATACTGATCATCACTGGCCCCAGTATGATTGCATGCTTTGAGAGAAATCTGTCCCATTTTCTCCTTTTTAGGTTCTTCCTTGTTCGTTCTGCTTTTCTATTCCTTTGTTCTGCTCCATTTGTCCTATGTGCAGTGCTGTAGGATGTGACCTGTTGCAAATGGTGCATGACTGGCTATGAGTGCAGTCTCTACTCATGTGGCCTGAAGCAAGACAGGCCACATGAGTAGCCACAAAGCAAATCCCTCTTTCTTTCAAAAATGCAATTTTGTAAGTGTGACGTTTCCTTTTAAACCATGAACAGTTTGCAAGTGGATGTTCTCCCGAACAAAACAGACAGAATGGCCTATGTTGGACTGTTGCAGCACTGCTCCTTACAGAATTGGGATTGACATCAATGGTTGCTGTATTGGCTGTGAACCTTTTGCCTGTGAATTTGGATTTTACACTTGACTGTGTGGGCCTTACTGCTCTTGGTGAAGGGTCTTGTATATCGCCAAAGACAGGATCCATCAAGATTTTGACTTGTTTTTTTAATGAACTCCACTAAGGTCTTGAATGTGGCTCTGCGATTGGTTGACTCTTGAAAATGACACACTTCAACTCTCCATCTTTCTCTTAATTTGTAAGGCAATTTACCAACTAATAGTTTCTGATTAGAAGACAAATTCAATTCATCCATGTAGGCGATTTCATGTATGGCATTTAAACAATCTCTGAGGTACAGGACTTTAGAGTTTGGGAATCTTCAGCTCTAATGGGGGACCACAACAATGCCTTCTTGATATATGCATTGGCTATTTGGTATTTGTTTCCAAAGTGCTTATGGAGCAATTCTTTGGCCTTTGCAAAGCCTCTGTCTGGGTCTAAGAAAAGACAGGTTTTAACCAGCTCTCTAGACTGACCGGACGTATATTGCTCTAGATAATACAATTTATCCTTTACATGTTCAATTTTGCTCTCGATTATATGCTCAGATGAAGTGATGAATGAGATGTATTCAATTGGATCATTATTAAATACCTTGATCTCCTTTCAGGGCAAAAATTATTTGTCCTGTTGCCTTATCAGTGAAGCTGTGATGTCGTTTTGCTTCTGTTGAATGCCATAGAGGTAAGAAGTGTCCTGTGGGTCTCCAATAGGAGGTTCAGGAGGAGCTGGTGGTGCGTCACTTGTGTGGTGTCGTCCTGAGTGTGGCCGTAATGGCCCTCGGGTTTGTTGAGTGGTTCGTGAGGGCCGTGTTTGGCTAGAGGTGACACGGGGTTGTAAAGGCTCATAAGTAGTTTTGCTAAGGGGCTGTGGATGAGAATGCATAGGTTGGGGATAAGACATATACATTGACTGATCTGGCCAGATGGGCAGCCGCACTGAAGTGAGAAAATGGGGCTCTCTGGCATAAAGCTGTACTGGTGGAGGAGCATGAGCTTTAAGTTTAACACTTGCATCTTGGATTCCTTCAGCATGAACATTTTCCAATTTTGGTTCACATTCCTTTCCACTAAGTTCATTTGTCTCCTGTGCATTGACTGTTTTCCTTAAATACTCAGTCATTCCATCTCGTACTGAAACATGGCTTTTACTTTTACTCAATACATCAAGTTTGGCATTAACAGCATCCAATTCACATCTGAGGTCTAACATTTCCTTGTGTTTCATCAAATTTTCCTGTCTCTTAGACCAGTGGTTCTCAACCTTTTTGGGGTCCTGGACCCCCTGCATATTTTAGATCGACCCTGAGGACCCCCCACCCCAATGCAATTTGATAGAAACAACATTTTAAAGTGCATCTTGGCATTTATTCACTCTTTGAGGCAAATATGAGCTTTCTGTAGCAACTTCCAGAACAAAAAAAATCATATTTATGCAGCTTCTTGGCAAGTAAAACAACAGCATAGTTAGGCCATTTCCAGAAATATTTAAGAAAACATTTATGCACCATCTTCTGAACTTTAGCTTTCAGATATTGTAACAAAACAGAATTTGTATACAATAGCATTCAGAAATATGTATGTAACAAACAGAATTAATATACATAGCATTCAGAAATATGTATGTAACAAACAGAATTAATATACATAGCTTTCAGAAATATGTATGTAACAAACAGAATTAATATACATAGCTTTCAGAAATATGTATGTAACAAACAGAATTAATATACATAGCATTCAGAAATATGTATGTAACAAACAGAATTAATATACATAGCTTTCAGAAATATGAATGTCATAAAACAGATTTTTTATGCACTCTTCCAAGAACAAAAAACATACAAGTCTTAGTTGTATCATTAGAGGCAGATGGTGTGTGTGTGTGTGTGTGTGTGTGTGTGTGTGTGTGTGTGCTATCAAAGCAAAGCATCCTCACTTCTTTTTTGTGTCTCTTGGGTGTGGTGTGGTGAGGTGTGCTGTATAACTGTTAGTGAGACACTTGCACTTGTCTGCCACTCATGAGTTTCTGTAACCTGGGTTGAATAGTGGCAACAGCTGTAATGATACTTCTCTCCAGTTGAAGTCTGTTTCTCTGTTTGGTCTTTATGTGTGTTAGAGCTGAGAAAGTGACCTCACACAAGTATGTCGACCCAAATGGCTGCAACTGGTAGAGAGCCTCTTTTGCAAGCTCCGGGTACTCCCTCTCCACACAGCACCAAAACTGTGTCAGTGATGTCTCTGAAAACTTCAGTCTGAAGTCACTGTCTGAAGACAGGTCAATGAGGCTCTCATGGAGTTGCTCTGGTGCTGTATCCATGCTGCTGTGCATGAACGGCCTGCGTATCCAGTCAAGTCTAGGTGACTTGTCCTCAATGTCTGGGAAGTAGGACTCAAACTCAGCTGTCAGTTTGGCCAGGTGCATTTTTACAGTTTTCAAAATGTTCTGCTTCATGTTCTGTGTCATGTCAGCTATCCAAGAGTTAAGCTGAGGGAAATTACTGACATCCCCCTTTTCACACCTTCTCAACCAGAGGTCAGTTTTCCTCATGAATGCTGAAACTTTATCATACATCTGAAGAACAGTTTTGTCGTTACCTCGTAAACTTGTGTTCAACTCATTCAGATGGCCAAAAACATCAGTGAGGTAAGCCAGGTGAGCCAACCAGGTCTGGTCTTCAAGTTTAGAAGCCAGAGAATGTCCATGCTATGAGAGGAAATCATGCACCTGCTCTCTCAGTTCGAATAGTCTCTGTAGTGCTTTGCCCCTTGATAGCCAACGTACATCTGTATGGAGCAACAGCTGATGATGGTCACTGCCCGTTTCCTCGCACAGCTTGTGGAACAGTCTTGCGTTGAGAGGTCGTGATTTAATGAAGTTGATCACTTTCACAGAGTCTGTCAAAACACTGTCCAGTTCTGGGCTCATGCGTTTGGAAGCCAACGCTTCTCTGTGAATTATGCAGTGCATGCCTTGGATGTCGGGGTTTACCTGCCTGATGCGAGCGACAAGTCCGCGGTGCCGACCTGTCATAGACGCTGCCCCGTCTGTGCATACATGCGAGCAGCGCTTCCAGTCCAACTCGTGCTCCGTGAAAAAACAGTCGATTAAATTAAAAATGTCCTCACCCGTAGTTTTTTCGGGTAGCGGCTTGCAGAAGACGATGTGTTCAACTATATCGTTGACTGTGTCATCTTTGAAACGAGCAAACATGACCAACTGGGCTTCTCCATTCACGTCAGTAGACTCGTCTAACTGTACAGCAAAAGATCCCGCTATTTTCAGTTTGTCGGTCACCTGCTGAACAATGTCACCAGCCATCTCATCCACCCTGCGGCATATAGTGTCGTTAGACAGCGGTACTGATCGGACTGCATCTGCGGCTTTTTATCCACCATGGTCTCAGCTAGGATAGCTGCAGCTGGTGCAATTAGCTCCTCAGCTATTGTATATGGCTTTTTAGCTTTGGCGACAAGCAAAGCTACCTGGTAAGAAGCTTGAAGGGAAGTTACTGAAGTCTGACTTGCGGCACGCATGTGATTTCGCGCCCTCCTGAACTCTGACAATTTCCGCGTGAAAAACTCAGCAGTCTTGCCCGCCGACGATTGGTGCCTGGTGCTCAGATGCCGCTGCATGTGTGCCGGTTTCATGGCATGATTTGAAAGTACCTCTCCACATAAAAAACACAGAGGCTGCTGAGGGTCCGAATCAGTTGCTGTAAATCCCAACGTGATGTATTCTTCTTTATAAAGTCTCTTTTTGCCGTCTGTTTTCTTTTTCTTTTCCGGTGGCCCAGAGTCTGCTTTGTCCGAAACAAGCGGTCTTTCTGTTAATTTCAGCCATCTCTCCATGTTGACAAATCGTCTCTTCTTTTTCTTCTTCTTCTTCTTCTTCTTCTTCTTCTTCTTCTTCTTCGTAAATGTACTTATCTCCTTCGTTTGTTTGTAACATTAGCTTAATTTCAAGCGCTAACCTGAACCTTACAAGCTAATGAGCTTTACCACATGAGCTTCCTGCAAATATTTCACAATAAAAGCCTTATTAAGAAATTAATGGTGTATGCCCAGTGAAACACTAGGGGACTCATAATTTGAAAGGGATGCAGATCCTGTTAAGTTTGTATTAACAGCGTCACGCAGTAACAGTAATATAAATGTCACAGGATCTTTTTTAAGAGATGTTTTATTTTCACGGACCCCTTTTCACGGACCCCTTGCAATTACACCACGGACCACTAGGGGTCCGGGGACCCCCGGTTGAGAACCACTGTCTTAGACAATTCTGCTTCCTCTGCCTCTATAGCGTGTTTTTGTTTAAGAGCCTCCAATTTAACTTCTAACACGGCCTTCTCCGCTGCTGCGTGTGCCACAGTAGAGGAGGTTACTGAGACCTTTGATCCAGCGTCAGTTGCGTTTTTGGAATGAGTTGCTGAAACGCTGTCCTCTGGGCCTATTTCATTCTCCTCGTCTTTATTCTCACATTCCTGTAGCCAATCATCCACGTCTTCAATAAATAGCCTATGGCTTTCTCTCTTGGGTTTATACCATGTGTTATCATCCAATTCGCGATCGTCTTCACTCAGTGTATTTTGATATTCCTTATGAATAGCTTCTAATGCTTTCGACAATTCTCCAAATGTCACACAATTTTCATTTACTTCCTCAACGTTTGATTTATCGTTCATCAAATACTTAATTATGTTCATCCGGCGCGTAAGCAAACCAAGCTTATTTTTTCTGGCCTTGCGTAAAGCATTTGCATTTTCAGAAACATTTTCCTTCTCAGCAGTATCGGTTTGCGTCACTCTGGCATTTTCTGCACTATCAGACATTTTCAATTCCAAAGGCAAAAATCTTCATCTAAGTCAAAATTAAAGTATCTTTTCCAAAAAATAATAATGTTCGTTCTTCAATTACTCCCACTGAGCAGAACTGCGCGTGTTACTAATGTAACTTTACAGGTAGCGTCTTCAACATTTCTTTTAACAACTTAAAGTCCCGTGAACTTGATTCAAAGTCAATCCATAATTCAAACGAAATAGTTTTCCAACAAAATCTTCTGGCATCCTAGAGCTCTTTAGACGTGTTCCTTAATTATTTCAAATTAGGGTTACCCGCAACTTCGGAGTTGTGTTTATTTCAGCGTGGGGATTCCTTTGTTCCTTTGCGGCCTGTTCTTGTTGCGGCTTTGGTAGCCTATTCCAATCCACGTAATCCTTTAAGTTTTCCAAGGTCCAAAGCGAGCTTTTGACTAATGTAGTGACTGATTTGTCCTGAGTTTTATTTTTTCTTTTCTAGTCACTTAGGTGACGACAGGGGAAAGTCTTGACGCTTGTATAACTTGCAATTAAACAAAAAAGAAATATTCACAAGAAAACCAGTGTTCCAAAAATAGATTGGGTTTAATTTCCATAAATAAGATAGTTTACAAGTAACAGCAACAAACAATCCAAAGCCATGCAAGCCAGACGAGGTCAAAAGCTGTGCGCTCTCAGTCGGCCACACCTCCTCTCCCATTGTTTCCTATTTAACGGCCACTTGACCTGCAGAGGGCACAAAGTCTCCAGAAAGTAATATAGCAAAGGCATACATGATAATTAAAAGTCAAACAAATAAATAGGTGGCTAAAATGGCTTCTACAAGGATAGTAATGTTGTTAGTGAATTTTGTGAGAGCAGTGGTCATCGAGAAGTTGGGTCGAAAGCCAGATTGGTGTGGAGATAAAATATTGTAATCATTGAGATAGTTGGATAATTGGTTGAAAATATGTTTTTCAAATATTTTTGCAATACTATTGATGATTGAGATGGGTCTATAGTTGATAATGTCTTGGGGGTTACCACCTTTATGTAGAGGGGTTACTCTGGCGCATTTCCAGGATGAGGGACTTTCACAAGTAGTCAGAGATAGATTAAACAAATCAGACAGAGGAAATGATAAAACATGAGAAGCCAGTTTAAAGAATTTAATCTCCAGCCCATCTAGACCACAACTGCTCCCAGAGCTTAAGCCGTCGATGACCCGTTGAACCTCAGTTGAGGTGATAGTCCTGAAGGAAAAGGAGCTTCTGCACCTTTCATTAATCAGGCTGAGGTCAGAGCAGTGATTACTGGACAGAGAATTGCCAGTTACTGAGAAGTGCTGACTAAAGGCTTCTGCAATTAATTTTGAATCATTAATAATTTCATTATTCATTTTAGTATGAGTAGTGAAGCTTTTCGTAGATTTATTAGTTACACTATTGATTATCTTCCAGAACTGTTTGGGATTCTTGAAGTTGGTTATTAGGGAGTCTTTATATTAATTAGCTTTAGCATTTCTTGTTTCTGTTGTACATTTATTCCTCAAATCTTTATAAGCATTCCAATCAGAGACATCCTTAGTTGCTCGATATTTTTTCCAAGCCTTGTCTCTTTGTTTAAATAAAATAATAAATTCTCCTTTAATCCACGGTAAATGTCTACCCTTAACTCTGATTGTTGACCAGGGGGCGTGTTTGTTATTCGAGAAACTCAGTGTGGAAGAAATGCCACACATCTTCAACATTTGGTATTAACTGAAACCTCTCCCAGTTTATGTTTAAAATGTCCTGGTTAAAGAGATCAGGATTAATATTAGCTTTCCTTACTTTAATACATTTAGGAGGAAGATGAGGCATTCTAATCTTCCAAACACAAAAGACAATGGAGTGGTCACTAAAAGAATCCAATGATACACCAGATTGAATAATTCTATCAGGATGGGTGACTAGTATCCAGTCAAGCAATGAAGCTGAGTTAGAGCACACTCTGGTGGGTTCAGTTATAAGTTGTGTGAGGTTTATACTGTTGAAAAGATTGCGATCATTGAAAGAGGAATGGTCTAGCCAATTAGAATTAAAATCCCCTAACAGAATTTTCTTACTTGAGTGGTCGAAGGAGTTAATGGTAGATAACATACAATTTGTATGTAAATACTCCTATCTTTTACTTTAAAAAAGGGAGCAATACCACAGTCTAATGATACTTAATTACAAGTAAATGTCTACATCAAATTTGGGCAGAAAGACTTATTCTTGTTCTCTCTTAAGGATTTTGACAGAGGATGGAAAATAAGCACATATTCCACATCAAATTTGGGTGAAATATCCTTATTCTTTTCTCCGTTAAGGATTTGACACAGGATTACTCGACCAGTACACAGTAAATATACTTCATGGTATGCATGCAGGTAGTCTAGGAAGTACTAAATCCAGCAGTATATGAATATTGAACTATTTAAGGAAACTTTTTTTTTTTTTTTTCTCACGTCATCCTTTACTTTGTAATCTGGACGCATACCTTCGTGATACCTTCAGTTTATTACCGGGAATAATTACTGTAAAAGTCTCGTATGTTTCATGGGTCTGATTGTGAGACTGCAGTCTGCCCCACAGTCACTACCAGCAGCTCTTCACAGCGGTTTCACTACGATTACCGTAAATGTTAGTAGATTCGCACACTAGAAAACAACGTGTGGCTGATTTGACCAAGCTAACGCGAACCTTGGCTGGCTTGACCACAGTTATGGCTCTGAGTGACTTTTCATCAGTGATGCCACTCTAATCTGACCACTTTTTGCAGTAACGAGTAATCTAATGTGTTAATATTTCCAAAGCAGTAATCAGATTAAAGTTACTTATTCAAGTCACTGTGCGTTACTATTATTTTTGTCATTTTCCTCACTAACATATTTATATTTTTGCTTTCTTTTTGCATCTCCGGGAGTGATGTCACGTGAGCGACAAATCACGTTTTTTCAGCCCGAGGACAACTCAGTTGTTACACCACGCAGCGACACAAACACAAACAATGGAGGGAAGAGAAAAATGCGCATTTTGTAGCTGGAATATAGTCATTATTTTGAGTTCATGTCAGCTAAAGATGAGAATATTAAGGTTCATGGTACACTCTGTGCTGGCGACAAAGTACTATCAAGCCTCAAAAACACGACGTAAAATTTGAAGTCGCAGCACAGTTAAGTTTACAGAGCAAGTCCCACCTGTTGGTGTTAAGCAGAGAGCTGCGAGCAAAGCCACGGCCTTGATGTCTGCAAACAACAAAAGCTGGACTTCGTTGCAAAACAAGTAAGCGGGGGAGAGTTGAAGAAGTTGGTCGCGCGGTATGTTGTAGTATAGAGGAAATGCTGCGCTTAAACACAGTTGAGTCGCCCTCGTGTCATACCATAATAAATACGATTCCACTACTATAAATGCCGTGCTGCCTCACAGAACATGTTTTTCTTCCTACCTGGAGAAGGACAGAAATCTGAATGCCACGCTGAATGTTTATGGGGGAGGGGGCTGAATGTAACTAATAAAGTAACTTGTTATCTAAATTGGTTACTTTTAAAAACATGTAATCCGTAGAGTAACTAAGTTACTTTTTAAAGGAGTATTCAGTAATCAGTAGTCAGATTTCTTTTTAGAGGTAACTGTGGCAACACTGCTTTTCATAATTAATTAAAGTGTGAATATAGCAGCATGGAAGCAGCTAGTTAGCTAGCCATGCTGCTGCTGCCCTTTCATTAAGCAGGCAACCAGTGGCAGCACTTGGTTTGGTCTTCTTCTTCTGTTTAATATAATAGCGTCTATCAATGTTGCATTAGCGCCACGGAAAAATAGTCCCAAAAAGATCCACAGCAAAAAATGGAGATTCACAAATATATTTCCACTGAAAAATACTACATTGATATGCAAATGATGATATACAAGTTAGATGGCACAGATACAGATTCACATTTACAGATACAAATCTTTTTGACTGAGACACGGATTCAAATGTACAGATACAAATCCTTTTGACTGAGACACAGATTCAAATTTACAGATACAAATCCGTTTATTTCAGAGACGGATCCAGATTTACAGATACAAATCCGTTTGTCTCAGATACGGATTAGATTTACAGATATAAATCACTCTGCATTTATTTGTGAATTGTGTTTTACGAGACTCGAGTCAAGTGACATTTTACGAGTCACCTGCGCCCTGCATTTGTGGATTTTGTGTGAAAACAGCACGGTAGAAGAGTCTCAAAAGTATCCACACAAATAGGTGGAAATTCACCAATACATTATTTTTCCACGGAAAAATACTAAGTTGATGAACAAATGATGATATACAAGTTGCAAATTAGAGGCACAGATACAGATCCATTTTTACAGATACAAATTACTCTGGCACAGTTACAAATTCCTCTGCATTTATTTGTGAATAATATTGAGACTGTTGTAGCTCCATAATGCTTTTGCATCCTAACATAAATGCAATCAAAACATCAGTTCATTTTGTCACGTAGCTTCTGTCACATTCAGGTGTAATAAAGCTAGCTGTAGCAGTAACATTAAAGTCTGAGTTCTTCAGACTTCACATTATCAAGAGCCATTTTCTGTCCCACTACACATCCGACACCTCACCTAATTTGTGTGAGAGACTGTAACCTACATTCTGCTGAATCTTACTGAATGACAATCCTAAAGATGGTCGTGGGTTTATTATGCATTGCAAACGCCAAAATATGTGTTCTCAAATGACACTATGCTAGGTAAACTTTGCTAAATGCCTGGCTAACTGCTAACTGTTACTGAGAAAGTATTTTGACCACCGTCAAGTCAAAATAAACCATAAACTGGCGTCAGTTACTTGTATAATGCATAGATAATGTTTAACAGTAAAATCTCAATTTAGCTTGCGCCTAAGTTATCACATATTTGAGTTTGCTAACATTAGCAATAATGTCAGCTAGTTCGAGGTGTATGCTGGGCTAACCATCACATTAGTAGCACATTTTCCGTATTTAAGGATAATTAAATATGGACTTACCTGCAAGAGATGCACGGGCATCATCTTGCAGTTTCTTCTTTCTTTTCTCTGCTCCTGACTCCTGCTGTCTTTTTGGGGCCATTTCCAAAAAAGTTGACTTATTGTCATACTTCTTCAGGTGCAATCCAACAGAGGACTGAGATGGGGAGGGCACCCACGGGGAGCTTGGAAGTTAAGTGTGTGTGTGCTTGGGGGGGCACCATCGTTACCTTCCTGAGCAATTAAATATATCTCTTGTTCTGCCTGTTTTGTGATATACGTGCCTAAAAAGTGCCTAATACTGAAATATATCGGCGTTATATTTATTATGACTATGATGATTTTTCATTAGGCTATTTTTGGTGCCCCCTCAGCACTTGGTGCCCTACACACAGCGAGCAGGAGATTTTTTGAACAGCACAAATGTAGAAATGTTAATGCTGAGAAAGCTGAGTGTGTATTCTTCTAATGGCATTATGTTTGATGTCTGTAGGTGAAACACTGCAATCAGCAATGACAGGGACATTGGAATCTTCATATCTGATCTTCAGGGGTTGTCTTTTGCCTTTTCTTCTGTTGTTAGGATAAAGTTTAAATCCCTCCATTTAACAATGACATGCATACTCTTTGTCTTTGCTGTAAAGGCTGCTAATTGTAATGATCAGCAATTCCGTTGATGTCTTCTGTGATTACTTGTTCAGCCAATGGATGGTGATTTCACACATTTTGTTTTCCAAAACTCAAAGAAATAGACAAAAAAGAAGAAGCAGAAAACCATCTCACTTGAAAAGCTAGAAGCAGCAAATGTTTACCATTTTTGTTTAATGATTATCTATGATTATTCAACAAAATCTGAAATAGGATTCGTTGTTTAGAGAGTTAGATTAAGATTGATATCACTGTCATTTCTGCACATTTCTGCTGGACTCCTTCTTGACCAGGCACAAACTCCAGAAAGTCATTGGCCCACTCAAGAATTTCCACCACTTTAGGCCCTGTAAAACCAAAGCTAATCATTTTCATGCTGTGTTGTTTTGGAACATATTAATCAAAGGAGCTATGAGCTATGTTATTAATGTGCTTTAGAGGCGCTGGAAGGTGAATTTTATAACCTTTGGACTGTTTCCAGTCTTTATGCCAATCTACGGTAACTGACAGTTCACATAATAGCAATGTAGACCTTCTGTATTTGCACACACTATCTCACACACATACTCTGGTACGAGGCAGAGTAAACTTGCGCAGCCTCGGAACAAAGTTTACAACTTCAGTGTGGTGGCTCTGCACTTGTGGTCAGATAACAATAACCTGTTGCTCACACATCCTGCTTGTTTAATGCATGACGGCTGCATTGCTGAACTGCTGCCGCTTAGTCATGTGTATGTCCACACAGGCAGTGTTGCTGCTGCAGCACAGATATAGCTATATCTTTTCACATGGAGTTTGACTTGGATATTAATAATAATTACTTTACTACTTTACTTTACTAACTTAAATGTAACTTCATATAAAAATAAACTGTCCTTCCCCTGTTGTGTGTATTCTCTTCATGCCTGTCACTCTGTGATTCCACAGATACAGACAACAAAACTGTAGTGATGATGTTATGATGTAGATATAATTCAGATCTATTTTTGCAGAGAACCACAGGTGTGTTGCGTTGAAAACAGGAAAGACTCTAGATGACATGCTGCTGCATCCTCTCTTGAAACGGGTGTGAGTCGTGCTACTCATTACGGCAGCGTGTCTGCTCTAACCTGTTTACTTAGATGCTGAATTAAAAAACAAGACATTCCTTCTGATTCTCCAGGTGACGACAGTCTGTCTGTCTCACCCGCTAACACTGTAACCCATGTAGCTGTGAGAGCTGGAATGAGTTGTCAGTAGTGACTTAACATATAATTTCTCCCTTTCTTTCTTCAATCATATTCAGGTGAGCTCAGGTTGGAACTCTCAAAATGTCCTTTAATTAGCATGCAAATTCATGGTCAGAGTCCATTTTACACCTTAGCTGTCACTGTCTTAGGCCATGCACCTTCACACATTTAATTAAGTATAAGTATCTACTGTTATCTGTCTCTTCTTAGTTTCAAGGTCAGCCAACTGAAGTGATTTTTATAAGTACTGTGGGTCTGCACTGAGATGGGGCAGCTTGATTATCTTTATTATCCACAACCAGATAGGTCATTGTTGCTTGTGGAAGTTCTTAATATTTTTTAATAATTAGTTTAGTTATAATAATAACATTTTGGAAACCAAGTTAAGATCCATTTGTGTCATCTTTTGTTTCATGTAATTTCCCATCTATCTTAGCTTGGGGCTGGAAGGTTTTTTTTTTTTTTTTTTTACTTGTCCAACAATTTTGTCATTAACTCAAGTCCCTGCACAGATGGATGATGATTGAAAGCTGACTCTACCCAATTGTTTATGAAGAGACACATCTAAACAGAGTTTCAGACAGGCAGTGCAGAGCAATTTTCCACTTTTATTGTGAATTAGAAAACCCCCACACACAGGGGGCAAAGCTGTGATGAAACCTGTGATACTAGGTTATCAATTTTCAGACACTACGATAAGGTTTAGAATGATTGTGGGGTCAGAAGTTTGGAACCACATGTAGGGAGTACTGAAACTTTATAGGACTTTTACTAACGGTACTGCAGAACCTCCTGGGATTATTTCAGAGATCTGCAATGAAGGATTTACAAACTAGTGTGATTTGTATAAGGGACTTAGCAAATACAAAGTAAGAGCTCTTGTCCGTCTACCAGACACTATCTTGAGGAATCCCTGGATTTCGTTCTGAAAATCGGAAAAAAAAAAATATGAAGCTGATCCAGGAATTTATTCACAATGATATTTAAAGTAATTTACAAAAATGGCTGATGCAGAATGCGGTTTGAACTGTCTCAGATTGGGACAGTCATATTCTTTAGGCAGGCCTGCGGCTATTTGGAAGGCCTTGCATTGGTAATGCCCTCTGGGAAGTTGGACACTAGCCGACGTCATCCATTATTTCTTTAGTTTGAGAGTCCCGGACAGCACAGGATAAAAGGCTCTGAAGCAGTCTCCTTTTGTGTCTTCACCTTGCCCAGTTTTGGAAATAGACATAGGCCTATTTGCTCTCATAGTAATATTTGTGGTGCTTTTTGCTGTGTTAAGGCTGATTAGCTGAAGGTTTCAGTCTGAATTCACCCACAAAATGCTTGCACTGCTATGTTTCCATATCAGCAACTGTCAGCTGAAACCCATTTGGAGAGGTACATCGTCTTATCATAAATGGTGTAATGCATCCTTATGGTGCCTGCTTTGTGTGCGGCTTTTCCCCTGCAAAGTGTATGCCCTCCCACGCAAAGCACATATGGCGGACAAGTTCATTAGTATGTACAAAGCATTCTAAAATAGGGTAAGCCCACACTGAGATCATCAATAGGCTGACACAATGTTGTGGTGGTGGAGCTGAGAGATTAAAATACTATCTAAATCAGGAAATTCTGGGAAGTGTGAGAATTAAATGAATCATTCCTGTCTCATGGAATTTGCAGCACCTCTTCCTGACATGCTGTATCTCTCCTGTCAGATGGTGGGCCTCTTTGGAAGTTGTTTTCACAGGGTTTCTTTTTGCTCTACAACTAGGTACCACAACACTCGGACATTATCTTACCATTAGTATGTAAAGCGATACTATGGGCCTTTTTTCATAGACTTTGGGCTTGTTTGCTTTGACTCATTGCCAGATTTCTGTCTGACCAAGTGGGTAATTCAAATGAGGCCTTGGGGCAAAACAATGCAATTTTAAAATCAATATCATATAATATCTGCAGTTATAATGGACCTAATGTTCGTGTTGTGTCTAGCATCCCAGGAGACTTGTACGTACAGTATGAAATATGCAGTGTATAAAGGTGTCATCCACCCAAAATAACGGAGTTAGGAAGCAAGAAGCTAGTAATTTCTGTCTTGCTATGTATTTCTTGTAAACAGTCCAGAGAGAGACATTTTGTCTGAGCAAGAAATGAGAAAAAAGTATTTTAATCTTAGGACTGTTCCCTTATTTTTCTCATACATACTTCACTATCAAAAGGAGATAGGAGGATAGACAAAAGCTAAGCAAGGGATTACACCAAGAGAGGAGGTCTTTATTGTCATGATTTAGGTCATCTTCACCTCAAAGTTCAGGTAGATATGAATAAACGCTAAAATGGAAAATCAACTTCGTAAAACAGTACACAGAACAGGTCACACAGGTCTCTACATTGTCACCAGCTGATGGACTCTCAATGACAGGACTTGTGCTTTCAGAGGTGGTGGTTCTCTGCTGTGTATCTGTCCCTAAACAGCTGGTTGAGGGTGGTTGATCAGGGCTTTTTACTGTTGTGGCGTCAACAGACCCGCTGGCCAGCTGGCCACGTGCTCCTCCTTGTACGTATCTCGGCATTGACCCTGCATTAATTTAGACAAACGAAGAAAAAGGATCAGTATAGAAAGAGACAAAATATTCAAACAAAGAATTGTATATTGAAAAAAATACAAACATTTAAAACTGAAAGCATGCAGCCAAGGAGCTCTCCCCTTTTATTACTTATTTATCGACTATTTGATACATCTAATCTAACTTAATATAAAAGCACAATAGAATAAGTTGCAATATTTCACATAATTCAACAATAATGTTTGCTTTATATCATTCATAATGACATTTTATATTTATATCTTACCTACAGGAATAAGAGCAAAATGATACACCTTAAACAAGACAACATTTCTGAGTCTCAAACATTATTTTACCATTTATTGAATACAATTTACATATGGTTACAAGAGCATTTTGTCTACTACAAAACGTTTTTCTATTTCACTGGCAGATATCGTCCATGCCTTTGCATCCTGACATAAATGCAATCAAAACGCCAGTTCATTTTCTCATGTAGCTTCTGTCACATTCAGCTGTAACTAAGCTAGCTATAGCAGTAACACTAAAAGTCTGAGTTCTTCAGACTTCACATCATCAAGAGCCATTTTCTATCCCACTGCACATCCGACACCTCACCTAATTTGTGTGAGAGACTGTAACCTACATTCTGCTGAATTCTAACGAATGACAATCCGAAAGATGGTCGTGGGTTTATTATGCATTGCAAATGCCAAAATATGCGTTCTCAAATGACACTATGCTAGGTAAACTTTGCTAAATGCCTGGCTAAAGACTATTAACCACACGCTACACGGTAATAAATGGTCTGAAGCAAGAGGAATTGTCAGCCTACCTTGTGCACTGACTGCTAACTGTTACTGAGAAAGTATATTGACCACCGTCACATCAAAATAAACTGTAAACTACTGCTCAATATCTAAAGTAAAGTAACAGCTAGCTGGCGTCAGTTACTTGTATAATGCATAGATAATGTTTAACAGTAAAATCTCAATTTAGCTTGCGCCTAAGTTATCACATATTTTGCTAACATAAGCAATAACGTCAGCTAGTTCGAAGAGTATGCTGGGCTAATCATCACATTAGCAGCACACTTCCCGTATTTAAGGATAATTAAATATGGACTTACCTGCAAGTGATGCACGGGCATCATCTTGCAGTTTCTTCTTTCTTTTCTCTGCTCCTCACTCCTGCTGTCTTTTTAGGGCCATTTCCGAAAAAGTTGACTTGCTGTCATACTTCGTCAGGCGCAATCTAATAGACCACTGAGATGGGGAGGGCACCCACGGGGAGCTTGGGAAGTTAAGTGTGTGTGTGTGTTTGGGGGGGGCGCACCATCGTTACTTTCTTGAGTGATTAAATATATCTCTTGTTCTGCCTGTTTTGTGTTATACATTCCTAAAAAGTGCCTAATATTTCTATAGTGAAATAATATTGGCTTTATAATTATTATGACTATGGTGATTTTTCATTAGGCTATTTTTGGTGCCCCCTCAGCACTTGGTGCCTGATGCACAGCGCATAATGCGTGTGGTGGGAGCGGCAGCGCTGCATCTGCCTCAGCCACTCCCTCTACCTCCAGGGGTTAATTGCCCTTTCCCCAGTCTCTCTCCCTGTCCTTGTGTGTGTGTGTGTGTGTGTGCGTGCACATCAGGTGTGCCAGAGACAGAGCAGACTGGTAACCACCAGCCGCACCCTCTCCTGCAATCAGCCTACCTCCTTATGCTCAGCCCTGCCACCTCCACGCTGCCAGATCGTAGCCACTGTTAAGCCAGTATACTGCGCTTCAAGCCTTGTACTTTTTCCTAGCTCTGAACTTGTTGTAACCTTGATCTCTGCTTTAGACTTTTGTCTCTGCTCTGTTCTCCGGCCCCTGACCATCTGGACCTGCTCCCCCCGTCCGCTCCATGAACCTCGCTCTGGATCCAGCCTCCCGGACTGCTCCCCCCTCCGGAACTCTCCCCCTCCACGGACTCTCCCTGTCGGGACCATCCCAGCCCAGCCTCAGATACAACCTTGTTACAATAAGCTAATCTGGTTTGAACGCTACCTCTTGCCTCCTGTCTGTGTCCGCATTTGGGTTCCCTGTTTCGTAACAGTACAATCTGGCCAGCATGAACCCACCGGACTGCAACTCCCCGCCACCCACCATGGAGTCTGGCTTATCTCAGTCAGCCCCAGATCCGATCTGCCAAGTCCTTGCTGGTCAAGGAGCCCTACTTGGTCCTGCAAACGCTTACCGCTCAGGTAGTGGAGATATCGCAGACCCTGGCTAATATCGTGCATCTCCACACCCAGCTCCCAGCCCACCGCAGCCACCCCGCAGCGATTCATCCCTGCCCCGTGAGCCCTATGTGTTGCCTCCTGAACCATATGACGGAAACCTTGGCACTTGAAGATATTTTTTGACGCAATGTTCTTTAGTATTTGACCTACAACCCCACAATTATTCCACTGACAGAGCTAAAGTAGCTTACCTGCTGCCTCCGGGGCTCTGCACGGCGGTGTGGGAGAAACAAGCTCCGATCGTGTTCTCATATTCCGATTTCACGGGTGAGATAAGGGAAGATTTTTGATCACACTGTTCGCGGCAAGGAGGCCGCTAAGATACTGTTTTCCCTCCATCAAGGACCACGCTCCGTTGCTGAGTTTGCCATTGAGTTTCGCTGTCTTGCTGCTGAGAGCAGCTGGAACGATGAAGCACTTCAAGGTGTGTTTCACCATGCTCTTAATAAGAACATCAAGGATGAGCTGGTGTCATACAAGGAGCCTGACGGATTGGATGAACTCATCTCCCTGGCCATCCGCATCAACAATCGTCTCCTTGAGCGTCGGAGGGAGAAAGTGGGTAAGGTAGCCATTACACCTTCAACCTCACCCCGTCTATCTCTCCCCAGTAGCCGCCTGTATAACCTCTCACGTCCTGAGCGGGATACCATGGAAGACTACATCAGGGACTCACTGGCCGCGGGAATCATCAGGCACTCGTCTTCTCCGGTGGGTGCAGGTTTTTTCTTTGTGGGGAAAAAGGATGGTACACTCAGACCCTGTATTGACTTTGGAGGATTGAACAATATAACTGTCAAGAACAAATATCCTCTGCCTCTGATTGACTCTGCTTTTTCCCCTCTCCATGGGGCTAAGATTTTTTCCAAGCTGGACCTTCGGAATGCTTACCACCTTGTTCGCAGCAGAAAGGGGGATGAGTGTAAGACAGCTTTCAATACACCCCTCAGTCACTTTGAGTATTTGGTTATACCGTTCGGTCTCATTAACACCCCTGCTGTCGTTCAGGCTCTCAGAAATGATGTGCTCAGGGATATGTTGGGATGTTTTGTGTTTGTGTATTTGGATGATATCCTCATCTTCTCCCCAGACCTTGAGACTCACCAGCACCATGTCTGTCTGTTGGAGAACAAACTTTTTGTCAAAGCCAAGAAATGTGACTTCCATGCTACCACTGTGTACTTTTTGGGATATGTCATCACCCAGGGACAGGTGCAGATGGATCCTGCTAAGGTCACAGCTGTAACAGAGTTACTAGCACCCACCACCCTGAAACAACTGCAGCGGTTTTTGGGATTTGCTCATTTTTATCTGCGTTTTATTCGTAACTATAGTCGCCAGACAGCCCCAGCCATTGCTTTAACCTCCACCTCCTCTCCTTTCCATTGGTCCCCTGAGGCAGAGACTGCTTTTCTAGATCTCAAGTGCCGTTTTAACTCTGCTCCTGTTATCACACAGGTGGATCCTGACCTCCAGTTTGTTGTGGAGGTGGATGCCTCTGATACTGGGGTAGGTGCCATTCTCTCGCAACGATCTCCTGCTGACCAAAAGCTTCACCCATGTGCTTTCTTTTCTTGCAAGCTATCTCCAGCTGAGCGGAATTATGATATTGGCAATCGGGAACTTCTAGCAGTTAAACTGGCCCTGGAGGAGTGGCGACACTGGCTAGAGGGAGCCAAACAGCCCTTCATTGTATGGACAGGCCACAAGAATCTAGCCTACACCCAAACGGCAAAACGACTGAACTCCCAGCAAGCCAGGTGGGCATTATTTTTTGGAAGGTTTGACTTCACCTTAAGCTATCGTCCTGGTTCCAGGAACATCAAGCCAGATGCCCTCTTCAGTTCACCGCCGAAGCCTCCTCTGAGCCTGAGACCATCCTGTCCTCCTCGTGCATCATTGCTTCGGTTACCTAGGAGATAGAGTCCTGCATACTTCAAGCTCAAAAGAATAAACCCGATCCAGGTACCGGACCCCATAATTGTTTGTTTGTCCCTGATTCTGTCCATTCTGATGTCCTCCATTCTACCAGACTCACCTGTCACCCTGGAGTGAATCGAACTCTCGCCTTCCTCCGCAAGTGCTTCTGGTGGACCACGATGGACGAGGACACCAAGGATTTTGTCTCTGCCTGCTCGGTCTGTGCCAGGAACAAGACTTCCACTAAACCCACATCTGAACTGCTTCGCCCCCTACCTGTACCTACTCGCTCTTGGTCACACATCGCACTGGATTTTGTTACTGGCCTTCCTCCTTCAAATGGTATTACAGCCATTCTCACAATCATTGACAGATTTTCTAAGTCAGGTCATTTCATTCCCCTGCCCAAACTGCCGTTCTCCAGAGAGACTGCTGACCTCCTAGTGAACCATGGCTTTCATTTATACCTGCTGATATTGTGTCTGACAGGGGACCCCAGTTCATCTCCCAAGTTTGGAAGGATTTCTGTTCAGTGCTTGGCTTTACAGTTAAGTCTGAGGATGAAATCCAGAAGAGAGACTAACGGCCAGACCGAGCGGGCCAACCAGGAATTGGAGGCAGCCCTGCATTGTGTAGTTTCCACCAACCTGACCCAATTGGAGTTCCCAGTTGTCATGGGTTGAATACGCCCATAACTCCCTGACCAACGCCTCTTCAGTTATGTTACCTTTTGAATGCTGCCTTGGTTATCAACCACCCCTGTTTCCCTCTCAGGAAGGAGAGATTGCTGTGCCCTCTGTTCAGGACCACTTACGCCATTGCTGCCGCACATGGAGGAAAGCTTGTGTGGCCCTTCTACGTGCTTCTGCTAAGGCTGAGACTTATGCCAACCGTCGCCATGCTGCAGCTCCAGCCTATGCACCGGGTCAACAGGTATGGCTCTCTACTCGGGACATTTCCTTAAGGGTGGAGTCCAAGAAACTTTGTCCACGTTTTATTGGGCCATTTGTCATTGATCGTGTTCTGAACCCCTCTGCTGTTTGGCTGAAGCTCCTGGCTTCCCTCCATGTCCATCCCACCTGTCCCAGATTAAACCTGTCCACTCTAGTGCCCTGTCCCCCCCAGCAGCAGCTCCTGCTCCTCCTAGGTTGATTGATGACCACCCTGCTTATACTGTCCGCCGACTCTTGGATGTGCGCCGCCGTGGACGTGACTTTCAGTACCTAGTGGACTGGGAGAGATACATCCCTGAGGAGCACTGCTGGGTTCCCTGTCATCTCATCCTGGACACCACCCTCATTTGTGAGTTCCACAGCAAACACCCAGACAAGCCAGGTCGAGCACCAGGTGGCGGGGGGGGGGGTTAATTGCCCTTCCACCAGTCTCTCCCCCTGTCCTGTGTGTGTGTGCAGCTGCACCCTAACTTTCAATCAGCCTGCCTTCTTATGCTCATCCCTGCCACCTCCACGCAGCCAGATCTTATCCACTCTTAAGTCAGTATACTGCGCTTCAAGCCTTGTACTTTGGTCCTAGCTTTGAACTTGTTGTAACCTTGATCTCTGCTTTAGACTTTTATCTCTGCTTTCCAGCCCCTGACCATCTGGACCTGCTCCCCTCATCCGCTCCGTGAACCCCACTCTGGATCGAGCCTCCTGGACTGCTCCCCCCTCCAGAACTCTCCCCCTCCACGGACTTTCCCTGTTGGGACCATCCCAGCCCAGCCTCAGATCCAACCTTGTTACAATAAACTAATCTGGTTTGAACTCTACCTCTTGCCTCCTGTCTGTGCCATGAGATGCTGTAGTACTCCTCAACAAGTGACAACAGCCGGTGCATGTGTATATGTTTAACAGAGATGTGGACTTAAATGATTGTGACTTGGACTCAAGTCAAGTTAACTCACTTATTTGATGATTTGCAACTTCACTTGACAGAATGACTTGAGATGAGGGGGTGAAGCAATCTCTAGCAAACTGGCATATGATGATATTCACAGTGGCACACTGTGATGGGACAATGGCGTTGTTTTGGGGGAGTTACTGTATTTCTGAATATGACGTAGTCTTCTTAGAGTTTCCATACTTTTCCATACAGGCGTTGCTCTTTAGCTCACTCACGTAGTCACCACTGTTAAGCACTGTCGCTTTGACACCACCTCCAGCTGTCTCGAGTCACCACTGGCATACATCCCCTTGCAGGGTTCTAAATAGTCTTTGTGTCTGCATTGAATGTCCGTAACTTGGCTGTTTTTAGCCTCAGAACTTGAATTGAAGCTCAGTGGGAGATCAGTCAGGAAGTCTATCAGGGCCGCCCCCCCTCCTTGGTCTTGGTCTTAATGGTAAATTACACAATGAAATTAATGTAAATGCTAGCCTCACAAAGATTAAAATGCAATGAATGCAAATACGACTACAACTAATAACAATATTCATTATGACTTGATTTGATGATATTTCAATATTTTTATATACTTATTTTTACATTTTGTACTTAGGTTCTATATTCCTACACTGCTGTTTCCTGCTGCAACGCTTTAAATTTCTCCCTTGTGGGTCAAATATAGGATTATCTTAATTTATCTTATCTAATCTTTTATTTATATTTTATATCTATATCTATATCTATATCTATATATATATATATATATATATATATATATGTACATACACACATATACATACATACATTTTCCCTCCATAAAAATAGCCCAAAACTTCTATTGATAGCATAGATTGATAGGCTATAAACCTGAGCCAACATACAACCACCAACTGGTCAATTAACCACTCCTTTTTCAACAGAGGTTCAGTTCAGTTCAGTTCAGTTCAGACAACTTTATTAGTCCCCGGGGGGCAATTCAGTTCAAGCATTTCTGGCGTAAAAAAACAAACAAACAAAAAAACACAAACAACAACCATGGCATAACAACCTACATATCCCCAGGGGGCCAAGGCACTTAGGCCACTGTCACGTAATTGTGTGGGGTGGCACAATTAAATAACAAAGACCAAAAATAAGAATAAATAGTAAATAAATAAGTGGCACATTAAGTTACAAGGACACAAAGTTACAATGTTACAAAGAGTGGCTGCCAATGTCCATGTTCAAGAGCTTAATTGCAGATGGGATAAAAGAATTGGCATACCTATTTGTCCTCCTGATAGGTGCTATAAAACAGCGGCCCAAAGGCATCGTCGTGAACTCAGAGGACAGGATGTGGCCATACTGGGAGATTATTTCTGTAGCTTTCTGAACCACCTGCCTCTCCCACAGGGAACCCAAGTCCCTCTGCTGGACGCCAATTATTTTAGAACAGACCTTTACGATGCTGCAAAGGCTGTTTTTGTCTCTTACAGCCAGGCCACCAAACCAGCAGATGAAGGAAAAAGTTAAAATGCTCTCGATAAAAGACTGATAGAACATACACAAGATTTTGTTACAGACTTTAAAAGAGTTCAGCCTTCTTAGTAAATGGATTCTCTGCTGGCCTCGTTTGACAATGGACTCAATATTTTTGTCAAACCTCAACTGTGAATCGAAGACAGTGCCTAAGTACTTGTAAGTATCAACAATTTCGACCTTGTTCCCATGAATACTACTTGCCTTAGGTTTTCCACCATTTTTTCTAAAATCAATGACAAGCTCTTTGGTTTTGTTCACATTAAATTTTTGTCACACCAGCTAACAAAGTCTGGCAGGGCACTACCATTGTCCGACTCTAACCCTTGGAGGAGAGTCAGAAGTGCTGTGTCGTCTGAAAATTTTAACAGGTAGCTGCCCTCTTTGTGAGACCTGCAACTGTCTGTATACAAAATAAAAAGAAGGGGAGATAAAACGCAGGTAGGTAGGTGAAGGTATATGCAGTTAACAAGACATTCAATAAACGATAATCACGTCCACTGGAAAATTTAATCTCCAGTCCACATCTAGACAGAATTTTCCTCTCTTCTTGTCTCATGATTAGCAGGCTAGCAGCTGGGGTGTTCATGTCACAAAGTTTTTCTTTTTTATTTCAACAACATACCTACCTTCAAGTGAAGCACGAGCCTCCTCTTGTTTTGACTTTTTCTTTCTTTTGCTTGCTCCCGATTCATATTGCCGTTTGGAGGCCATCTCTCCACCTGCATCCAACTGCCTGTCGGCGCATCTGACCGCTGATTGGTCAGATGCTGCGTGCTGTCAATCAAATTGTATTCATAATTTATAGTATTTAATAATTCCAGCCACCTAAAGGTGCCATTTTGTTCGATCGATGTTCCTTGCAGTATTGTATTGTATTTTATTAATGTCGAATTACACCTCGTAATGTTAAAGAAAGTGATAGAGGAATCCCTGGATCTGTCCCTTTATCTAGATGTGCACCAACACATAAGGTGCTCTATTCTGAGACCCATCCTCCTTAAGTTTTGTGGAAATCTATCTAATAGTTTTTGTGTAATCCTGCTTACCAACCAACCAACCAACCAACAAATAGGCAGGGGAGAAAACATAACCTCGTTAGAGGAGTAGATTTGATAGTATATTTAGTATATTAATTGTGATTCTTTTTTAACAGGTTACATAAACTTGGTAATTGATATCATGATTGAGACCAGATACTGCAGGTAAGACTGCAGCATTCTGGGTGTTAATAAAAGCGGATTAGACTTAACTTGCCTAGGAGATACATAACTTGAGACCAAACGACTTGAGTCACTATGGTTTTCATTTTATTGAATAAAGATATTTGTATTTATATTTGTATATTTGTATGTTTGTAAGGCATCGTATCGCAATTCCAATATCGTTCAAAACAATTGCAATATGACTTCTTTCTGACCAGATCAGTTAGCCCTACTACATCCACGCCGCAATTAAGCTGTGCATGTAAACGTACTGACTGATGAAAATAAATACTCCCACTGCCCTTGGCAAGGACCAGTGCTTGATGATCTCTTAGACAGATTTATTATTAGGCCCAGACTCAGACATTTTTTATCTAGACTCAGACCTGAGCAAAAAGAGGGTGTAATTTAAGGTCAGAAGAGCTACATTGCGATCAGGTAATGATAGGCAGGTCTTTGTACTTGTCTTCTCAAGAGTTGGACTTGGAAAGTATTTAGTGTAGCTTTATTTATTGAGAGTACCTTTCTCTGTGCCAGCCAATTTCATTTTCCCTCTTTGTTTAGACAGTTGCTTCAGTGCTGTAGCCCTTAATGTTTATTTCATTAGGTATAAGTCAAATGAGTTCTGCTTCTAGTATTGATTTCACACAATATGGTCACCTTTTATAGGGCATGAACAGTGCCTTTGCATTCACTTTTTCTTAGCTACTGACATGTGAGTTAACAGCTCAATAAGTTGAGTATTATTCAATTAACAAGTTACATTCAGGAATGTCTTTTTTAATTTATTTTACTCATTATTATGACAGCTGTCACCTAAAACATATCTATTGCTGAGATCTACTGATTTTTCCCCTTGATGTAATTGAGAACACGTTTACATTTTGGCTTAACCAGGGACGTGCACATGATTATAGAGGGGCAGGGGCTCAAAGTCAGGGCATCATGCCCTGACTTTGAACCAAGGTCATCATGTGCGCGCGCTTATTTTTCAGGCCTTAATAACACAATATGTAGATTGATTAATGTAAAATTAATAAACAAAGTACTTATATAAAGCTAACTACTTAGCTGTGTATCCTGTGTAGCTGTGAGTGATATGCAACTGCCATTTCTTTTGTGTCAACAAATTATTGTCAACATGAGTTTATTCACATAACCATAATACTGAGGTTTGGAAGACATGCAATTCAGCTGCGGTTCAATGCAACACTGGTTTATTATTAGGCTATTTATTGGAGGGCAAGTGCAAACTAGAAACACATGCTACACATCTAAAGATGTGACAAAACCAAGAAATGACTACTGTGACTGTTAGTGGGAACAGCAATGTTTACAACAGCAAAGTCACAATAAACTCAGTATCTGGAAGAAGTTTAAGATTTGTGGCGAGATAAACAGCCGACACAGACAGCTGTCAGATTATTCTTAACTCTGGTTAACAAGCAGTTAACTTAACAAGCACAAATGAACGCTCTTTGAAATATGACTCATATTTAAGCATGTTGAACAAGTGGAAGGCGACTTGTTAGCCCCCAAAAGGAAGTTATGTTAATGGATTTATAACTCACAAAGGTTCAAGTCGCTCCACTGTCACGTCTCATGTGCGTGGTGGAGTTCTGATGAGGCAGCGGCTTCTTTCTCTCTTTGTCTTCAAAATAAGAGCTTTACATTGCACCCCATTGGAGTTTAGAACTGGGTTCTTAGCGGGGGCTTTTTATTTGAAAGTAGCGACCGTTCGTAGAGAGAGACAGAGCGGAGCCGCAGCGGACAGAGAAGCGGCTTTAGGTTTAACACACACACACACACACACACACACACACACACACACACGACACCATATTACGTACGAAATGCGTACGGCAGATAACCGTGTCGTTTTTACACCGCCGATTTTTTTGACATCCCTTTGCACAACAGGAATGTATTTATTCCTTAAAAAAAACACACAAAAAGGGCACTTTTTGATAAGAGGCAAAAAGGGCAGGGGCTCAAGCATCCATTGGGCCTTATGTGTGCACGTGCCTGGGCTTAACTGTCCCCATTTTGAGTTCCACACTAAGTGTTTCCCTTGTCTTATTTCAATTACTGTTTACAGTTTTACCTTTACAAATGCTTTCAGCATGAGTATTTCTATTTTAGCTTTTAAGTTTTTTCATTTACTAACTTTATCATATATTTTCAGATTACCCTTTTACATTTTAATTTAGCTTTTTCTTGTTAATATTTTTTATTACCTGATTATTCAGGCTTGTAGTGTAATACAATAAGTATCTTTTTGAATTGTATTTATTTTACCCTTGATATTTTATTTAGACTTTTTAACATTTTACTTTTTTCACATTTTAATTATGGCCTTAATATTCTCCATACAGAGGATGCTCTGAGCGGTCTGAAAATGGAACTGTGAATTTTTGAACAACCATTTCTGACTGAAGAATGAACACCCCATATTTATAGCTATACAATCACTGGACTGATGGTTACTGGTAATTATTAACTCAATGTATGTATAGTTAGACGTAGCACACATAAGGTGGATGAGGATGAAATATGACCTCCGAACTCGGCAGTCTGTGCATTTCTCTGCCTGAAGTGATGCACCTTTGCTAGATCTTTAGAAAGATTAAAGTGTTGACACCCGCACATACAGATGGCTTGTCGTACTTGTGGCAATGAGCTTTGTCTGCATTTGCGTATTACCTTTTTGCATTACATTAAGTTATTTCTGTCCATTTTGTCACAGTACCACTTTCACAGCAACCATGTCTACAGTATGTCTTACATCCAAAAAACTGTTGGAACTCACCGTTTCAACTGATGTAATCATGTATATGTAATAGGCTTTACAAAAGAAGACAATATTGTATGGATTCTAGGCATGTTGAATTTGACAAATAACAGCAAACAGAAGCCACAAAAAGACTACCTCTTTGACTCCCTTAAAAAAAAAAAAAAAAAAAGAAAAAAAAATGTGTGTGTTGTTCAGTTAGGAGAGATATTATAAACTCTGAGAAATGCGGCCTGTCTACAAAACGTTGGACCCTCCTATTATTTTGCAAATGTTGCACATTTACATATACACAGTGTTATACGAGATATTTCTTGCTTTATACGCGTGATCAGGGGTGCCACCATGGAATTTGGGCCCCATGAAAAGAAATCTAATTGGGCCCTTGTTTAGGCCGGCGAAAAAATGTGATGCCATTTTATATAAAACTATGCATTTTAATGATATTTTTGACTATCATTCCCATATTTGTGAAAAGAACAACATGACAGTTACTTGGTTACTGCTCACTGTCTCCCTTGTAGTCCTGCATGCAGGTCTAATTTATCTCCACAACTGCAGACTCACAGGTGGTGGCATTGGATTTGGGGTGAAAAAATACATATATCGGGCTATATGGTCGTTGCGATTTTAATCTTCTGATTTCCAGAAAATATAAACATTTCTCTGATTGTACTGAGAGTTGTATGGAGTTACAAAGTCTGCATACAGCAGAAATGTTCTCCTCTGTTTCTACTGCAAAGCAGAGGGCTGAAAGTCCCAAACTACTGACCAAACATTCTATTTTAGTGACAGCTGAATTTGAACTATATTATATATATATACACATACATATGCTCTTTTTATTTCAGAACTGTTTTTAATACATGAAAATCATTCTTAAATAAATAGTGATTATTGGCTATTTTTAAAACCACAAATGTGTTTAACGAACCATTTTTATTACTCATAATGCAAATATAAATTGTTGTATGCTAAATTTGTGCATAAGCTTTTGAAATTTACAAAGTTATATGTAACTATTTACATTTAAATGCAGGCAATGCTCAGGGCTCACTTAGCTCCCTCCAGCTCAATGAAGAGCTGCACTGCCTCCACATTCAGCCGTCTCCTCATTGTTTTGACTCATTAAACAAAAAAACGACTCCACTACACACTACACCAAACACTACATAACACACTAACTTTACACTCCAAACTCTTGCTATCTCTGTCGCTGTCTCTGTCACAGTCACTGTCTCTCCCACAACTTCCCCCCCCCCCGTTCCTCAGCAACCAAATCACGTGGTTTGCCGTTTAATTTTGTGATTGGTTGGTGTGGTGCCTTTTTCCACCAATAGGAAAAGGAGTAGCACAAAGCAAACACTTCCTGCTGAGAAGCCCGTTTTGACCGTCTCTTCCTGCACCAAACGTGCAGCAAACGTGACGGCAATGTTCGCGAAAAAGCGTGGCGGACAGTATTTATCATAAGTCCGGTTTTACTTCGCCAATCAAGACAATTTACAAACTGGTATATAGTTTGAAGGGCGCACACAACACATACGTCGGAACCGAGACTCACAGTGGTTGCGTCTTGCTGCTACGTCATTTTATATTGGTCACATGACACTATGGTATGCAGTGATTGGCTCTGGTGCGCACGTGGCTATGGTGGCTATGGTTAGCAATGCTAGCGGAATTCGTAAACCATTTGTCCTCGCATATCCGGATCTCCTCAGACCCGAACAGACTCGGCCCGGACTCATTCAGTCTCATTAATCCACAACAGTCAGTTTAGATGCACAGAACGGGACCGAACCGCCGGCAAAATCCCGACCAACTCGCACCGCTGCAGCTATAAATCTGCTTGTTTCTTAAGGTGGGGAGTGGTGGTGGGCTCTCCAGTGATTGGCTCTGGTGCGCACGTGGCTACGGTGTGCAGTGATTGGTTCTGGTGCGCACGAGACTGTGGTGGATACGGTGGACAATGCTTGCGGAATTTGTAAAGCATTTATGAAATAATTTATTAATGGTATCATTGCAGTCCAAACAAATATGACGTCGCACGCCCTTGAACCAAGCAGCAGCCATGTTGAAAGTCTCAGGTCAGTCTGATCCTGATCCACAGAGATATTTGAGGAACACACACACAAACACACACACACACACACACACACACACACACACACACACACACACACACACACACACACACACACACACACATACACACACACAGACAGAGATTCCTTTGCTTTTATAGAGAGATAGGGGGCTGACAGACAGCTGCTGCTGCTGATGATGGTGCACTTGACATATCTGTTCCCACGACATGTTTATTTTAATTATACTCTGCCTCATTGATCATTATGAGAAAATAATTTGTGTTTGAATTTCTGTCATTATTAAATACTAGTGCAATGCCCGTAGGAAGCATGTATTCCTATAGAAAAGTGGGAGGTTAAGTAGCTTTTTCATGGATGGCCAAATGATGTTGTGTTTGAAGGTGGGACGTCAGGGATATAATTAGCTGTTTTTGACTATTTTTGATTAATACCATTATATTTCACCTTAAAAACTATTTACCTTGCCTTGTTTGACTACTTTTGATTGTACCATTATATTTCACCTTAAAAACTATTTACCTTGCCTTGCTTGGTGTCATTATTTTCAGCACAACCTCACATGTGTGACTGTACAGTTATATTTTTCATTTTGACATACGATATTAACACTATGGACCTAAAATCACAAAATAACATAAAATCAGAGTAGGAAAAAGTTAGATTTTGTACTGTGAAAACCACAAATATGTTTAATGAACAAATTGCATTAGTTATAATGCAAATATAAATTGTTGTTGGTACATTTCAAAAACTTATTCACAAATTTAGCAAAGTTATGTGTAACTATTTACATTTAAATGCAGGCAATGCCTCAGGCTCAGGACTCAGCTCATTCCTGACTGTTCCACATTCAGCCGTCTCCTCCTTGTTTTGACTTACAACACAAAAAAACGACTACACTACACACTAAACACACTACACTAAACACTATATAACACACTAACTATACACTCCAATGCTAAATGTCACAAATCTCTCAACTCTCAAAACTCGCTATCTCTGTCACTGTCTCCAACACATCACTGCTGCCTTCACTCATCCGCCGACGTCCCTCCCACAACTTCCGCTTATTCCTCAGCAACCAAACTTGCTGCTTGGACACTTTCGTGACAAAAGCCCGTTTTTACCGTTTCTTCCTGCACCAGACACAAAGCAAATGTGAGGGCAATGTTCGTGAAAAAGCATGGCTGACATTATTTACCATAAGTCCGGTTTTGGACGTGCCAGTGCGTCCGGTCCGTCGTCTCGGCGGTGGGCCGTGGCGGTGGGCTAGCAGCTAGCTGCACACAAACATCCACAGATTCCGATTCCACTTTGTTGTCCGCGCGTCTCCGGATCTCCTCAGACCCGAACAATCCACAACAGTCAGTTTAGATGCACAGAATAGAATGGGACCGAACCGCCGGCAAAATCCCGGTCCAGCTCGCGCTGCTGCAGATGTAAATCCGCTTGTTTCGGTTCGCTTGTTTTGTTAAGGTATGTCGTGGGCTTGAGCTCTGCAGTGATTGGCTCTGGTACCAAGTGGCTACGGTGTGCCGTGATTGGCTCTGGTGCGCACAAGACTGTGGTGGCTCCGGTGGACAATGCTTGCAGAATTTGTAAAGCATTTATGAAATAATTTATTAACGGTATCATTGCAGTCCAAACAAATCCGAGTGGCACACCCTTGAACCAAGCAGCAGCCATGTTGAAACTCTCAGGTCAGTCTGATCCTGATCCGCAGAGATATTTGAGGAACACACACATACACACACACACACACACACACAGACAGACAGACAGAGATTCCTTGCTTTTTATAGAGAGATTTCATTTTCTTTTTGTAATGGTAAAAAGAGCAAGAGAGACAGATAAATCTCCACAGACTCCCTGCAATGATGCTAATGTCATTGAACACAATGTTGCTCACCTTCTTCACTGGGACAGGGAGGGGGACAGTTATGGGGAGACTGGGGTGCTGCTGATTCATCTGTTGTTAAGTCTGCTAAAAGGGGCAGAGACAGTGATTTAATATGAATATCTTGCTAAACGTTTCCCTGCACTGATTGAATGTTGATGAAATGTAGGCTAACACTAGTCTGTAGCTAGCTAGCTTATTTCACGATGGTCATTAAGCCAACACATTAATACCACTTACAGACTATAGGCTACCCACCTTTCTTGGTGAAAAACTGGGTTACAGATTGACACCCTTTCCTTTGTCTTTCCTCGCTCTCCTTTTTTGAAAACCAGATTTTGATTTAGGCAACATGATCACTATAGTTCCCGTGCATCTACTGACTGCAACTAAACACCGTCAATGATAAGTGCGCTAAGGCAGGATGTTTACTTTTTGGTGATATTTTGGAGATATTTAACTTTTACTGCCAAAAACAAATAAAAACAAAGAGATCATTAATTTATTATTATATTTGAAATATATACTCAATGATGACGTTTAATAATGTTCTATTAGTTTTTACCTATTTTTTGGGGCCCCTGTCAGTCAGGGGCCCTTGGAATTGTCCTAACTTTTCCCCCCTATACGGCACCCCTGCGCGTGATGGACATGTTTATTTGCATATAGAGCAGGGGAAGTGTGATCAGGTCACAGTCACTGGTTGTGATCTGATCAGTTGGGTTACACATGTAACGTTATCACCACATGTCAACACTGGCAGCCTCTAAGTGAACTTTAAACATACTTTCGAGCTCATTGTCATCAGAGCAGGTCTGTCTGTGTGCAGGCAGGCTGACAGAGCTGGCCCGTCCCTCACACAGCACTCGGTTGACAGCTGTGTGAGAGTAACAGATTCCCTTTACATTTATGCAAACTAAAATTGGCTCTAATTCTGTTCTTCGTGGGGCGTCTCATAAAGCAAGCAAGGCCTTTAACTCCTGTCTGCTCTGCTATATGCTTTTACGCACTGTGTCACATTTCCTATTTTCATTATAAAAAATACTAAAATTCTAATCCTTTGGCTTTGTGGGGTTTTTATGTGGGCTACTGGTAGGATTTTTATGTGGTCTTCCTGTGGGGCTGGGGTGTTTGTATGGAGCTAGAACAGTCTCAGTATTATTCACAAATAAATGCAGAGGGATTTGTATCTGCAAAGCTGGATCCATATCTGTGCCATCTAACTTGTATATCGTCATTTGCACATCAATTTAGTATTTTTCACAAATTCACAAATATATTTCCACTGGAAAATTATAAGTTGATGAACAAACTTGCAAATTAGAGGCATAGATACAGATACAGTTTTGCAGTTACAAATTACTCTGGCACAGATACCGATCCAGCTTTGCAGATTCAAATCCTGCTGCATTTATTTGTGAATAATATTGAGACTGTTCTAGCTCCATATGTTTGCATGTGCTTCACTAAGCCAAGCAAGTTACTTGTAAGGTTAATTAACAGTAGCTCCTAAGTGGTTTTGATTTTAAATCCCCCAGAAACCCCATGCAGCAAGCGGGGAGGTTTGTGGTTAGGATTTCTCTTAAGTGGCTCTCCCACCTACGTGCTCACATGAATCACTGCATCATTTTGGATTTCAGATCAAATAGTACATGTGCAAACCTGTGCAGGGGCAAATCTGAATGACTAAAATCACATTTTAAGCTCTTGAAAGTCATATCCTCTTTCCAGATATGATAAAATCTTCCAGCGCAACCATACCATGTTATTGGTGATGCTTGACCCTTTGCAGTGAATTTGTAAAGTTATGTCACAGGCTACCATCAGAGGGATACATTAGAAGTGGATTTAGTGTAGTCCTTGGCAATCACTCCTCTGTCTGTTTCCAGACTCAAGGCAGAGGTGGAAGCCTGGTCATCAATATTCTCTCTCGCCCTCTGTGCCTTCCCCCCCCCTTTCAGTCTTGTGAGAGACAGACAATTGCTTTATTAGATAAGGTGCACTGGACCCACCAGATCTAATGCTACGCCTTCTTCAAAATCACTATTCCCACCTCTACAGTTTCAGGTCAAACTATGAAAAGATATGGTTTCTGATGAGCTTTCCATTCGAATTACAATTAATCAAAGTTTTAGTCTGACTGCAGTTTTTAGTAAAAAGTCTTAAACATGCTTTGATAGTCAGAGGTAATTTTTTGACATAGCCTGGGAAGTGATATATTTTATTTAGCAAGGCAGAGTGGGCTATGCAGTCCTCAACATTCTTCTTAATTTGCTCCTGATTTAAAATTGTTTAATTGAGAGTCCCACCATTACTTATGGTAGGATTACGATTATCATTGTTTTTTTCCACTTATTAGCATTAGGGCTATTGTTTTCTATTGGACATTTGGTGAGCATATTTGAAAATTTAACCATGAAGAACCACCCCCAGATTGCTCCATGTGAGAAATTTAAAGACAAGTGCCTTAGGCTCATTGTGGTGTTGTGGTAGATGACTGGAATTGTTGACTAGAAAAAACTATGCTATTCTCAGCTAATGTAAGAACAAATTAATCAGAATGAACTTCATGCATGCGCTCAGTTTGAAAGCTTTCCCCACCACTGATTTTAGATACTACTCTGAAGTTACTCTATAACTATATAAATTCTTGATTGAAATAGATAGAATATTGCTGTTGTTCTCAAATGTTTTTTTTTTTTCACATCAAGGACTCCTAATCCAACAGAAATTAAGACACTTATTGCGTTTACATGCACAATTTAGTCGGATTACAGCCATAGTTCGACTATGCTGCTCAATCAGACAACTGCAGTTGTCCGAGTATACATGCCGGTGAGAAAATCGAATTATTGGCCGGAGCATATCATACCCCGGTACGATAGGTGGCGCTGTGCCCATTCCAACCAGTGATAATAGAGCCACCTCCGGCTGATCTCTTTACGTCACCAGCTGCTTCGGCATTCGAGAAAGATGCCGTACGAATAGCGAGGAAAAGCTACTTCTTTGTACATTTCGTATGTGGTGTACCTGATAATTACACAAACTGATTGCACAATGGCGCTCTTGCTTGCAGTTATTTCGGAGGAAAGCCACCGCCGCCGCCGTCCTTCTACTTCCGGCTCACGGCCCCGGGAAAAAAGTCCCGAGCCTGCGCAGAACGCAAAATCCGATCTGATCTGATGGAACGTATACATGCAGGAGTAATGCGACTATCAATCGAATAATCTAGGTGTGTTAATCCGACTATGAGAAATCTCATCCGGTCTGATTTTAGTCAGACTTAGGTGTTTACATGCATTTTAAAAATCCGATCTTAGTCGGACTAGACCAGTAATTCAGTTTTCTTGAGTGTTATGTAAACGCACTGACTGACTCCTATTTGATGAAATTCTGCCCAGGTTCCCCTTTCTGAAAAGTATCTAGCTTTTAATGTTTTATAACATAAATTGTATGAAACCCATGACCAAAATAGTCATACATTCTGTTAATGTGTTACCTATGGATAGAATAATAGCAAAAATAAATGTTCCACCTTTTTTATTGGACGCTCCTACATCAGTTTAGAACTACAGAATTCCATTTCCTATTAATGATAATGGGAATTTGCCATTTCACAGTAGCTGAATACATTACACAAAACATAGATCAAACAAAGTCCATGGGGAGACTCGTCACAATTGTAAAAGGTTTTACTTTTCATTTTTACTCAGAGATTTTTTGAGCTACATGTGCAAAAGCTTTTGACCTATGTATTTAGGCAAATAGTTTTCATGACAAATCTACAGTAGCTCAGTTGAGGAAGTCATTTTACAATGATTTTATACCAAGGATGAGATCAGGTAACATACACAACAGAGTAATATTATTACAAACTTACCATATGAACAAGATGGGGCATTTCTGTCCTTCCTTGTTAGTACATTGATTACACCTTCACAGTGTCATCTATGTACTACCAAAATTGATTGATGGAAGTCATAAAAATTGATGAAACTTATGAAAATATTATTGTAGTGATTCATGCAACATTAATAGGGAATTCTGGGTTAGATTTGGCAATCAATAATAATTAATGATTATCAGGGATAATTATTAATAATGATAAATGATATGATCCAATTTGCATTAGATCACCTCAGGGGCACTGAGAACACATGTGCATTACATCAACTAAAGTTATAAAGTCCTGTGCTTAGCCATCCAATGAAAGAAAGCAGATGGATGAATCTGGTAGCTCCTTTCCTTTGCATAGCAGCTCGGTGCTAACTCACTTCGAATTACTTAATCTGTCGGTCCCAACATTATACAAGCCATATCTTATTTTGAATGACATCTAACTAAACCCAGTGATCTCGAACTAGGATTTCAGTGTTGATTTCTAGTTGAAACCTGAATGTCTAAGAACATCAACATGTCACACAGCACAAGTTTGTTTGATTATTTTAGTAATATCAGCTTTTTCCATCTCTAAACTTTCTAACTGGTGATGAATGGATACATGCAGACAACCATTTGGATTTTAGCTACATTACATACACAATTTTACGTTAAAAAATACCCCTGGATCTTAAAACTGGTTTTCTAGCCTCCATTGGGCAAATCCATCATAACGTTTAAGAGTAGTGTTCTTGATTAAAAGTGACTATATAAGCCAGTGTGGTGTCAAAAAATTCTGCTTTATCATATTGGTTTGTATGAGTCTTCTGGTTTCCCCTTTCGAGTGATAAATAGAAGTGTTCATTTTGGCAGCTATTTCAGATTTAGTCTTGAGACAAAAATGCTTATTAGTTTTGGTCACATTTTAGTTATTTGACACCATCAAGCCTTCATTGCAGTCATAAAAAACTTTTTTTAGTCAATCTTTAGTCAACAAACTTCATACATTTTAAGCAACTTTTACTTAAAATATTTATTTTCTCTAACCTAACCCTAAACTCATTCAAGGAGGCTAAAAAGCATCTACACCAGTGGTCCTCAATAGGGCCTGCCAGCCTCCGATTTGTGGCCCCGAACTGTTATTCCTTCACTATGTGTTTTGGTTGGGTCAGCATGTGTATACTGTGACTTGACTCCGTGCCAACGATACACAGACAACTGGGTCACTCGCTGCTGCGAGCGCAATTTTTAACTTTCACTTTGGTTTTTGGAGCAGTTCGCATATTGACATTTTGCAGGCTGTAGGAGCCAAAATTGCACGAAAATGGCGTGTTCCAAGTTCACTGCTAAAAGTAAAGTGGACAGTGAAAATCGGCAATTCAAAGAAGAATGGACTGAAAAATGTGCATTTATTCTCCCTCCAACCAGCACAAGACCCATATGCTTAATATGCCTGGAGACTATAGCTGTGATGAAGATTTCCAATTTGAAACGGCATTATGAAACGAAGCATAGGAATTTTGAAGAGACATTTCCTTAAAATTCAGAGGCAACAGAAACAAATGCACTGAAATCTTCATATCAAGTTGCAAGCAGGATTCTTGTCACATCTATGACACAACAACAAAAAGCAACAGAGTGCTCACTTAGAGTGGTGTGGATTTTGGGTAAGCACAAGAAGCCATTCTCAGATGCAGAAATAATAAAATAATGCATGACTGAAGTGATGGACACAATGTTTGAAGGCAACACAAAAAGAGGAAATATTCAACTATGTATTTTAAATTTATATCAAAATGTAAATGACATTTTATTTTAGTTTGCATTTTTATTGTTGTTTTGAATGAAAAGGACATTTTGTTTTGAATATTAAAGTATTATTGCATGTGGCCTGAACGACCGAACACATGGACCTTTGAATCATTGAAAAAAATCTTTGTGGCACTTTAAGATTTGTATTTGAGTACCCCTGATCTACACAATCAGCAGCTTCATGTTATGCTATGTAATGTACCGTTTGATCAGGCAACAACTGGACAGGTTCTGGTTAAAGTCAGGAATTCAATTAACCAAGAAGAGTGCGCTTATACAAGGAAATATAACAGAAAGAGGCTACACAGGTGCTGACAAATAACCAATACACAAAATTAAGTTGAATAGATGACAGTTATTTAGGTCTTGGCTCAAAAATACGCTAAAGAACAAAAGAAGGTCAGCACCCATAAGCTTACAAAAATACAATGGACAAAAACAAACTAGCAGTTATTCTGCAACTTAGAGGTCTAAAACCAAAAGAATGACCAACTCTTGATACTCTGTATCAAACTAAATACGTTACAAAAGTTCCTCAAAACACTGACTGAAACCACTCAGATAGGCAAAAGCCAGGCAATACTAAGAAATACGAACACTCTAAATACTCTCTGGACACACAATGGTATGCAACCAACAGTGAGGCGAACTGATCACTGGTTCAAAGCCGCATGAAACTGGACACACAAGCTATTTATAATGCTGCTGGGGTTGATTGAAGACTCCCAATTGGTAAGTTTGGTCTAATCACAGCCACGCCAATCACTGACGCCAGCGAAGAGCAAGCAGGAAGTAGGCGGTCTCAGCTCCAAATGGACCAATCCTTGACAGGGAATCACACAGCTGGATTTGCATAACCGGCAGAATCACTCATGGAAACACAATTAATACACGCTTAATTTGCTTGATCCTAGGAGCTATGTTGTCCGGGGCTTAATGCCCCTGGTAGGGTCTCCCAAGGCAAACAGGTCCTAGGTGATGGGTCAGACTAAGATCGGTTCACTCGCCCCCAATGACTATGACAACAACAAGGACGTGCATGTCGCCCGGATCGGCGTCACCGGGGCCCCACCCTGGAGCCAGGCCTGGGGTTGGGGCTCGCAGGCGAGCGCCTGGTGGCCGGGTCTTTGCCCACGGGACCCGGCCGGGCGCAGCCCGAACGAGCAACGTGGGCCCGCCCTCCCGTGGGCTCACCACTCGCGGGAGGGTTCAGAAGGGGCCGGTGCAGTGGGATATGGGTGGCAGTCGTGGGCGGGGGCCCCGGCGGCCCAATCCCCGGATGGTGACTCTAGCCATGGGGACATGGAATGTCACCTCGCTGGGGGGGAAAGAGCCTGAGCTGGTGCGGGAGGTTGAGCGGTACCGGCTAGAAATAGTCGGGCTCACCTCCACGCACAGTCTGGGCTCTGGGACCCAACTCCTTGAGAGAGGCTGGACTCTCTTCTACTCTGGAGTTTCCCGCGGTGAGAGGCGGCGAGCTGGTGTGGGCTTGCTTATAGCCCCCCAGCTCAGCCGCCATGTGTTGGAGTTCTCCCCGGTGAGCGAGAGGGTCGTTTCCCTGCGCCTTCGGGTCGGGGATAGGACTCTCACCGTTGTCTCGGCTTATGGGCCGAACAGTGGTGCAGAGTACCCGGCCTTCTTGGAGTCCCTGGGAGGGGTACTGGAGAGTGCTCCAACCGGGGACTCCGTCGTTCTCCTGGGGGACTTCAACGCCCACGTGGGCGACGACAGTGTTACCTGGAGGGGTGTGATTGGGAGGAACGGCCTCCCCAATCTGAACCCGAGTGGTGTTTTGTTACTGGACTTCTGTGCTAGTCACAGTTTGTCCATAACAAACACCATGTTCAAGCATAAGGGTGTCCATATGTGCACGTGGCACCAGGACACCCTAGGCCGGAGATCAATGATCGACTTTGTGGTCGTGTCATCTGACCTCCGGCCGCATGTCTTGGACACTCGGGTGAAGAGAGGGGCTGAGCTGTCAACTGATCACCACCTGGTGGTGAGTTGGATCCGCTGGCGGGGGAGGAAGCTGGACAGACCTGGCAGACCCAAACGTATCGTGAGGGTCTGCTGGGAACGTCTGGCAGAACCCTCTGCCAGGGAGATCTTTAACTCCCACCTCCGGGAGAGCTTTGACCAGATCCCGAGGGAGGCTGGGGACATTGAGTCCGAATGGACCATGTTCTCCACTTCCATTGTTGACGCGGCTGTCCGGAGCTGTGGCCGTAAGGTCTCCGGTGCCTGTCGCGGCGGTAATCCCCGAACCCGGTGGTGGACCCCGGAAGTAAGGGTTGCTGTCAAGCTGAAGAAGGAGTCCTACCGAGCCTGGCTGGCCCGGGGGACTCCTGAGGCAGCTGACGGGTACCGGCAGGCCAAGCGTGCGGCAGCACGGGCAGTCTCGGAAGCAAAAACTCGGGTCTGGGAAGAGTTCGGGGAGGCCATGGAGGAGGACTACCGGTCGGCCTCGAGAAAATTCTGGCAAACCATCCGGCGCCTCAGGAGGGGGAAGCAGTCCCCCACCAACACTGTTTACAGTGGGGGTGGGGGGCTGTTGACCTCGACTGGGGACATTGTCGGGCGGTGGAAGGAATACTTCGAGGATCTCCTCAATCCCACTGACACGCCTTCCATAGAGGAAGCAGAGACTGGGGTCTCAGAGGTGGATTCATTCATTACCCAAGCCGAAGTCACTGAGGTAGTTGGGAAACTCCTCGGTGGCAAAGCACCGGGGGTGGATGAGATTCGCCCTGAGTACCTCAAGTCTCTGGATGTTGTGGGGCTGTCTTGGCTGACACGTCTCTGCAGCATCGCGTGGCAGTCGGGGACAGTGCCCCTGGACTGGCAGACCGGGGTGGTGGTCCCCCTATTTAAAAAGGGGGACCGGAGGGTGTGTTCCAACTATCGGGGGATCACACTCCTCAGCCTCCCTGGGAAAGTCTACTCCAGGGTACTGGAGAGGAGAATTCGGCCGATAGTCGAACCTCGGATTCAGGAGGAACAATGCGGTTTTCGCCCTGGCCGTGGAACATTGGACCAGCTTTATACCCTCCGCAGGGTGCTCGAGGGTTCATGGGAGTTTGCCCAACCAGTCCACATGTGTTTTGTGGACTTGGAGAAGGCATTCGACCGTGTCCCTCGTGGCATTCTGTGGGGGGTGCTCCGGGAGTACGGGGTCGGAGGCCCTCTGTTAAGGGCTGTACGGTCCCTGTACGACCGGAGCAGGAGCTTGGTTCGCATTGCCGGCAGTAAGTCAGACCTGTTCCCAGTGCATGTTGGACTCCGGCAGGGCTGCCCTTTGTCACCGGTTCTGTTAATTATTTTTATGGACAGAATTTCTAGGCGCAGCCTCGGGCCGGAGGGGATCTGGTTCGGGAGCCACTGGATCTCATCTCTGCTTTTCGCGGATGATGTGGTCTTGTTGGCTCCTTCGAGCCGGGACCTCCAGCATGTCCTGGGGCGGTTTGCAGCCGAGTGTGAAGCGGCTGGGATGAAAATCAGCACCTCCAAATCCGAGGCCATGGTTCTCGACCGGAAAAAGGTGGCTTGCTCCCTCCAGGTGGGAGGAGAGTTCCTGCCTCAAGTGGAGGAGTTTAAGTATCTTGGGGTCTTATTCACGAGTGAGGGAAGGATGGAACGTGAGATTGACAGGCGGATTGGTGCAGCGGCCGCAGTAATGCGGTCGTTGTATCGGTCTGTCGTGGTGAAGAGAGAGCTGAGCCGAAAGGCGAAGCTCTCGATTTACCAGTCAATCTACGTTCCGACCCTGACCTATGGTCATGAACTTTGGGTCATGACCGAAAGAATAAGATCCCGGATACAAGCGGCCGAAATGAGTTTCCTCCGCAGGGTGGCGGGGCGCTCCCTTAGAGATAGGGTGAAGAGCTCTGTCACCCGGGAGGAGCTCGGAGTAGAGCCGCTGCTCCTCCACATCGAGAGGAGCCAGCTGAGGTGGCTCGGGCATCTGTTTCGGATGCCCCCGGGACGCCTTCCACGGGAGGTGTTCCTGGCATGTCCCACCGGGAGGAGACCCCGAGGAAGACCCAGGACACGCTGGTGTGACTATGTCACCCAGCTGGCCTGGGAACGCCTTGGGATCCTCCCGGAAGAGCTGGAGGCAGTGTCTGGGGAGAGGGAAGTCTGGGTGTCCCTGCTCAGGCAGCTGCCCCCGCGACCCGGCCCCGGATAAGCGGACGAAAATGGATGGATGGATGGATTAATTGCAGCCGTAACACAAACAAACAAGAGCAATGCTCTTAGATCTATCCCTTTTTGCCAACAAAAAGTCATCATGTTGATGTCACCCACGATCCGTTTGGGACAGTATCACATGGAATTCTGCACAAGTCAATCAATGACAAGGATATTTTGTTTATTTTTTGACAGATAGACGCACAATTATTTATTATCAGATATCTATTTTTTTTTTGATTTTTCGACTTTAATATTTGAAAATTATATGGCGTTAATTGGTGTTCACGAGGCAGTGAAAAAGTTTTAAAAAACTAGCAAGATCTGTGACCTCTTCTAAAGGTAAGACATTGCTAAAAAATCAAACTGTGTGGAGAATTAAAAAGATATTAAAGTAAATGTCAGAATGTTGTTTCCACCATTTCTTATGTGAAACATTTTTCTGTTTGAGAGAGACAATTGAAAAAGGACAGTTGAGAAGGAGGACAGGAGACCATCTTGAGCTGTAGTTTTAAGTCTTAAAGTGATGTGGGAGGTCACAAAAGGATCAGCACAGGCTGTCGTAATGTCACATTGGAAATGTCATGTTTCGATACAGACGGGCGGCTGTAGCTCACGGGGTAGAGCAGGTCGTCTAGTAATAGGAAGGCTGCTGGTTCGAATCCTGAGCTGCAAGTCGAAGTGTCCTTGAGCAAGATACTGAACCCATAATTGCTCCTGATGTGCAGTTGGCACCTTGCATGGCAGCCTCTGCCATCAGTGTATGTATGTGGCAAGTATTGTAAAGAGCTTTGAGTTTCCATTAGACTGGAAATTCGCTATATAAATGCATTTACAGACAGAGAAGAGGGAGAGAAAGCAATAGGTAATTACTTGTATTTCTGTTGATAATTACAATCTCAGCATCAGATCATTATTATTTCATTGATGTTAATATATTTGTTTAGCAAGTACACCCTTTTTTATGATAAAATAACTGATAACTTATAAAGTAAACTATAATAAGCAGATCTTATACTCTCACTGAATTCTCAGACAGAGACTGTTGTATGTAAAATCAGATTGAAGTACAGGGTAGAACAACAAATAACAGCTATTATTTCGTTTTCCAAATTGCTGAAGAAAAGCACATAATATGATCAATATTATTATTGTGTTTTCACAAACACCTGAGGGGTATTTTGCGAAGCCGGTTTAGTGGGTTAGCGAGCTATGTTGAGTCTAAAGCCAGGCTCTCCTGTTCTACGAAGGTGGCTCTCTTTTAACCCGGCTAGATCACCATGGTAACTTACGCTTAGCTCATAACCTGGTCCCGACCAGGTTATGTTCAGAGCTTCGGCTTGAAATCGGCTTTAAAAGCGGCGCTGTTTCACTGTGTAAGTCATTCGGAGATTGCGTCACCGTTCATTGAGAACCCGGTGGACCTGGGAGCGAGAATAATTCTGGCAGCACTGCGACGTGAGCGGCTTCTGCGAGATCGCGCTGATCCGCTGGTATTTCCTGATGAATTTTCAGCCGAGGAACTCGGTACATCTGCTCACTTATTGAGCCGAGTGTCGGGAATACCACTGAAGAAGCTGTGCGCTCACTGTCGGGAAAAATACTGACATTCACTTGGTGATGCAGAAAATCTGAGCAGAAATACTGCGTGTTGCGCAAAGTAGTTCTCGCTCTCACTGGGAAGCTGCAATCTGAAGATATGATATTAAAATAAAATGGGATACAGTATATTATCCACACACCTGCTGCCATGTCCGACTGCTGCTTCCACATCTTAATAAAATGCAATATGAAATATTAATTAGGCCAACCTAGTATTTATTTGTCACAGATAATGAGTAAAGTTAATTATTTCTTTGATGTGGCCATGAATAAACTGACGAACTGATCAATGTTTCACCCGCTGCAGGGCAGTGACACCCAAAGACAAATCTTACAGGCTTGAGCTATTTTCACTGTCAGAAAGGTCTTTAATGTCATTGTACAGGGACAGTAGCTACATTTGCTTGTTCATCCCGACACAGTAATACAAAAAAAAAAACACTGAACATTTATAGCCTGCGCACACTCAGCCTCGCTTTCAATAAAACACACGCGCACATTCTATAACTGAGATAAGTAAATGTGAAAACAATATAGACATCATTCAAAAATGAAAAAAGATAGTTGTTGCTTCAGTCTATTTATTTCTTAAATGGATGAGGGTTAATATGTAAAAGTTGCAAAATGTTGAGCTTTCAGAAATTAAAACACTGAGGGCTTAACATAATATCGATCATAACAGGCTATTAATCATCGTAAACTTGCGCATTTACATGGTCAGCAGTTTTCTCTCTCGCTCTATTGGCGGCGACAGTGTTACTTTTTGCCGTGATGGTTTCTTTGAATTGTTCATAGCTTTGCATAATAAGAATCTGCTCATCTTGAGTAAAATATGTGGCCCAGGATCTAAACATTTTCGCACGGAAGTAGAATAATATGACGTCAAACGCCCCCTTTTATGTGAACGCGCGCAGAGCACAAAGCAGAGAGCCGGACTTAACAAACTAAGTTGATAACCACCGTCGCAGAACCGTTTAACTCTGTTTTGGGACTTGGGGCTTTGTTGAGCTGCATCTTGAGCACAAAGCCTGGCTATGTTGAGCCCCCTTCGCAGAACAGGCCTCTGCTGTTCTCTTTTTCTTGTTTTTGAGGTTGGAGATGCTGTTGTCAGGCTCGGCAAAGAGAGAGGACTCAGATGCAGATGGGCAATAGTAATGTAATTCAGATTTTGTATCTCTTCGGACAGAATGATAAAGAAACAGGCTATGAAAATCTCTGGGTCCAGAGGACACGACGAAACAACAAGAACACAAAATGGCCGAAACAGAAAACACTCCCGTAGGAGGAAGAGAGAAAACTACACTGATCTCAGGACTAAGGCTATAAAAATTAAATAAATCAAAGTCACTCAAAAGGAGAGGAAAAAGGCTCACAGGCTATCAAAGTTATCTACTCTTAACAGGGCTATAAAATTTAACAGAAGGCACTCCCAAAGGAGGAAAACAAAACACTATCAAATTCTAAATCTGAAAACAAAATCTCTAACCAGAAAATTGCAACTCAAAATCACTCTTCTTCAGATGCATACAAAAATAGAAAATAAAGTTTGACAATACTATGAGGAAGGCTAGACGTATACGACAGGACGAACAAAATACTCTGGCAACAAGGACAGGGGAAGACAAAGACTATATACACATGAGGGAGGGAAGCACAGGTGGAAACAATCAGGGATTAGGGATGACGTCAGACCGGTGACACAAGAGGTAGGGCAAGTGACCTGAAACGAGAGGAGAGTTACCTTTCAAAATAAAACATGAAATTCACGAGACAAAAAACCCATGACAGGACATCCCTCACCGCGGTATGAGAGCTGTGTTCTAGCTCCCCACACATACACTGGCCACACACACGCACACAGCATGTTGCCTAATTAGATGCTAAATTACACTCTATTTGCGAATGAGGACAACTTAAATGGGTTTATGGTAGGACCATGCGTACAGTGGACAAAGTTGGTCAGTGATTTTTCTTTTTTTATGTCCCTGTAATTGCCAAGTATATTTCTGATTAAGCCTTGCAGTAAGACATGTCGCGCTAAGAAAGGAGTTTTTCCATTCCACTGTTTCCACTTTTAACCAATATAAAAGTGCTTCACAAAGTGCAAATGAAGGATAACACTATCAGATGTGCGGTTTGGTATGCAGTCTTCATCAGGGGAGAGTGCTGAAGGTTGGTACTTTCTTGTTGCAGGGGGTTCCAGATCGATATCATCAATTATCAGAACATGTTGAGGTAAATGGTGCCAACAACATTCCAGAGTTTCTCCATTTCCAACACTAGCTCAAAGTAACTCAGTACTCAGAACAACTTGTTCTTCAGGAGAGGTATTTTGTCATGTGGCCGAGGTGGAGACACCGGACTGCCCTGATTTCCTCTCACATGTGCCTTAATGTTTAGGTATTGTTAAAATAAATGAAATAGAACCCATCATTCTCTACCAAAGTTATCTGTGGTGATTGTGGTGCTTTGCAAAAACCTTGAAAGTCACTTCAAATGAAACATTTAAGTGATAACCACCCCTTGTCCTTCCATCAGGTGCTTTAATGAACTTAACCCAGTTTTACCAGTGTTAGTACTTGTACTAACAAAAAAATATTTTACATTTTTTATTATTTATTTATTTTTTAAATCACACATATTGCTGCAGCTAACCAAGGACTAACCAGGCACTATTTCAATTGTGTTTAGAAATCAACTTCATAGTGGTGGTAATGCCAGTACTAAAACACTTGATTTTATAGAAATGTTTTTTTTTTGCTTGGGCTCAAGGAGAAACTGCACAGAGGTAATTATGCAAGTCTTTTGAAATGAGAAAGCTAGACTCCAGTGGAATTCTCATTAAGTTATCATAAGACTGCAAATACTCTTGACAAACGTACACTAGTTCTCTACAGCTATGACGTCCATATCAGTGATTCAAAGTAACACAGACAGGACTTTCAATAACATTGAAGGTTCATAGCTTCTTCATCTTACACAACAAGAGGGTTTCACCATGGTATGAAAACTGATGATTTTCTTTTATGATAGTAAATCGCCCTCCTCAGTGACATCAAAATACAGGGTGTGTGACTAGGCCAGGTTCAGAGATGAAAGCTCTCACCTGTTGTCTCCAGACCCTGAAATTAACATTCCATTATCAGTATCAATTAAATTAATTCCATAGTTCAAAAACTGTTACAATTGAGAAGGGAGCTGTCATTAACTAAAGTGCTCTCCCATAGTATTTCTTAGGTAGGGTACATGGGCCGCTAGTGAAAAAAACACTTGAAGCAGCTTTAACTGATCTTTTTTGGTCACTTGAAAGCAGCAAAAAACTTGAAACCTAACAAGGTACATCACCTTACATAATACACACCTGAGTTTGTTATGTTGATATTTGTACATCTAACAGATACAGAATAACATAATAATTCCTTTGGAGTGGTGGTTCAGGCCATCTGACAAATGGGAGAGCAGTACTCTCTCTCTATTCTGTATTTGGTTTGCTAGCTGCTAAATGCTCCACTGTCTTCGCCAGCTAACTGTATGTCTGCTGTTTGGTACTGAGCAGGTAGTGTACAGTGGGTTGTTAGAGGTCTTTCACTGGATCACAACAATATAATTGAGGGCCAGAAAACCAAACAAAAATCAAGGAATAAAGCAAGAAACAAAAACCAGAAAACATACCACTAGGAGACTGAAAAACCAGGCAACGGACACAGGAGAATAACCCCGGAGAGTAACACGGGACAAACTGATAAAGACATGAGGGAGCATACAGACTATATACACACACAAGCACTGATTGCAGACAAGACAGAGGTGGACACAGAAAAAGGGTGGGAAATCAAACAATGGACGGAAATATAAAAAGCAAAACATGACACATGAGGATAGAACTTCAAAATAAAACAGGAAACCACATAAGCAAAACCAGACTCATGAAAGGAAAAGGCGAAAAAGCTTTGCAAATGTGAAGGGATACTTAAATAGTCATGGATCCGCATACAGTTGTGGAATTAGTAGGAAGCAAAAAATGTTGATAGCGATATATCAGCCGATATACACAAGATTTGCAATGATCCCTAATTGTGGTTATTGAACACTGGGTGAAATCAATCAAAATCAAATCATCGTATCCCTTCAAAAGGAGTTGGGTGGTTGTTCATTGACTAAGTAGACATCATGATATTCCTACTTAATGACAACTGTTAACCCTAAGATAAATATGAAGGATAATATTGAAATCTGTTGTGTGTAAACCAAGAGAGCATCTGCCTGTATCAGTGGGGAGGAGAGAAGTGTTGTAATACTGTCACAAAACACATAGATAGAGTAGATGATCAGAATTCGTCCTGTATATCTGATAGAGGCTACTCTGTATGGAAAGTAAGCACTTTCTTTCTTACCAAGCCAGGTACTGCTGTGCTTGCTGGGCAATAGCATTTTCCCCTCACTGCCTCATTTCTTGTTGAAATTCACACAAAGTACCTTGCTGTTTCTGTCTTCTGTGTTTTTTTGTCAGATAGATCCACTTATGCCACATACAAGGGTTGCCACAGAGCTAGCACTGTTAAAAAAAGTCTAAAGGCTTTTTTAATCCAGAAAATGTTCTGTCTGCCATGAATTCTGTCAACAGCTTTCACATTTTCCTCAATTATGTCCTTCTAAACAGTCTGATGAAACTACTGGAAAGTATAGCATTGTGTAAGGGCTGACCTGAATGATTCCAAGCTTTTTATGGCTTCAACTGATGCCATGGTAATCAACGCCCAAATCAGTATTCTATAGAGTCCGTGCTTTTTTTTTGTTTGTTTGTTTCTTTTTAAGACCCCATAGTGCCCCAGAGCACCCCTTCTATCTTTCACTACAACACAGGAAGCCCCATCCTTTTTAAGGGATTCCCAACACAGAAGATCTTAGGCTTTGAATGTGACACACTTTATCAATAATGGGACCCTGAAATACACATCATAACACTGAGATCTTTTCTTTTCACAAGCAACCACAAGGGCGGTGGCGCATTTCAGTTTTTTTTGCCCAAATTCTGACAGTAAAACGAGTCATTTCGCAGGGGTTGAGAAGCTTTTATTTTTATTGGCTTTTATACCAATTTACAGATGCATCTTTCACAATATTAGCTTTTGGATTTTAAACTGGATTGCTGTGAATTTCACCAAGGTTCATACATCATATTATTTGCAGTTGAATTATCTTACACCTTGTGGACATCCACAAGTGATTCTTGAGAAGGGTCTTGAGATACATCCAGTCAACTAGAAGTAGAACTAGAAGTAAGATTCAGGTATGAATAGATAGAAATGAACTGCACCTGCATTTTTTGTTTTTTGTCAGTGCCTCAAAGTTTAATGTTTGAGGACTATTATGATATGAAAAGATTATGTGCATAAGTAAATACACCTTATTCACCTTGGGTTTTTTCATTTCAAGTGTCCCCTAAACCTATGTAAGTCACATGTTTCTACCCCCCTTTATGTCGCCTCAAAAATATTTTATTACTTTATCTTGAGTTTAGTTCAGTTACAAAATAACTTTTCAAAAGAACAGTTTAAATGTTGAGCTGTTCTGCACAGTATGACATGACCTTGCTTTGTTTACCAACTTGAAAAAGAATATAGAGTGAAATCCCCTCTATCAAAAATACAATCTCTTGTCATTATCTTGGAAAGCCCTTGAAATACAGTTCTTGCTCAGAAGGCTGGCCAGTGGCTCACTGCACAGTGGAATAAAGCAGGATTCGCTGGACAAATTGAAAATGGGGCTGTGTAATTTCATACTTGAAAGACAGACATAAAGAATGAAAATAGAAGCATTAATGGGATTTCTACATATGATCATCATGAGCTTTCTAATTGTTTACTCTTCTCAGAAACATTTTCTGAAAGGCTCAATGGATTCAGTGTTTGTCATTTCCTCCTCTTAGACTAAAAGGACTGGATTACTGGCATCAAACTGAGGGCATCTGTATGCAACAAGCAGATACAGTGCACATAGACACATAGCAACAGTCGCTCCTCCAGCATGTCCTTAAATTATCCCCACTGCCACATACACAACCGCACAAACAAACACATTTCCACCTAGTTCAGCAGGCGCGTTAAGGTCATGGATCTCTGTGTGCTCTCCTGGTGCCTGTCAGACTAAAGAAAAATTAAAGCTGTTCAGAGAAAGCTGCAGAGAGGTGCTTACTGCATCATGCTGATAACGTCCTAACACCCAGTGCTACCTGCTCCCTGCCTTCGCTTCGTTGTTGAGACTTTCAAGATATTACTTGACTGGCTTGGGGAGGGATCCCATACCTTCTCAGCATTGACTCTGTCCTGTTTGCATGTTTATGTACTGATAAGTGTTAGATATGTGGAGGCCTTATTACTTTTAAATCAACATGTTGAATGCTGCTTAAAGCATGATTCAGAGCTCAGCGAGTGTCTCCAGGTGGTTGATATCGATGTGCTCTGGATGTGTATGGTCTCATGAAGACATGTGAGGCGCTCAGATGTTTGCGGTATATCAAATTGTTTCTACAATGTGTGCCCGTAATATCATGGAACTGAGGGTGGATCAGGTGTAGTGAAGTAGTCAGGGTTGTGTCTGCTTTTTCTACTGCACTGAAGCCAGCAATTTATACAACAGGATTTACAAGACCATTCTGCTTAGAGTAGTGCACTATCCATTGGTCCCCTGCCATGTGATATGTCCATGCATTTGTATTGATGTTATTTTAATTGAAGCAAAACCAGACACAGCAGCCAGGTCTGATAGATACAGAAACGAGTAGACCCAGACAGGTATTTGATTTTTGGGCCCGATGCCATTATGACATAATGACATAATGACATCAATCTGAAATTGATAAAGCAGCCAGAATTATCATATGGACAGAATATATACACAACGACACATTGTTGCATTGCAACGATTCATCAAATGTGGTTATCATACAGATATGTATGTAATGAAGGCAGGATATTTTACAGATTAATTGTGAACTTCCAGAATGACATCAGAAGACATTACATATTAGCTGAATATTAACGCCAGTGTTGACATGTATGTCAGATAACTCAAACCTATGTCTTTACAACAAAAAAGTACAATATGGAAATTGTTAGTGTAGCCACAAAACTGGAATTTCTAAGTTTGAGACAATACCTTGAAAAATAACACGACTGAAAATTGACAAACATTGAGTGGAAACCATTTTATATTTCTATTAAAGGATGAATAAATGAAGGCTATAACATGACAACTAGATATGAGACATGGGACAATCATTCTTTTTCATGAAAAGAAAACAGAGAACCAAGCTTGATGCCGGTATGAGACATGGAAATGCTAACTGTGTTGGTCTGCCAGGCAGTCACCTTAGCTTGGCTAAGCTTTTCATGCTAATGGAACAGCAGAGCAGAATGACTGTAGTAAGAAATTTATATCGCACATTTGTAAGAAACATTTGCTGTATATGCCTCCATGTAGGCAGTAGCCGTGGCTGGTGGCATTATGTTTTCTGGTTGTTTATCCGTCTGTTTGTTGGTTTGTCTGTCTCATTCTTGATATCTCAAGAACACATGGAAGGAGTTATTTCAAATTCAAATTTGGTACAAATGTCCACTTGGACACAAGTATGAAATGATAAGATTTTAGTGGCCAAAGGTCAATTGTCAAGGCCACTGTGACCTCATGGCATCCAATTCTTGTGAACATGATATTTTAAAAATGCGTTGAGGGGATTTCTTCAAATTTAGCACATACGTGAATTTGGACTCAAGGATGAACTGATTAGACATTGGTTGGACAAAGGACCTCATAAAACATGTTTTTGGCCATTGCTATAGAATAATCGATAATTCCCACAAACTTTTACACAAATGTTTAATAGGATAAAATGATGAAGTGATGTGGTCAACTTAACAAGCAATTCGAGGGTACACAAACACATTGTGGGTCAGTATGCATTGTTTTGTTATGTGTCTCAGTTGTTAACTTCTGCTTAACCACAGTATGCCTGCGCTGCATTTGGTCTGGTAGATGTGCATTATTGAACGGGAAAAATGGTATTCCACAGTTAGCTTCCACATGCTGAGCTGATTTGCCATAGTGGATCGATGGATCGGAAAAAGGGTTTAACACATGATGGACGGATAAAAAGCATTTGCTGCACTCTTGGCAAGCTCACTGTTTTCCCGGTCTGCAGTATTGAAACATGTTGGCAATGGAAAGCTTGAAAGAAAAAGCAGCTATGTGACTGGCTGTGTGGACAGTGGTTTAAAACTGACCCATCATAACAATCACTGGAATATAGTTTTGTGTGTGACCAAACCTGAGAAGACAAAATGAAACAGCATTATTTGTTTGACTGCAAGGTCCTTTTCATCATGAGAAACAGCCTCTTTCTCACCCTACTGGTCTTATACACCTTGTTACATATGATAACCAATATCCAATCACAAATGGCAATATGCCTTTGATTAAAGACATAAATAGATATTAAACTGACTGCATTTTCATGACTGCATGCTCCAAAGCCATTTATCTGGGCTGTGATATAACTCACTTCCCATAAAATACTGAGAGGTAACCAGTTTTCCGGTGGAGGAGCCATTTGTTTCTTAATACCCAGAGAAACTCTAACATTATTGATCTTGTGCACCGTGTGACTTTGAGAAGTAATTATAAGGTTATATATGAGGAGATTTCCCTCCCCCAAGGATGACTTTATTACTACAATATAACATCCTCTCTCAACCCCTAAAGAAATACAAGTTAGTCGATACAGCATGCCAATTGTTTGCATATAGAAAGGATGAGCAGTATCAATGACAGGACCAATTTATATATTGCAGCAATAAGAATAAGACAGTGGAGGGGGTTGGTAAAAGAGGTAAAAAGGAAGTGTTCTTTTCACAAGCCCACAAACATCATATTCTTTCGCATGATACAGGGCCTATCTGTGTTTCACGCTGATTTGTTTGTCTCTCACAGGGGACACAACCTATTTATTCCTAAGATTTCCTGCTTTTTCATATGACTGCCTTCAGAGAAAAGAGGGAAAGAGCGGCTCACTAGGTGCTTATTGGACCAATCTAGAGGGAGGCCAGTAAGAGACAGAGGTAGTGGAGAGGAATAAAAGTGAAGAAAGGACAAGATGTGGAAGATAAAGGATGTGGAAAAGGACAGGAAAGGGGTACAAAAATAAGGGAGTGATGAGTGAATAAAAAGAGAAAATGGGATGGAGCAAGGCAGGAGAGAGCTGCGTAGTTATGATTACTGTGCTCCATGCTGTTTCACATGGCTCCTCTTCCCAATAGCCTGAAGCGACCAGGGCTCAGATTTGGGCTGCCAACCAAAAGGTGGATATCAGCATTCCTTTGAGCTTCCCTGCTTCCTCCCCCTAACCAGAATTCACACACAGCTTCTATCAACTTAGTCTGTGTGTTCTAGTCTTTGAAGTGTGGGCAATGTGACGCTTCATGCAGTTTTAAATTTCCTTTTGCAGGCCATGGCAGTTGTATTAATTTTAAGTTAGTATAAGGTCCTACACAGCCAATTTAGTTGATTAGCATATGGCCATCACAAACCACCTGGAATTGGCCAATAAACAAATTTTAGGGTAGTTATTTGGAGCTCAGCTCAGAATTGACTAATTCATTGAAATGCCAAATGAAAAATCGACAGCCTTCCTCTCAAAACACAAGTATTCATGTGTTTCTCAAAATGTATATATTTCCAATACACCCTTCATTATTTACCTACAATGTGAATGCAGCCTTTTTAACCCTCCATTTGGGCTGCTTAGTCTGCATCTCTTTTTCCTTTAGCTTCACAGACGCAGTGACTGACACTTTGACCTCCATTTATGCAAGTGAAACTGTGCCAAATCAATCTTCCTTCCTGTCATGTCAGATTTCCTTCCTAATACTAATTCAATGGTGTGTAGCAGAAAATAGTTTATAAATCAGCCCTGTCTCCTCGAAATTGTATTTATATACTATTAATTTGAAATAGCAAATATATTTTCAAAAAAGACAAAATCTAACTGCAAAATGCAAACTGACAAAAGAATCCCTAGACCCGTGACTGAGCAGTATTAATAGTATGCTCTGTTGATGCAATCAAAGCACTTTGTTATGTTTAGGGAAAGATTGTGGTTTTATATTAAATAAATTGTTAAAAAAATAAAAGTGACTTGTATCATAATTCATGATTTACAGCAGTGCAGGCCAGTCCTACAAGTGTCATCTTAAAAGTCTTGTGGCGCAATTACATACAAAGTCAATGGCAAGACCTGGTTTTGTGTCTATTCACACTGGGTGGTGTGAGTGACCCAAATTACGCTACTCTGTCATAAACCTACATCATCATTCATAATCTTTTTGTGTGTAGGGATGGGTACCGACACCTGGTAACGTAATGGCACCGGTGCTGACAGAAACGGTAGTAACTAGACCGAAAAGCAACGCAGATTTCGGTGCTTCATTTTGGTGCTACTGTACCTTTAATTACGCCCCCCCCCCCCCCATTACCGCTCCGGCGCTTGACGTTGCGTTCTGCGCCTGCTTTGAGTGCCGAAGGCGAAACAGTCGAGAGTTTGGCTCTACTTCACGTCAAAAGATGCAGACTCGGCTAACTGTAACAAGTGTTTGAGGACAGTATTGTGCAAGGGAGGTAACACCTCGAATTTGACGAAGCATTTGACAACGCATAGCATCTTTCTCAAAGCCAACGGAGCTAGCATCCTCACTGAAGTGAGTCCCAGCCCTGCCAACGAAGCATTTGACAACGCATAGCATCTTTCTCAAAGCCAACGGAGCTAGCATCCTCGCTGAAGTGAGTCCCCGCCCTGCCAATGTCGAGGACACCACGGTTGGCAAGCACAGCAGCCTTTCTTCATGCGGTGAGTAACTCATTGTGTAATTTCAGTCAAGTAGGCAACGTTAACACTAGAACGGCCAACAGGGACATTTTGACCGTTTTCAAATGTATATGTGCAACAACTTTGTTGAATGAAAAAATGTAATACTGCCGTTACATGACTTTTCCTAAAAGTATCTGAATTTTAAAGGTTGAATATGTAATATGCTTATTAAAAGCTATATTTTTAAAAAAATAATACATCCACGGGGCATTTAGAGGGGCGCAGATTAAAAGTAATGTGTTTCCTTGAAAGATTATACTTAGTCTGAAATAAATAATTTAAGAAATTTAGAAGGGTTCGACAATGACTTCCTGTTTACATCGTACCAGCCAAATAGCGGCCGGCATTGCGGGTTGCCAATTTCGCAACCTCAGCAATGTTCGGCACAGCTAGGCTGACACTGGGTAAAATGGCGGAGTCTGCAAGCTCTTCAGAGCCCCAGCGAACGTTGCGTTATCTGTCCCAGCAGCTGAGAGCAAAAACCAGAGTAAATATCGGTGAAGCATACGCTCGATGGATTCAGGTAATGGATTTCCACGGCATCAAAACACACGCGGAAATGGCGAACTTTCTCCTGAATCAGTAAGCTAACTCACTTGCTAACTTAGCTAACGTTACCTGTCGGTCAAACTCCTCTGCTATGCTTATTTTCATTATATCACGTTGATCCTAGATATGAGAATACTGATCGTGACCCATCGACCTCCACACCCAGTAAACAGAGGAAACGGAGGCGCCTCAATCCTCCTGCCCTGTCCAGTATCGCTGGTTCACTTTCAACCTGGCAACCCGACTGCTGGAATTACTTTTTTGTTGTCGCGACTACGATCTTGAGACACTAGATGGCGGCATTCAGCTCATATTCCATATTTCGCCTTTAATTTAAAATAGTTTTTATATAAATTACACAAAAGACAAAGAAGATATGATATGTTTTACCTATTTCAGCCATAAGCAGTCATATTGACCACACGTCATTTTGCGGGGTTCATTGTTACATTTTTCGCACGGTTTGCTACTTTCTTTGTCTCTCTTGTTGTCTCTAACTTCATCATGACGTAGTTTTCTCATGCAGTAGTCTTCTTGTTGTTTGATGGCAGTGACTCCCTTCACCCTGGCCAAGAAGGCTCAATTGACCAAAGAAAAGGTGGAGGAAATTCATAGGGCAGTCACAAAATTTGTGGTGAAAGACCTCCATCCATTTTCAACAGTGGGGTCACTATCATTCAGGTGAAAAAACATTGCAATAAAGTAAAAATAGTATATGTTGTGTTGTGTAGACTGTACCTACATGCTATCAAGACAAATTATATGTGTGTTTTCAATACAGGGAGATGACCACTGCCCTTAATCCACGGTACCAATCCCCATCCAGGGATGAGCATTTATACCTGCATGGTATTCTGTAGAGAGAAGCAACGTTATTGAGAAGTTGGGACAGGTTAACAAGGTCGCTATCACCTGTGACGGATGGACCAGTGTTGCACAGGACCACTTCCTCACGGTCACTGTCCACTACATCTACCAAGGCAAAATGGAGATGAATGTGCTGAGCACTGAAGTGGTATATGACTCACAGACGGGACCAGTTGTGGCCAAAGAAATAGCCAGCGTTGTGGATCAGTTTCACTTACGGGAGAAAATAATTGCTGCCACTGTAGACAACGCCAGCAACATGGATGTTGCTCTGAGAAATTTGGATTTTTTAAAAGTAGGATGCTTTGCTCACACCCTCAACCTAGCAGCACAAAAGGTTCACAACATTCCTGCAGTTTCCAACTGGTGTGCCAAAATCCGTGCAGTTGTGTTGTGGCTGAAGCGCTCATCCTTGAGCAAAACTGTGCTCAGAGAGAAGCAGCGAGTCCTCAGTAAGTATGCACTTATATATCAAGAAGTATTGTTTTTAATACTAACACTTTTCATTGTAATTCAAAATATATTTGTGTATATCTGTTTGTGCTTTAGATTTGCCACAGCATAATGTCATTATTGACGTCAAGACGCGCTGGAACTCTCTTTTCCTGATAGTGGAGAGATTTATGGAGCAGTTTGATGCAATCCAGGCAGCTGCTCTGGATCAACGGCTGAGGATGTCAATGGAGAAGGATAGGTGGATAACAAGATGGTCACTTGTTATAGCTAAATTACAATGTCAATTTATCATTTATGCTTAACATTGTTAATCATTTTCCACAGGCTAGAAAGGCTCACACAGACTGATTTGATGAAGGCAGAGGAGTTCATTAAGTGCATGCAGGTTCTGTACACGTCAACCCTGTGTGTGTCAAGTGAGAAGTCTCCCACATGCAGCCAAATCCCCCATCCTGACCAAGCTGGAGGCACACTAGAGCAAATGTGATGGAGACACTGGTTTCACCTCCTCAATAAAAGAGAAGGTCTGGGGTAGTCTGCAGAACAGATACCAGGTATTTTCCATTTGTAGACAATACCTATGCTCAAAAAAAGGAGGGGAACCACAGCATTTTGAATATCAGGTATTATATCTCATTTTCCTTACAGGAGGAAAACCTTCAGAAGTTTCTGAAGGAGGCCACACTGATGGACCCACGTTTTAAAGGCAGGCTAGATGTAGGTGAGGCTGCTGACGTCTGGGACAGGCTGGAGAAGGCAGCAGTGGCAAATGCCACAGCAGCAGTAGCACAGGTATTTCACTGCATGTGTAGATCTGTGTTCTTTTGCATCATGTTGTAGTTTCTGTGTTGAAGGAATGCTCCTCTACTATCTATGTGTCCACAGCCTCCTACAGAAGAGGGCCCTCAGGCAGACTGTGAGGTTGAGGGTGATGAGATGGACAAGCCAGAAAAACATGTAAGTTCGGAATTTTTGAATCAGAAGAACCATGTACCACTATTTTTCAAAATTGACCTCTTTTTTTTTACAAGCCTTACACTTTTTTGTTTTCCAGCCAAGAAAGGACCCGGGGAAGTCGGCCTTGGAGCAGCTATTTGAGGATGAGGACAGAGAGCTTCTCCAGGCGGCTTCTCAAACAGCAGGCAGTGCCCCCTCCATCACAAAGCAGGTGCAGAAGGAGCTGGCCATCTACAAAGGTCTGCCTGCAATTTCCTCTGGACAAGACCCTGTAGCCTGGTGGTGGGGTAAGAGGGATACTCTCCCCAATTTATCTGCCCTATCAGGGCAGTTAGACTCAGGCTCTGCATGACCTGTTGCTGCTAAACAGGCAGCGCTGCTGCCAACAGTTGGCCTGTGGACTGTTGTTTGACCACTAATGACGTTACTTATTATAACATTAGCACTAGCACATAGCTAGCCTCTGTGCTTAAGTGAAATAAACAATTCGTTCAGTGTGCAGGGCCATCGGCTAACGTTATCAGCCAGCCGTTAGCGCACCCTGCACCCATCAAACAGAGTAGGCTAATAACATGACACCAATCATTTTAATACTGTTTTATCTCCTTAACAACTCCAGCACTGCTCCCTGGCTTGCTGGCGACCATGACTTGCTTGTCAGAAAGACGTCGTTGGTGTAGACACTTGTCACTCAAACATGTCTGACCAATGGGGAAGCACCCGCCCACTGCGGGATGCTTGTGTCAAAATGATTCAATCAAAAAAAAAAAGACTTCAAAACTTTTTTCACTTCATTCAAAAAAAAAATCACTTCAAATCGAAAAAAAAATATTTTCAATAAAAAACAACAACACTTCAAATGATTTTTATTTTTGCATTTCATTTCATTTGAGTTTTTTCTTTGATTGAAAATATTTTTTTTGATTGAAGCAACTTTTTTGGGATTGAATAATTAAGACACAAATGTTCGTTTTCTTTTCCGCTTTTTCCGTGAGGGTTGCGGGATGTTGCCGCTTTTTATTCCCCTGAGGGGTTGCGGGGCTTACTGGGGCCAAATCCAGTTCTACTCATGGGCGTAAAAAAAAGTTGCTTCGTAGGCCAGGGTTCACCCTGAACGAGTCGCCAGCTCATTGCAGAACTCTTACTGATGGCAGTGGCTGCCCCACAGGGTGCCAACTGCGCATCAGGAGCGATTCTGGGGTTCAGTATCTTGCTCAAGGATACTTCGGCATGTAGCTCAGTCCCGGCCGGGGGAACTGGGGATTCGAACCAGTGACCTTCCGATCACTGGTCCACTAGCTCTACCCACTGAGCTACAGCCGACACAAATGTCCTACCCATAATATGGCCCAAACACAAAAAAGATTACTTCAATCAAAGAAAACATTTTCAATCAAAAAAAAGTGTTCAAATGCAATTTTTTGAGTCTCAAATATTTTTTTGCATTCAAAAACGTTTTTTCTATGATTGAAAAAGTCTTTTTTTTGATTGAAGTGTTTTTGTTTGATTGAAAATATTTTTTTTGTTTGAAGCAACTTTTTTTTTGATTGAATTATAATGACACAAATGTCCCACCCATAATATGTCCGAAACACAAAACAACATTACTTCAATCAAAAAAGTTGCTTCAAACAAAAAACCTTCACTTCTATCAAAGAAAACATTTTCAATCAAAGAAAAACAGTGTTCAAATGCATTTTTTTGAGTCTCAACTATATTTTTGCATTCAAACAATTTTTTTCTTTGATTGAAAAGGTTTTTTTTTGATTGAAGTGAAGGTTTTTTCAATTGAAAATATATATTTTGATTGAAGCAACTTTTTTTTGATTGAATAATAAAGACACAAATCTACTGTCATACAAATCTCCCTGGACGCGAACACAACACAACAATTGATGAAAGAATGCAACGCAGGATAGTTCGAATGGTGGATAAACAACCTCAGTCAACTTCCACACAAATTCGGGCTGTCCTGCAGACTCAGGGTGCAATGGTGTCAGCTCCAACCATACGTTGACATCTGAATGAGATGAAGCGCTATGGCAGGAGACCGAGGAAAACCCCACTTCTGACACAGAGGTATAAAAAAGCCAGACTGCAGTTTGCAAGAACATACCTGAGTCAGCCTCAATCCTTCTGGGAGAATGTTTTGCTTTTTAGCAAAGCACGTCATTCGACTGTTTACAGAAAATGGAATGAGGCCTACAAAGAAAAGAACATGGTACCTACAGTCAAATATGGTGGAGGTTCAAAGATGTTTTGGGGTTGTTTTGCTACCTCTGGCACTGGGTGCATTGATTGTGTGCAAGGAATCATGAAATCTGGAGACTATCAAAAGATTTTGGCTCGTAATGTAGGGCCTAGTGTCAGAAATCTGGGTCTGCGTCAGAGGTCATGGGTGTTCCAGCAGGACAATGACCCAAAACATACCTCACAAAGCACCCAGAAATGGTTGGAGACAAAGCGCTGGAGAATTCTGAAGTGGCCAGCGATGAGTCCAAATCTAAATCCCATAGAACACCTATGGAAAGATCTCAAAATTGCTGTGGCCAGAAGGCACCCTTCACATCTGAGAGACCTAGAGCAGTTTGCAAAAGAAGTTCAGTTGAGAGGTGTAGGAAACGTGTTGATGGTTATAGGAAGCAATTGGTTTCAGTTATTTTCTCCAAAGGGTGTGCAACCAAATATTAAGTTGAGGGTGCCAATGATTTTGTCAGACCCAATTTTTGAGTTTTGTGTAAAATGATGTCAAATTTGGCTTTTTTCTTCTGCTTTTTTGTGTTGTCCCAATGCACTTAAAGGAAATAAACATGTGTATACCAAAACATTTGTAATTGCAACACTTTGCTGGAAGGAATGGATTTTCTGAAAAAATTCCAGGGGTGCCAATACTTTTGTCCATGATTGTATATACACATGTATACATATAAATAAAATACCTAGCTGTTTTTAAACATCTTTATGAACTTCTACATTATACTTTTAAATCAAATGCAAGAATACTCAGCAGAGGTGTTTCAGTGTAGGCAACAAACAGTATATGTGGATGTTGCTGGCTGGAAGATAAAATTATACTATCATGTAACCATGCACTTAACTTCTTGGCCCTTTCTGCCACTTTGAGAACAAGCTCTACCTTTGTAAGGAATTACCCATATTCATCATCTACAAATACAGTTTGGATAAACACCCATAATGTTAAGGTCTGTGCTGTTCTGCCTCATAACATCTCAGTGCTGGTTTGCTTTTCCTACACACTGCTCTCGCTCTGTACTCATATTATATGCTCACATCCCCAGAGAATTCCAATTTTCCACTGAAAAACTTTGTTCTTCACTGTTAATTACTTTTGGCCAATGTTGTCTCTCACCCTATAATTACAATTCAGAAAACAATTACATATCATTTAGGCAGCATGATTACCTCCTGTCACTCCAGCCTTCTGTGACACAATTTAATATTTTGCTCAGTGATCACTCAGAGAATTCATATGGCAAAAGAGGCTCCTACTTATACTGCATATCCCAGTCATCAGCCATTCCGCTTGTTCGTCTGTTAAATGCTGGGTAAAGGAATGCCGTCTGGTTCGACAATGTGCCATTAAGCCATTTGCAGAGCCACTCTTGCCGACGCTGCATGATTAATGTCTTCTCCTTCTCCCTACTTGGCCCTTCAATAATGAACCTGAATTAACAATGCCTTTTCTTCTGGTGAAGAGAACTGTAAACCCTCTCCAAATGACCAGTGAAAATGTATAATCCAAGATTTCTGATGACTTGTATGGTGGCATGTTCCCATACTGGTATCACCTTCGTCAACGGCGGGGAACCTGGGCTTAATCCTTGACGATGGACTGTCCTGCACCCCAACATCACTGCTGTGGCCCGATTCTGCAGATTTGCCCTTTGATTTGAAGAATCTTTGACAAAAAGCACTTACGATTCTCATGTTCAAGACTGCACATGGTTTTGAAATTAAGATGCCGGAAAGGCAACTCAAAAGATCAAAAGATTTATGTTGTGTTATGTTCACAACATAAATAATTGAAAAAGTGAGCATAGTATTTACTATTAGAAAACTGAAACCACTCTGGGGCCTAATTACCTTATAAAAACAACAACAGGCTTTAGCTGCACTGTAATGCAAAGCAGACATGAGTGGAATCAGTGTAAATGGTACCACAAACAAAGCAGAGTGCCTTGTCACCATGTGCGTACCTAGGTATTTAGAGGTTGATAGCATGCATAGCACAGATGGAAATTTACATTTTATACAAACAGCATTCATCCATTTTGAAAAGTCAGGGAACAAGATTCTACATGCTGTGAAATGTATGGTTTCTGCCTCCATCATTTTTCAATTTGGACAGCACCTTGACGCTGCTGTCAGGATGTTTAGGGATGCAGTGCATAACTTTGGATTACATTTGGCCAGGAGTAGGTTAGATATTAAAGTTCCACTGCTCAAAAGGGGAAGTATGGTTGGTCAGGCCACATGCAATAATACCGTAAAATTCAAAACGAAATATCCTTTTCATTCAAAACAACAAAAATACGATCTAAAATAAAATGTCATTTCCATTTTGACATAAATTAAAATACATAGTTGAATATTTCCTCTTTTTGTTTGGCTTCAAACATTGTGTCCATCAATTCAGTCATGCATTATTTTATTATTTCTGCATCTGAGAATGGCTTCTTGAGCTTATCCAAAATCCACACCACAAGTGATTTTGGATAAGCGAGCACTCTGTTGCTTTTTGTTGTTGTGTCATAGATGTGACAAGCATCCTGCTTGCAACTTGATATGACGATTTCAGTGCATTTATTTTTGTTATTTTTACCTCTGAATTTTGAGGAAATGTCTCTTCAAAATTCCTATGCTTCGTTTCATAATGCCGTTTCAAATTGGAAATCTTCATCACAGCTATAGTCTCCAGGCATATTAAGCATATGGGTCTTGTGCTGGTTGGAGGGAGAATGAATGCAAATTTTTCAGTCCATTCTTCTTTGAATTGCCAATTTTCACTGTCCACTTTTCTTTTAGCAGTGAACTTGGAACATGCCATTTTCGTGCAATCTTGGCTCCTACAGCCGGCAAAATGTCAATATGCAAACTGCTCCAAAAACTAAAGTGAAAGTTAAAAATTGCGCTCACAGCAGCGAGTGACCCAGCTGTCTGTGTATCGTTGGCATGGAGACAAGTCCCGGTATACACATGCTGACCCAACCAAAACACATAGTGAAGGAATAACAGTTCGGGGCCACAATTCGGAGGCCAGCGGGCCGCCTATTGAGGATCACTGCTCTACAGCATTGTTTTATAATATCTCAGTTGATGTTTAGTGCTCTGACCTGAGTTTTATCAAGATTTCTGTTCCACACTCAGACTCTTTCAATGTGATGAACAAACTTAGAAGTGGAAGAAAAAAAGTTAGAACTGCAAGCAGTTATGAATGGGGGCCAAGCCCCCACACGCACCGCAGAGCCCACGGAAGTTGGCCCCAAAGGATGACGGGCTCGGGGCAAAAGTGAGGACACAGGCCAACGTCTGAGCCGTGGTATTCGTTGTAATGGGAAGTGCAGTGGAAGTGAAAAAGGCTGACACTGCATGAAAAGGGGGATTTTCGTCAGTATGCGGCACTGTAAATTGTTTTGGAATTTCAGGTTTGCAACAATTCACGGCAATTTGCAGGCAACACCGAAAACTGACGTAAATTGTCGGAAATTGACGTGGGCCTTGCTTGGCAGTTGTCCCCCCATGACCCCCCTCCCCCTGATTCTAGGGGAGGCTTTAACATGTAAATGAAAATGCTGTGAGCTATTCAAATGCAAATCAGGGTAGCAGGGGGGGTTTTACCTCAGGTGACATTTTTTTAAAAGGTATTAACTTCATTGTAAGAAAATCTCAGGTATAAATAGATGAGGCCCAGTATAGTCTAATTATAGACTCTTAAATTTTAGCTTGAATTGATTTATTTAATTAAAGTATGCTAGATTAATTACTGTGTATGTCATTGGCAATGGCCAATGTTATGTAAAAAGATTATTTATTCTTTTTTTTCTCTCTCCTGAGACCAAGTTAAAGATAAAACGCCAGTTGTTAATAAGTTAAAATGTGTATGACATATTTTGAGATAAATAAGATATTGAAATGTATAAATAATTTCTGTTTAAAATGTGTGACATTTAAATATAATTTCATGGGTTCTGAATGTTTAAAAGAAGTTAAAGTAATTCTTATTATGTGTGGGAGTTCATGACCTTTAAGGGTTTTTACACTTCCGGGTTCACCGGAGCGTCAGTGACGAGGAAGAAGGAGCAGAGAGTTAATGGCGTCGAGCAGCTAACAGTGGGCTGTGTGTGTCCGTCAGTCTCGTGTTTTATCACTAACGGACTGTGAACTGTTGTCGGACGCCGTGCTGTGAGTGTGTGAGCTGGACTCTCCATCGCAGTCGAAGTGTTTGTGTTTTATTGGACACGAAGCAAGTTCGGCTAAGCTAGCTAGCCGGAGCTAAGCTAGGCTAGCAGGAGCTAGGCTAGCGGCCCGGCCATTGTCGAGAGGAGGCCTGCGCTGACGGGAGGAGCCTTTGCCTGGTCGCCACGGAGAATGACGCCAAAGAAGAGCGCTTCGCTTCCTCCTACACGGAGGTTTATCGCTGCGAGCATTTTGTGTTCACAGACTAACTTCGCCTCATAACGAGGCTGTGACCTCCTATTAGCTCGGAGCTATGTCTGCAAGTCCAGATTTACATGATGCCGATAATGACACCATCGTGTGTAAGTAACGTTTACTGTTTTCTCCTTCCTTGTTTAATTTTACTGTGACTTTAGTTGTCTTTATTCATACCACTCTCATTTAATTGTTTTCCAGCTGCCTGTAAGATAGTACGCAGGAGCTTCAGGTACACACAACCAGATCTTCCATCGAAGGCTGAAGCTGTGAGGAGTTTGGCTCGGATTCAATCGAGAAGAAAGAGGGTAAGACTTGTTAGATTAGATCCGTTTTTGGTCAATGTGACTATTATTCGGGTGCATTAATAGATGTGTTGTGTCCATATGCAGTGCATCGCGCAGTACTGATCGTCCTTATTGATGGTTGATTGAGGATGAGGTGGACCTAGTGGAAGTGCGCCGCCATGGACCTGATGTCTGGGGAGGAAGACGGCGGGCGTCTGGATGGAGCCGGGAGCTCACCGAGCTTTGTGCCGCGCTACAGTCGAGATTATAGAGGCGATTCCATGGACAGAGCGACGCACCACAGACGTCTGCAAAATGGGCCGAATTCAGACAGAAGGCCGGCAGTTACCTACAGCTCCGAGGCGGCAGACAGACACTTCACGGTGCTGCAGGATTTTGGGCTTCTAGTGAGCTTCCCGTTGTTGTGTGGGCAGATTATACTTTGTACATAGTTGTGGTGTGTTTGTGTTAATAAAGCTCTTTGAATAAACAGCACCTTCCTGGCATTTTCCTTTCCTCAATAAATTCATTCATGTCTTTGATGATATCATAAATAGATAATAAATAAATAAATAAGAATGTAAACCCCACCCCTACACACACATGTGTGTGTGTATATATATATATATATATATATATATATATATATATACACATACATATACATATATATATATATATATATATATATATATATATATATATACACATACATATATATATATATATATATATATATATATATATATATATATATATATATGTAAATATATAAAAGTAGTGGTTTCATCCAATACTGAGTGAGAAAATTCAAGCCAGGCCACACATTCTCTGGCCAGGCGTGGTTTTGCTGCTATTCATATGCAAATTAGAGCCGTTCGCACCTCCGGGAGCTCCACATACGTCATGGTTCGTTTCCGACAATTTCTGGCACAGTGAACGCGGCGTTTGCAGGCTGTAAATTGTCGTTAACTGCCGAAAATTAGAGAGATTTCCGGGCGTTTACGGGGACGAAAATCCCACTTTTCATGCAGTGTGAATGAGTGCCGATTTGGATTTGTTGTACTAAGCCACGCCCACATTGACCAGTAATGACCACCTTCAAGATATGGCCTCAGAATTGGCCCTACATCATACTGACCAAACTTCGTAAAAATTGGTGCAGCCATTCAGGAGATATAAACTTCCGATATTTTTAGCGCCCCCTAATGGCCAAATTCCTCATATTCGACTCATCCCTTCCCAGTCTCTTGCCAAACAAGGAACTCAAATTTGTTGTTAATAGCATTTAGTTTGACCGAGATATCAAACTGTTTACATTTTTATAGCTAGCTACAGAAATGTGTTCATTAATTAGTGCATTTTTTGACCGAGCAAATTTCTTTTGATAACTTTAGATCAGGTCCAGCTGAAGAGTGTACGTGCCAAGTTTCATGCAGATCTGACAAAATCCCAAGGAGGAGTTCGAAACATTAGCGAACGAAATGTGTAGCAGAAGTGGGCGTGTCCTATGTCAGAAAACCCAGCTCTATTAAGGGAACATATGGATATAAGGTTTGCGAATGTGTTATTTAAAATGTGGAAGTTACAGGCAAAAACGCGATTGCATCCATTTTAGTGCCACCTACTGGACTACATGTGCAATTTTTGGTATGGAAGAACTGTGTCCTATTCTATCTGTACCATATACAATATGTGTCAAAGCTCTCAGCATAATAGTTTGGCTGAAATTAATGTTTGTTGTTTATCTTGTAATAATCCACGCCCACATTGACCAGTCATGACCACCTTCAAGATATGGCCTCAGGATTGGTCCTACATTATATCGACCAAATTTCGTAAAAATTGGTGTAGCCGTTCAAGAGTGATGAACTTCCCATATTTTTAGCGCCCCCTAGTGGCCAAAATTCGCCAAATTCGGCTCATCCCTTTCCAGTGTCATGGCAACCAAGGATCTCCAATTTGGTGTTAATAGCATTTAGTTTGACCGAGATATCAAACAGTTTACATGTTTATAGCTAGCTACAGAAATTTTTGGGTGAATAATTGGCGCATTTTTTGACCGAGCAAAATTCTTTTGATAACTTTAGATCAGATCCAGCTGAAGAGTGTGCGTGGCAAGTTTCACGCAGATCGGACAAAATCCAAAGGAGGAGTTCGAAAAAGTAGGTTTTCCAGTTTTTGCGATTTTGCAAAGTTCTAACCGGAAGTGGGCGTGGCCAATCGCAAAGTGATTCAGCTGCATTCAGGGAATCTGGGGATATAAGGTTTTTGAATGTGCAACATACGGTTTGGGAGATATAGGCAAAAACGCGTTGGCCTAGGTTATAGTGCCCCCTGCTGGTGGATATATCTAGTTTTTTGTATCTGAGATATTCGCAGGAGTCTGGACCAACCCTCCAAATTGCACCGCCCTCCTTTGCACGGTTTAGCCTGCAGCACCACTTTTAGCCGGAGAAAAATAAAAATAAAAATCTTTACAATTACAATAGGGTTCCTAGCACCGCTGGTCCAAGGAAACGCGTATGCAAGCATACGCGTTCCCTCGGCCCCTCGGGCTTGGCCCCCTAATAAGCAAACAATCAGCAGTAATTGTTTTCAATGTAGAGTGAGAAAATAAGATGGCAGGAGGAGCTTTTCTTAACCACAGTGTTTCTTCTCCCACACTACTGTCAGATCTCATGGCTATTAATTTAATCAACAAGTTTTCATCAAGTCCTTAAATTGTTAAACTAATTTGTTGAATGCAAAAAATCTAGGGTTGCATCTAAAGATTATGTAATTAATCGCCATTAGTGTGTTAAGTTTCAATGCAACTGTGGTTTGCAGAAAAGTGAAATGCGTTAAATAATAAAAATCTGAAAATTGTCCATTGTGCAAATCGCAGTTTCCCACAATGCAAATACATGTATTCAAAAAGGTTCATTTTGACTGACTGAATGATAGTCCATAACCCAAATTTAGTATATTAGACAAAGACAAGCTGCAAAACATTGCATTTTAGAGGCAGGGACCACCTAAATCCTTGTAATTTTTGCTTGAAAAATAATTAAATTATGTTGCCAAATCATTGCTGATTACTTTTCCATCAAACTAATTGATACAGAGTTAGAGAGTCGTTGTTTGTATTTTAACAATTTTTCGCTTATGAGTTATTGATCCGGGAAGTTCGAATCAGTGGATATATTTCCAACTTTACCGAACTAAATCATGCCACATAAGTCAGTTACGCATCATATCAAAACTGGCTGAGCTCGCTTGCGTACCTGTACTGTAAGTGTTGTTATTCAGTTTTCAGATGCTGCTGCTGTTTCACGGGAGATCATCGTGATGATGAGACTCCACCTGCACAAACCGCAGACTCACTTAAGTTACTGTGAGTGACTACTGTGCACTCGCGTGGCTGTAATTCAAGGCAAGAACACGGCGCTGACCGGGCCAGGAGCATAAAGGCCACCGTGTTCTTCCCGAACCGCCAACCCTGCTTCTTCTTCTGAGTCCCTTTCTTATTCTTCTGCCACCGTCTGGATCAAGACTACAGGTGCCACTGACGGCTGTAAATCATACAATGCGCGTTTCTTTTTTTTTTATACCGAGCGTTAATCGCGCGTTAAAAAAATAACGGCGTTAAGAGGATGTTGCGTTAACGAGTTATTAACGCGTTAACTTTGACAGCCCTAATATATATATATAATATATATATATATATATATATATATATATATATATATATATATATATATATATATTAGGGCTGTCAAATGATCCATTTTTTTAATCGCGATTAATCGCATTTTGTCCATAGTTAACTCGCGATTAATCGCAAATTAATCGCAATTTTTTTGGCACATTTTTTTTCTGTTCTAAATGTACCTTAATGTATTTTTTTCATGTTCTTAATACTTTTAACAACATAAGAAAGGTCAAATATGCTTGCATTGTGAAAATGTTTATTCAACACTTCAAATCATGCAGGAAAATAAATCCAGGGTTGTCTGCTTTTGGCGAGGAGGGGCGACGGGCTCTGTGCATCTGCCGTCTGTTTGGCTTGCAAGCGGTGTCCACTGACACTGCACGTTTTTCTTCTTCACCTTTTTCACGCAGTGTGCTGCTTTCTGTCAGTCAGTATCACACTGATGATCGCCATGGCTCCGGTGCAGCAAAACAATAAAAAGTACGATTTGAAATTCAAACCTTCTGTTGTGATATATTCAGAGGAAAACTCAGGAGAAGCAGCCGCTAGACGTTTCTCTGTTGACCCCAAGAGAGTGAGAGAAACGGAGCTTCAGCGTCTGTCCGAGGAGTACAGCAGCAGGGCCAGGCTGCCTGCTGGAGGGAGGAAGAAGGCTAGCGAGGAGCCTGAGATAAACATGTGGGGATGAGTTATCAGCAAACGGGCACGCCACGAGAGAGTGTCCCGCAAAATGATCAGGGCGATGGCGAAACAAATGTCCGCCACTGTTAGTGACAGCAGAGATGAGGAGTTTGCAGCGAGTGCTGCTTTTCAGTCCGCCGTGTTTTTAACGAACCGCCAACCCTGCTTCTTCTTCTTCTGATTCCCTTTCTTATTCTTCTGCCACCCTCTGTATCAAGACTACGGGTGCCGCCGACGGCCGTAAATCATACAATGCGCATTTTTTTATTTTTTATACTGAGCGTTCATCGCGCGTTAAAAAAATTAACGGCGTTAAGAGGACGTTGCGTTAACGCGTTATTAAAGTGTTAACTTTGACAGCACTAATATATATATAAATAAATAAATAAATAAATAAATAAATAAATAAATAAATAAATATATATATATATATATAGAGAGAGAGAGAGAGAGAGAGAGAGAGAGAGAGAGAATCACTCACAAGGAGGTAAAAGAAAAACTGAAAATAACTAAACTACTCTGGCACACTAGGCTAAGAAAAACATACAACAAAAACGTACAACAAAAATTCACTCCCTCCAAAAGAAGGAAGACGAAAATGGCTATAAACAAAAACTACTCTCTCGATAACTATGAAAATTAATAAAACAAAAGGAGGCACTCCACCGGAGGAAAAAAAAAGGCTATAAATTAAACTTCAAATATCACTGAGAAAATTACAAACAAAAAGTCACTCACTCAAGAGGATCAAGATCTTAGAAATACAAACTTTGATTCTTGGCGTGATCGTGGCTGTGAACGAGAGCTGGAGGTGCATGATGAATACAAACACTTCTGGCACAAGACAAAGGGAGACGTGGACTATATAACACATGAGGGTAAAGGGAAACAGGTGGAAACAATCAGGGATCAGGGGAGACATCAGACCGGTGACACATGAGGAAAGACAAGTGACCTGAAACGAGAGGAGAGTAAGACTTTGAAAATAAAGCAGGAAGTTCACGAGACAAAACCCCAAGACAAGAAAATACATCACCGCTGTGTGACAATAACGTCATAGCAAAGACCAGAGGTGGCAAGTAACGATGTAAAAAATACTTCATTACTGTACTTGAGTAGATTTTTCAGGTATCTGTACTTTACTCTAGTATTTATTTTTCTGACGACTTTTACTTTTACTCCCTACATTAAAAAACAATTTTTTGTACTTTCTACTCCTTACATTGTCAAAACAGGCTCGTTACTTTTTCAACCTCCGTGGGTGATGACACGATGTATAAAAATTAACTACCTAGAGAGGGAAAGTCAACCGTGGAAAGAGGCGCCACCGTCAGATTCGGAGAAGCAAGACATTCCCCATCCATGACCTTATTTAAGAAAATTGTGTGAGGTTGTCGGCTCCAAGAATGATTCATGGCGAATGCGTTGTGTCCTCTGCCAACCTAAAAACCACAAGCTTCTGGCGTTGTTTGTTAAGTTCTGTTGCTGAAATGGAAAACTGATTTGCACATTGGCGTAAAGTAAGCCTGTCAAAACTTGGCTAGTTTTTCTATATAAAGTGTTAAAAGATACAAATTCTGTTAAAAGTAATATCTTAAGTATAGTATTGAGAGTACCAAAGCTGTTGTAAAGCTGAATTATCTAGGTGCTCATGCAGGACCTCTGGTCAATTCAGTCTTGATTATTCTGTCTGAAATTTAACTTGCAGCAAACAGACTGTGTCCTGTGATTTATTTTTTTCTCTGTACCAGAACTGTGCAGGTTGTTAATAAAAGAAAAAACTATCCTATTTTGTGTGCCAAGAACCTTTCGTTTTGTTGAGTTATCAAAAGAGCTATTGTGTATCATTGACGGCAAAAAATAATTTTTACTTTTTACTTTTGTACTGAAGTACATTTCAGAGCCTGTACTTTATTACTTTTATTTGAGTAAAGGAGCTGAATCAGTACTTCTACTTTTACTAGAGTAATTTTTTACACAAGTATCTTACTACTTAAGTACCAAATGTGAGTACTTTTGCCACCTCTGGCAAAGACTATTAAATAACGGAGAGGTGTTTTTTCTGGGTTCTTGGCTCATTGCACTGTACCTGTCCTCTGTGAGGGGGGTGGGTCGAGAGGTGAGCTGCCTGAATCTGACCGCACCGAGACCCCAAGACCAAGAGAGAGATTAATGACACTGTAGTGTAATTACAATGTCCAAAAGACTGAAACCATCCGGCGCCCAGTGCAGAAAAAGAAGGAAAGAAGAGGAAGGAAAAGGAAAATACAGGAAGATACAGGTACAGTAACGTCAACGTGATGGAGCAAAAGGAAATTATTATTAATATTTTAATGATTGTAGTTACCGTTGTAGGAGCAGAGTGTTAACTTGCTAGCTTACTTCGGACGATAGCAGCATCGTTTAATAATCTATACATAGCTGAGTCGACGTGTGTTAATGTTACTCACCTTAAATTCATTAGGGACATTTGTAAAGTTAATGTTAGGCCGGTTCAGGTGTTATTTTACAGGTGTCTTTCCTGCTTGTATGTCAGTTAAAATACTATTAGTTTTCCATTAGTTCTTTTCCCCTTAGTAATAGGGTAGTTGTAAACCTTTGGTTTATTGTGTCACAGTTTATGTTTGTTAAAGTTTACATCAGTGTTAAAGTGCAGTTAAAGTCTATTACTGTAAATACCCCACACCTTAGCTTTCCCATATCATTCATAGGCAAAATATATATATATACACTGCACTTGCACTCTGGTTGGACTGAATTGCATTGCAATGACAATAAAGTTGAATGAATCTCATCACATTTTCATTATTAGTCTATATTAGTCTTATGTATGGCACACATCAAGCATCTGTTTTTTTATTAAAATGTAACATCCAGTGGTCACATACAGTATACTTTCTCTCTTCAGATGCACTTTTAAAGTATTTTACCACCACCCCAGTGGCATATGGAGGACTAAACCTGACTTAAGTATAAATAAATAAATAAATGCATGCATAAATGTATAAATAAATACAGGAATAAATAAATACATGCTTAAATAAATGTATAAATAAATAAATGCATGAATAAATGTAGAAATAAATGAATAAACAAATGCATGCATATATGAATAAATAAATAAATAAATGCATAAATAAATGCACAAATAAATAAATAGACGTATAAATAAAAGAATAAATAAATAAATAAATGCTTTACATTCATTTCTACATTTCTGTTCACCTACATTTATTTATTTTGGTATTTCTGTGTCCATATGTTAATGAGGTAGGAGGTCCGCACCTCAGTCAACAGTATGATTGGTTACAGGAGTGTGCTCGATTAGGGTCTACTACTTCTGCCTTACTAGCGTTGCTGATTCCTGTACAGGAATGTTGCTGGCTATCAGCAAGCCCGCTCAGCTAACTGTTAGTTGCAGTTGTTGACATATGTTATTTATGTATGTGTAGTTTATGTAGTATGTAGTTTTTTTTTTAAATCAGCAAGAAGACGTGACGTTTTTTCACGTATTGTGCTTTCTTTCTGTCTGTCGAAATCACATTGATGACCGGCATGGCTCCGGCGCAGCAAAAAAATTAGAAGCACAACTTCACTTGCAGAAGACAACCAGAGAATTCACAGAGAAGCTGGTGAAATTTGTGACATTTTCATCCCAGATTTTTGAGAGGAAGGAATTAAACGCACCAGCCCTGTTTTGCAGCAGAAAACAAATCCAACATATGTCAACGTGGTGGACAATATTACATTCAAGATGCAATGCACGCCCTATATGCGCTCTCACACAGTACCAAGAGTGAGCCACAGTTGTTACAAAAGGAAATAAAACAGTAATGTCAGTAATGCAGGATTTTATTTTAGCTGTGACAACCTTCACAAAAGTAGTCCCACACAGTAGACCAACACATGTGGTGTAATACCACATGCAGCTTGTGGTTCACTCAATCTGAAAGGGAAACAGATGTCAGATTTTGGCAAGCATGTAAGCTATTTTACACCTCTGCAGCGGCTCCCTGCGTGCCTCTTTACATGAAAATTAATCCTTTTTTATCATCATCACTGTTTTAGGCCTACAGTGAATCTGATATTCTCTGACGTAAAATGCTTAGCCTACACAGAATTGTATCTGTTTTTATCAAGTTGTGATTCATTGAATGATCCTGAGTTAACAGCATTGTATTTCATGCTCAAGCCCGGGGGTTGATCTCTGTATGTATGTGGTTGGGGATAAAAAAAAAAGGGATTAACTCACTGGCGTGGACTAAAATAAAATGTAACCTGTCCTGTGTTTTTTATTTATTTATTTATTCATTCATTTATATACTTGTAATGTTTTTAAATCCAGCCTGCCGCTATGTGTTTTATTTATTATCAAATGAGGCTACTTTTATTTGGTATATTTTCACATTTTTATTGTAGGCTACTCTTTTATTTCATAAATGCACCAAAACATGGCATCATTGAAATGGAAATGCAAAGTTCAAGTATTTTTCATTGTAATCATAAGTAGCCCACTGCAGAATTTCCACATCGTGTTCATTTTGGCTTATTATATTTTTTGCTGCCTCTTGGCCAGGACTCCCTTGAAAAAGAGGTTATTAATCTCAATGGGATTTTTTCCTGGATAAATAAAGGTTAAATAAAAAATAAAAATATTAAGAAACTTGGTGGGCAAAGTTGGACTTTCGAGACTGCGTTACCTGTATTATAATTCACAAATATGTTTTGCAGCTCCAGATTTTTGTGGTGAGGGACTTGGGGGGGGGGGGGGGGGGGGGGGGCAAAAAAGGCTCTTTTGAAAGTGAAGTTTGTTTACACCTGCCCTAACTTCTGGTGAGGATACATCCTCTCCCTTCTGATATTCGTTGTTATACCTTGAGAAGAATGAGATACATGTCTGGGCTTTCCTATGAACCACAGTCGACGGTCGCTTACAGGTGTTTGTATATCACAGATTGATCTGGGTGCCTCACGCTTTGCCACAGCTGACTGATCTCACGCTGAGTTCGGGCTGGATGTCAACATACTCTGCAGGCTGTATGACAATGTACACAGTTTTCACATCGACTTGGCTTCAGCTTAATAATGATGTATGTGGCTCAGAACGATGGCTTTAAGTAACCATTTGACGCAGTGTGGAATGATGGAAATACTCGATGGTAACAGGTGTCACAAGTTAACCTGGACGCTGCGCTCTCAGTGCCACAGCTAACAGCCAACAGCCAACAGCCAACAGCTAACAGCTCCAGCCAACAGTGGTCTCCACGTCGCTCTCGGGCCGCTCGGCGTGAACAAATGCCTCAGACTGTTCCACCCATGAGTTGTTTGAGAGTGCAGACATTCACGACAAAGATATAAGACTGACAACATGCACTTTTGGACGATTTATAGACGGTTGCGTTTTTTCTGACAGACACAGTCACCTACACTGTCACTGTGTACTCGTGGTTTGCAGGTCGCAGACTCCGGCATCTTTGTGTGGAATAGTAGCGTTCAACCCACGTCAAAACGAATACACATATACATGACTTGTATGTTTTTCCTGGTTAGTGGACATGGGCGAGAACCCCTCTCCAGACGGGATTCTCAAACCATTAAGCTAACTGGAGCTGGTTTGCAACGTTACAGGGAGCAAGCCTTGGGATCGGGAATCGTTTGCTTTTGACTGACTCTCCCATTTGACCAATCATGCTGTTGACTGAGGAGGTTAGGACCTTCTACCTCATTAACATATGGACACAGGAATACATAAATAAATAAATGTAGGTGAACAGAACTGTAGAAATAAATGTAAAGCATTTATTTATTTATTTCTTTATTCTTTTATTTATTTATTTATTTGTGTATTTATTTATTTATTCATTTATGCAAGCATTTATTTATTCTTTCATTTCTACATTTATTTGTGCATTTATTTATTTATGCATTTATTTAAGCATTTATTTATTTATTCCTGTATTTATTTATTTATTTATTTATTTATACTTAAGTCAGGTTTAGTCCTCCACAGTGATACAGCACCAGGTGCTCCTGTCCCTCTACCTCAGCACAGCAGAGTGACACAGCATCAGGACCAAAGGCTGCACCAATAGATCCTGCTGACTGGCCATCATTTCTAACTGACAAAGTGAGATGAGAGTTAGTTCACAGAGGACTATTTCAAATAAAAAAGCAGTTACACATTTTCCAAAAACAAAGATGGGAGAGTGTCAACATGACTTTAGTAACAGAGTCTTAGTCAATGAGGAAAAGAATATGGCTGATGTACTCAAACAGAAATGATAGTTTGCACTGCTTTTGCTGCTAAATGTTTTCTCCAAAATAATATAGACTTACAGTTTTTCTTGATTGCTTGATGCAGCAGTCAACTCAAACTCAACATTTTCAAAACAGTTAACACACAGGCCGAAACAGTGGCACTTATGGTCAAAATGACACATTTTCTTTGCAAAAGGCTCTAACCGTGCCAAAACATTTAAAATATGTAACAAAAGCAAATTTTGCCTTCAAACAACACAACTTGCAAACAAGTGTATGAGCTCTTCCAATCAGCCATTACACAGTGGACAACAAAATACAAAATACAGCACTCAGTGCGAATCAGTGCACCATTGCTTGTCATTGTAGCCTATTACTGTACGTAGCTTTCATGCCAGTGCCATTTGTTGTCAAATTTGCCTTCTTGCTAAGAATTGGATCCAGAATCAGAGATGCTTTGATGCAAATGTTATTGATTCCATTGATTCTTTTTTCAAACTGTGGCTGAAAACTCGAATACTGTAAATATTACACTAAATACATGTACAGTGGTCCCGCGTTAATCGCGGGAGTTACGTTCTAAAAATAACTCGCAATAGGCGAAATCCGCGAAGTAGTCAGCTTTATTTTTTACAATGATTATAAATGTTTTAATCTTGCAAAACCCCTCACTACACACTTTATACACTTTTTCTCAGACAGGCATTAACATTTTCTCACATTTCTCTCTAGTTTAAACACTCTCAAAGTTCAAACCTTCGTAGAAAAATAAGTACAGTATTATAGAAGAAACCAAAGACCAAAACCTGTTTTCAGGCCCAAACATTTGTTTGAGAAATAAAAATATAAACGTTTTCCTATAAACAATTATGATGGCTTTTAGAAATAACGAATTTAATGTTAACAAGCAACGTACGAGGTTGGACACATTAGAAATTATCAATACAGTAGTGACTCACACGTATTTCACAGTTCCTCTGACCGTTACTCTTCGTCCTGGCGCCGCTCCACTGTAGCGTCGTTTTCCACTGAAGGCGTCGGTGCAGGTGTCTTTTTCCAAGTGAAGAACATAGTTATGGGTAGTTGTTGGCGCTCTTTTTTCTGCTGGGCGAGAAGATTCTTATAAACAGACATACCACCTTCGATTATATTTTAGAACTGTAATGAACGAAACATCAAAGGGTCCCATTCTTGTGCAGCTCGCTGAAGTTCATTGGCCATTCTCACCATGGTTGCCAAGCGATCAAGTGCTAGTCCATCCTCCTCGTCTTTTATCAACACTTGCGTTCTCTTCTTCCTCTTCTCCCTCTTACTTGCTTGGTGGCTTTGTCATCTCTGCCAGGTCGTCATCAGTCAGCGGTTGTGAGTGGGCATCAACCAGGGCATTAATGTCATCAGGAGTCATATCATTAAAGCCATCTCCTCTGAGCTGTCTAGCCAGATTCACAGCTGCATCTACCGCAGAGTGATGGATCTCATCAAGAGAGCATCCGGTAGGGTTGTGCACTGCCTCTGGCCACAGTTTTTCCAGCAGGCATTTAAAGCTTCAGTTTTCATCTCCTGAATGGCCCTCTGAATATTTTGGAGACATGATGCAATGGTGTATTCACGCCAATAGGCCTGTAGTGAGAAATCTTGATCCGAGTCCATAGCCGCAACAAGATGTTGCAGGGTGTTGCGCGTATAGAGAGCCTTGAAAGCGTGCATGGGCTGAATCAGCGATGTAGTGTTTGGCGGCAGAAATTCGATTTGCACACCATCATATGACAAATCATTAGCGTGGCCTCCGGCGTTGTCTACGAGAAGAAGCACTCCTTTTCCTCTCAAATAACGCTGGACCTCTGGGATGAAACACTGTTTGAACCAATCCAGATTGAGCGCTTTTGTCATCCAAGCTTTTGCATTGTGCATCCAGTAAACGGGCAACGTATTCTTATTTTTGTTTTTTAGGGCTCTAGGATTTTTGGACCTATAAATAAGCCCTGGTTTTATCATAAAGCCTGCAGCATTTCCACACATAACCAGAGTCACGCATTCTTTTTGGGCCTTAAATCCTGGGGCTTTGGCTTCGTCCTGCATTATAAAGGTGCGAGAGGGCATTCGTTTCCAAAATAAGCCAGTCTCATCCATATTAAAAACTTGTTCAGGCTTATATCCCCCTTCCTCGATGATCACTTTGAATTTGTTGTTCACGTATGCCTCTGCTCCAGCGGTATCCGCAGACACGGCCTCTCCGTGCAGAGAAACACTTTTAAGTCCAAAGCGTTTCTGAAATTTCTCAAACCAGCCCTTGCTGGCATTAAATGGGCTTGGTTCTGCGTTAAAAGTACTTGTCGACAGCCTGGGATCCGCATCATCCTGCTCCTCGCTATCATGGACGTCATCGCTGTCGGTAAAAGTTTCATAAAGCTGTTTAGCTTTTGTGCAGATGATGTTTCCAGTGGTTCCAGAGGTATCCAGTGAAATGTTCTTTTTCCTGGAGTCACTGATCCACAAAGCTAAAGCAGACTCCATCCTTACGATTGTCTTGTTGCGGACAGTTACAACCCTCTTTGCATCCTTGTTAAAACTTATTGCTGCTGTCATCCTTATGTTATTTTCCTCCTTCTTTATGTAACAAACTGAAGATTCATTTATTCCGGAATGGCGCCCAACAGCCGCGTAACTTTTACCTTCCTTTAGCATGTCCAGAAGTCCAACTTTTTGTGCAATGGTTAGCATCTTTCTCTGCCTTTTGGCTGCGACCGCAGGTGCCTTTGTCGGTGCAGAACGTTTCGTCGACATTGTGGGTTTTGTCGGGGAGAAAACTTGCAAACATACCGCACTTCAGTCACACTGCCAGCGATCAAAGATACAGTATATGTAAATTTGGCAAGCTGAATGCATTCTGTACTGTACAGGAGACACCATACGGAGGAGATTGATTGACAATGGTCTACAGTCCCTTAGCCAATCAGGATGCAGAAGATGACGCGCGGGCTCTCCCTTAGCCAATCAGGACGCAGAAAACAATGCGCTGTAAGAAAAAAAGCATGCAAAATTGCACTAAAAAAATCCGCGAAACTGCAAGGCCGCGAAAGGTGAACCACGTTATAGCGAGGGACAACTGTATACCAAAATAAAATCTATCAGAGCATAAGAAATTGAGAAAGCCGATAGTCTCATGGTCCACAGAACATTACTGCAGCTTCACAGCAAGCATTTTCCTGAACAACTGACGGAGCTGGGGACTTGTTTTAAAATATAGAAAAGAAGATAAAGATAAAAATCTATTACAGTAAAGTATAAACATCTATTACTGTAGAGTATATGAAATAGCCACTATTGGTACTCAGTCTCTTCTGTCTTGACGATGGGGCCACATGGCCTCATCCACGTCGCATTCAACATCCTCTCTTGCAATGCAAAGAGGGAAAAATCTTCTTGCATGCCTCAATCCAACCTTGACATTCCTCTGAACCTATTTCTCACTCTCATCTGCCTTAGACCTCTTCCATCCATGTTGGCAAAGAACAACACAGATGCTGCACCTTTTAAGGCCTGCAGACTGATTGCTCATTGAAGATTTGTGTGAAGGGGTCTCAAACAGGTGCTTCAGTGATTTCATACAGATGCAAGTAGTTTCTAATAGTTAGGAACAGATGGTTTCTGTTTGGTTACCATAGCTAAAACAATGGAGTTTGGACTGCTTGAACGACATCTGCTGACAATAGATAAGCGAGAGATGGCACTCTGAGGCTGAGAGATAATATGTTTGCACAATGCCTTATTTATATTGTATTTTTATCACTTGTTTCTTTCTTCAGTTTTTATTTGATCTGATATTTTTAATTAAAAAAAAAATAAATCTTGAATACATACATGTAGTTTCTGTGTGACTGTATGAAAATTGATTGTGCAATTGACTGGGATGCAAGGGGGTGCCTGCTAAGATCTTGCCTAGGGCATCAAATTACTCAGGGCCGGCACTGGTCCTAGTGACTTAATTACCCATTCATCCAACATGCTAAAGATTTGCTGTTAAATGTAATGTTCATATAGTGAGCCCACTGTCTCAGGAATCTGAATCTAATGCAAATGTACAGTGCCAATGCAAGGAGTAATGTTTTTTTAGCCCAAGTGAAAGTTTACGGGTGGGTGGGGATTGTGTTGATGCTTGCCATCTATTTCGAATCAGCCCTCGCAAGTACTTTTTTCAACTTAACAATATATTTTTCACAGTTTGCTATGGTTTTGTTGTGACAAAATAGTGCAAATAAGTCACCTCCTGTGCAACAGCATTGGTTTGTAGAAACTCAGTTGTTATTGTCACCCAGAAAGACAGCATGTCACTGCTCAAATCAATGTGACTAAATAGCAGCAAAGGGACAGTAATTTCAATCACTGTTAATATGAAAATATGTGTGTCATAATGTCTCACAATCATTCATGCAGAGGACATACAATAGAATTCCAGCTTGTTTACTAAAATAATCCCCCATGTCCCAGTTTAAAACAAAAATCTCTTCAAAGTTGCCAGGATCTTTATTCCTACTGCATTGTCAGTCTATTTCCATGTTCTATGGCTCTTTACTCACCTGTAACTTGAGTGTCTGTGTTGAGGATTGCTTGGCTTTGGGGAATAGTGCAAGCAAAAGCAACTTTTTTCCTCTCCGGCCAATCTTTCTGTAGCATAAGGCAAAGCCCTTTGCCTTTCAGATTGCACAGTGCAACCCTTACTGAAAGGCTATTATTAATGGAAAGGTCAAAGCAGGGTGGGTGGTGAGATAGTTGCAAGGAGATACTGTCAGTTATCTCCCCTTCACTGTCCAAGGCCAAGGGAAGGAAAGACGAAAGGAGCAACCTCATAGAGGAATTATAGCAGAGTATACCCTGAACTGTGAGTAATGTTGATGTGCTTAAAGAGGACTGAATTTCCATACATCTACTCCTTGCTGGCAAATTGACAGTTCCCATATGATGATTGCAGCTTATTTTATTTAACAACAACAAAGACAATTTTTGTTTTCGAGAGTGCTCTCAGATGATCCATCAATATTAAGCTGCCTCTGAAGCTATTAATTACTTCCTGGGTTTGACTGTAAAAAATCTTTCACTGGCACTAATAAGAATAAATGGACACATCCATGCAGTCAGCTGCCGCATGCTTTATGTTTGCTCATTATTTGTTCCAGTAATTAAACTACAAATTCCAGTAGCTATTCAGCAAAAAAGATTAGATAAGGACCCCCCAACACACACACACCAAAAATGACATGATACGCATAATGATTTCTCTGTAGTACATTTGTTCTACTTAGGCCCTGTTTACACGAGGACGCTTGCGGGTAAAACGACAAAATATTTTATCGGAAGTGCCTTTCGTTTACACGGTGACGGCGTTTTTGGGGCTTAAAAACGCAAAAATCTGAAACCACCCTCCAGAGTGGAAAAGTTAAATACGCTCCGCTGCAGCGTTTCCGTGTACACTGGCAAAACGCAAAACTCTGCTCAGATCTGCTCACGTCGCGTATGCGTTTACGTCACACACATGCGCCAGTACACCACCTAGCCGCCTGGCATGCATACCCAATCGAATTCCACACACTTTTGCGTCACCGTATGCACGCAGATTTCCTCCCGAAAATGCTCGTCTAAACGCGGAATAAAAAGTGAAGACGCGACGCCACTTTTGCGTCTTCTGTTCAGACCGTCATCGTGTAAACCTAGCCTAAAATTCAAAGAGAACTCCAATGATTCACTGATTGCTTCACCAAGAAGGCGTATTGACATTCACAGGAAATGAGAACATGAGATAATGGTTGTTTTGGGAAACATTGCAGCCATGGAAACTAGGAGGTATAATTGTTCAAAACAATTTGCTGTCTCATATGCCAATGGATATTATAGCATCTTTACTGTATATAGGTCTGAAGGAAAACTAAACTAACTTGATGGCTGCTTTTTCAGCCACCACTTTCATCAGCACTGGATATGACCTGAATTTCTGAATGACATCTAAACTTTCTAAAGTTATCTTTTCCTTTTGTAAACATTCAGCCACCAGCAGACATTTGTCTTTGTTTTTTTGAGCATTTTCCCTTACTGCCTCACTTCTTTCAGGCATTTCAGGGATCCTCATTTTATATACAGCCATCTATTTTAACTGCCTTGACAAGGTTAATGGTCTCATAAATGTCTGTGTCTGAGAAATCCCGTGGGCAAGATTTCTTCACTGGAGGAATTTCAAGTTTTGTTTGGCACTGACTGGTGCAGGGGGGTCCCCTGCTTTGATCTCAGTAGTTCAGTTAACAGGATGCTGAAGGCATGATACAGGGAATGGCAGTCCTCTGCTCTATTCAGACCTATTTGTGTCAAGGTATTGAGTCACAATGCATCATGGGAACAACTGAAGTGCTCTGTCAATATGTTTGTGCTATTCAGTCACTATGCTTTTGGGAATAAGTAGATTATACAAATAGGTTGCATTGTATTAAATCACTCAACTGTGTCTTTCTGTCATTGGTAAAGGGATAAACAAATATGAATAGGTTCCCTCTTTGGTGGTACATTAATTGTGTTAATTGAGATTACATCTCCTCATGGTTGCCTAATTTTCACGACATTGTACTAAATGTCGTGCAGTTTGAAACAACCATTGTTCCAAAAATGATATAATTGTATGAAAAGGGTTTTCACAGAGAGAAAAATAAACATCGTGAAATCCCCTCATGGTTTCATATTTGCATGTTTTTGTATATGTAGAACGGGGTGGCACTCATGCATTAAAAGGTTAGGTATGTAAGGCATAATACCATACTACTAATACCTCTCACCTTCATTAACTGCAATACTTTGGCTTGTTGAATATGACAGGAATAGCCTGTAGCATTTAGATTTTCACTTTAATCAAGTGTTCCAGTCAGGAAAGTGTTATGTGCCTGTTAATACATTCTTTTATTTTTGTTGTATACATTTTTACAAATCTGGCTTGAGGCAGGCCATCACTGGGCAGATAAGCACAATCAGGTTTCTAGTGACAACTGCCTTTTCGACACACTAAGCTTCCAGACTCCCTCTGGCCCTCTCACACCATGAATTGCTTCACCATGGAACCACTTTGAGGAGAATGACCAGAGTACAGGGAATACAGATGCAGCACTTCAAGAAGTATCACCTTGGATTCAACCTTGTAGCTGCTCTTAGAATAAAACAACTCATCATTGGATGACAAAATGGGAGATTTGGGGGCAGCATCAGTAGTCACTGACTGTAAAGATCCAGATTATGCATCCTTTTTTTAAAGGTGGATGAGAAAATAAAGATAAATTTAAAGATACATGCATTTCATATTGAACAATTCCTCATATGATCTTTAACTCTATATTTTTATTGTCTCACTGTCATTGTAGAAGGGCTCTCTGAAATGCTGGAAATGATTCTTCACTTCTTATAAGGTGGAGCTGATGTTTTGAGTGACTTTTCACTGACTTGACATGAATTGGAATTGTAGACATTTCAGCCAGAAGCACAAACTAGACCTTTTCTATAAATAAACTGCATTCTTTTGTGTATGCATTGTTTTGCTGTATTTGGACTGTCGTGCAAATGACTGTGCAATGTTATCTTAAGTTACATTATGTTACATTATTAGGTATTACATAGCTTGAATTAAATTAAAAAAACAAAATGACCACCTGAGGTTTTGTCTGAGTATGGCAGCTCTGGCTTTAAGAAGTTCATCAAAGTGGAGTTTAAAATCTGTTGGATGAGCAGTGTGTGATAATCCAATTTCATAACAAGGAGATTAACATTTATGTGAATATTGCTATGAGTTTATGCACATGCACATTACATTTACATTTAGGGCATTTAGCAGACACTTTTGTCCAAAGAGACTTACAATAAGTAACTTTTTCACAAAGAAAGAAACCGCAACATATCACCATCGATAAAATAAGAATGAAAAAAAAGAAACAGTTTTCAAGCCCTCATCTGAGCATCGTAGCTACTATTTGTCAAGGATACCATAAGTAATAAGTGCTAGGAAACATACAAGTGCATATATGTTTTTTTTTTGTTTTTTTTTCTAAGAAAAGGGCAGTCATGCTATGCGGGGTCGAGTCTGAACACATGTGTCTAATTTATCAAGAATGTAACTAGCTTTTTAGGCTAAATTGTTATGATGGATCAGAAACAGCAAACAAAAAACAACAACAAAAAGAACTAAAGAAGCATTTCACCGGTGGGAACATTGATCTTTATTGAAAGAGGGTCATATTTGTAGTAAAAATGTAACATCATTTTTGAATTTTGTGCTTATTTGACTGAGAAAAGGCAGAAAGTGACTTTAGGGCGCATTTGTATGAAAGACAACAACTCCCACAATGCACCACAATGCACAGCTCTGCAAGCCACTCCCACTAATCCGGCACACCACACATATCTCCGTCCGCTGTAGATATTTCGTCGCGAAGAAACTGGCATCTCTGGAATTTACTGCAGCAGACAGAGTCCAGTTCGGTGTCCATAGGCGCACAGCGAGAGCACCGGTACCACCAGTCCGCCCCTGCTCGAGCCAGTCCGGGACAGGCAGGTCTTCTGCCTCGGCTGCAGCAGCCGCCGCAGCCGAGGCAGAAGACCTGCCGCCTCCATCTCCCTCAGCTGCTCGTCGCTGTATTGTGGCTCGTACAAGTAGCCACGAACATCTGACTCGAGCATCACGGTCTCGAAATCACTCTCTTCGTTGTCTGAAATATCATATTGCATACCGTCCGCCATCGTGGGTCAAACCTGGCTCTACAGCGTCTGTTCGCTTAGCGTCCAACAAAGATGGCGGCTATGTATTTTCGTTTCTGCAAGTGAAGTCCCGCCCACTGGTCTGTGATAGGTCTGTAGCGTGAGTGGGTCCCACCTCGAGCCCCCACCCTTGGAAAAATGAGCGAAGCGTTTGTAGTCTTACGACCTCGACACAGATATAGGACTTCCTGCTTTCAATGACGTAAAATGACGATTTTTACATCATTGAAAGCAGGAAGTCCAACACTGAAATCTCTAGTTCTCCCGTCTCAGGGCAAACTGAGGGAATGATGCACGACCATTCAAAAACAAGACTGTTTTCCTGAAGATACAAAGCTTAATGCAAATCGGTGAAGTGTCCCTTTAAAGCTGCAAGCAGCGATGAACGGGCCCTCGCTGTCCACGCGTGTCAGGGCATGCTGCCGTCGGGGTGTGCCGGGTAGATGTATTCAGGGCAAGATCCTCTACATGTTTGAGCAATTTGGAGTAGATCGCAAATTGTATGTGGAAGTTATAATGAGTTGATGAATTTATGGCGAAGCATCAAAATGGACCGCGCCACCAGGTGTAGGTGAAAGCTTTGGATAAGTTTTGTCAACAGATGCAACTTGCAAAGTTCGTTGCAAATGGGTCAAATGGCCTAGGAGGAGTTGGAAAAAGTAAGTTTATAATTTCTTCACGGTTTCAGTTTCATGTCATTCAGACAGACCAATGTGGATATATACAACACTTTGTGCTTTGAGCAAAATGTACAGGAAGTTGTTATTTAATAACTTGAATATTATTTGGAATATCAAAATTATTTTAATAACTTTTTGTCAGGAGAGTCCGCAGATGCTGTATGCAAAGTTTCGTGCAAATGGATGAAATCGCCTGGGAGGAGTTCGAAAAAGTAGGTTTACAACATTTCGCGAATTTGCGGAAAGAAATGGTAGGCAGAAATGGACGTGGCCTATATCACAAGATTAGGCACAATTCAGTTAACGCGTGGATATACGGTTTTTGAATGTGCGACAAAGTATATGTGAGTTATAAGCCAAAACGCACTTTCCTTGATTACAGCGCCACCTAGTGGTGGAAATGGAGGACGACAATAGATTATGACATATCTCGGCAGGTGTGACGTATATTCCAATTTTGGTGAGTTTGGAGGTATGTTCAGGCAGTGAAAAATGCGATCAATTGGGACACATGTTGAGACCTGCTCGGGCCCTAATAACATCTGAAGCATGTTCAGTCTTAAAGGAAAAACTTTATGAGTACAATTACAATAGAGACTTACGTGCCATTTTTCTCCTTTTTCTTCCACTGTTGATGTTGTGAGGTAGCCATGAATCCCACGGGATTAAATGCTCTTAGCAAACTATATTTAGGGCCCGAGCAGGTCTTGACCTTGACCCTATTGTTTTTCGAATGACAACTTTTCGTCCCAAATGTAAGCTTAATAGATACTGTGTAAAGGTTGGGCAGAATTTACAACATGTGGATTACTCACAATTGATGGTGTAGTAGAAGGGGGTGCAGATGGGTTGGAGGTAAGGTGCTTGAGTTGGTGGCTGAGTTGAGTGATGCTGGAACATAATACATGGAGAGACTCCTTTACATCCCTGAGCATGTGCTCATGCTTGCCAACAAGAATGCCTGGGTGTTGAGTGTCAGGTGGAGGGATTCCAGATCTGCTGGGTGCATTCTTGGTCAGATGATTCTGTTACAATTTGTAGGTGTAGTTGGACCAAGAAGCAGACAAGGCAAGGAGTAGTGTAGCAAAGCATTTATTGTTGCTTCACAGCGAGTATGAGTAGTGACAGGCACTGGATGGAGAATCCACCAGAGAGGAGGAGGAGAGGTAGCTCAGGCTTGCACTGGTGGATATCACAGAGTGTGGAGCTCAGGGGAACACAGGGCAAGGCTGTTAGCTGCTGAGGTGCCGAAGGCTGGGTTACTAGAAACGGAGCCGTTGGAAAATGACACAAGGTAGAAGACACGCAGTACTGGTGAAATCATCTGGCAGCAGGTCGAGTGAAGACCAGGGCTTATCAGAAACCACTGATTGCCAATCTGCTGCAGGTGTGTGTGTGTCAGCGACTTCGATGAGGGGAAACACTGCCCAGCCTCTCAGTGCACCTCTAAAAGCACAACAAGCACAGAAAACAAGAACACCAAAGCAAAAATCCACAATTTAAAACATTTACAATTGCTTAATAAATGGTGTAGAAAAAAGCATTTAATAGTTTAAGTGTGATATAACTATTAACTAAAGTTCAATTCAGTATAAACTTACTATTTGCTAAAAATGGTTATTATAAAGTGTTAGTGTGGTCTTCTTTTTGCAGTCTTATTTTAACCTTTTTTTTTTAACATTTTTAGTCTGAAAGTTGAAGATAAAAGGCAAAACATTAAATTACAGCAACCAGAAGCTGGTGATACAAATAACAAAGATCCCTAGGTATCCCATTAGGATGTGGTTAAGAAGTTCAATATCCTCATTTACAAATGTTCCCAACACCCACTATTGAAATCTGTGGTAACAGATGACCTATAATCCCCATTGGGATGTAAAACCCAACACAGTCAATTGTAATTTGGTGGCGCTACAGGAAAAAAATACAGCTTCTTTTGTTGGTCTTAGCAGTCTTTATCTGTCTGTTTCCAATTACAGTCCTTGAGCCCTGGGCTGACATACCCATAAGACTGTCCCTTGCCAAATTCCGTGCCTTCATTAAATATATTAATGTTGTTGCTATCCTGCTTATCAAACAAATGCCTGCCTGTACTGTTGGCCTAAAACCATAACATTTAAAAAATCATGACTAAACCATCTGTTATGTTTTTAGGTGTGATACTCAATTTTTATATAATGGCTGCAGGATCTATTCTCAAGACATATGGTAGGTAATAGAGCTGCACGATATATCGTTTGAGCATCGTCATCGCGATGTACGTGTGTGCAAAAGTCACATCGCAGGGCCTGCGATGTGACTTTTTAACCCATCCCCGCATGTTTATCTCAGGCTCCTCGCTAGCCTTCTTCCTACCTCCACCAGGCAGCCTGTCCTCCTCGGACGGATGCTGAAGCTCCGTTTTATTTTTTCGCCAGTCTCTCACTCTCTTGGGGTCGACAGAGAAACGTTTAGCGGCTGCTTCTCCCGAGTTTTCCAATGCATATTTTACAACAGAAATTTTAAATTACAAGTCGTACTTTTTATTGTTTTACTGCACCGTAGCCATGGTGATCATCAATGTGATATTGACTGACAGAAAGCAAGCACAACACATGAAAAAGGCGAAGAACAAAAACGTGCAGTGTCAGTGGTCACGTCTTCTTCCTTGATTAAAAAAATAAAAATAAATTAGACTCGGCATTTATTTGGAACCGGCGGTTATTTACCAACATATACAACTGCACCTGGCGTTTAAAGGGGACCCTGCGGTTAATTGAAACACAGCTATTATTTGGTAATTTACGGTACTCAAAGAAATGCGTTACACCCATCCCGAAACACCTTCACTGGCTCCCAATAAAGCAGCATATCCAACTTCAAGATCCTCGTCATCAATTACAAAGCTTGTCTTTGAGTTTTATTGAAAGTGCTGATCAATAAAATGCATTATTATTATTAGTATTATTATTATCATTATTATTATTATTATTATAACTGTAGAGCCTCAATACTGCAAAGATTTTAAAAAAAAGCTTATATTTAATGCCAAAGAGATACAGGCTGCAACTGTAAAAAAATATAGTAAAACCTTGGATTACAAATGTGATTTTATACATCCAAACTCATGAGAATTGTGAAACTAAGTTTTTGCCTCATAAAATGAGGTCTGTTTACCATATATTCCAAAAATAAGTGTAAAATTGGAGTTGGAGTGAAGTTGACTAACAAGGTGAAAGACAGAATTGGGTGATCATGTTTTGCTACATGCTTCACAACCAGTCAAACCAAAAAAGGGAACAGTAAACTTAAATGTAGCAATAGAAAACTAGAAGAACTTCTAGAAAACACAGTGAACTGAAAGAGTTAGAGTTTTATTAAAAATACTTGTGTCCCCCCCCACGCCTCTGAAATCAAAATTTCGTCCTTGCCTGACACACACTGTGCATGCACACTCTGCATGCGCAGTGATCCACCAATCATTAGTTCTTATTCAGTGTGCTGAAGCAGACCATGCCCCTGCACATGGAGTGAGTCGCTGGTAACAACATTGAAAAATGAGCAATGAACAAGAGATAATTGGGAAAACGACGACTTGGTGCCAAAGAGAAAAGCAACGTCTGTTATCTGGAATTATTTTGGCTACAAGAAGGATGATATTGACCAAACACGTGTTCTGTGTCGGCAGTGCCTTGCATCTGTTGTCACAACGAGAAGTAACACAACTAATTTGTTTGACCATTTACCTCGGTACCACACAATGATTTTTGGGTTTTTTTTTTGCACGTGATGCCTTGAAAATGGCAATCGTAAAACCTGACCCACGCTTTCCAGGCGTCCGACCCGATCCGCACCCGTGTCGGATAGGGCTAGGCGATTAATTGAATTTAAATTTCGATTTCGATTTTGGCTTCCCTCGATCATGAAAACAAGATAATCGTAATGAAACGATCATTCTGCCACACGCCGTCTCTTGTGTGGTAAATGCAGCGAACCCTTCCATCTCCACCTGTGCACTCCGCTCCATCCCGCCCCCGCCTGAAAATGTTCGCTTTCAGCCACGCTGGTGCGTATTGCCAGTGCGGGTTTGGAAAAAATGTGTAGAAGAAGAAGGTAGAAGATGGCAGAGAGGCAGCCTTTGGTCGGGAAGAAAGGTAAAGCGAATTCTGTGATGTTTCGAGGAGTCTGACCCGGAACAAACAAAGATATTGTGCAAGGTATGTCACGCGACCCTGTCTGCACCTCAAGGGAACACGACCAATTTATTTAATATTTAAAGTCGACACACAGAGTAATACATGACCAAGCAGAGAAGGAACAAAAAAACTAAAAAATGAAAAGCTCCTCGACTCCTGCCACCGCCACACAGTCCTCAATTAAGGACACACTATGTGTTAAAATCATGTCACCATTGTAGGAGCCGTATGTAAGTCTGTATGTGTGGTTGGTTTGTGGATGTGGACACTGCATTGGTGCGTGGGTAGGGGTGTGTCACTGTGTGATCCATGGTTATTTGTGATTGCACTCACCTGGTCTCATCAGTTGGCGTTTGAACATGGCGTGGGGTGAGCCACGGGGGTGAAATTTTCTGCTATCACATCAATTTCTGCCTCTTTTTACCTTATTAACCTTGCACGGACGTTTGCAAGCAGTTGGAAGCATCTGTGTGCTGCCGTGACATGAAAATAAAGGTGCTCCAAGAGCAAGAATCAAGCGAAGTGTGCGCGTCAACAATTTCTCCCGTGTTCAGCCCACCGCGGCTGATTGTTTTATTTATTGGTCTCAGTTAGCCGTAATAACCATTTCAGTAGAATTGCGCTGCCTGCCCTTTATGGCGAATGTCGTGGAAAAGTTGCAAGAGAAGTGTCAACAGCATTATATTTTGCCACCACAACGGATCTATGGTCGAGCCGCACCGAGATAGTGTTTGTTTATTTGCATTTTTCTTGTTTGTCAGTTCAAACTTATCGTGTTAGAAGAAATACCAGAGTTCAAAGTTCAATAAGTGCTTGTTATCAAATCAATGAATAATCGTCTTTAATAATCGTGATTACAATATCAATCAAAATAATCGTGATCATGATTTTTACCATAATCGAGCAGCCCTAGTGTCGGACACAGTACATTATTTTTCACTCCTTTCATCCAAATTGTGCGGGTCACCCGCGGGTACCCGAACCCATGCAGGACTCTGCCACACAGCTCAGTACGACGAATGCAAAGCCAGATCTGACTGTTGTCCAAAACAAAAAACTGATTTCAGTTGTTGAATAACCTGTTTATCACTCATTGTTAGTTACTTAATGCAATTATGAAGCTAAAATGTTCCATTTTAAGATGGAGACCTCAAAAGGTTCAAAGGTTTGTTTATTGTCATACAATTCACGTTTGCACATGATAGAAGAAAACATGTAGAGCCTACTCAGGTCCCAGCACAATAAAAGCAAGCAATAAAAGACAACAATAAGAATATCTCTAAAAGACAGACAGAAGCCATACTCATAACACTGACAAAAAGAGGTAAGTATGGGCTGAAATATTTGTCACTAGAAACTGAACTTGAATCATCAATATTTGAATTTGAATTGGTAAACTTGAATAATTGCATTAAAAAACTGCTTAAAATTCAAATTCAGTTCTTGCAATTCAATTTCAATTTACTGTGACTGACATCCGAGTAGTTGAGGAAGAGCAATTGAGCGCAAATAACTAGGACTCCTCTTCGGCCAATCAGCACCTACGTTTTCACCTACGTAATTTACCTTGTTGCTGACTGGTTGCTGGCTGGTTGCCACCTGCCGCGAAACGGAGGAAGAAGTGGAGACTTGGTGACCATTAGGCTGTTAATTAAGTGGATGACTCTCGTGTGCATCTCGTGGATTTCCAACTGGCCAAGACTATCCAAACTATTTCCAAATACAAACAATACAGAATCCTCGAAATGTGATTCAAATTCAGTGTTTTAATACAATTATTCAAGTGTAGCAATTCAAATTCAACACTGATGATTCAAATTCAGTTTCTAGTGGCACATATTTCAGCCCATAGTTAAGATCAGTGCAGGTTAATTGTCCACACGATAGCAGCAGTGCAGCATAACATAAAATGCTATTCAGGTCATTTGATGAAAATTCCTGTATTTTTTCATATCGCAATATATATTGCAGGGTTAAAAAAAATCGCAATGTCAGTTTTTTCCAATTTTGTGCAGCCCTAGTAGGTAGGTAATATTTCCAATGTTTAACATCTTAGTTTAATAATACATTGATAGGAAATGCAGCTACTTCTGATGGCAGGGTCCAGTTGAACACTGGTTTGGTCAGTGACATTACCAGGGGTGCCGCCAGGGGGGGAAAGGTTAGGACGATTCCAAGGACCCGGCACTGACAGGGGGCCCTTTGAAACATGGGCAACCTATACAGGGGCCCAACTAGATTTTTTTTCATGGGGCTCAAAATCCCTGGCGGCACCCCTGGACATTATTATGTGGTTTTAGGTAAAGATCATGGTGTGATGATAGTGCAGGTGTTTCCAGAACCACAAAGGGTAGGGGGGAAAAAGTGCACAGTTCTATGTAAATTATTCTCATCAGGTGACAATAACATTTAATATCAACCAGCTATTATTTAATGCTTTCTTTACTTCAGAGTCTATTCTTGCTATATGTTTTACCTCTGGCATTGTATCAGGTCTTCAATTATATCAGTTATATTCAATCTTTAATTATATCTCTATATTATATATCTTATTATAGTGAAATCACACCCAGCTAAATTGTCAGGCCAAACTTGAGCCTTTTTGTATACGTAAATGACTCGCTGCTGTAGAACCTTAAGTGTGCTGCTATCTAAATTTGCATCAATAACCGAAGAACAGCACTAGTTAATCTGCAGAGCCTGAAGAAATATCCCCTCTGTGTTACAGTTATTACTGGAGGGTAAGGGAAATCCAAATGCAGCTGATTGACTATCCAGTTGCCAATGCATGTTTGCAGTTCTAATGTCAACAGATATCACAGTGGTATCACTAAAAAAATCTTGGATGATGGTGTTTTAAGCTGCCAGCACAAATATGTTAATAAAATATTTCCCAGAGAGCTGCAGTATACACAGTGCTTCTGTGGAAGCCATATTAATGTAGATGGATGGTTCTAGTACAGAAACTTAGACATACATTACGAACTATTGTTAATGCAGGAAAGGAATACTGTCTGTCACCAAGGCAAGAAATCAAAATAAGCAGCTGTGGTGATATTTTCTTATTGCAGATTCAGGTCGCTGTGCCTGGCGGCTGAGTTCCACAGGCATTCATCATACAGAAAGTTTTTTCTCCTGTCTCCTTCCTTTTAAAAAAAATGTTGTGTGATAACTGGATGTAGGAGCAGATGGACCTGGCATGAATTTTCAACTGAGGTTTGCTGTACATTTCCTTTCACAACAAAGAAAGACCTTGATAGATGTAAGTTTTCAAAAGTTGGTGAACATTTTATGTGGAGGATCACAACTTCTGCATCACGGCATCTCTCATGAGATCATATGTAAAGCACTTTATGACTTTTGATATTTGAGTGAGATAATCACTGAAAAGATAGCCGAGTGATAGTGATATCTCAACAGTTCTCCTGCTCAGAGGCTGTGTTGACCTTTCAGTAATTGTGCTGCATAAAACAGATGCCCTTCAAGAGCAGAACATAGGGTCCTTATTTACCTGCACTGTCATGGCCTGCAGAACTGCATTACTTCCTTGCAGAGCACAACACAGTGCAGGTTACATACAGATTGCCCTCCATAGCTGTCTCTTAATGTAACTTATAATAACTGAACTTGGTTATTCTTAAGACTTTCCTATATTAACCAAACTGGATAGATGTGCTTTGTTGCTCAGTTTTTGAGAGGGAACTGAGATGAAATAGCTTATAAAAAAATATCTCAATAGATAATGTCAGCACCTTGGTATTACTATCTCATCATCATTACTACAATGTCTATTCTTTTATCTCTGTTCTTTTAACCCATTTGCTACATTTTGAGTGGTGATGGACTCATTCATGGCAGTATTCATTCAAGTTTAGGGCCTTAAGCCTTTATAGATGTTCAATATCAACCTATTAGCCAGAAGGGATGATGGCAGTGTATGTTTCTGCAAACAATGTTTTGGATGTAATAAACTGTTTTTGTTGGCACAAAAATGCCTGAAAATTATCCCCATTACAAATGTTGAAACGTAGTCTGCTCAGAAGTAGGGATGCTCCGATCAGCATTTTTGGGGGCCGATCCGATCATCGATCACAGGAATCATAAATCTGCCGATACCGATACCGATCACCGATCACAGAATGGATGGGAGAATAATAATAATAATAATAATAATAATAATAATAATCCTCAATGTCCTGTATTTACAATCTAGCCTTGTGTACCACTTAAAGTGGTAAAACCATTTGTACTAAAATAAATAATAAATACAATCAAGATCTTTATGTACCATAATCAACTTTTTATTTGTGTAAACATTACATACCCTGTCAGGAGCAATAGATGAAATAAAATAAAATTAAGCTTTTTTCCATAAGCTTTGTTGTTATATCCCTCCACAGGGTTCTCCCCAGAAATTTGTAGTGTAGTGGCACACGGTCAGCGGGGGGGTGGGGGGTAGAGAGATCGCTCCGCGGGGTGGAGATCGCTCCTCATGGGCTCCCGTAGTTCATAAAACAGCACTGTCTCGTTAGTAGCTTGGTTTTGTGGTGTCGGACCTCGTCGGACACTTGTTGTTCACTACGAGGAGACCGCGGCAGCCCACAAACACCCGCTATAATGCAGCTAACATTAAAAAAGAGTATAGCCGCGCAGCGCCACTATTCCACCATCTGGGGAGAACCCTGCTCCACCTTTTACTGTCCCTGCTGTAAGGCTCCGGACGTCTAAACGTTTCACTTACAGTGAGCTGAGTTATGAGTGTCTTTGGGATTTGTTTTGCCCGGGCTTGTTTCTCATACTCACCGTATTCTGTTGCGTGGCGCGTTCTCAAATGCTGTCTCGGGTAAAAAAAATAATAATATAAACATATTTATATGCGATTGGCTTTTCTGATCTGCACTTTGAGAGCCCATCGATCAACCTGTTTAGGGTCCATATCGGCCGATGACTATTGGCGGCCGATCGATCGGAGCATCCCTACTCAGAAGTATTTTCTCCTGTACTTCCACCACCATACCTTCTACCTCGCGACATGTAATTCAGGTCATAAAGTCATAATACGAACATAACATGATATTGTAGAAATGTCAATGTGGTACATAGAAATGTGAACATATCCATGGTTTGCAGAATCGCTGTGTGCCAACATTTTATTTTGCCTTTGCCAACAGGACTGTCAGTATCAGTTATATTTTAGGAAACAGGAATCGAAACTTACACTTTAAGGGGGAAACCTAAATAAGGACCCAAACACAGACACACATGGGAGGCAGGATTGGAAGAACAAAACAAATACAAAGCTGAAATACAAAAAAAAAACAAAAAAAACAGGGAAACTAGACAAACCAAAAATGAGTCACAAGTACCAGAAACAAAGTATCAACTACAGGCTGAAACAAAGTGCTAACAAAAGCAAAGTACAAAATCAAAAGAGAAAACCAGAAACCAAAACTAGAGACATACCAAAAGGGAGGCACGAGGCGTCACTGGAGGAAACACTGGAGCCAACAGAAGAACACTGGCAGATTTTGGCCAGGGAGCCAACGGGGGAACACCCAGCGTCGCCGCTCCCACCACGCGTATCACGTGCTGTGAGTAGGAACCAAGTGCTGAGGGGCAGTGATGTGCACAAGGGGCAGTGTTGGGCAGTAACGTCGCTACAAGTAGCGGCGTTACTAGTTTAACTACATTTCTCAGTAGCGTGGTGGTAGCGTGGCTGTTTTCTGAATGAAATAGCTTTCCGGTAGCTTAGCTCTTTTATTGACCGAGTAGCGCGGTAGTGTCCACACAAGCTACATTTTTACGATGGCAGATAGTGAGGAGGACGGAGACGAATTGATCCCGAGGGATGCAAAAGACAAACTTAAATAATAAACAAATACAGTAACGTTACATATAGGAGGTAAGGTGGTGGGGAAAAAAGGGAACAGACAAACATTTGAAAAGTTTACATTACTCTAAATTATTACTTTTGTCATTTTTAACCAGCACAGGGTACAACAAGAATGCAATTTCTACAAAACCAAAGTATGGTGGTAAGTCATAATTATTAGCTTAAAATGTACGTAGATATAGCTACTAGTACAGAGTGGGCCTAATAAAAATACCACTTTTGAGACACTGGTTGATGGATAGAGTACTTTATTAATCCCAAAGGGAAATTAAAGTGTTACAGCCACTTGACATAAATCAAAGTACAAAAACAATGAGGTAGGTAAAAGAAACAAATACAAAGGCTGAATTATATACAATAACTAAATATCACATATAAATAATAAAGCTGAAACTAGAACACAGACTAGAGAAACTTAACAAAAACTACAACTATAATATACTATTTGCTGAGTATACACTGTTTAATTATGTTAATATGCTACAGTGTAGGACGCTGCATTAGTGCAAGTCAGGTGGATATTGCTGTGGTAGTAAGGGGCATGATTGTCCATGATGCTAGAATTAAGTGTGCATTGACAGCTGAATAACACAATATACAAAATAGTTAGCACAGCTTAATGTTTGATAAATAACTGAATGTAACATTTTTGCCTGCTTATCTGTCTGATTGACAGTTCTATTGATCGCTGTGATAGCTTTGACTTGGAATAAAGTTGTTCCAATATAAAAAGAAAAATAGCTTTGATGTAGTTAAACTACTTTTGCCATGTTGCTGTAGTTTAGCTTGCTACATTTCTCTGGGGGGTAGCTTTGGTGTAGTGAAGCTTAATTTAATGTAGAGTAACTTGTAGCTTAGCTCACTACACTTTCCAAGAAGCTTCCCCAACACCCTCTTGGCCCAATTGTTGAAAAACGCGTGCTAAAGTGCCCTCCTGGGAACCAAAAAAGCGTGCCAAAGTGCCCTCTTGTTTGGCAAAACACACTAAACTGCCCCCTTGGCTGGTTAAAACATAATAAACTGCCCTCTTGGGAGCCAAAACATGCGCTAAAGTGCCCTCTTGGAAGCCAAAACGCCTGCTAAAGTGCCCTCTTGGGAGCCAAAATGCACGCTAAAATGCCCTTCTTTTCGCCCCTGCCCTTCAAAAAGTCTGTGCAAGCCACTGCTAGGGGTCAGCAAAAATAGCCTAATGAAAAATCATCATAGTCATAATAATTATAACGCCAATATTATTTCAGTGTTCAGCACTTTTTAAGCATGTATATCACAAAACAGGCAGAACAAGAGATATATTTAATTGCTCAGGAAAGTAGTAACGATGGTAGCCCCCCCCCAAAAAAAAACAAAAAAAAAAACACATACACGCTCAACTTCCTAAACTCCCTGTGGGTGCCCTCCCCTATCTCAGTGGTCTGTTGGATTGTGCCTCAACTTGGAAATGGCCTCAAAGAGACAGCAGGAGTCAGGAGCAGAGAAAAGAAAGAAGAAGAAAGAAGAAGAAGCTGCATCACTTGCAGGTAAGTCGATGTTTAATCATTCTTAAATAAGGGAAATGTGCTGCTAATGTGATGGTTAGCCCAGCATACACCTCGAACTAGCTGACGTTATTGCTAATGTTAGCAAACTCAAATTATAGTTATAATAAATATAAGTTATAACTTAGGTGCAGGCTAAATTGAGATTTTACTGTTAAACATTATCTATGCATTTATCTATGACGCCAGCTAGCTGTTACTTTACTTTAGATATTGAGCAGTAGTTTATGGTTTATTTTGACGTGACGATGGTCAATACTTTCTCAGTAACAGTTAGCAGTCAGTGCACAAGGTAGGCTAACAATTCCTCTTGCTTTAGACCATTTATTACTGTGTAGCGTGTGGTTAATAGTCTTTAGCCAGGCATTTAGCAAAGTTTACCTAGCATAGTGTCATTTGAGAATGTGTATTTGGCATTTGCAATGCATAACAAATCCACAACCATCTTTAGGATTGTCATTCAGTAGGATTCAGCAGAATGTAGGCTACAGTCTCTCACACAAATTAGGTGAGATGTCGGATGTGCAGTGGGAATGGCAGTGAAGTCTGAAGAACTCTGAGTGTCACTGCTACAGCTAGCTTAGTTACATCTGAAAGAAGCTACATGACAAAATGAACTGGTGTTTTGATTGCATTTATGTCAGGATGCAAAAGCATGGACATCATCTGCCAGTGAAATAGAAAAACTTTTTGTAGTAGACAAAATGCTCTCGTAACCATATTTAAGTTGTATTCAATTAAATAGTATAATTATGTTTAAGATTCAGAAATGCAGTCTTGTGTAAGGTGTATAATTTTGCTTATTCCTGTAGATAAAATATAAATATAAAATGTTATTATGAATGATATCAAGCAAACATTATTGTTGAACTGTGTGCAATATTGCAACTCATTCTATTATGCTTTTATATTAGATTAGATTAGATTTATCAAACAGTTGATAAATAAGTCATAAAGGTGGAGAGCTCCTTGGCTGCATGCTTTCAATTGTAAATGTTAATAATTTTTTTTCGGTTTAAGAGTCTTTGTTTGAATATTTTGTTTCTTTCTATACTGATCCTTTTTCTTGGTATTTCTAAATTAATGCAGGGTCAATGCTGAGATACATACAAGGAGGAGCAGGTGGCCAAGAGGAAGATAAAGATGATGAGCAACCATCTTCAAGCAGTTCAGGCACACATCAACCCCAGCCGGCCAGCAGGTCTGTAGACTCCACAACAGTACCAAGCCCTGATCAACCACCCTCAACCAGCAGTTTAGGGATAGATACACAGCAGAGAACCACCACCTCTGAAAGCAAAAGTCCTGTCATTGAGAGTCCATCAGCAGGTGACAATGTAGAGACCTGTGTGACCTGTTCTGTGTACTGTGTTTACAGAGTTGATTTTCCTTTTTCGTTTTATTGTTCTTAGGTGTTACATTGTGATGCTGCTATTGTGTTATTGGTATTGAGTTATATGTTTGGTAATAAAAAGTTAAACTGGCAAAAATAAATGTTTTTTTTTTTTTTTGTGGGGGGGCATTATAAAGGGATTATGCTTAGAGCACCAAAGCTGAGTCCATCTTTTTTAGGTCAGTTTGTTCTGTTATACTTTAAGGGGGAAACTAAATGGGGATCCAAACGCAGACACACACAGGAGGCAGGATTGGGAGAACTAAAATTGAGCTTTAATAAATGCAAAGCTGAAACAAAGTGTTAACAAAAGCAAAGTACAAAATCAAAAGAGAAAAACAACCACCAAAACTAGAAATATACTAAAAGGGAGACAGGAGGAAACACTGGGAAAGAAGCTGCTTGAGGTGAACACAGAGGAAGACAGACCAGGACGGACACGAGCTAACAGAGGCTAACACGGCTAACACAGAGAAAGTTGGAAACAGGCACAGGACATCATGGATGGGAAACAAAACAATACAGAGGATGCAACTCAAGAGGGCATAGTTTTCAAAATAAAAAAGGAAATGTAACAGCTTTCAATTTCTGCATTTTTGTATTAACCTTTTCAGGAATTGTGCAGTCAGAATTGTGCACTCATCATGTCTATTCATACACACTGACTGTGATTCCTTTCAGACCACAGGGAGTGCAACAGGAAGTGGTGGAAGAAGCGTGAGGATACAGTTTATGTCAGACTTGTAATATAAATCTGTAATAAACATAAAGAGAGAAAGAGATGATATTCATGCACATTATGAGCTATGGCAGTTATTTAGCCATTAGCTTGAAAAGGTGGAAAATACACATTGCGGACAGTTTTGTTTCTCCGTGTTTCTCCATATGACAGGCTGGTTAGTAAACTGATACATTTTATCATCAGTGCTCAGAGCTGACACTCAGTGGAAGACAGTGATGCACTGGCAGCTGTAAGAGACAGGACATATCTGGTAGTGAAATATATCAAAGGTAAATATTTTTACTAAATTACCATCTTAAAAAAGAACCCTTGAACATCACTGTGTTAGGTAAAAATGCACCAAGAACAATCAAACGTGCTTGATCTCCCCTGGGGTTCATGACCATGTCAGTCAGGGTCAAACTGCTATAAAGGATGTGTCAGGACTTCGAATGAAGACAGGCAGGGTCATGCTACTACAGATCCTTTCCAGTGGTGAGAGTCAGGCAATCCAGTGCACAATGAGATCCCCTGGTGCCTGAACTCTGAGCAACTCGCCTCAGCCAAGCCTGTAATTGATATTTGTCAGAGGAAAAGGGTGGTCCATGTCAGCTCCAAAGCTGCAGGGAGATGGAGAGAGGCAGAAGGGCAAGTTTGAAGCTTCCGATAGTGGTAGAAGGTGCCTGCGAGGTATTGCACAACAAGCCTGTTGAAATGTGCAGAGCAATGTGCTTTGTCATTAATGTATTTATTCCTGCTTTCTTCATTGCTATGAAATGTTATGGTACACTTTTAAACTTGTGACAGTCTTCTGCTGTTCTAGCTCTGTTTAGTTTCTAGTAGTGCATATATCATATGTATCATGAGTAGTACTGCTATTAATTGTACAGTTAATAATACTAGCGATGAGAGTACATTTGAAGCAGTGCTTTCCCCTAATGTTAAGCAAGTACATTTATTGCTATTCAAAGCTTTTACAGTTAATGTGAATATCCGAGACATGAAAGCAATATTGTAGAAAGAAACCTGCTGTTATTTGGGTAAAGATAACACAAATGCAGAAGGTCCCACCAGCGGTAGCAGAGTGAAAAGTGGCAGTTAAAGTGAGCTACAAAGGATACAAATTGATTTCAGAACTAATTGTATTGTTATTCAACAGGAGAGGATACTCTGAATGTAAATGAATTGGAAAATATAGCCATAAACTTCTCGTCCGTTGCCACAACAGATCTGTAACCACACCGCATAGCTGATGAGAAATAGTTTTTTGTTGAGAAAAATATGTATCTTAAATTGTCTGTGTTGGAGAATGAATATAATCCCATAGGAGTTGGCTACTCCTGCTAAATTCACATGGTGGAAAGACTGAGTACTCATACATAGCAGTGGGAACAGCAGTACTGGAGGTGGTAGTATTACCAAGTAAAGCAATAGTAGCAGTGACGGCTGGTGGTGATTTTGGGTGGGTGGGCTAACGAATGCATTGCATTTATCAATACTTCACACAGCAGCACCACATCAAGTTGCAGCAACAACAGTGTATGTTTTGTTATAGAATCAGAAGCAGAATCAGAAATACTTTAAAGGTCCCATATTATGGTCATTTCTGCTTCTTGATATGGTTCCTTGAAGTCTAAATGGAATGTTAGTAACATGCTTTGGTCGAAATACACTGAAGGATTGAGCACAGCAGGGTTCTTGAAACACCAGTTTCACAGCCCTGCTCCAGGCTGCCGGTTTCAGTGCCTTTCCCTTTGAATGCTAATGAGCTACTGCGCGCCGCCCACGGTACCGCCCACCTCCTCCTGCCTGCGGAAGACGTGAGGATGGCATCATGTGACCACGGCAACGGCTGAGTTTCTGGGAGTAATGGCTGCCGGACAACAGACTGCGGTCCGACCCAGAACAAGAGGCTCCAGAAGAAAGTAAGCAGCCAAGAATAAACATTGGTGTTTCTCAGTGGTCAGTAGTTAAGTTTGTTACCTCGACATTACTTTTATGTTACTGCAGACTAACGAAAGTTTTACGAGCTTACTGGCCGTCTGCCCCGCGTTGTTTCAAATAACAGCCCCCTTCTCCTGCCTCGAGTGTTTACATCATGAAGCTTAGCTAAACTTTGGCTAGTGTTTACTGCTGTTCAGTTGCAGTAACGCGGATGCAATTCAGCAACAGCCATTACAAGACACAAGCGTAACCCCATATTATTATTTACATTTATGTAGCCAGGTAAGTTGATTGAGAACCTCTTATTTGTAGTGACGACCTGTAATTAGCTACTGCCAGAATTGTCAAGTTTTCAATAATCACAGTTGCCTCCCATCACCTCTCTACTGTCAGAATTGTTTTTTGTTTTTTTTACCAGTTACAACGGTTTATAAACTTTAGATATATTAACAAAGAAACAATGCGACGTGATTAGCGATTATAGTTTACAATGGATAATACAAATTCTGCATAAAAGTAAGTGTTCCTGTGGCAATTGTGTACAAATTCCTACATAACCTGGGAATATCTGCTGTATGGAAATACCACAATGAAGTGTGAACACTGGGCAAACATGGTTGTCATTTTGCTGTCTCTCTTTTCTCTAATCTATTGTCACTCACTTACCTTTCATAATTTCTAGGTTACACGAAGACTACAGCAGCATCCTGATACACCATCATGCATGGTGGACCCTCCTGGCCTGGAACCTGTCTGCCTGAATGTATCTGCACTGCAGCATGCACTGAACATTTATCGGACAGTCTATGGATCCTTACATCTGAGGGGAATAGTGCAGTCAGCTTTTAGTCACATAAATACTATTCATTTATCGCAAAAGTGTTATGATGAAAAGTACATAACTGATTCCTCTATCTTACATTGCTTATAGTTTATCTTTTACTTATTACCATGAAAATTACATATCAAACAATGAAAACACAGAACAGTTAGGAAAGATGTTTTATTCTAAGAAACATTTGTAAACATGTGTTGACATGAATGACATAATAACAAGAAGAAGAAAATATAAAGTGAAACAGTTTGACTGTATATATCAACTTCAATATCAATATGAAAATGATAACAAAGAAAGTATCTAGTTGCCATGGGTGTAAACATTCAGTGCTGACTTTATATTGAATTGTGTTCAGCCAATATAGCCTACATAAGCTTTGTAAGGTGGTGCTGGTGCTCTCTGGGGAGGAGAGTGAGAGTTGTGCTGCCCGTCTGTGTGGTCTGAGAGGTCTTCAGGGATTATGAGTTTCAGCACCTCCTTCACATATGGGGCAGGGTCCTGGAAAACCTTCTTGAAGATCAGGTCCAACAGAGCATCACCGCAGTCTGCAGTGCAATAAACAAAAATGTATGTTTACAGGAAAATGCAGTAGAACCAAAAAGCCTTGTGCTGTACTGTTGTGAAGTTTCTCTTATGTCTCCTAATTACTTCTTATTTATACATTCTCCTTATTATTTATTTTGAAAACCATCTTAAAAGAATTCTGATTTTAAGTGTTTGTGTTCAACCTTTTGTGTGATGCCTGTGTGCCCATGTTTATTTTAATTTGCGAGGTTCAAATAAAAGATTGTAAAACTTACGGAATGTCGCCTCTGTCTTCACGGGTTTGGCTCTGCACTCTTCCTTCCAGGACTTTTGAAAGCTGAGTTTGTAAAGAGGATCTCCTGATGATGTGGTGGCTTGTCCTCTATCAGCCTTCTCACTGTAATGCAGTGCAGCCAGATAGAGTCTTGAACAGTAAAAATAAAAATAAAAAACAAGAAAACAATTGCAAGAAATGGGCAAACAATTGGAAATGTTCTCAACAAGTAATCACAGTTTAATTATCCTGCACCGAATTCCCAGATATGGATAGGATAACACATGACAGCACTGTTACAGTATAATTCAAGCACTAAATGCTGCAACGCGTTACGTTACTCTAACCTGACATTTTTATTTCAGTAACAAGTAATCTAACACCTTAACATTTCCAAACCAGTGATCAGATTAAAGTTATGTATTCAAGTCACTGTGCATTACAATTATTTTGGTCATTTTCTTTAGTACAAATATATATTCTTGCTTTCTTCTTGCGTCTCGGGGAGTGATGTCACGCACGTCTGAAGTCATGTTTTGGCCATGAGGATAACTCACGTGTAACACCACGCAGCAACACAAAAATGGAGGGAGGAGAGAGATGCACGTTTTCTAGCTGTAAATATGGTAATTATTTTGAGTTATTAAAAACAAAAATCACGAATACTTGGTCAGGGGCCGGCCCGGCCGAGGATTGCGGCGGGGTCGGGCTCGGGCAGAGAATCTAAACTGTGTAAGTTAGCAAGCAACATCACACTCGTGATGCCCCGGCCTATGCCAACATATTCCAGCTTAAAAAAGGTTTTCAAATGCATTATGTTTCACAAAATCCTGAAAACTTAGACCACATTAGAGCACATTTGTATACTTACATGTCCTTGGTCTGCAAGTATTCCTTTGAGTAAAAGTCTGCCGACTACTCCTGCCTTGTACTGGCCCAAGTTGGTGAAACAGTTAGCTCAAAGTGGTTCGCACACACCAACAGTTCTTTGCCAACTTTATTTTCTAACTGAGCGGAAAAAAATGGCGGCATTTAGATAATTCCTTGGGGTGTGGCAAACCTTCACCTGGGGCGGTGCCACCAACCTAGGGGGACCAGGATTAACTCTTTGTTTTTACCTGTTTTTGGCAGTAAAAGTTAAATATCCCCAATGACCAAAAAGTAAATGTCCATATTGACCCACCAACCCCCTGTATCTGCATGAAATGGTTTGGTCCTGCCTTAGTGCACTTACCAGCAGTGGCATGCACAGACTTTTTGAAGGGCAGGGGCGAAAAGAAGGGCACTTTAGCGCGTGTTTCGGCTCCCAAGAGGGCACTTTAGCGCATGTTTTTGCCACCAAGAGGGAAGTTTATCATGTTTTAACCAGCCGAGGGGGCAGTTTAGTGTGCCTTGCCAACCAAGAGGAGGCCACTTTAGCGCGCGTTTTTCAACAATTGGGCCACAAGGGGGGGCGACACCCCCCCCCCTTGTGCACATCAACTGCTTACCAGTGACGGTGTTTAGTTTGCAGTCAGTAGATGTGCCAGAACTACAGTGATCACAATTTTGCCTAAATCAAAATCTGGTTTTCAAAAAAGGAAACAGAGGAAAGAGAGAGAGGAAAAACAAAGGAAAGGGTGCCAATGTATAACCCAGTTTTTCACCAAGAAAGGTGGGCAGCCTATAGTCTGTGAGTGGTGTTAACCTGTTTGCTTAATGTCCATAGTGAAATAAGCTAGCTATAGCTACAGACTAATGTTAGCCTACATTTCATCAACATTTAATCAGTGCTGGGAAACGTTTAGCAAGATATTCTCCTGCTCCTTTTAGCAGACTTAACAACAGATGAGTCAGCAGCACTCCAGTCTTCCCATGACTGCACCCTTCCCTGTCCCAGGGAAGCAACATTGCTGAGCAACATTGCTGAGCAACATTGTGTTCAATGACATGCCAGTTAGCATCATTGCAGGGAGTCTGGGGATTTCTCTGTCCCTATGCTCTTTTTACCATTACAAAAAAGAAGATGAAATATTTATTGATGACAGAAATTCAAACACAAATATTTTCTCACATAATGATCAATGAGGCAGAGTATAATTAAAATAAACATGTTGTTTGAACAGATACGTCAAGTGCATCATCATCAGCAGCAGCAGCTGTCTGTCAGCCCCCTATAAAATAAAAATAGCCTATAATCCATATTTTTTTCAGAATGATTTTCATGTATTAAAAACAGTTCTGAAATAAAAAGAGCATTTGCATGTTTATATATAATATAGTTCAAATTCAGCTATCACTAATAGGGGTGGGCGGTACTGCAAATTTTGGTATCGATCCGATACCAAGTAATTACAGGGCCAGTATTGCTGATACCGATACTGCTACCGGTACTTTTTACTTGAAAATTCCTGATGATTGAATGATTTGGTACTTTTGCCTCTAATTAGCTGATCATGGTTATGATAATAATAAGTTGCAGGACAAAGATTTTAGCCAAATAAGAAAACAATATTTAACATAATTAAATCTATAACCTATCTGCATGTAGCCCAAATAGGAATACTAATGTTCCTCCAACAGATACACAAAAGGGTAATCATATTCTGCCATAATACTTCAGAGTGAACCTGAGTGAGCGGGTGAGAGAGGTGGAGAGGAGCGCTGCACATCAGGACTGAGAGAGATGCTGCGATCAAACAAACTCTGTGAAGAAATACAAGTGATTTGCTGAAGAGAAACTACAACAAAAATATCGATCTCACCGAGCTAGTATCAATCCGATACCAATACTCACCTTGGTATCGATAGTATCGATACCAAGGTGAGTATCGATAGTATCGATTCGATACTATCAATATTTGGATCGATCCACCCACCCCTAATCACTAAAGAAGAATGTTTGGTCAGTATTTTAGGACTTTCGCCCCCCTGCTTTGCAGTAAGAACAGAGGAGAACATTTCTGGTGCATGCAGACTGTGTGACTCAGTACAATTCTCAATACAATCAGAGAAATGTTTATATTTTCTGGAAATCAGAAGATTAAATCGCAACGACCATATAGCCTCATATATGTATTTGTTCGCCCCAAATCCAATGCCACCACCTGTGAGTCTTTGGTTGTGGAGGTAAATTAGACCTGCATGCGGGACTACAAGGGAGACAGTGAGCAGTAACCAAGTAACTGTCATGTTGTTCTTTTCAGAAATATGAGAATGATAGTCAAATATCATTAAAATGCATAGTGTTATATAAAACGGCATCACATATTTTCACCGGCCTGTACAAGGGCCCAATGAAAAGAAATGTAATTGGGCCCTTGTACAGGCCAGTGAAAAAAAAAATCCCTGGCGGTGCCCCTGAAGGGGACACTCCTTTAATAGCATACCTACATTCAGTTCACAATCATTATTTTATGGAGTCACAAACAATACTGAACACTGAAAATTGGCATTAAAACCACCAGATCAAATCCTGCATGACACCAGAGTCGCCATCTTGTGAAGTTTCACATACAGGGAAGGGATTTCTAAAAAAAAAGGCATGACATGGCAAAAATATCAGACCTTTCTGCTGTTAAGTGCTTAGTAGGTAGTGTAAGCTTTAAGAGCTTTTTCACTGAAAATGTCCTCATGCCGCCAAAAACAAAGCTGTGTAGAGAGAGTGAACCAAAACAGTAAAATTGTGGGCTGGAAAACCAAAAGTATCAGTTGAAATCATGTTACAAGTCTTTATAGAGCTGAGGCTAGGTGACATAAATTTCACTCTAAACTTGTTTGTTGTTGTAAAATAGTAGCACTGTTTATTTGTTACAGCACAAGTTAGTGTTATGACTCATAACAGTGCTAGTGCAGGGACTTTGAAAGTCAGTTACAAGTGAGGGCGCTGAAGTCTATATGATGATATCATTGTAAATGGTGTGCAACACACATATTTTTTGTATTCATTTGAATGGCCAAATAAGAGAGAACATTTTTGCTAAAGCAGATGGCAAATTTAACACCAACATACTATAATAAGCAGCCACGTCACACAACAACAACAAAGAGATGAAGATGGAAACTTAACACTGTGAATTGAGTCACTTGAGTTAGGAGATTATTGGTGGTCAGGCTTTTCAGAAGCGCATTTTTGCGCAGGTCAACTCTACTTCTCTGCTCTTTTCTAATTACACAAAAAGCTGATTTTCAGAATAAACTCATGACTTTATACAGAATGCAAGTCATACAAGTGAAACAATCACGCATACATTGCAAAGTCTTCATTTGTAAAACTAAGAATTAGGCTGTTTGTTAGTCCGTTCAAAAAACAAACCTTTTTACAGAAAGATTGTGGTCATTGGTGATGGAAACCAACTAGGACATAGTACTTAAATATTATTTTCTAATGTTCAAGTCAGATGCTGTGTACATCCATTCACCACTACCTCCTCTGTCAGACTTTTCACATAAGTTTAATAAGAAAATTGAAATACTTCCTGCATTGCCAATGAATAAAGGTCACATTTTAACCCCTTTAACAGATGACTAATGCTGATTTTCGAGAGAACACAGTGTTTATTTAAACGACCCTGAGTGGCTGCTTGTCTTGAAAATGTAACGTGTCATTTCTAGCTGATTGAACAAACAAGCATTGCTGTCATTTTTTCTGGTGAGAACTGTTTACAGTTCTTGTTGTACCATATAGCTATAGGCCTGGTAACAGTATTATCTGAGAGACAAGCTGCAACACAAGACAAGCTATGTTCTCCACCGCAGCGTGAAAGTCACTGCAGTTTCAATTCTCTGAACATCAACCTGTTCCATCACAAGCCTGTTTCAAATACTATACTCTCTAGAGGTCATTTTTTGTCCTTTTGCTTCCCCCCTTCTGTCATTTACAATTGAAAAAATTCAATGATGGACACACTCATGGGAAAAAAGGCTTTGGGAAGACAGCTGGCTGAATGTTGAGCACTCCCTCTGCTTTTTGCTCTATGTTGGTTGTCCTAGTTATTTCTTTAACTGTTGACCTTGTGGAAATTGCTGGTTGCTCCCTGGGGCCTCAGTGGTCCCAGTCACAGCAGAGTGCATCTCATCCACTGAAAGCCGGTTCTCAGTGGACGCTACATTAAGTGCTGCCTACACTCCACAAACCACTCACCACAGGGACCTAAGATCAGCGTGTGCTTCATAGGTCTGTGCTTATATGCATTAGACTAGGAAATGAAGCAGTTGGGCATGAGTGAGCCACAGCATCCATGCTCTAACACTTGAAGACAAGAAAGTTGTTTCACAGAGCATCTCTCTGATTTCGCCAGTATTTTCACCACATTGTGCAATAGAAATACTTTCAAAGTTATGTTTTGCATTTTGTCAGATTTTACAGCCACTTCAGCTTTTGTTTTCAGATTGATGAAGTAGTATAAACAGACTTTTAAAAAGTTTTTCTATGTCTCATTTCTGGATCCCCTGCTGCTTGTTCCTGCCTGTAACCCCTATAGGAAAGCTTAGAGGCGGAGATGATTTGATGTCATTAAGAGAGAAACTATGAAAAAAAGTGAGATTGTGATTGGCTGGATTATGGATAGGCACGCCTGTGACAGGAGCTTCCATGATGGGAGAGGAAAGGTGATCTGCAGACAAGAGGCAGGCAGAGAAACACATTTATGTCAATGGCAATCTCCCCTGGTGTTTTATTGTCCCTTTCACAATTAGAGCAGAGCAGAGCAGATAGCATCAGAGTAAGGTTGGTACAGATAGAGGCTCATCTCTTTCTAGGCTCTCATTCTTATTACTAATGACTGCCTTTGATACATATTGAAACAATGCACTCAGTAGTTGAAAACCATTTTGATTAAGTCATACAATTGCATCACAGTGCCAGTGATATGCTGGTCCTACAAGGATCACTGATATCTCATATACTTCAGTATTTATATGTGATATCTTATAGGGAATAATCTAGTCCTGGACTGGTTTTGAACAAACTTGAGCAGCGACTTATTGGGGACAATACAAATTGCTTGATGAAATGAAATACATTTTTTGATGCAAGATTATCTTCAACGAATAATTGCTAAATCCTTTGGCTGCCTCAATGAGCAGAAGGTAGCACATGATAGATTTAGGCGACATTAAGATCACAGTGCCTGTGTCCGTTGTATTTCTATCAAATTACTTGCATATTTGGACTGTTGCTCTGAATGTAATTTCTTTGCTTTTTCAGCTTGTATTGGCTTAAGTTGGAAAAAGTGCTGATAGCAAACATTTTTGCATGCATTGGCTGTATGTAGCACCTACATATGAAAGTATGAAAAACTATTCTACAACGGAATGACAGAACCTCATCAGTGTTCACTGCCTCTCGGCAACCATATGCCCAACAATATTTGTCCAATCCGTTGTCAGTATTTATGTGACTAAACATTATACAAATCGAATGTATGTCCAACATTAATGTTCTGAAAATAATCTTTTACATTTATATTTATGCCATTCGTTTTTACTGTTGTAACATGTGTTGTTTTGCCCATAATGATTTACCACAGTTCCTCCATGCACACCAGTAGGTTAGGAGCATTATGGTATTACAGACATTAATCACATAAGAAAATTATGTATTGATCTTTGGTGCACCATAGGTGGATTGTGAAATGACCTCCAATGCATAATCTAGATAATTCCTTTCAGACTTTTGCTGTAAGAGAATGACAGCAATGATCTGAATGTCCATGCACCTACAGTAGCAACCAGAATTCCAAGCAAGTAAAGGCCTGTATCAGTAATTTTGCAGGCTTTTCATCCATTTCCTGAATATCACATGTGTTACACTGAAGCATTTGTCATAGCGTGCCTTGGTTTTCAGTAAAGTGTTTTTACCAAGCCAACCATTATTCATTTCTATATAGTGTATCAAATCAACTTACAGAGACTTGAGACTTTTTGTAATACATAATCAATCACAATAAACATCATGCTTTTATTGTTGAGATGTCATTATTGGAGCATGCTAATGAAACCTAAAGTGCAGATAGCTATTAAATTCCATTACATTATGAACAATATCAAGCATACAACAATAATCACAAACATATACATCTTGAGAAGCATAATGCGTATTTGTTTGGTGTAAAAACTTCTGTAACAATTGTGATGTTTTTGTATTGTAACTTAACTAAAATATCCTTGTACTTAAAGTATCACCTCCGGTTCTCACTGTAGAATAGATAACCCATGTTGACTACAACTCCCCACTTATCCCGACTCGTTAAACCTTCTGCATTTTTTTCTCACTGCAATGTGCAACTACAGCAAGCTGTTGCATCACGCTAATCTCCACTTTGATTAGGTGCTCGTGAGATCAGGTGAGCAGGTATGCCATGTATAAAACAGATTAAATGAAGAGTTCTCGAAATATGTGGATAACAGCTACACAGACAGACAGACAGACAGACAGCGATTGCCACAGCTTAACTCCGAGCAATTGATGGAGAAGGTATAGAAACAAGCTTACTAAACGTTTTGGATTCTCCAGGTAAAAAAAAACAAACCTTGGTGGTCAGGGGAATAGCCACAAGAAATGTAATTGGTCTGCTTAGATGCATTGCATTTTCCAGCATCTCCTCTTGTGCTTAGCAGTAGTGCTAACATTAGGGATTGTGACCTGATGATTCCCCAACAAATACACTGAACTCTTCGGCTGTTGCATTTATTATAACACCAGAAATCAAGCTTGGTGGATGACATAAAAGTCCCAGATTGTACTGTAGTCCATTCCATTTTAGCGACAGCTTTGTTTTTTATATAAGTTTAAGCAAAAAACAAACAAAAAAATCAACAAAAAGCTGTGTTTTTGTCAAAAATGATAAAATATTGTCAGGAAAAATCACAGAGAGAGAGAGAAAGACAGAGAGAGAGAGAGAGAGAGAGAGAGAGATGAAGAGTGGTTTCACGCATAATAGTTTAATGCACATACCTTTTTCCATTTTTTTCATCTGATATTAAATGTGATTATAATATTTTGACATACTCATTTCTTTTTATCAATTATCTATTTAATATTTTTCTACGCTGTGACAATTCTATTCTAAAAGGAGCAACTGAAACGTTTCCAAATGTGCCCCTCTGGGAACAATGTCTGGTTTTGATTCTAATAACTATATACAGTACCAAAAGTAAAACTAAAGCTGTTCTGGTTTTGTCTTCTGACAAAAGTGACAAATGTGCAGATATAGTCATTATAGTGTTTGATTTAGCAAGGACATGATACTTTCCTTTGTTGTAGCCATACATTGTAATTCATAGTGACAGGGCGATTCTAGGGTCAGAGCTTTAGGGGTGCTGAGCACCCAATGAGCCCCACCCTTTTTTCAAACAAAAACAGAAAATATGTCTATTGAAAAATAACTCACTCACTCTAACTGGTTCTACTAACTCCAAAATCTGTAACTGTTTTGCTTGCCACTATTCTCTATGTCAATTTATTATTATTGTTTTCTCACCTGGTTCTTCCTGCGTGCTTTCCCTTTCCCTTTCTCCTTCTCCTTCTCCATCTTTCTCCCTTTCCCTTGGCATTGACAATCATACACATATATATTGTAGGCAGGAGAGTTGAGGTCAGTTTGTCATGTCACAAAAATGTTATGGAGACCATTTACAGATTCTAAGGATATGATCAAAAGGCACACAGAGGCATGTCATTTTAAATTATTATTATTATTATTATTATTATTATTATTATTGGGCTTAGAAACACATTTTTTTTTTTTTATCCCGAATTCCTTTCACAAGAGAAGCTGTATTCTCCATTGTGGGTTTGAAATAAAAAAATTAAAAAAAGCAGGGGACCATAAGTAATTTGATACAACATACAGATATATGGTTTATATTGTCTGTTACTTTAGCTTAACACTTTTCAGATGAAAACAACAAGACAGAGGTCATTATGGACTGTCCCTAGTCTCTCGCCTGAATCTGTCTTTTTTCTTTTAAAGAATTGTCACATGTCCATTGGTCACTGGCAGGCCACACACACACACAAACACAGGGAGAGAGAGAGTAACGCTGGGAGTTATCTTTCACACATCTCATACCTGTGTGTTATATATAGCCTATATATATAGACCTGCTGTGTGTGTGTGTAGTATATACTACTACACCTGCATGAATGTGATGTGATTATTATTGTTGCAAAGTCTGGTTCAGGTTAAATCCTCTGTAAAACGTGAATGAATAGAGCAAAAGAAAAACATTTAACTTTCTTTTGTCTAGGTTGATAGTCAGACACAACTGAAATAATATAAATCAAAGAATAAATACCAATTCATTTAAAAAGCTGCAGTGAGTGTTTTCACACTAATTGGTGGTATACAGTGATATGTTGATTCGTTTTTCAGCTCGTACACACGTTTGTTTTCACTGTGGTCCACGCTGCACCACTGGCAGGGTTTCATGTTTCCATGACGACTGACCAGAAAAGACGCGTGTGACGTCATGTTTACATGACTCCCAATTGTTAAAATGAGTCTTAAAGTAACGATAAACTTTAACAACAGAGACACACGTACGCACTACACAGGTATGCAGTTTATTCTTCCCGCCGCTGTAGCCGCGCTAATGGCACTAACAGAGCTAACCGGGCTAACGGAGCTAACTGGTAAATGGTGCTTGGACTCCAGTACTCACCTATATGGTATCGGAACAACTCTAGGTAAAAGTAAAGAAGTGTGACACGCAGCTTTGGAGCAACTTACTTAGTTGATTCACAACACTTCAACTAAACAGATTCTCACTCTCCGTGTGTCGCGCTGGATGACGGTCGGGCTGCGGAGCGGTTCAGGTACAGAGGAGAAGTAGCAGGAGAGGATGATACCATTTGCTAAGCGTGGGTGTTCATTTTTGCCCTTAACATATACATTTTAAACCACAAACTACGGAGTATGTTTTGGACATTATTTAACCTTGTCAAAGACAAACGAAACATTTAGAATAACAACATTTCTTACTCCAAGTTTTATGGCTTTTTAGGGGTGCTTCTAGCCTCACCCATGCATAGTGATAATACATATTTTACATAAAATCCTTGAATACAGCTTGAAAGGATTTCAACATTGAGAGTTTGGGATGCAAGTCTTTACTACAGAATCAGCTGTGGCTGGATTCATCATACCAGGCCATTCTAGCAAGATAAATGAATAGCACAGTGACCCCTGGACTCAGGATTCCGCTTTGCTTGCTTTTCGCAAGGGACGTCCCTGCCTTTCGTATGCAAAGCAAAAAAAAAAAAGGCACATTTGTGCCCAAGAAATATTTTAATTATTTCAGTGGGTGGAGAATCCCAGTGGAAAATCTCATTTCAGCAGGATAGCAGACCTCCTGTAAAATATGCCCTTCCCTTTCAAAAGCCTGGTAAATTGGAACAGTGAAGACCAGGTGCCACATGGGGAAAACATTGTAATCTGACACTCATTTATGATTATAACACAAAACATCGCGCACATGTAGCTTTTGAATGGTGGTTTTTGGAACTGCAGGATCCATCATTTTGTCGTCCTTTGTTTTATTACATTTCCAAGGCTTCTGTTTATACAGAGCATATGACTCATGTTGACTATTATTTTTATTTGTTATATTTAATATTATTTGTTGACACAACTAGTGCCACTCTCACATTCAAGGGCCTATGGCACTTCCACTGTTGGTGTACACACAGACAATAATACATCTTACTCAAAACTGCCTTCAAAGTAAAGCCTGCCTATAATATCACGATATGGGATCTCTAAGGATATGAGAATTTCATAAAAGAGGATCCTGAAACTTTTTTTTCCATATAACAGTGGCCATCGGTTCACTTTAAGCAGAGCTTAAGTAAACAAAGAGGAGTATAATGGTCTTCCTTGGTGGAATCCTGCAGCAAATGACATTGGACTTTGAATTTAGCTGCGGATTAGAATGGGATTAATACAAATATGGAAGATATGGAGGAGGAGTGTGTGAGCCGAGATCCCTCTGTTGTACAGTGTTGATATTCAAGAGATGTTCTTAACAACTCCTATCTGTAAATCACAGATGCAAGGATTTGAAAATCTCTTGATCTCTTTGGAACATAGATTTAGAACCCACCATTTGCTGATTAAAAACATCTCGCTATGTGATGAATTTATACACCATTGAGGCACTGTGGTTGTGTGTCTGTTGTTGCCAAAGTTAGTTTTTTGCAAAGCTTAGGCAACTGATGCGTTTACTGTTGGTATGAGAGAATTGAAATCAATAGGTTAAAATCCATTACCCGAATAAATGTTGCCAATGTATGTGTTTGCATGGTAGATATGCTGTAAAACTATACAAGTTACTTTATGTTTTAACTTAACTAGTTAAATGCTATAATTTCTCATTCTTTTAGAAATATTTTTTTGTGTCCGTGGCCAGGTCTGCTCACTGCTCACCACAGCAGTAGAACAATTACGATCAAATACATAATTATGCATTTATACGAAGGTTTGACTCATATACATTCACAAATAAAGCCTAGGTTGCTTTTTGGCGAGAGTTTCACTTTAAGCTGGAAATTGTCCTGAGGTCTCTTGAAAAATATCTAATGGATTGTTACTTATAAATATGGAAACACCATGGTCCATATCATATCCAGTGGCATCTGTGTGTCTGTCTGTGTGTGTGTGTGTGCCTCAAATTTCTCTGCAGATCAGGATCAGACTGACCTGAGATTTTCAACATGGCTGCTGCGTGGTTTAAGGGTGTGCAATGTTGGATTTGTTTGGACTACAATAATACCATTAATAAACGATTTCATAAATGATTTACCAATTCCGCTAGCATTGTCAACCATAGCCACCAACTGACTGTTGTGGATTAATGAGACTAAACTAGTCCGGACCGAGTCTGTTCCAGTCTGAGGAGATCCGGATACGCGGGGACGACAAACTGGAATCGGAATCTGTGGATGTTCGTGTGTAGTAGGGATGAGCGAGTACAGCATTATCTGTATCTGTATCTGTATCTGTTAACAATATGAATTATCTGTATCTGTATCTGTACTCGGACGGGGCGGGACCTAACCCGGAAGTGGGCTGGGTTTAACCCGGACATGGGACGGGTTGTCTTGAAATAGGCGTGGCTTTAACCGGTATGTTATTTTAAGCATGCAATTGATATGGGTTGATCAGAAATTGTTCATATTTATTGCTGATTAGAAAACTATTTACAGGACAGCATCAGCATTGAGCTTCAGATCAATGGTTTTGATCACGATAGCCTCAGTGGGGGAAAGGTGGGTGCTACTGCCACTGTTTTCATTGTAACTGATTTGACCCGCACTGTCCTGCAAGGTTAAGCAAACTCTTACTGGTGGTTCAGTGTCAGCTGAAGTACTCTCTATATCACTAATTATTCTGTATCACTGATCATGAGAGAGAGAAGGAGAGGGAGAGAGGGGAGGGGGGGGGAGAGAGAGAGAGAGTTAGAGAGTGTGTGTGTGTAGCTTAATTTGTAATATTATTTATACCACTACTACCTTTATTTTTTTATGAAATACGGCAAGAAAGTGTCAGACACTCAGTGCGTGACGTCAAAAAAACTGGTTAGAGCCAGCTGACGGTTTAAAAAAAAACAAACTCCGACGAACGGCAGAGAGAGAGAGAGAGATAGAGAGAGAGAGAGAGAGAGTGTGTGTGTGTGTGTGTAGCTTAATTAGGGCCCGAGCAGGGAACCTGCGAGGTCCCTATTGTTCTTCAAATGATTATTATTAGGGCCCGAGCAGGGAACCTGCGAGGTCCCTATTGTTTTTCAAATTATTATTATCATTATTAGGGCCCGAACAGGTAGACCTGCGAGGTCCCTATTGTAATTGGAAGTTTGACTGCAGTTTTGGATGCCTGAACATACCCAAAAACTCACCAAATTTGGAATATACGTCACATCCGGCGAAAATTACGATCCTGCATTGTCACTGGGCGTGGTCATGACCTGCAGGCTCTGTAGCGCCCCCTAATGTTCTTCCCTGCCTTCCACATGCGCGTAGACAAACGAAATTCGGTACGCAGATTCCTCATGACTAGACGCACAAAAAAGTCTGGGGGGCCCATACTGTCACTCCAACAGGAAGGCAGCCATTTTGATGTGTGGCGGCATTTTTGTCCAATTCATGCCTACTTTGAAAATTATCTTGTCCTAGATCTTAAACACCACAGTCTTCAAATTAACTCAGTTATCTTCTTCTGCCTTGAAGAACAAAAGTTATGGAAATCATTCAGCTGCGCCAAACTTTAGTTGGCGGGGCGGTGGAAACCATTTTTTCCCCTCACCGTCGAGCATCAAGGCTTTATAACTTCAACATACAATTTCTTATCCACACCAAACTGCTCATAAGTGTAGAAGCTGTCTCCCCGAAAACATCTCTGCATCAATACTAAGTCGGCCATTTTGCTTTTGACCGCCATTTTGAAATATTGATAATCTTTGTACTTAAATTATCTCCTCCTACAGACGTAACACCACCAACTTCACAGTCACTCAGTATCATCCTCTGACCTGGGAGTCGCCCTGAATAGATCTGTGTAGTCATTGGGCGTCGTCATGTCCTGCACGCTCTGTAGCGCCCCCTATTGTGATGCCCCGCCTCCTGCATGCGCATGGATAAACGAAATTAGGTACGCAGATTCATCATGAGCAGACGCATAAAAAACCCTTTTGAACCGATACCGTCACTCCAACAGGAAGTCAGCTATTTTGATGTGTGGCGCCATTTTTCTCCAATTCATGCCTACTTTGAAACTATCTTGTCCTCGAGCTTAAACACCACAGTCTTCACATTCGCTGAGCATCATCTTCATGCCTTGGAGATGAAAAGCTATGGAAATCTTTCCGCTACGTCATACTTGGTGGGCGTGGTGGTGGAAACCATTTTTTTCCTTTGCCATGAAGCATCAAGGCTTTATAACTTCAACATACACTTTCCAATCTCCACCATAAGGCACATTTATGTAGACGGTGTTGCCCGGAATACGTCTCTGCATCAATGCTAAGTCCTCCATTTTGATTGTGGCCGCCATTTTGAAATATTTCCAATCCCAGCACTGAAATGACATCCTCCTATAGATTTAACACAACAGACTTCCCAGTCACTCAGTATCATCCACAGACCTTAAAGATGAAAACCTGCAAGGATCCTATTGTTATCGCAATGATTATTAGGGCCCGAGCAGGGAACCTGCAAGGACCCTATTGTAATCACAATGATTATTATTAGGGCCCGAGCAGGGAACCTGCGAGGTCCCTATTGTTTTTCAAATGATTCTTATTATTCTTCTTCTTCTTTTTATTTTCCTTCGTCCAAAATGATCGCATTTTTCACTGCCTGAACATACCCCAAAACTCACCAAACTTGGAATATAAGTCACACCTGGCGAAAAATTTTATAATCTATTGTCGTCCTGAATTTCCACCACTAGGTGGCGCTGTTATTAAGGAAAGCGCGTTTTGGCTAATAACTCCCATATACTTTGGCGCAAATTCAAAAACCTTATATCCACGCGTTCAGTGAATTGCGCTGAATCTCGGAGTATAGGCCACGCCCATTTCTGCCTACCGTTTTTTTTCGCTACGTCGCAAAATGTCAAAAACCTACTTTTTCGAACTCCTCCCAGGCAATTTCACTGATTTGCACGAAATTTGGCACACAGCATCTGTGGACCCTGCTGACAAAAAGCTATTAAAAGAATTTTGATAGATCGAACGATACTCAAGTTATTAATTAACAACTTCCTGCAGATTTGGTTACAGACAGGAAGTGATGCATATCTTCACATTGGTGTGTCCGAATGACATGAAACTCAGCAAACCCCTTCCCCATAGGCCCCTGGGACCTGTGCAAAATTTTAGGCGATGACCACAAGGTGGCGCTCTTTAAATTGAAGTATTTTATATCTCCATAATGGTCCATCGGATTAATGCGAAACTTTGTATATTTATTCTCAGTGCCCTCCCGAGGACACCTGATAAAGGGTTAACCGATCAGCCACTAGGTGGCGCTCTGGTGGCCGTACAATTTAATATTTGGCACTGTGCCCACACCATAACAGTTATGGAAATGAAACTCATATGTGTGCTATAGAATGGCCCCTGTAACTCACACACCAAAAATGACCAGCAGGGGGCGCTATTTAAAAAAAAAAAAACGTTTTTGGCCCATAAGTCCTGCATAATATGTTGCACATTGTTAAAGCTTATATCTACATGTTCCCTGAATTCAGCTGAATTGTGTGGTGTAGGCCACGCCCACTTTGGCAGTAACTTTCCATTCGCAAAATCGCGCCAAATGAAAAACCCACTTTTTCGAACTCCTCCTAGACGATTTGACCGATTTGCACCAAACTTTGCATGAAGCATCTGTGGACCCTCCTGATAAAAAAGTTATTAAAAGAATTTTGATAGGCCACACAATACTCAAGTTATTAAATATCATCTTCCTGCAGATTTGGTTCAAAACAGGAAGTGTTGCATACCTCAATATTGGTATGGTCAAATGACAGAAAACTGAGGTTACAACTTCGTCATAGGTTGCTGAGGCCCTGTGCAAAATTTCAGGTGATGACCACGAGGTGGCGCTTTTTAAACTGAGCTATTTTATATCTCCACATCCGTTCATCGGATTGACACGAAACTTTGTATAGTTATTGCCAGTGCCCTCCTGAGGAGAGCGTATGAAGGGTTTACCAATTTGACTCTAGATGGCGCTGCGGTGCCAATTTAATTTTATATTTGGCACTGTGCCCACACCATAACACTTATGGAAATGAAATTCATAGAGGTGCTATAGAATGGCCCCTGTGACTCACACACCAAAAATGACCAGCAGGGGGCGCTATTTTCAATGCAAAGCGTTTTTGGCACATAACTCCCACATTATATGTAGCACATTGTTAACCGTTATATCTACGTGTTCCCTGAATTCCACTGAATGGTGTGGTATAGGCCACACCCACTTAATAATTTTCCATTCGCAAAATCGTGACAAATGAAGTACCTACTTTTTCTATCTCCTCCCAGGTGTTTTCAACGATTTGCACGAAACTTATCACACAGTATCTGTGGACCCTCCTGACAAAAATTTATTAAAAGAATTTTGATAGGCCACACAATACTCAAGCTATTAAATATTAACTCCATGCAGATTTGGTTCAAAAGAGGAATTGTTGAATATCTCCATGGTCTAATGACATGAAACTGAGGTTACTACTTTGCCATAGGCTGCTGAGGCCCTGTGCAAAATTTCAGGCAATGACCACAAGGTGGCGCTCTTTAAACTGAGCTAATTTATATCTCCACATCTGTTCATCGTATTGACATGAAACTTTGTATAGTTACTGTCAGTGCCCTCCTGAGGAGAGCTTATGAAGGGTTTACCAATCCGACTGCAGACAGGTCATAAAAGATGCTTCCTCTTTCAAATTTGAGTGAGCGTGGAGCGATTTCACCGGAGCTGAATGAAATTTTAGGGGAGCGCAGAGTGGTCTTGGAGCGGAACTGTCTGGTATAACTTTGAGCGATGGAGCGAACGCTCACGTGAGCGGAGGAGCAGAAATTCTCGCCGCTCAGCTTCGCTCACATGCTCTGCTACAGACATACATTGCTGGTAAGAATCCAGCAATGTATTGGGTGTTTTATCCAAGACGTCCACTAGATGGCATTGTTGTCTTTCAAATCACATGTATCATGTATCCCAAGCTTGACAATGATAGTTGGCTACAAATACAATTTTGAAAGAAGGCAACTGAAAGCTTTATTTTATGCTCATTTATGTAGTGATGACAAACATCACCAGATGTACATGGCATTTGCAGGTAGTTTTCTCCAAATTGCACAGTACAACATGGCATAAGTGATGGGTGATGCACCACATAATGGATAAGTCAGTGGCAGTTAGCCACAGCACACAATTTTCATATAAGCCAATTTGCTAAGAATGCCATTTGCGTGTTGTGTCTGCCCTGTGAATGTGGCAGGCATGCCATGTGTGTAGTTGTGATTCTGCCTTGTTTTTCCGCGATGAACGCAGTGGCTTCACCTGCAATTTGAAACAACTGAGTGATTTCTTTGGTTAAATAGCACATACCACAGCTACTGCAGGACGCTCGCCAAACCTGCTCACTTGACCGCTGTCCCTTTCCAGAAGGAAGAATCTCATCTCTGCATCAATACTGATTTGGCCATTTTGCTTTTGGCCGCCATTTTGAAATATTTCCAATCCTCGCACTGTAATGACATTCTCCTACAGATTTAACACAACAGACTTCACAGTCACTCACTATCATCCACAGACCTTAAAGATGAAAACCTGTTCAAAGCTTTCACCTACGTCATGCCTGCTGGCCTATGGAGTAAGATAGCTGTCAAAAAGACGTGTGCATGATTCTCACATTCGTATTCGTAATGTTAAACATTTGTGCGCAAATAAAATTGTTGTACACAAAATTCTACTGTCACACAGGTGAGTCTGAGAAATTATTTGGGTTAGGATTGTTTTTACATGAGTATGAATCTAAAAGCTGTGAGTGCAAAGTCTTGTGAGGACGACTCTGATTTCTCCGACTACGAAGTCTTCACTGTGAACACGAATTCAAGTTTTTGGGTACAAGTTGAAAAGTGTTGAAATGACGTCACATAGGTCACAGGCAGGTCACAGGGGAAAATAATAGAACCCTGATTACTCCAAACGCGCATGCGCCAAAGCCAAAATTGGCTTACAGCAGTGGACTGGATGGAGCTGCCAGCTTAGGTGAAGCATCACAGGTAAAGTCAGTAACGTCTATGTCAAGTATTTATTCATAAAACTGTACTATTTAAGATAATATACAGTTCATGGACTTACAGACTTACTGCTTTAGCTTGCAAGCTAACGACATGCCGGTGACGCTAACTTAGTGCTCGTCTTGCTGGAGCATTAGAAGTTTGCTTGTGCTAGTTAATTAGCATTGACCTGCAAAATATGAAATAATTAATTTGAGACAATATGTTGATCAAAATACGATTTTTATTGATTTTTAAATTGTATCAATTTTTGCATAACAGATAGTTGCTAGGGACGCCGCTCTGATCAGAGGAGCATAGATGGAAAGAGGCTAAAAATGAACTATACGGGACATTTGCTTTATGGTTCATTTGGAGAATGGAGAATGGAGCTCCAACCCGCTGATAGCTCTCGTCTCTGCAGCACCACGTCACAGAAGTGCTCCGTAACCCCTAATCTCTTGCTTATGACAGATAAGACTACGCAAATATACAAGTCATAATGTGTGTATGATAATCCATCGATCCACTGATTGGTTTCTCGTCAGCTTCCTTGTAGACAAATGCACATGACGGAGAGGAGGGTTAGCAAAGAGGAAAAGAAACCATACTTAAATGATGGACAGATTTCTGTCAATTTAGCTTGCCAGCAGAAAGTCTGTAAGTCCATGAACTGTATATTATTTTAAATAGTACAAGTGTGCTTGATAAGAGTGGTGGCATACAGACTCCCAAGAGCAAACACAGTAAGATGGAACTTCCATATCCGTGCTGTACACTCTGTGTTTGAGCACAAAGGTGACGTCGTCCAGTGTTTTGAAACCATCAGGGGAGTTTGAGCCTACCACTGTGCTGGAAGCTGGAGGGTTTGTGAGACTACTGGACGATGATACTTTCAGCTTTCTCCTCAAACTATTTCATTGCATTATGCCTCGTGTGGACATTTTCTTCATCCAGCTCCAGAAGCTGACCATCGTCTCAGTCTTTGTCCGGGGAATCATGCAGCAGTTCACACAGTTTTTCTGACTTCAGCGTACATTATTTAATACCGGCAGTAGCAGGCCACCGAATTGTAAAGGAATGACTTCCTCAGCAGAATGTGTTGCATGAACAAGCCCCGACGGCAGCATTCCACAACGCGCGTGGACTGCGAGGGCCCGTTCAACACTGCTTGCAGCTTTAATTAATTTGTAATATTTATACCACTACTACCTTTATTTTTTTATGAAATGCAGCAAGAAAGTGTCAGACACTCAGTGCGTGAATTAAAAAAAACTGGTTAGAGCCAGCTGACGGTTAAAGAAAAAAAATCTCTGACAGGCAGAGACACAACGCGAGTCACATTCTACCAAGCACCACGTCTGAACGAACCCACGTTTACCAGAACTCTACTGGTTAATAAGTGAATACAAACCGAAGTAAAAACAAACCTGAAGCTGAATAAACCCTAAACGTTAACGGAAAAGACCGCGAACCTGAATGACTGAGGGAGAGAAAGAGAGCTGTTCTGTGTGTGAGTGAGCAGAGCGGGACACAGAAACACATCTGTATGTGTGTAAGGGAGGGGCGCTGTGACTACTAGCCTATCACAGACACAGTCAGCTACCCAATGAGGATTTTCATTCAATCCGAGCACAGATATTGACTCGTATTACTCGTATAATACTCGTACTCGGCAAAAGTGCTTTATCCGTACCGGATGCTCGTTTCAGCCGAGTATCCGGCTCAACTCTAGTGTGTAGCTAGCTGCTAGCCCACCCCCACGCCCCACCTCCTGAGTCGACGTACGTGCCGGCGTGTCCAAAACTGGATTTACGATAAATAATGTCCACCACGCTTTTTTGTGAACATTGCCGTCACATTTGCATTGTGTTTGGTGCAGGAAGAAACGGTAAAAACGGCCTTTTGGTTGCTGAGGGACAGGGGGAAGTTGTGGGAGGGATGGCGGCGAAAGAGTGACAGCAGCAATGACAGTGATAGACACAACGACAGAGATCGCGAGTTTTGAGAGTTGAGAGATTTGTGACATATAGCGTGTTTAGAGTGTATAGTTAATGTGTTATGCAGCGTTTGGTATAGTGTGTTTAGTGTGTAGTGTAGTCGTTTTTTTGTGTTGTGAGTCAATACAACGAGTAGACTGCTGAATGTGAAGCAGGCAGGAGGGCTGAGTGAGGCCTGAGCCTGAGGAATTGCCTGCATTTAAATGTAAATAGTTACATATATAACTTTGTGAATTTCAAAAACTTATGCACAAATTTAGCAAACAACAATTTATATTTGCGTTATAAGTAATAAAAAAGGTTCGTTTAACATATTTGTGGTTCTCACAGTAAAAAATCCAACTTTTTCCTACTGATTTTATGTTTTTTTTGTGATTTTAGTTCCATTGTGTTAATGCAGTATGTTATGAAACAATAACTGTACAGTCACACATGAGGTTGTGCTGAAAATAATGACACCAAACAAGGCAAGGTAAACAGTTTTAAGGTGAAATATAATGGTAAAATCAAAAGTAGACAAAAACAGCCAATCATATCCCTGACGTCCCACCTTCAAACACAGCCTCATTTGGCCATCCATGAAAACGCTACTTAACCTCCCACTTTTCTATAGAATACATACTTCCTACGGGCAACACACTAGTACATGAAATGTAAAATTAAGGGCTATTCTTTTCCTATAATAATATGACAAAACAATTGTGTATGAATACCTAAAATATCGAAAAGCTACAGTATAATAATCTTGTTGAAGTGAAATCACTTTATGCTTTTACCAAATATCAAAGTGTTTATGGTGTGTATGGTGGCTACGAAAATACAGTTTGCATCTATTCATTTAATCCAGCAATGGGTATCACATTTAAAAATGTTGAACCGCAGTCTCAGATTGTGAGAACTGGCTTGGCAGCTCTTCACAGCCTGTAACTACAACACATCTTCCCCACCAAAACATATAATATATTTGATATAAAATTCAGGTTATAAACATGTAATGTGAATGTATTATGACATGTATTGTAGATATGTCAACATGGTAGGTAGCCTATGATGCATACAAATGTGATTCATGTATCTGTGGTTTGCAGAAACATTTACAGCCAACATTTAATCATCACTGAATTTTCCTATCATGTTTACAGATTGTGCTGTGTGCTGATATTGCGAGCTTTAAACTACTCTCTCCTTCTCAGCCATTTGCAACAATTCTAATTCTAGTCTAAATGTGTCACTATGTTGTATTCTGGGATGTAAATCACTAGGGCTGTAATCTCCTAGTCGACTGGTCGATTTATTGGTCGATTGGTCGCCCAAAATTCTGATTGGTCGATTTTTGGCGTGTTACATGCTGCTATGGCAGTGCGTAAACACGCAGCGGGTCCTCTCCATCCCAATGCTGTGTGTCATGGCATATTTGACTTCATCAGGAGGAAAGTACCAAGTGCTAATGGGGGTGTTTTCAGAGCACCCCTGTTTCACAGGTAACAGTGTGTCTTCAGAACACCCCCTTGTTTTCACTATTTTGGATAAGCCCAACCCACTACAGACAAACAGATTGAAGAACGTACTAGAAGGCCTAGGTCCGGTGGTTTGTTAAATATTTATTTATTTTTAAGCGTTTCATTTACAGTCATTCATATTCCACCAAAGACATCAGCAGTGTGGCAGCATTTTATAAAATTAGAAAATGGAAAAAAAGTCGAATGCAGAGTTTGCAAACAACAGTTTGTATATCAAAGCTCGACTACAAACACGGTATATCACCTAAAAAACGGTAAGCTGACTTGTCTGCGTTAGGTTGCTCCGTCCGTTTTAAGTATATCAATATGTCAGAATTGGCATATTTCAATGTGCGTGGACACGCACAGAGCGAAATGATAGTGTCTGTCAATTATTATAATATGACAAAACAATCGTCTCAATATTCCTCAACAGTTCTTGTACTGATATCACTAGTTGACATAGTATAATTTCGGATATCATGGGCTATGATATTGCGCAGATGCTAGTGATGCAAAATGCTCTCAGAGCCGACAGACTCGAGTGTGTTAATTAATTCATTTCAATTAATTAATTTCAGTGCAAAATAATAGGGTCAAAAACAATTTAATCTAAAGCAAATAGACTACTAGTCTTTAGGTTTATTTTTAATTAATTAAGCGGAAGGCTACCAAGGCTACCAAGATTAGTCCCCGATTAGTCGATTTTTAGTTGAAATTTTACGGCTTCAGTCGACCAAGGATTTCTGTGGTTGATTGCAGCCCTATAAATCACTTACAATTACCCCGCAAAATAAGTATATTTAAAGCCGTTCTCCAAGGTCGAAAGGACAAGCTGTGTCAGATTATTCTGGTCTTGTTCAACTTCTCCCTGCATATCAAATGCTGCCTTTAGTCCCCATTATTGAGATAGTATAACAGTCCTCAGTATGGAAGGCCACACACTTGAACAACATTAAAATCACATACTTCAGGTTTGCTGAAGCTTGGCATTGTTGAAAGCATACTATTTTTCATTTGCCCAGTGAAATTTCATTTGGTGTTTGTGTTTTTGCTGTTACAGCACCAGTCTGTCTTTGTGAGTATAAGTCAAAGGCCCTGCATGTCTCATTGCTTCTGACAGGCTGAATCTGACTGTTTCTGACATTTACAGGCTGGATGATTGTTTTAAAGTGAAACTCTCACCAAAATGTAGACTAGGGTCTTTTTGTGAATGTACCTGAGTCAAAACGTTTGTTTAAAAGCATAATTACGATGAAAGTGTCACTTTTATTTTCATTTAAGGGTTAAAATGATTTACAATGGAGTGCTAGGGGCAATTTTTTCATGTATAGGGACCCTGGTGATACTACGAGCAAAGTTTCATGTTGTGTTGAGCCTTTTATAGTGTTTTAAAAACAACGATTTTGATGCTAACTTAGTATTTGCCCCTAGCACTCCACTGAAACTGATTTTGACCCGAAAACGAAAATACAGTCAATCTTAAAAGTGCCGCTTTCGTCGCAATTATGCTTTTAAATGAAAATTTGACTCGGGTCACAGAAAGACCCTAGGTTTTATTTTGACGAGAATTTCACTTTAAGGCAGCTGTTGCTAATTCTGCGCAGTTTGTTCTTTATTTTTGTGTTTGTTTTGTCATGGGAAGGCAGAAATACATTTTAACTGAAATGTATGTATTATATAAAGCCCAGCCTGGTCTTACTCTCAAAACTTAAATTGACAATATTTTAAAGCAGGTTTGATGCAATCTCTTTCCTTTTGGGAATGACCATGCTTCTGTTGCTGTAAGAGATTGTATTTCATAACTTTTTAGCCGTAATGTTGCACTGAGTAAATTGAAATAGGACATTTTCACCATTAGAACTGTCTCCAGACTAGGGGAAAAACATTAATAAAAATCTATGTGCTCACAGAAATAATCATGAACTGTTAAATAAGATATATATCATCTTGAGAACAAAGGCAGCAGCGAATGAGACAAGAGACAGTTGTGTTCTCTGGAGGAGGCCACATTAAACTGCAATATGGATTAGAAAAATATTCCCACAACATAGATGGTTATCATGGCATTATTAACTGTTTAATAACTTTTCTGTCTTTCTGGCTATTTGCTTTCTACAGCCCTGTTTTAGAATGGCACTTCATTGAATAAATACATGTAGCTACATGTGCCTTCTACTTTATCCAGTGGGCTTTGGCTAAGAGAATTATATGAGCATATTGAATTTGTAGATCATTGTTCCTGGCTGGGGGCTTCAAAGTATCATTAATATTCTGATTCTGAAGATCTGTGAAATACTTCTGCAGTTCCCTCACTCTTATTACTGAGTTTTTGCAGGTTAAAAAGCAACTCCGCTGGATATTTTGAATCACTTTTTTTGTCTGCTGACTTTGAAACAAACCACAGATAGAACTCAATGAAATGCTGTCATTTTCATAGCTGATGCTTTTTGGTGACTGTTATGTAATGCATCGATCAAAGTTGTCAAAGTGCTGTTATATCTTGTTCTAGAACTAACTAACTCAGTCGGTCTACTGAGGATAAAATGCTCTGGGTTTGTTGCATATATGCAGGCTGGATTTACCTTTGCTTTTGGGGGGATTTGAATTGATTAAGAGTGAGAACTTTTAGACTTCAAGTATATTTTTTGTTGTTGTTGATTTTGTGAATATTTTTCTCTTCTGGAAGAGGAAGTGTGCTTTAAGTTCTAGTTTCAAATGTACTTGTGAGAAAGTTAGCTGATGCCTTCTGGCTGACGTTATGGTCATGTCAGAGAACTAACAGTTGGCTTAATGACAGTGTATTTTTCTGACTTTTTCTGCACATCAGAGCTGCATGATATTGCCATATAAACAAAATATAGGAATTTCCATCATATAATTTGATGATTTGATATTTGGAAATCATTGGTCATTCTAGAATAATTGAAGCGTGTTTGTCACCAGCAGCAACCTTCAGGGCTGACAAATAGTACCACAAACTGCAGTTCCTCGAATGGCCACTTGAGGCTAGCTCCAAAAACTTCTTCTTCCCCGATAGACAGAAATCACAAACTTTACAACAGAAATCAAACATGAACCGGCTATCAAGCCCGCACAAGTAAAAGCATCATTCATTCTGGCTCTTTATAAAACCAAGGGATGTTATCCCTGTGCATCTGTCCACTATTTTTAAAGTCAATGGTTTGTAGAGGAGTGCATTCTATGTAGGCCCTGCTTTGTTTAATAAATTAATCAAGAGTGGGTTGCTGGGCATCCAGAGCCTACATGTTACACACAAGCAACACATTTCGGTGTTTCTAAGAACCCTTAAATCAGAGTAAATTATGTGATCAAAGAGACTCCTATTGTAGATTAGGCATGGGAGTTTGAATATTGCATCCAAGTTTTCCTTTGTATGAAGCAGCAAAGATGTTCTGTGACAAGTACAATTTGCCTTCCTTGACACAACTCTATTGATGTGACTGCGCGCATGCACATTGTGACGTTGATGCTGAAGTGATTGTTCAGTGCTAGTCACAGCTTGTATTTGTATTGTAGAATTCATCCTCATTGAAGACAGTTTTCCAGTTAAGCCAGATAAAATGTTGTGACCGTGTTAAGACTTTGGGCGCTAGGCAGCCCTTCAAAGAGAAATATGAGAGAAATGAATGAAAAAAAAGTATTGTTACAAATGTTTCTTTCAAACTGAACATAGCTGGGATGAAAGAGGAAGTGCTTATTGGAAATTATATATTCCATTTAGTGTTTCTTTGTGGAATTTATGTCTTGCTGCATAATGAGAGTTGCAGACTGTCATTAACTTACAAGACAGAGACGAGTTGACCCACTGTGCACTGGTACCTGGAGTGCTGCATGTCGAGAGTCAACATAATGAAACCAGACACTCAGATGTCTCGATGGTGTTGGCCTTTTCAAAATGCAGGCCAATAGCAATGTTTTTGTTTTTGTTTTTCAGAGCTGTTACTCTCTAATAGAGTTAAACCTAGTCAGCTTCATACTATTTCATGTGTCTCTGGCACATTACAATCAAAGGATAAAGGGAACACACTCTCCATACATCCAGGGGATGCACCATATTTTATCTCTAATAATGCTAAATTGTGAACAACAAATCCATATTGAATAATTAGAAAAGGAAGACAGAAAAAAATCTGCGCACTGTTTGCATATCTCAATCATTACGACATGATAATAACATGTCACAACAAAACCAATCCTTGACACATTAAGCTTCATTTGCTTTATTAGCCTACATCAGAATTTTTTACTTGTAGCCTCAGACATTTTGACACCTTTCTGTCATCTGTGCTATCAGAGCAGGGCCAGCGCTACACATTTTGGTGCCCTATAGGCCAGATTAGGATTCATTGCCCCGTCTTAGAGTTTATCTCATCAGTAAACCATCATTACATGTTGACAGTTGGATTTTATTTAATTCTTTTTAACTAATGTGGCAATATATAAGTATATTTATGATTCCCCTTATAATGATGATAAGAATTATCCCTGTGTATTTTTGTAAACTTCTATGTGTCATGCTGTTTTTGTAATAAAGTCCGACTAACAAAATCAGTGTTTGGCTGACTGGCTCACCAACTTTCTGAGGGCAGGCCTAGATGTGCCAGTGTTTTGTTTTCAGAACTGGGATTTTATTTGGTTTTTATTTGTTAAATTTTCTGATACATTTTCAACATACATGAATATATCTATGATCAAACAAGAGTTTAACAGCAAAAGAGAAAAAAGAAAGAAAGTAAGAAAGAAAGAAAGAAGAGTCAGAATACTAAATGTCACAACACAAATACCAAAGCCACAACATCACAATGGAAGTGAACAATAGCGTTAGTGAATGAGCAACAGTGGAAGTGAACAACAGCAGATGTTGACATGGTGGTCTATATCGCTATGTTATTGTCAGTCTTGTAAATATGTATCTACACTGCTATTAATGTTAGGCTGTTATGAAGCTTGCTATGCAGTAATTGTTAGCATCACTTAATGCAGCTAATATTAGGTGGACGTAATCTAAGCTGTACCCCTGTGTCCAGACAGAGTGACTGTAACTGTACAGTTCAAGTATATTTACTATAGAGCTCGTCCAATGCAAATGTGTATTTTTTCAAATATGGGCAGAAATAATCAGTGTTTGTATTTATTGACTCATTGGATTTATTTTCCAGACTGGAGAAAATCTGTCACTAACATGAAGACTGGGAGCAGATCAAAGATTAGGTATTGTTAATATGCTGAAAATATACACAGCGGGATATTTGTGTAAAATAAAGGGCAGATTATCCCTCAATTAAGGCAACAGAAATATATTCAGCGCCTTTAAAAAAAGGGTCTCTGGTTGCTGAGGCATAGATTGAAAATAACAGCTAATTGTTTCATTTATGTCAAGTGACTATTATCAAAAGCATTTAGTGAATTAATATTACTACTGTTGCTCACTTGTGTTGTAATCTTGTCACTTTTGCATTTATGTTGTGACTTTTGTATTTTCGTTGTGGCTTTTGCATTCATGTTGTGACTTTTGCAATTGTGTTTTGGCTTTTGTATTAATATAGTGGCTTTCGCATTTGGTTCGACTCATCTGGGCCACAGTACAACAGTTGAAAGATCGTACAATTGTGATCATTTGAAGTTAAAGACGTTGTACTCTTATAACAGATTGTTTTTTTTTTTTTTGTGACTTTTTTACCACTGTTGGTAAATCTAACATGTGCAAGGAATGGCAAATACATTCATATACAACAAATCATGGTAACAAACGGAGCAGTGAAGCCTCCCACTGGCCTGAAAAGAGAAGCAAGGTTTATTCCTTAAATGAAATCTTTATCTCTTATTATCAATCTGATGTTTGATAGGCAGTTATCAAAGCCAAATACTGAAATATTTAAACTGGAGACAACTTCGGCCACATTTCCCTGAGTGGTAAAATTTCCACATTTTGCTCAGGCTTCTTCTTGGCATTTGAGAAAGGAAGTCTAGCAAAAGCCTCTGTAACTAAGGAAACAGCACAATATATTGCTGTATCATCAGCATGAAAACGAAAAGTTTGCAATACCCACATCCTACATTTTGACCTAAAATATCAATAAAGTTGCAAAGTAAAAGCCCACCATTCAATAATAGTGAGGCTAATAGTAATTTAAAAGTAAGTCAGACAGAATATCTCCAAATTCTAATGCATCCCTGATCCACAAGTGTGAAGAACTAGATGCGTCATGATAGGTGTTTATTCGACTGAAATGTCCATTTTCATCCCTTAAGTGCTTCTTCACCTATTCTGCTGAAGATCACGGCCAACTTTGATTCAATCCATGTCAAAAATGGATTTTTCTCATTTTTAATATTCAGATGCTCCATGACAACTCTGATTCACTTTGAAATGCCATTAACATAGATGTGAGCTCAACCCTTGGCTGTAAATGTTAAGGCCCTTAAATTTGGGAAGGGAGAGGTAAAGCTGAGGAGGATTGATAGGGGGTTCTCTTTCACTTTCATCACACTTTCTAGCTTTACTTTTTTCCATTAATCTGTCAAAGGGAGTAAAGCAATTTCTATGAGCAATAAGCTTTCATCTTTCAATATATTGACAATGGCTCCCTTATACTCATCAACCATGATATTTTGTTGTGAGACGTTGGATTAAGTCAAGTGGCAGCTTGCATGCACATTGTTTTGTGTTTCAACTATACTCAGATGCTCTTTTACAAAAGCCACATACCTACATACATATTAAACATGTAATATCTCCTTTGTTCTCTGCATTTGGTTGACATTTAATTGATATACAGCACATGCAGCCACTGACATATGTAAAAGTACTGTATTTTAATTCTTGAAATGATGAACAAATAATGAAATTATCACATTATTTGCATGATGGAATACTACAAGGGTGGAGCAGTGTAAAAAAAGGTGATTAGACAATCCACTGGCAGCTGTTGTATGGTACATTGGTGCTGCAGCTGTTGAGGCTGCCAGTTATAGTTGTGCAAACTAAAAATGTAGGCTTAGTTACACATCCAAGCTTTGTGGTTCTGCCCCCTTATCTGCAAATTTAAGGAGCCTCATTAATGTATTCATATGTTCAAATAAAGCAAAAGAATTCTGTATGCAAAATTCAGTCTTTTTTATCCAGTCGACAACTGTTCTAAAGTAATCCTTAAATCAGCAAACAAAGAAATACACAATGGGGTTTGGAGACTTCCAAGTTAGTGTTTGTGTAGCGCACTGAAATAACATTCTTTATTTCTTGCTGATATTATATCCAGTTATGTCCCGTTAAAACATTCGTCTAAATAAGTGCTTTAATTCAGTCATTGTGTTTTTATTACCATGGATACAAACATTTTTTGTTGTTTGGTGCACTTACCCTTTAGGAAGGGAGCGCTGTCCCTGTAAGAGAGAAAGACACGAAGAAGCCATGTTGAAGCTTTAGAGTGGAAGTGAGGCTAAGTTGTGCTTGCTTTTAAACTGTGGACAATGTTAATAAATGTTCAAAAAAAGCAGAAAAATGCGTTTTCGGCCCGTGATTGTTGAGAGTGCAGCACTGGGCAAATTGCACAAGGACATTTACTGTTAAAATAATGAAGGTATCCAGCTGTGTGTAAACTGCACAGGATTTTGGAGGTCAGAATGTGATCCACTGCCAAGAAGTTGGTCTGAGGAGGAACACAAGTGTACGTAATCCATTGAAAACATGGTGGATGTTTTTGCTGTGACAATCTGCACGTATCAGTGTGCTTTCATTTATTTTCATCATTTGTTTATTTGTTTATTTTAATCATTTATTAATTCCCCCTGGCAGTGGCATGCTCCTCCAGGATCCTGGTGCACTTTTGCCTTCTGTGCTCAGTGGTAGATCTGAGTCTGTATCTGATTCAGGTCTTGAACTGATTTAACTAACTGTGACATGCAAGACTTGCAGGGAGAGACTTACTTTTTGAAATAATACATATTTAATGCAATGTGTGCATTGGATGAGAAAAAAAGAGTCTTTTGGGACTAGGCCCCAATGTGATGTCCATTATATTTTAAGAGGGAAGGTGAAGCACTGAGTAGTACTAAATGCTGGTGTTAGTGATGGAATGAAAATAATGGATGTACATCTGAATGTCATGAGGTGGACTATGAGCAGACTTGGGGGAGTGGATATTATGAACTCGAGGCGAATGAGATGGAGTAGGGTCACAATGATTTTGCACTAAAACTAGAGCTGACAACAGCAGGGAGAAGAACAGTTTTTTCCAGCAATAACATGATTGGGTGATTGATTGATTAATTTGGCTGGTTTAACTGAAGGAGTAAATGCTCATTGTCAGCTGACTAATTAGTGGTGAAAGAGAGAGTAATCTAGAGAGCGCTGTGAATGAACATCAAGATAGTCCTTCTTAATTGATCATGTGGTTGGTTAGACTGTTTGACCCCAGAACAGAATAGCAGCAGCTCATTAAGTAGTATTTACATACGTTTAATACTAATTATTAAATTGTATCATTTATAGTCAAGGGAAATAGATTGAATAACTTGGTCAATTGAATTAACACAGATCTATACATACATGATTTTCAGTTATTATAACATATTGAGCGTAGCGTTAGTTCTGGCAGGCCACGACGTCAAGCTCTAACTGCATAGCTGTCATCGCCGGCGCAGATCAGCTGATGGCTCAGCTGACTCTGCGTGCCTGCTCCCTATTGGGAAATTGCATTCAGAGCGGGGTATTTAAACTCCTCTCGCCCGACCCTCCTTCCTGCTTCCTCTGCTGCTGGCACTTTCGCAACCCACCTCCACCCCAGCTCCTCCTGTATTCACGTTGGTGCTCTGCTCTGTCTGGGTTTTCTTTGCTGCTGCGCTCCCTGCTTATGCTGTTCATGATGGCTCGTGAAGGGCAGGAAGGTGCTCTTCCTGCCTCAGGCTTTCCACGCAAGCGCGTGGAAGAGCAGGGGGTCCCAGAACAGTATCATACCTCCAAATAAAACTGTGCAAGTAAATAAAGATTATTTTGACAAAAGTGGTCCTGACTGAAATACAGTTATGTTATGTTATGTTATAAGTTATGTTAAAGTTAAAGCTGCTATGAGTGATGTATTTTTTTTAGATTATGTCTTAAAAAGAGCTCTATTCTAACTCTATCACTGTTATAGAGTGTTTGGTCAGTTACCCATGTCTCTCCTCCCCCTAAGATTACCGTGGCATGTTCATTTGGTTACATAGGGAACCAGAAGTTAGCTAAAGCTACTCACAGCAGCTTTAATGGATTTCTGATATGTAGCTACATAAAATTGTCTTTAAAATGTAAATGTTGTAGCTCATTTTGTATTCAATCCCTTCAATCCGGATTCCTAACGTATCATAAACAAAGACAAACACCATCTTAAGTCTTAAAGTGAAACTCTCGCCAAAAAGCAACCAAGACTTTATTTGTGATTGAATATAAGTCAAACCTTCGTGTAAATGCATAATTACGACGAAAGAGGCACTTTTAAGATTACCGTAGTTTCGTTTTCGGGCAAGCTAATTTTCAATGGAGTAGAGGGGCACTCTTATGCTAGCATCAAAATCGTTATTTTTAAAACACTAAGAAGGCTCGACACAACATGAAACTTTGCTCATAGTATCACCATCAGTGTTGGGAATAACAATAAACGACGTTACTAACAGCGTTGCTTTTTTCAGTAACGGGTAATCTAACTAATTACTATTTCCATCATTACAATGCCGTTACCGTTACCAACAATTAAATGTGGCACGCTACAAATTGAAGCTGCTCACTGAAGCTGTTGTCATCCGACTCGGCTCTCAGTCACCGGAGCAGCAGAGTTGTTTATTTTTCTCCGGTGAGGGAGGAGGCAGGGGCGGGACAACCGCTGATTGGCTCTCTAAGGTAGAGTGAGAGTTCGTAAGCCAATCAGTGGCAGTGTTCAGTTTACACACAAACCACACACGCACACAGCAGCCTCTCACACACAAACTTGCAGAGGTGAGCTGCAGAAATGTCGAGTCCGGAGGGAAAGTTAACGTTTTCAAAGTGGAAGTACAGACACCACTTTAACCTCCTTTGTCCACGTCCGTTGTAAGCAACTCTAATCTAATGAAGCATCTCTCAACATCACATGCTTCTACAAAACTAGTGGCCAAAAACACCGTTGTTGACACTGTTGATGATGGTTGATGATTAGCCAGGTGTGGCTAATGTGAGCTGTGCTAACAAAGAAGGACACGGAGCCGTCCAAGCAGCTAAAGCTGGATTTTTCTGCTCCAGCTTCCCAAAAACTTGTGACACAGCCTGAGCTGAATTCAATGATAGGCAGGTATGTTGTTTAGAACATGCCCCCATTATCAACAGCTGACTCAGACTCCTTCAGAGCACTCACTGGTAAAATACCGGGGAGAACAGGTGCCGGTCCGCCATGCAAGAAAGCCAATTTTTAAATACATAGATGCCGAGTACGCTGAAATGAATGCCGAGCTCAAAAGGGTGAATAATTAAAAGTAACGCAATAGTTACTTTTCCTGGTAACTCGTTACTTTTATAGTGGAGTAATTCCGTTACTAACTCAATTATTTTTTGGAAGAAGTAACTAGTAAGTATAACTAATTACTTTTTAAAAGTAACATGCCGAACACTGGTCCCTACACATGAACACGAGCAATGAGAACATTGTTTGTGTACACAGAGTTTAGTAAAAAGAAGGTTTTTGAACTACTCACTGTAGGAGCTGAATCTGGACAAAAAGTGTTGATCCCACCGAGTGCGACCTAACAGGTAGGAGATGGTGGACCGCTCCTCAAGCCTGCCTGCTAGGTCGCACTCAGGGATCGAGTTTCATGTTGTGTCGAGCCTTCTTAGCGTTTTAAAAATAGCGATTTTTGGTGCTAGCATAAGAGTGCCCCTGCACTCCATTGAAAATTAGCTTGCCCGAAAACGAAACTACGGTAAATCTTAAAAGTGCCTCTTTTGTCGTAATCATGCATTTACACAAAGGTTTGACTCATATTCAATCACAAATAAAGCCTCGGTTGCTTTTTGGCGAGAGTTCACTTTAAGCCATGCTGACTGTGGTAGCAAATATATGACACCAAACATTATCACCTCTACCTTGATGCGATGATAAGTATGAGCAGGAACTGACTTTTTCTTACAAATCATCCACACACACACACACACACACACACACACACACACACACACACACACACACACACACACACACACACACACACACCATGAAGTAGTTTGGTTTGTTTCAGTTTCTGTCACACTTCCTCTTCACAGAGATCTAGAAAAGTAAAGAACTGTCCAACTTCAACATCTTACTGTGCATGACATGATTTATAAGGAATCGGGGCATCCACATAATCAATCTTTCACGTGTTGATGCCATCCTATAATGATTCCTATTTGAAATTATTATAATAATCAATAATTCAAGACAGACATCAAACCCTAAAAGATATAGGTCAAGCCCTGGTGCACTGAAGCTTTACACAGTACACAGGCCTTCTTAGCGCTATCCTCAGTGTCACCACAGAAATATCACATTACTACAACTGAATGAAAGCCTTAAAGAATATGTATTAGAAAAAAACCTTTCTGATTTTTGAGCGCATGTCGTGACATGCAGTCTAATGAAGGTTGCGAGGAAATATCTCATTAAATGTCATTAGCCTGTGAAATGTTTTGGGATAAAGTTTTTCAAAGATTTAAAAGGGATTGAGTCTGTTGAGAATATTGAATATGAAAAATGACATCAAATGAAAAGAATGATTTCTTACTTGTTCATAACTCTGTTATGTCTTTGTCCTGGAAATTTACTCCCTGTATTAAACAAGCTAAGTTGTCCCTTTTAATTTCACTGCAAGAAAGATCATTTTGTCAAACACATTTGCTCTAAAGACATATGATAACAGCTATTGATAATGTGTTTGTGCAAATGGCTTCAACAAAAACGTCAACTAAAAAACTGAAGGGTTGTTATTAAAATGATGATAAGAGTTTTAACTGTGCAGGTTTTACTTGTTGGCTCACTCATGTATCCATGTCCTTCATACAAAACACTGAAATATCTGTAATTATATTTCCTTTTGCTTTCATGCAATGTCATTCTGTAAGTCACATGTCAACAGATGTCACACATAATGATAATCTTCAGCCAGCTGAGTGAAAAGCCTGCTGCAGCTATTTGTCTTCAGTGTTATTTTGTCTGTTATCAATGTAATTCAAAGGAAGAAACTTAGAAAAGGGAAATTGGTGTTTTAGCTATTTTTAGTTGATAGTATAATTTGAAGTGGTTTGGACATGACAGTCATGTAAGCTGAAGTCTACAACATTTCTTAATAATAATGGTGCAATTGAGGCCAGCGAAGCAACTGCTTTGAATGATCTACAGCTACAGTATCGTAAGGAAATGTAAGAGAAAAAACTTGACTCCAAGGGGCAATGTTTTTTACACTGTGCCCTTACTGTAACTTCAACAGCCTCATTTTGAATTTGAGATGCTACTATACTTCAGCAGTTATGAACATGGACTACAGTTGAGCACAAAATAAACAAGGCAAGAGCATACTTGCCAACCTTAAGACCCCAAAAATAAATTTGGATTTTGGAGGTTCTGACCCCAGAGAAATTAGATTTTCAGAACCGTTGTTTGCTGCATTCTGGTAACTTTTAGAAAATGCGAATATAAAAAATATATGTCCACTGAAACAGCATTTTATGTCTTAACCTTTAAAGCTCCTTTAATATTTGTATTAGAATGCATGTGAAATAGCTTTATAATCCAACAGTTATTACTGTTATAGTGTTTGGTCAGTAACCGTCATCTCTCCTTCCCCATTTCACCCAGTAAATGAGAAAATTACATGTTCTGGTATCCCTGCCCACTTTATCCAATCAGGAGAGAGAACTCCATAAAGGCTCATGCCTGCCCACATTGTTTGCTGTCATGTCTGGTGATTACCAGTGTTTCTTAAGGGATTTTGTGGGACTATGGTGGGAGGTACTCATTCATCCATCTTAAAGTTAAATGCATAAAACTGGTGCAATTTGAGAGAAGAATTAAGAGGCCATCGCATAAATAACACATATAGAAATAGATAGAAAAAAAGAAAATCTAAAATGAGAAAATAATCAAATATAACACTATGCTTCGGCTCTGCTGCAAGGTGATTAATTCAGTCCTCACAATTGTACTGTGCTACGCTGCTCTGGCTAAACAATGTTACACAAGCCCATAAGCTTTAATCAATAGACAATATCAGTCCATTGCTTTTTTTTTTAATCTTGTAGCCTGTTAGTTCTTACCTGTAACTAAACCTTAACTGAGAAACAACATAATCATTGTCTTGTTTCAAAATTATGCACACCTGTGTTATGCCATCTTAACTAAATATTGTCTGGTCTGTGTGGTTGAGGTTGCTGCTGGAAAACAAGTCATTTTTTACGTGTACCTGTACATGCAACATGGTAATCTTTCTGAGCTATGATTCATAAACGCAGACAGAACGATATAGGCTATGTACTGCCCAGCAAGGTTAATAAGTTAGACAAACAGACAGAGTCTTGTTAATTAATGGTAAAAAACACTGGATTACCGTTTTCCCTTTGGTAACATAAGGAGGAGGGAGTGGATTGCTAACTGCAAAGCAGACAGAAAGATAGCTAACAGACGACAACACTGTGAGCAGCTTTTAGTCTCAATAGACTTAAAGTGAATGTCTTGCATAATATCTAATTATTTATGTATAGATGGGTACCAATGATGCTCTGCGTTAGGGGTTTCTGGCACTGTGTAGCCTTCCTTTCCTGGGACCATGAACAAACCATGCCAGTTTTTGATTTTTCCAGTCAGGATGCTTTCTATTTCTCCCTTGTGAAAGTTGACCTGAATATTGTACTGGAATTTAGCCTTCCTGTAAGGGCAGCCTTTTCTGTGCTTTTTAAACCAGAGTGGGGATGTGTGATGACTATGACAGGTGATAGTAATCCCAAGGAACCTATAACTGTTCACCTGCTCCAACTCAGCTCCACTGATGTAGACAGGGGAGTGTGTCTTTGCTTCCTGTTTTTCTAAAATCAACAATGAGCTCTTTGGTTTTGCTGACGTTGAGCAATAGATATTTTTATGTGAACCATCCGGCCAGATTGTTGATTTCCGTCTGATATGAACTCTAATCCTTGTTTATAATGCTGCCAATGATTGTTGTGTCGTCTGCATACTTCACTAGTTCAATAATGGGTGTACAGTGTGAATAAGAGGGGGCTGAACTCACAGCCCTGGGGGGCTCTGGTGCTGTGCACTAACGCAGAGGAGGTATCACTGCCAATCTATACTCTCTGGTGTGTGCTTGTGAGGAAGTCCAATATGCAGTTGCAGAATGTACTCAAGCTCAGAAAGTTTAGTTTTCCAACCAGCTTTGTGGGTGAGATTGTGTTGAATGCTCAAGTCAACAAACAACATTCTGATGTGCAGTCTAAAGTTCTCATGTTTCTGTGATGTAACGAGTGGAACACATACAACTACTTGTCACAAAAAAAACCCTAACCCTAACCAAAAAAAACATTCATGAAGTTTGATTGAATAATGAATTCATTATAGGTTTTCTGTAAATGTGACCAAATCTGCTGGCTCAAAAATATACATACAGCAACTGAACAATCACATTTTTTTTATAGATCAGATACATACTTTTTAAAAGTGCAAAATTTAAGAATCTTTGTTGAAAACACATTTGTTGAATTTACCAACAGTATGTGAAGAGTTTTTTTACATTACAAGGTATGTTTAAGAGATATCTGCTGAAGCCTGTCCCATCCCGATACATCCCGACACGCGCCGACCCTGGACTGGTGCTCCTATCTCCGCTAGCTGTACGACTAAATTAGCTTACTAAATAATGGCTGTAACAGTAAGCCAAAATGAATGGTTACTCTGGTGATAGCTGCCCCTTGTTTGTTTTGAGAATGGATCTGACATATGGCATACCTTTAACCGACCTTCACTAAGAAACATGTGTCTGTTAGCTGTCATGTACATTTAAGTTATGATTATATGGTCACTTTATATCACAGCATTACAGTAATAAAATTATATACATCATAATATTGTTACTTTGTTACTATTAACAAACTATTATATAAAATGCCAATGAGCCTATTTAATAAATAATTTTCAAAACTTCTAAGTATTTAAGCATTTGTTGTTTTGAGATACATTTTATAAGCCAGTATTATATCTACTTCTGTGGATGCTTTTGGCATTTCACTGCTGTGTTCTCCACTTCATTAAAGTGTTCTAACATGCTTACACTTTTAATTTACTATAACAAGAAATGTTATGTTTGTTATAATAGGCCAACTTACTACCTCTTCTCCACTGCATGTATCTCTTTTATCTGTTTTAACCTTGCTCGATTTGTGGCCCCCGAACTGTTATTCCTTCACTATGTGTTTTGGTTAGGTCAGCATGTGTATACTGGGACTTGTCTCCATGCCAACGATACACAGACACCTGGGTCACTCGCCGCTGCGAGCGCAGTTTTTAACTCTCACTTTCGTTTTTGGAGCAGTTCGCATATTGACATTTTGCCGGCTCTAGGAGCCAAGATTGCATGAAAAGTTCACTGCTAAAAGAAAAGTAGACAGGGAAAATTATTGCATGTAGCCTGACTGACCTCAACATATGGACCTTTGAGTCATTGAAAAAAATCTTTGTGGCCCTTTAAGATGTGCATTTGAGTACCCCTGCTTTACAGTATATCAACTTAGATTTTGGATTATATGGTTATATAACATAAGTGTTTTCTTTTATGGGTTTAAAAGGCTGCATTACAGTAAAGTGTTGTCTTTTTCTGAACTTTGCAGACTCTTCTACTTGTTCTTATGAACCCATTTACTAATTATATCCACATTACTGATGATTATTTATTAAAAATCTTATTGTGATACTATTTTTTGAAAGTACCAATAGTCATCCCTGTAATACTGTCATAATATCATCATTGAGGTATTTGATCAAAAAGAGTGTGATATTTCATTATGTAACCCAGTCCTAGCATTTATGAAATGTCAAATAATCACAGATATTTCTAATTTATCGCAATAATTCCTAATTATATTGCAATGTTTGTTTGTTTTTTCTTTTAAGGCATCACACCACTGCTCAGTTTTCAAAACAGCATTGATTTATAAATATCCATGGCATAGGCAGGGTGATGACTACAGAAAATAGTTCATCATAATGTGCAAGCTGCAGTATAGTGTGGTTGGGTCACATCAGATAGCATTTTTATTCAGTGGAACACCCTGCTGATATTGCTATATTATCACCTTAGTGCGCTGTATGCACATGGTGATCAGGAGACATTTTCAGTATTTTGGGGCAGGTCTGCATGTCTTCAAACTTTTCTTCAAGGTCTCTTCTAAACTAAGATGAAAAGAAAAGGGGACAGGAGGACAAATAATGTTATTAGCTTGAAAATGCTTTGCAGTAAATGTGTCCAGTGAACACACAGGAGAGTTCAGGTCATAGCCCATACACCATCCCTGAACAAATTACTCCTGTAGTCAGAGTTGCTTAATTGTATTAATCGAACTGTCTTTTCTTACTTGAGTGTTGATTATTTTGGCCCATCTCAAGACCAAAACAAGTTCAGAGAATTTACAACAAGCTCACAACACCATGAAGGGATTTTTTCTAAAGACTGTCTGAAATAAACACCAAGTTAGCTAAACTGACAGTCACATTCAGATGACTGATCAAATGCCCTGTTCACATCAGAGAGCCATACACTATTGTAGCTGTATGAAGTGTTGATGATATACGTACAGTATGTGACTTCTGTCATATATTTATTTGTCTGTACTTGCCCACTAGCAGTGATGCCTAAAAATGGACATGTTTTTATTCTTATATTGGTGCAGTTTACACATCAGTGAGTGAAATTATTAGTCTGCAGGCATGCTCCAACTTGTTACAGTAGTGTAAGATTGAATGTAATGAATGTATGAACATTCAAACTGTACATCATGGTATGTGAATAGGTAAAGCAAAATAGTATACTGTGTAAGGGTACTCTTTGCACTATGTACGCAGTTGTGCATCCAGACATGATAACAAACCAATGGTATGTGGCTTGGTAGAAAGTACAGCAGTATAGTCTTCAAGTGGTAAGTGGCAAGTTGTGGGTGTGACTAAAAGTAATTGTATGCACTGGCTTGGTACAGTGGGTAAAGTTTAAATTGTAATGGCTCAGGGGAACATTCAGTCTGTTGTGATGCAATGCTCGAGGCATAAATGTTGAAGCACAATGTGAAGTCTATAGAATATTGACATTATCTGCGTTAAGATTGGTTCCCCGTAAACCTTGCTGTGACCATGCACTGCTTGCTATTGTGCATTTTGACCTGCTTTCCTGTCTCTGTCATAGACTTAACAAATGAAAAAACAATGTTTTGTCCTGTGTTGACGTAGTTGCTGCTTTGAAATGAACTGAAATGATCCAGTTGTCTTTGTGAAAACGTACTGACCAAATTACCGATTGGGAAAGCTTGTAGGGTAAAGTTGTCTGTTTCATGTACGTATGTGAGTGAACTCACATCCATAGGCTACCTGTGGATACACAGGGAAGACACCTGTTACCTGGGTGAAAATCCTGTCTTTGACCCATTCATCCATTCTGACCTCTTCCCTACATGGACTTTGGGGCTCCTTATACTGCAACACCTGACTTTCGCCGCTGCTTTGGTCATGTGGAGGATGCTATGCCCGCTACAGGATGCCTCTCAACAACAGTAAATATAGTACTTCATAATAAACTGCTTTTGCAGATGACCTACAGCTGTATCTTTGGGGGGGGATCCTCTAGTTGTAGTTGTATAGGTCAGGCAATTCCTATGAATGTGCAATAGCAGAACCACAGGTAAAATGAATAGATAAATATACTTAAAATAATATAGAATATAGAATTTGCAGATGTAAACATGTAATGTAACATGTAACATGAGTAAAAACAATAGATAGATCACAGTATTCTTTCAGGCAGAAGTGAAAGAGTTATTGTGTAATGAAATGGCTTGTGGCAGGAAAGATTTCCTGTATCTATTGCTGCAACAGCGAAGCTGAAGCAGCCTTCCGGAGAAGGTGCTTTGCTGTCTGACCAGTGTGAGGTGGAGAGGGTGGAGAGGATTATCCATGATGGATCCAGTTTTTTCAGTATCCTTCTTTCCACCACAGCCTCCAGAGTGTCCTGTTTGCAGCAAATCACAGAGCCAGCCTTCCTGATGAGTTTGTTGAGTCTGTTGGTGTTGCTGGCTCCGATGCTGCTTCCCCAACAAACCACAGGAAAGGAAAGTACACTGGCCACCACAGACTGATAAAAGATCTCCAACATCTTGCTGCACACATTAAAGGATCTCAGCTTCCTCAGGAAGTAAAGTCTGCTCATCCCCTTCTTGTAGACAGCTTCAGTGTTAGATCTCCAGTCCAGTCTGTGGTTGATGGTAACGCCCAGATACTTATAATCCTCCACATACTTTCCAAGAATGTGCAGTGGTTGGAAAGCCGACTCTCTGGTCTTGCTGATGTTCAGCCGCAGTTGATTCTGTCCAGTCCACTCCACAAAGTTGTCTACCATTCCCCTTTACTCCTCCTCCTGTCCCTCACTTATACACCCAACAACAGCCGAGTCTTCAGAAAACTTCTGCAGGTGACACGACCCGGTGTTGTACTGAAAGTCAGTGGTGTATAAGGTGAACTGGAAAGGAGACAGTACAGTCCCCTGTGGAGCTCCTGTATCACTAACCACCACATCAGACAGAACACTGCCCATACGAACAAACTGTGGCCTGCCTGTCAGGTAGTCAGTAATCCAGGAGATCATTGTGTCATCTACACCCATCACCCGCCGCTTCTCCCCCAGTAGCAGTGGCTGAATGGTTTTAAAAGCACTGGAGAAATCAAAGAATGTGATTCTCACAGTACCTCCTCAACCATCCAGGTGTGAATGGGCTCGTTGCAGCAGGTAAATCACAGAGTCATCAACTCCCAAGTTGGGCTGGTAAGCAAATTGCAGAGGGTCTAGCAGGGCTCTCACCTGCGGCCTCAGGTTGGCCAATACTAGTCTCTCCAGCACCTTCATTACCTAAGATGGGCCACTGGTCGGTAGTCATTGAGGTCCGTTGGTGTCGACTTCTTTGGAACAGGAACCAGGCAGGACGTCTTCCAAAGCACTGGTATTCTCTCCTGACCCAGGCTCAGGTTGTACAGGTGTTGTAGGACAGGAGACAGTTGGCTGGCACATGTCTTCAGGATTCTGGGGCTGATACCGTCAGGGCCTGCAGCCTTCCACTGGTGGAGTCTCTCCACCTGTCTCCTAACCTGGCCTGCAGTCACAGTCATGCAGGGGAGGGTGCTGGTGTCTTGAGTGGAGGAGGAGGAGGAGGAGGAGGAGGAGAGGTGCTGCACAGGAGACCTCACATCAGGGGAGTGAGGGGGGGGGAAGAAGCATTTGGGGCATTGGGGGTGTGTGGGGGTCTGGAGGTGTCGGGGAGACGACAGAAGGCTGTGAGCTGAACCTATTGAAGAATCTGTTCAGCTTGTTTGCCCTCTCCAGGCTGCCCGATGACTGTCTGCCGCTCACCTTACACCCGGTGATCTGCTTCATTCCAGTCCACACATCCCTCACATTGTTCTGCTGGCTTTTGGCCTCCAGCTTCCTCCTGTAGGTGTCTTTACAGGCCCTCAGCATATCCTTGAGTTCATGCTGCACTCTCTTCAGTTCTTCCCTGTCTCCAGACCTGAACGCCCTTTTCTTGTTGTTAAGAAGAGCTTTCAGGTCATTGGTGATCCACGGCTTGTTATTAGGGAAGCAGCGTACAGTCCGGGTTGGCATGGTGGTGTGTTCACAGAACCTGATGTATTCTGTGATGCAGTCGGTTGTGCTGTCGAGATCCTCTCCATGTGGCTCGACAAGTACATCCCAGTCTGTCGACTCAAAGCAGTCCTGTAGTGCATCAGCAGCCTCCTGAGTCCACCTCCTCACGCTCCTAGAGTGAACAGGCTGCCACTGAACAAAAGGGACATACAGGACTGGTCAGCAGGACCAGGTTGTGGTCAGATCTTCCAAGGGGGGGGAGGGCTGTGGGACTGTATGCATCCTTAGCATTTGCATTCAAAAGATCCAGTGTGTTATCATCTCTGGTGGGACTGTCAACATACTGGTGAAATGTTGGGAGGGTTTTGTCCAGTGAGACGTGATTAAAATCCCCAGTGATGACAATAAAGGCGTTAGGATGCTGCGTCTGTATCTGGGCGACAGCGGAGTGGATGACGTCACAGGCCACCGCTGCATCAGCTGAAGGAGGAACATACACACTGATAATGATGGCGGACGTGAATTCCTTCGGTAAATAATAGGGTCGCATCCCCACAGTCAGCAGTTCATTGTCCGGGCTACAGAAACGTTCCTTCACGTGAACATGTTCGGGATTACACCACCTCTTACTCACACACAGTGCAATCCCTCCTCCTTTCTTCTTTCCGCTTCTTATCAGGTCCCTGTCCGCCTGAACAGTGCTGAAGCCTGGAACCGCCACGCTGTGGCCCGGGATGTGTGAGTGAAGCCATGTCTCCGTGAAACACAACACACTGCACTCATGATATTCCCTCTTAGTCTTTATCAGCGTGGCGAGCTTGTCCGTCTTATTCCCCAGAGACCTCACGTTCCCTATGACGATCGTTGGTACAGCGGGTCTATGTCTCCTCTTCTTCGCCCTCCGTTTCACTCCAGCTCTGCAGCCCCGGCGTCTCCCCCGCTGCTCCTTCGGGACCTCAGGCCTCGCTCCGGGCAGCAGTACAGGTTCACACAGCAGTGCAGGTTTACACAGCGCAATCAGCTGGTCGCGTGTGTAAACAATGCGCTCAGTGATGCGCTCCTGACCCTCCGTTGCAAGGGCTAGCAGAAACATCATACAAAATGTAAAATGCCACAGAAGTTTAAAAAAAGGAAAGTGTCCGTCTTCTCTCGGACTCTGGAGAAGAGTTGCCAAAAATTACCAAAAATTCACAACCAAAATCAAAACAGAACTACAAAACATACTACAAAAACTTGGAAAACCCATGGGAGCTGCAGCAACAGGCTGCCACCTAGTACGGCGCCATAGCAACAGTTATATGGTGGGCTTCACCATGTTACATGTATAATATTGGACTAATTGGACAAATACATTTTGGCCTTTGTATTGATTATGCCAAGAGGCTGATTCGTTGTAATTATACTGAGACCTTGATCATTTTACTATTTATCAGTGTGTAAGAATTGTATAATTGGCAGTGTATAATACTTAAGAACAACTATGACAACTATGTATAATATGATGTAATGATCATTGCAGCCTGTAGGAGCCACTATTCAAGGTTCAAAATTAATTTAATCGTCTTCAGCAACACAAGGTTGTACAACATATTGCAAGTCATCTTATGCTATTCAAGAAAAAAAAATGTTTCACTGAAGATGAGTTAAGCACAAAAATGTTACTTTTGTACTGATTCCAAAAATGTTATACTACACTAGATTATGCTAGATCCCTGTAGTTGTAGTGCAGAAGCTGATGCTGTTCTTGTTTATTTTCTTGTAAGTGTGAAATGTCCACACTTATGTTTTAAAATCAATGAGCTAATGATGTGTTGAATACCTTTCTAATAACACCATTAATAATTATTGGTTATGTAGTTCTGAGGGGATGAGCCACAGGTTTGAGTACAGTTAATTGTATTATATATTGTATATATGATAACAGTTTAAGCAAGACTACCCTATTTTGAATAGATTTTGGTTAGTATTTTAAATGGAGGATTCTCTTGAAGATTGTCTGAATTATGCAGCCCCTCAGCTGTGATGTTGATTATTCTGCTGTATCTTCCACTAATCAGCCTTCTTCGATGTAACACACCTCCTCACAGGGTTTGCATGCACCACTGATAATTCTCCTAACATGCATTAATCATAGCAAGTGCCCAATGAAAACTATTCAGGTAAAATATTAGCAGGATTGAAATGTTTTATCACACTGTGTGGTTGTACATTAACATGTTGGGGCTGTTGAAACGAAATGGGCTTTTGAAACCTTTTCAGCAGTCTGACACAAAATTCATGGTGGGAGTCAATCCACGCTTCTCTGGAAGTCTTGTGCTTTGTAACAATTTGCCAGGATGGAAGTACAGAAGATGTACCTCATGCTAGCATGTTGCACTGGCTCTATGAAGTCATGTTATCAGTTTATCTTACATTTTGAGAGAACAGAATTAATGAGCAGCAGCCAAAAGATAAAAGGGTGTCACATCACAAACTATATAGGGAGCCAGAAGGAGGAGGAGGGTTGAAGAGTTGCTGAAGCACCAAGTTGCAGAATTAGTCTGATTTCAAAGCAACTGTCTCCCCCCCTCCCCCCGCCATTAGATGAGATGGAATCTGTTATTAGTTAACTTGACTTCCTTGCTATAATTTAAAAATAAAAATAAGCATAAATCCCAGGCAACATCTTGATGCTTGTGTGAATGACTTGTTCGTCTGGAATTTGGGATTTCAGATTGAACTTTGTCAGATACTCATTTCAATTTTGGAAGTGAAGTTTGTGATGGATGACTTGAAAGTTGTACATCCCATGCTTTATGCTGAAAGTCACTTGCGTTTTATTTTAAACCTCTCACCAAAGTAACAGAAATAAACAGTTTTGATTTATCGGGGATTCCAAAATGTCAAAATATTTTCAAATAGCATTTTTCTACCACTCCTCATCTGCTTTCCTGGTTACCATTTCAAAAAATAGTGTATTTTTTATGTCCTGTATATAATAACTGTATCTCTTGAGCCTTATTAGGACCCAAAAATAGAGGAGGGTAAAACACAGCACAAAGAAAAAGAGATGTGATGCTGAATTCAAAGAGTGATTCACTTCTGTAGCCGCAGGCTTTTTTTTTGCATTTGGGGTAAAAGCAGGGTTCATTTGCAACACCCAAAGGATCTTTCAGTGTATTGCCAAGTCTCAGGAGAACAGAAGGGAGGCTCTTAGGAGGGGGTGGCAGCGTGAGTGGCAGATCTGTAGCTTTGCTCTCAAAAACCAATGATTAGAGGAAATTGGAAATACAAATATTGTGCTTCCGACCCTGTCACAAGGATTCAGTGATTCAGTGTCAATGGCAAGTATAAATCAATGCTCTGGAGAAAATGGGGCTTTGGTATAATCATGGAGTATTATTTCTGCAAGGATTGCATCCTCTGTCACAGAGACACACAAACACTCAGCTGTAAACTCTTGGCTAGTTGCACTCTGCAGTAGTACGGCAACACTAATTAGATAAGACTAGAATTAAATCAATGCTCTCTAGGGCTGTAATGATACACCAAACTCACGATTTGATTTGTATCACGATTTTAGACCCACGGTTCGATACAAACCTCGATTTTTATTTTAATTTTTTTAAATTCAACATTTTATGTAACATTTCAATAACTTCTGTATATGATACTCCTGATAGTATCAGAGATGCAGTATTGGCAAACTGAACCAGTGTGAATGGATGAGTCGGCTGCATGTATGGAGAGTGTGCGACCTCGCAAGTGACAGAGTCGGACAGCGACCTGTTTACTGTTGGTAATTATGTAGCTTAACTAAGTAATTTAGAGCGAAAAAGGTAACTTCAGTGGGTCAGGATCTCAGTCACGACACATTATTATATTAAAACAGCATCATGATTATCCGTGGGTTTAGATTGACATGGGGATACCTGGGAAACACCTTGAAAACACACAGACGTCATCATCATGATGGGTACCGTCACGTCTCTTTAGGAGCCGCAGCGCCGGCTTTCTGTGTGAATTACACGGTTCGTCTTTACTCCAGCGGTGCTTCGCTCTGTGTGAACGACCAACGGTGGGGAATTGGTGAACCACCGCTGTGATGTTAATGCAGCGTCGCTGTGTGAAAGGGGCTACTTATAACACATAGGGCTGGATCTGGACTGGAAGTTGTGTCGCGATTCTGCCTTCACCGCGAGACATCTTCGTGGATCTGAGTTTTGCGATTTCGGTTTTGATACGTGTGTCGTTACAGCCTTATTGCTCTCTGTTAGTAACATTATTTGTTGTACTTGTTTACCTCATAAGCCTATGTGATGGAAATCACAAAAATGAGAGGACCTTTGAGCAGCTGTTGTCATTAATTATTATTCCCATAATTTTTCTGTTGAGAAACTGCATTTCTATTAGAGTTGTTCCGATTCCGATACCAGTATCGGAAATCCCTCCGATACTGCTGAAAATGCTGGCATCGGTATCGGCGAGTACTGGAGTCCAGGCACCGATCCGATACCACGTAATTTAGAATTAGGAATTTATTTACCAGTTATGAGTGTTGGCATCCACCAGAGGGCACTCTACAACAGGTCGAGTCTTTGCCACCTAACTGACGTACAGGACGGCCAGTCTGAGATCTACGCATCATGGGTCGGAGGTCACAGGTTTACAATATTGTGGCTGCACTTTAGTTTAAAAAAAATAACTCTTCCTAGACTTATTTAGTTAAGTTGCTGTTGCACTACTGTTTTATACTGTTCTATTTAAAAATAAATTTAAAAATAGATGGCTTCCATTTGCTGTATTCATTCAGTGTGACAAAGGATTTAACCTGAGCCAGGCCTCACCACAATGATAATCATATCACAGTCATGCAGGCGTAGTATGATATATTTTTTTAATAACACACTGGTATCGGTACTCTTTTTGGCCGATACCCACAGCACAAGTATCGGAATCGGTATCGGGAGGGAAAAAATGGTATCGGAACATCTCTAATTTCTATTCATCAAGATCGCCTGTGGAAGCAAATTGAAAAGTGATGAAATGTTTAATCCAAAATGTTGAATCAATTTTAATAACCTATGATTTTGTCAGATGGTGTTTGTGATTTAGGGGATGTTCATAGGTATGATTGACTGGAATGAGTAATGGTAGTTTTTTTGTCATAGAAATCGTTTTAATGCAGAATCCCTTTATTTAAAGACTAACATAGAGAAGTAACCACACACAGTTGTGGAAAATCGTCTGCTGTCATTTCTTGACTGACTTTGTCGCACATCATCTGACCTGTTTTTAACAAAGTCCTCAGTGCAGTGATAATATACACATGGTGACTCTTGACATTGCACACTGACTGACCACACAAATAAAAATCACTAGTGGTCTTTCTTTGCCCATGCCTTCTCTACCTCACAGCACTCAGATACTTCTTGTTAAATCTTGTGACCCTTTGACCCACCTCGCTTTATCCAGCGCTCAGCTTTGCAGGGCACTAAGCCAGACCTAGGACGATCTATGATGGATGTGTTCCAACAGGAGTCAGGAGTTTTTATTAGTTCTCAGCAACTTGTCAAAGGAGGGCTGGAAAGAAATCAGGACGAATAAAAAATGAGGCGAAAGAAGTAAAAAACAATATGAATGGAGGAAGAAATGTCAGCACCTTACACAGATGTGCTCGCAGAGAGCTCACATGGTCATGATGCCTAATGTTTCTATACACCATACTGCAGTGTCTTATCTTTATGCATTCATACATACACTGCAATGTTATGCAGCCCAGTTTCTGATGGAGGATTGAAGAGTTGAACAGTGCTTTACCAGGGTTTATTTTGCCTCAATGAACTTCAGTTGCTGATCAATTGCCATATTTACCTCCAGGCCTGTATCTGAGCCTATATAACTGTTTAAGCATTTGTCAGGCCATATTTGGAGGACATTTGTGAGTACTCTGCATTGTCTTAACACTTAGTCGAGAAACTGAGGTCATGTATGGCCAGCATTTGTATTTGGTGGATCATTTTTCCTTTGCTTCAGCAAATCTGATTGGATGCGGTATAAGGTGCTTCCAAGATAGGCAAACAAACCTTTTTTTATTGTATTTTTTAATATAAATTCAAATGTCAGCACTCTATCACTATGCACATTCTTCCTGTAATGTTTATTCAGAAATTGATGTTATAGACCGAGAAATATAGATAATTCCTGTGATTAAGGAGGATAAGGAGAAACAATTGAAAGCAGAAAAAAATCCTTATGGTGGTATCAAGGTAGATTTTGATCCATACAACTTCTGGCTTGGAAAAAATCCTTTCTATAAAATTGGAGCTCACTTAGATGTGAAATCTTACATGATTTCTCAGCCTTTATAAAATTCGTTCATCATCAATTTGTCAACACCAGGTTTTTCATTGATGACACCACAGATCAAAGTTTGTTCTGTATCATTCAAATTTATATTTAAGTGTAGACTAAGTTCACAAATCATAATTGAAGTGTTCCAAAGCGAACAAAAAAAAAAAAAAGAAACACCAGTCTGAATTGAGCTTCAGAGGGATGTTTAACATTATGCCATAAGGTAAAGAAATACCAGAAACCAATAATTAGGGGCATACATCAGTATATTGCTTACAGAGGACATAAGACTGTGGTAGTACAATTTATCTATGAAAGAATCTCATTTTGCTGGTCTTCATTGACAGTATTTTCTGACATACATTCATATTTTATTACCAATATGTCAAAAAGATGTTACATTTTATTTGCCATTATAAGGCCATAATCCATTCAAGCCTCTGATACTGTGAAACTAACATTCAAGTAAATGGAGTGAATATTGAAAGGGTCCATGAGAATAAAGTACTGGGCGTGATTATCGACGACATGTTAAGTTGGAAGCCACACATAAGACAGTTAAAAAGGAAGTTGGCCAGGAGTGTGTCCATACTCTGGAAAGCACAAAAAATACTAAATCAAAAAGCACTTCATCTGTTGTACTGCGCACTAGTCTCTCCACACCTGCAATACTGAGCAGAGGTGTGGGGGCACACATATAAAGGCTCCACACAGCCTTTGTTAATACTCCAAAAAAGAGCTTTGAGAATCTTACATTATGCCAACTATAGGGCACACACAAATCAGTTATTTATTGAATCAAGAATACTCAAACTATATGACTTAATAAACTATCACACACTACAAATGATGTATAAGGCAGCTAACAAAAGCCTCCCTCACAACCTGCAAATACTTTTCCTAGACAGAGAGAAGAGTTACAATCTCAGAGGGAACATGATTTTTAGGCAAAGGAAGGTACGAACTACGTTAAAATCCTTTTCCCTATCAGTAACAGGTGTTAAACTATGGAATGAGCTAGAAGAAGATGTCAAAAAATCAGCAACACTAAGTGGCTTCAAGAAAAAATATGTAAATTCAACCGTTGACCAGTACAGATTAATACAGGAGGGTTTATAAAGGTCAGAGGCACGAATCAACAGACACTGTGTTGAGACGGCATGTGAGCATAACAAAAAAAAACATTCTGTACCCAAACAATAAGTTGAACCTGAGACACACATGTAATCTGTATGTACTGTCTAGAGCTTGAATTCAGCTCTGTATGCTACTGCTGTAATATGTTTTGTCAAATGTCATAGTAAAGAAATTGTTAGGTAAAAATGTAAAATTCAAAAGATAAGAAAAGATTAGGATGAAGATCTTATCCTGTGGGTAATGGGGGCGGGACTAGATAAGCTTTGGCTTCTCCCGCTTTTCCCTTTCGGCCATGTGTATTGTATTATTTGAACAATGATGAAATGTGATGATGATGAATTGACATGCCCGAAATAAACAACATAAACAATAAACATAAACAAAGGGAAATCTAGACGCAAGCAAATGGTTAAGTCTTTCCATTTAATTAGGCTACTTCACCAGATGGAAGATTTATGGGATATTCAGATATTAAGTATCAAACCCCTCTAACAAACATGTTAATACTTGATTCTTAATTCTGACATTTTGGTACATAAATGGTTGCAGGATCCATACTCTTGAGCCTTCTAAAAATAACTGCCAATACAAAATCTCACATTGGTAATTCAAATACAAATAAAAATATATAGAAATAGAAAGTCCAGAAGCCTTGGAAACTTAGTTATTGCTCACAATGGACTCACCTGAAAGCATTAAGGAAAAATTTAGTCTCTGGTATTTGCTTAAGCTATTTTGAGCTTGTATGAAACATTTTTAATCACAAATGCCTTTCATAAGAGAATCTTCATCGTCCCATTGTGATGTTTGATCTCATAATATGAGTGAGCATCCACATGTTTCTCTGCTGTCATCAGACCCAGAATGGCCATCAGGAGCAGCTAAATTAAATGTATAAATTAAAGAATACGGGGCTACTTTTTAACATTGGAGCCAAAACAAATAGCACGACCTACCACCCCACATGCGCCACTCACGCAGACTCAATGCATGATGCAGTGGTTTTCCATCAGTTATTGTAAACAAACATTGGGATTCGGTCTATAAAACTCCAATCGCTGTTCTCTTCCAAACTGCAAAGAGTTCCATTCTCAGCTACATGGCTGTTTTCTCTCTTCCCAAGGATTTAGTGTTGTGTCGGTCGCGAACGTGTCGTTCGAATGAACAAATCTTTTGAGTGAACGAACTGAACGGAATCACTTCCTGAACTGATTCGTTCCTTTCTCAGTTCAGTTGAGCTCAGCCGCGAGCATGCCGGCCGGGAGTGGAACTGCCGCGACTCACTCAGAGGACGTGATTCACGTTTGCGCTGTGATTTGTTCATGATTCGTGAACCTACTGCACACAGAGAACTGTCGCTGAGGAGGTGATTCTCGTTCACGTACTGTGCTGAAAGTGGCGCTGTGTCACTCACTCACTCAGGGCAGAGGAGTTGGTTCACGTTCAGTAACCATACTGGTAAAATTAGCGCTGTGTTGCTAACATCCGTGTAGCATCATGTTAAGTGATTTTACTGTGCACAGAGGACACTTTCACCATGTAATAATTTTAGTGCATGTATATCACTCAAAGCAGCGCTGCGTCTCCCGCGAATGATTGTGTACTATAGTCCGTGAACGCACCGTCCCTCAGTAAGTGAACGTGAACCTCAGGGCTGAATCATGAACTGAATGACGAATCGTTTGGCTGTTTTTCAGTTCAGGGAGTTGGAGAGCACTGAAAGATTCGGTGAACAAATCTTTTGAACAAATCATTTTAATGAACGGATTCTAGAGATTCAGTGCAGTAAAAAGAACTGCCATTCCCATCACTACAAGGATTTGTTAAGTGACATTGTTTAAAAATCTTTTCAAACTCAAATTGAAGATGAATTGCTAGAGCGGACCTGGGATTGGTAACATTAAATGAGTGACAAGAACTCAGGCTACAGCTTGCTTGCAGTATTTGAAATGCTGTTTTTTTATTAGCTGCAGTTGCATTTCCTTATCTAGGGTTTGTTGAGGTGAAACATATTCTGCTTGAGAACTACTCTGTGCTTTGGAATAGTGTTTGTAGTAGGCTTTACGGTATAGAGGTTGTTGATCCCTGTGGTAAGACCTCACACAATTAGACTTCATGGGAAATAGTAAGGAAAGTTTTGTCATAAAAATAAAACTGTTTTAATGTTAATTTCTTGTTATTTGTTTTTCCAATTTTATCACAATAAGGAGAAACTAAGCAAGATAACATGAAATGTTAATGACTAAAAACAGAAGCTGGATGCATCACAGAGGATGTTTTGTTCTATCAACCCAAGGGTTATGGTATCAGCATGCACCGCTGCACCACTGTGCTGCACGCGGTCCTAATTCAATATCCAGGACCAGCCTTGATGTAACATGGTGTAGCTGTTCAACTCAAAGTCTCAATAAGGGAATTGCTATTTTCTAATGTCCTATTTCTTTGACACAGTGGACACACCACCTGCTCACCGCAACCTTTTACAATAACATATGGAATGAGTGCACAATATTGTATTGCTCTCTCTAAAACAAAAGACATGGAAGTTCTCTCATAGAAATGGTTTTAGGTCTCTTTGCATATAAAACACTTGAATCCTGCAGGTGTTCAAATTTAAGGCTTTTTGATGATTCCCCAGTAAGTCAGTAAGAGTCACAAACTTAGACAAAAGACATTAAAGAGGCCGTGTCAGAGCACCTGTTGCAGAAGCAGAACTCCAGGTGATTCAGCACATGTTGCAGGTCAGCTTCTTTAATAATGTTACACAAGTGTCTCCTACCTTCACCTCAGGGGAATTTACTGGCAAGCCCACCTCCAGACAACCCTGTGTTCTTTGGCAAATAATGGGAATTGTTCTGCAGGACTCATAATGGGGCTTTTGCATCAAGTCACTGAAGTGTCCTGACACCTACGATCTTGGGAAATCTCCACAAAACCTGGCTGGTAATGATGAATTTAAATGCAAATGGCAACTTGACAGAGGAAACAAATTACACCCATCACTTGGCTTAATAGCTCAAAATTAAAGACGAGTCCCCAAACCTGAGCATATTGAACGACTGGTTTATGAAAAGATGGAATATGAAAAACAAGGTAATAGCTAATTTTACCTCCTTAAGTTATCATGGCCTGGCAAAATAAATGGAAGGCGTCATGATGTATGATTACAGATCATACATATGAATTTGAATTGTTACTCTGGTTGTTGTAATAGGAGAAGCAGTGTCCATTTCCTGTTTGCCAGCACAGGGGATCCTACATAAGAGTTGACTTTTGTCTGTGTGAATAACAACAGGAAAAGTGTTTAGAGGCTCTTGTCAATATTGTTTCCTGTACTTCCCTGCCCTGTGGAAGACAGTGCCCTATTAAAGTGCCTCAGCAGAGTAATGGGGAATCATCACCAATGTTTATAGTCACATTCCTTCTGTCTCTGAACAAATTCAGTGGTGGCTGCAATGTGAGACTGAACAAGTAGCCTGGCTTTGCCTGATAGATTGACTGTGTGACATGTTGTTGACCTTTCTACATCCCATTCCAGCTAGTAGCCATTTATTTCCAGTGTACCTTCAACACTGACTTAATGTGCGCTTCATTGAGAAGAGCGAACATGGGAGGGGAATATTGTCTCTTCTTCCCCATTAAGCCACAGAGGATAAAAGAACACTCTCCACCTTTTCAACTCCCCTACCTCCCCCACTCAATCCATGTTATCCTCAGAGCGAGGAATGCAGAGAGACTTCAAGATCAGTGGAGGAGTCAGCAGCAGAATACTGATCAGCAGTGGGGAGAACTGATGCCCAGACTATTTAGCATACCTAATTGACCTCAAGCTCAAAAACCCCCACACTGTGACTTACTCCACCTCCTGCCCCCTACCACCCCCAATCCACATCTGCCATAATATTATTTTCTGACTCAGTGTTTGCAGTTGCATTTAGTGATGAGTGAGCTTAATCATGGTTTGAGCCATCAGTATGTTTGTCTGCTGCGCGTTTTGCAACAAAATGAAACCCTTGTGAGTTCCCCCCACACACACCCTCAATGCTGTCAACCAGAGAACAGAATCAAGTTCACCGAAGCTTGACTAGAGAGGTATTCAAACTCAGCTCTAAATGTTTCAAAAATGATGAAGAAAGAATTAAATAACAACAGTGTAGCAGCGTTCCAGCTGTTATTAATCATTTCAAATAGATCTCGCCTCTAATATTCCAGCATGTATCAACAGCCGTAGTAGGTGAGAGTAGTTAGTTTTATGCTTAGTTAGGAGATTAAAAAGACTGAGCAGTTTTTCAACAAGTTATCAGCAATGTCTCAAATAGCCCTGCCACCGAAGTCGGATATCCCAGGAGAAAATATGCAGTAATTTAGCGCTCACCTCATTCTAATGGGATTATTACCGCTGAAATACTCATAGATCTATTTAAAAATTTAGGAAGCATACGGAGCTGCACCAGATATTCCCTAAAGAGGATACAAATGTCTAATACCACTAATGTTTGTCTGGTGAAATAATTATATTAAGGTGAAGAAGCTGAATTCTAGAATCTTTTACCAACCATGAGGAATAAGAGAACATACTGTATAAATCATAATATTCCGTGGTAAGATGGATCACTACGTTTTCTACAATGGTCACTGCAAGTTCAGAGACCCAAGGCTGTAACTCTTTCACCATGAACATTCCCCCAAGGGGTTTGCTTATAGCAATGGCAAATATGTGCACAGCTCCAACAGTGCAGTGCGTGACAGGGCGTAAGCTTGGTCTCAGCTTTGGTGGGGACACTGCCCAGCAACCTATCCCCCCCGACCCTGCCTTTCCAACCCACACAGGGAGAAAAAAAAGTATTTTATTTTAATATATTATTTTATGTATCTTAACACCTCACCTAAGGCCCTGACAGTCCAACTGTTGCTTCCTCAACCTGCACTACATCTGTACTGGATTTCTGAGTTTCCTGAATATATTTCACAATAATGCATTAATGAATAAAATGTAATCTTTATATGCATTACACTTATTTCACTTATTAGAAAGAACTTTTGTATATTAGGGGAATAGCCAAGGTTTAGGTTTTATGGAACCAACTTTGTCATTCAAAAAAAGAGAGAATAAAACTCATGATAAAAAATGCATTACACACATCAAACTTATAAGTAAGAACATTTGGGTAACATTTGAAGAATAACATCTTAACACCTTTAATTATGCAAATCCAACATTTGTTTTCAAAATAACCAGCATGATGATGAGATTCATAGGTTACAACTGCAAGACATCCCAAAAGAAAAAACTGCAATGGTCATGCCATCTTTATTCCAAACAAAAATGCTAACTGACATTGTAAGCACCTCTGCTGAGACTCTGTCATCATCAGCCTGCTCTACATTTGTAGCTTCACGCTGCTGTTTTTCCTGTGTGCAGTGATTCTTACTAGCCATTTACTCACTAGTTTAACCCTTGTAATAGCTAACATTGGTTGAAAGACTAGAGGAAACACAGTTGGCTTTATTACTGCCCTCAAAATGTACACTAAGCACCAGTTATGTTTTACACAGTAGAAGACTGGTGATATTACGCTAGGCTAGCATGTTTGCATTTGTGTGGGACCACATCCAATTGTCTTCAAAATCGACCGGCAAACATTACAGAACCCACAGTCAGTTAGCTGTAATACTAGCCTACGTTCACTACACTAACACCTTAATAACACTTTTCCATAGTAGAATGAGTGTCTTGACTACCACTGACTCTCTGGGTGATGAAATAGCTTTGGATGTCTGTTTTCTTTTTCAGTAGCATTTTCCACAAAGCAGAAACATGGGCAAAAATGTTGAGACCAAATAAAATACTGATGTGAGCATTTACTTTCATGATTTCCTGGTGTATTTACGTCAGCACAGTCTGCAACAGCCAGCCTGATCTCTTACCATCAGTCCAGCTATCTTACAGCACTGATGATTGTGATGAGAGGGCATGTCGGAAAAAAGTTCTCTACATATGCTTAATACTATGAATGAGTTTACAAAAAATATTATATTCATTCATCATGTAAAAAAAAAATGTTATATTAAAACATCAAAATATTGGTAGGGACAACTCTGTCTTTCCCAAACTTTGGTTGTGACTTGTCCCTATCAACCCTATGCAAACTTATGCCCTTCCGTGACATGATAGCTGAATTATAATGTATCACTTCAAGTGCTCCATAAACATTATTTTATGGACTAATTTGAACTAGAGATGCACAGATCGATCGGCAACCGATTGCAATCGGCCAATAATGCCCCTATTGGTTTTGATCGGAGTTCTCAAAATAGATCAGAGCAGGCCGATCAGATGACGTTTCAATATAGAGTGCATTGACTGCATCCAGGGTGAGAATTTCACGGCGGCAACGGCGGCCATCCGCACTTTGGCCTTGATGCCGTGTGAAAAAAAAATCATCATACGGCCACAGTGGCCTCTGTGCCCCTGGCCCGGTCAGCGTAGCGAGCTTGCCTTGAATTACAGCCACCTGAGTGCACAGTGGTCACTCACAGTAACTTCAGTGAGTTTGCGGTTCCTGCAGGTGGCGTCTCATCATCACATCGATGATCTCACGTGAAAGCCTCTCACACAGCAGCAGCGTCTCAAAACAGAAGAACGAAACTTACAGCACAGGAAGCGAGGGATTTAGTCCGATTAAGTTGGAAATATATTCACAGATTCGAACTTCCCGGATCAATAACTCATAAGTGAAACCTTGTTAAAACACAAACAACGGGTCTTTCCTGCCGTAGTAAGGTAGACAACGAGCTACAACCGTATTTTCATCAAAACCAGCGGTCCTCCAGGTCTGTATAGTCAGCCGTATGTGAGACGAGGGCGCAGTGTCTACAAAGTGCAACACCGAACAGAGAAACTATGAAAAATATTCAATAACTTCACTATTATTCAGAGTGTAGTGCCACCAAAATCACTCCACACATCCATGGTCTCCTGCTGGTTATTCTACAATTTTTTGGTTGGAAAAAATGTGCTTTGCCATCATTTTGGGGAATTTCTATTGGGAGAAATATTCAATAACACTAATATTCAGTGTGGTGTCACAAGAATCTCCTAACCCCAACCCTACTTAACAAAAACTACTTTCTAATGTAACTTTAACTTGATTCTGGTATTAAAAATTGTTTTAATACATAATCCATGTCAAGTGAAGGCCAAATGGACTTGCCATTGAATTGACGAAATTCCCACCCTGACTGCATGCATTCCCACTAGTAAGCTACAGTTACTCTATGTAAGCTGAGTCCAAGTTGTCTCTAAGAGAGTCTCTAGAGTGTGAAATATTGCACATTGCCTCAGCCTGCAATAAAATGGTGGTCAATTCATGATACTTTCTCATCTCCTAATTTTTATACTTAATAATACAATGTCAATGTTGTGTAAGAAGAATCATTAATTAAATATATGAAAGTTACACAAGACAACAATATGGAAGAATTTATGGATTTGATGCTGTGATCGGTGATCGGCAATATCGGGATCGGCAGATACTGCTTTCGGTGATCGTGATCAGCCCCAAAAATCCTGATTGGTGCATCTCTAATTTGAACCTCTCAAGAATTATAGTCTTAATGGAGCTCTCTCTAATTTGTGTTGCTACACCACCGGCATAAAATAATGTGCAGTATGATTTGTGAACACCTGATGTGAACCTAGTGTACAACTTTGAGAATCCAAAACTGTAGGCTTCATGTTTGCTTGGATCTGTGCTCTGTTATCTACTGTAGCTTGGATTATTTTTAAGTCTTCAGCTAGACTGACTGTAAAGAATACTGTAGATGAGCGGGCAAATTATGGCATACATTTGAAAGTAGTGGTACTATGTTTGGCTGGTTAGGATGAATTAAGAATTTTGAAATAACCTTTTGCTTTTGTAAATCGACCTTGTGGTATGACAGACTGTGCATCAGCTGCACTTAAGGTAGAGCGTTTCATGAGCTGATTTTCTGTTTGATTTGATCATAAGGCTCATTAGAAAAGGTTTGTGTCTGTTTGTCTGTGTCCAATCGATTCCCAGGTTGTCAAGACAGACACTTTATCACACCCCCTCGGTGTCACATACAAACGCACAAACAGGTGTTCAGATGTCCCCCATGCCACTGCTTCCACTGTCTATTTAATCATTTATCAAGGTAAACCCATCTGTAGCAGTATTAGATGCTTGGAGCAATTGCTCTGGCTGGCCATTGACTCCTGTATTAATCCAACCACAGTGCTGTAATTCGTGGAAGTGTACATGGAAGACAGAATTTGGCACATCACAATAATGCTATTTCTTGAAAGTAACATGCATGCTCAGGCATTTTTACTATGGATCATTCAAAGTGCTGCACAAAACTCAGAGCAGTATTAACACACCAAGCTAACATAACCTGTAGTGGCAAAAAACAGTTCCTTTAACCCTTTTTGTCCTATTTCCTTTGTGTATGTACCACCTGGAGAATGTGGGTGATGCAGTGTCAGACTCGCAGCTTGTGTCAGAAGACATCCAATGAGAGAGAGTTTGACTGTTTACTGTTGCCTGTACTTTGTTGTAAATTAAATAAAATACAAAATAAAATGCAAGAGGTATAAAGCAGGTTTCACAGGCGCAGACACAATGCACAGCAAGCTCACAGACTGAGGTCAGTGACGGTATCTGCTGGCCCGCCTTCTCCCCGTCATGCTCTACCAGCAGCCTTTTTCAAAAGTGGCACCAACACCACCTGTTGAGGGTGCGCACTCAAAAAAGAAGAGATATCACAAAAATAGAACAACTATAAGTAAATCATGTAAAATATAAAAAATTTAAACCGTGCTATAACATGTTACCAGCTAAACCTTTGTTGAAATGGGCTGACTTCGTCATATCATGTTCAAATTTAAGAACTAGAGAGTTAACAACTTTGCTAACACAGCCAAACATCAAGATAGTGCAACTAGACAAAACATGTAATAGCTAGTAGTAATTACTAAAACAGCAGCAAGTCTAGCTGGGTGTCTGTCTGCAGCCTTTTATTAAGCTAAGCTGTGGCCAACGCTAACAAAAGCCAGTCTGAGACTCTTGTGTCTTGTCTCTCCCTTGGTTACTGTTGCTTTTCCTCCTCTTAGTTTTCTCCATATGCGTCTTCTTTACTCTCTTCACCTTCTCCATGATGTACCTGAAAATGTCCTCCCACTGGTCCAAAGCTGCAGTGGCTGGCAATGTATGCTTCTGCAAACCAAGGACATGTTAAAACACCTGCTTGCTATTTGAGAGGTTATGGATACACTCATGGCAGGATTCATAAGAATTAAGGCCTTCAGCCTTAATAAATATTCAGTGTTAATTACATGTTTTTAAAGTTACAACTTGGTTCTTCACTCACCTCCCGAAATGAAAGTCTGGTTATAAACATGAACATGATATGACACAAATGTAAGAATGTCAATATAGTACATAGCCTTTGACACATACAAATGAGAGTACATATGCGGTTTGCAGAAACATTGAGGGCTAACATTTTTCCTGGCCATTGGTCTGTGAAATGAGCCCAGTGATATGATAATGACTACTATCATATCATTGAAATGCCCATATAAACATCTATCGTTCTGAAGAGCAAATGTGTTGTCTTTGTGTGCCAAAAAAAATATATATATTATACACTGTCGATGCTTGTAGATTCAAAGGATAATTTAGTAGTATGGTTGTGCTGCCTTTAAACTTTAGAGACACCTTAATATGCACTGGGAGTCATAATCAGTAATGCATCTTGAGGTCAGTGTCACATTGTGACTTATTACTGTGTCACATGCAGCACTACCACACAGAACACTCCTTCTGATCCATAGCCATCTGGAGGCTCTATCAGCAGCCTTCTTGATGCCCAGCCTTGTGAATGCTCTGCAGAGCGAGCAGCCAGCAAAGCCTCCACATCCCACCTCTCTGGGTACACATCAAATTCTCCATGCCTGCCTCTGACACTGCTCAACCAGCCCCTGATATATGGTCCGGTTTTGGGCAGTCTAGCCAGATCGCAGCAGGCTGAAACATGACCTACTATGAGTTAGTCACAATAGGAGAAGATAAGGCAGGCCTGGTGTCTTGGAACTTAAGCTGCCTGTCCACATTCACAAGCAGTTGCCAGCCAGCCTCTATAGGGGGGAGGCTGACTGTTGTTTGGGTTGCTCTTGAGAAACCAATCCGTTCATGTCACCAGTTGTGTAGATATTTTATATGTGGCTTGCCATTGCCCATGGAGGTTGTATGGACTGGTAAACAAATCATACCTAACTTGGATCACAAACTCGATATGCTGAGGCTCTGACTGGCAGTTATCAGACCATGGGAATTTGAGCCAAGATTTCCACCTAGTCAGTGCTCTCTGTTGCCCCCATACTTGTGGTGTGTGCCATCCAGAAGTTTTTTTTTTTTTTTTTTAACCAATAATGTGAAAATCTGAAGTCTGTCCATCATTTTTTTGCATTCATTCTCCCTCCAACCAGCACAAGACCCATGTGCTTAATATTCCAGGAGACTATAGATGTGATGAAGATTTCCAAATTGAAATGGCATTATGAGACGAAGCATAGGAATTTTGAAGAGACGTTTCCTCAAAATTCAGAGGTAAGAACAACAAAAATAAATGCACTGTCATATCAAGCTGCAAGCAGGATTCTTGACACATCTATGACACAACAACAATAAGCAACAGAGTGCTCACTTAGAGACTTAGAAACTTTGTTTTATTCAACTATTTTAATTTGTCAAAATGGAAATGACATTTTGTTTTGAATAAATATATATATATATATATATATACATATATATATATATATATATATATATATATATATATATATATATATATTTACAGTATTATTGCATGTGGCCTGACCGACCTCAATACATGGACCTTTGAGTCATTGAAAAAAATCTTTGTGGCCCTTTAAGATTTGTATTTGGGTACCCCATGAGTTCTGGTGATGATACGAGTAGCTGCTTTCTGGACCAGTTGGAGTTTATGGAGTGATTTCCGAGGAAGACCATGGAGAAGAGAATTACAGTAGTCCAGACAAGATGTAACCAGGGTGTTTACGAGAATAGCAGTGCAGGCTGGTGTGAGTGAGGGATGGAGGCGGTTGACGTTGTGTAGATGGAAGTATGCAGACCGGGTAACATTATTGATGTGGGCTTCAAAGGTTAAGGTGCCGTCCAGGATGACACCCAGGCTCCTTACCTGGGGTGATGGTAGGACAGTGGAATTGTCAATGGACATGGAGAAGGGGTTGTGCTTTGCCAGGGTGGATCTGGTGCCAACGAGTAGGACTTCAGTTTTGTCACTATTCAGTTTAAGGAAGTTGAGTGAGGACCATGATTTAATCTCCAGTAGGTAGTTGGATAGAGCTGTGGGTGGTAGAGTGGAACTAGGCTTGGTGGAAATATAAAGCTGTGTGTCGTCAGCATAGCAGTGGAATTGAATATGGAATTTCCTGAGATTGTGTCCAAGGGGCAGAGGGTAAATAGTGAACAGAAGGGGGCCAAGGACAGAGCCCTGGGGAACACCGCTGGAGACTGGAGAGGAGGAAGATCTTAGGTTCTTGAGTTGGACAAATTGTGTGCGACCAGTGAGATAGGATTTCAGCCAAGCCAGAGGGATGTCAGTGATTCCAATGGAGGCCAGCCTGTCCAGGAGGATGTCATGAGAAACAGTGTCGAAGGCTGCGCTGAGGTCAAGGAGAACCAGGATGGAAAGTAAACCAGAGTCAGATGCCATCAAAAGGTCATTTGTGATTTTCACGAGGGCTGTGTCAGTGCTATGATCGGCACGAAAGCCAGACTGAAATTGTTCAAAAAGGTTGTAGTGAGACAGATGGGTGTTTAGTTGAGCTGGAACAGTTCTTTCAAGTATTTTGGAGATAAATGACAAGTTTGAGATAGGACAAAAGTTGTTCAAATCATTTGGGTCTGCACCAGGTTTCTTGATAGTTGGAGTAATTGCAGCAGTCTTTAGTGATGATGGAACAACACCAGAAGTCAGTGAGGAATTAATGATATCAGTTATAAGAGAGGACAAGGCAGGCATGCAGCTTTTTACCAGGTAAGTGGGCAGGGGGTCTAACTGGCAGGTGGATGATTTGGATTTGAAGATGAGTCTGGTTATTTCGGAGACAGTTGGCAGTTTGAAACTGGCGAGTGGAGAGCTGATGGAGAATGTGGGCAGCGAGTGTAGAGAGGGTGTAGAGTTATTTGAAGCAGTCAGTGCCTGGCGGATGTTTCCAATTTTGGCATTGAAGAAGGTCATGAAGTTGTCACACTGCGCAGCTGTGAGTAGGTGAGGGGGTAGAGCATCTGGTGGTTTCAGGATATTGTTGATGGTTGAGAATAGGGCTCTAGTGTTCCCATCCGCTGTCCTGATTAAGGTTGAGTAGTATGTGGTTTTGGCTAGAGAAATAGCATCCTTGTATTGGAGTATGTGATTATGATACATTTTTTTGTGCACTGCTAGGCCGGTTTTGACATAAAGGCGTTCCAGGCGACAGCCTTTGGTTTTGAGCTGGCGTTGTGTTGGTGTAAACCAAGGAGCAGAGTGGGCAAAGGAAACAGACCTTGTTTTCAGAGGTGCAAGAGTATTTAGCAGTCGCTGAAGTCCGAGATTGTAGAAGGATACCAGTTCATCTGTGGCAGATAAATTGTCTCTGCTGGGAAAATCATCAATTCCATTAGAGAGGGCTGACAAGTCAATATCTTTGATGTTTTGAAAAGAGATAGAGCGAGGCATGTTTGTCCTGGATAATCTTAGCATGACATCAAAGGATATTAGCTTGTGGTCTGAGATGGGCAAATCCGAGGCACAACAGTGTAGGGGGCAGTGTTGTGGGTAACGCGTTACAAAGTAACGCGTTGGAGTACTCTAATTACTTTTTTCGTGTAACGTAACGCGTCAGTTTCGTGCATCAAGCAATCAGTAACGTCGTTATTTTTTTTAAAAAAGTAATCCGTTATTTTAAGGATTTCTCCGGATAAGGGAAGGAAAATCCCGACTGCAGCCTGCTTTTTGTCAGACAGTACAGTGCCACCTGCGGATGTGTCAGCGGAGGCGCAGCGCTGTGATGCGTCTGTGCCCTGCTGCAGACCTACGTTACCTGTGTGTGTGTGTGTGTGTGTGTGTGTGCATTGTGAGTGTTTTCGAACCCCCAGCAAGATGGCAAAGAGGACAGCTTTTGCATCGTGGAAGTACGCACATTATTTTCAATTCACCAGCGAAAAGGACAAGAACAATATAACGGTAACATGCACACTCTGCGTTGGTGAAAAGCTTCTGTCGACCTCAAAAAAAAAAGAAAAAAAATTACTAAAACGCTATGTGGCATATTGCTGACTGTCTTTCCTGTTATTGTTATCCTGCAGAGTTAATTTGGTTGGATGACTGACGATATTCATCATTGTCACGACTTCTCGGTGCATTTAAAGGAGGCTGTGTGTGTGTCAGTTAAGTTGCAGCATGTGCGAGGCGCTGCAAACGGCTTTTAATTTTTGGTAACGCATGAGTACTCTAACGCGTTACTTTTATTCATAGGTAACGCTGTAACGTAACTGATTACTTTTAATTGATGGTAACGTTGTAACCTAATTAACTACTTTCCAAAGTAACTATGCCCAAGACTGGTAGGGGGGTTATATCAGAGCAGCAGATTAGGTCAAGAATGTGTCCTTTGGAGAGTGTTGGAAAGTCAATATGTTGCTGTACTCCAAAGCTGTCAAGGCAGTCCTTTGTAAAAACATTGTTGGATGCTATCCCAGTGGATATTAAAGTCACCTAGCAATATTAAGTTTGGGGACACAGAGCTTAGAGTTGTTAGGAAGGCAGAGAAGTCATGTAGGAAGGCATTATTCAGCTTGGGTGGTTGATAGATAGTGGCTAGAATAGTAGGATTTGGGCCCTCGATTTGTAGAGCAATGGACTCAAATGAGGGATATACAGGCACTGTGATGGAGGACACTTTCCATATTTGATTGTATAGTATCGCCAGGCCACCCCCTCTGCCAGAGGTACGGGCTTGTGATGAGTAGACAAATCCAGGAGGAATAGTTTGATTAAGGTGTGAAAAATTATGTGGCTGCTGCCATGTCTCAGTCAGGCAAAAGAAATCAAACTTACGATCATCCAGTACATTAAAGAGCAGAGGTTCCTTGTTGGTTCCTTGAGCGGATGTTAAATAAACCAAAGGTTAGATTGCTGGTGTGAAGTTTGGTGTTAGCTCATCTGGCTGGAATAGCAAGCACACTGTGATCAATAGTTCGACTACACCTGTGCAGGTGTATTGATTTGCGATGTGAAATAACAACGGTAGCTTTATGACAGCCAGTAGGAGACAGTGGGCCATGGTAGGGGCGTTGAGCCATGGAGAGTGTCAGTACTTGGGTTGGCTCCCAGGTGGAGCTGGTGAAAGACACAGTGGTGTGTGAACCCTATATGTACCTATATGTATATGTACATATAAGTACATATAGTTACCTATATGTACATATAATATATGAAACCGGCCAATTTTATGTATCCCGCATATATTCGAAACCTATTTTAAAACCTATATGTTTATATAGGTTCTTTCCGTGTGGGTCTGGTATCTCCTCCATGCTCTTGAGACTGTGCATCTGTGCATAGCAAACCTTCTTGCGACCGCACATTTGGATGTGCCATCCTGGTGGAGCTGGACTACCTGTGCAACCTGATTGGGCTGCAGGTAATACCTCATGCTAATAGTAGTGACAAGGACACTAGCAGAACACAAAACAAGAGAGGTTGCACTTAAAATGCAACCAGTAAGTGTTGGCAGATGAAGGGGCACAGAGAAGCTGTTCTGATACGCACATGCAACCAGTGGAATTCCCTGGTTAAACTGTATGTAAGCAAAGGCCTGATGTGGGGGTTCTCAACCCAGAAGTTATTGTAAACAAACATTGTGATATGCTCAATTGATGTGGAAAACAATATTTCACCTACCACTGTTGCCAGGAGATGGATGAAAACATCCTGGAAATTGAAAGTTGGTGGGAGACCCAGAAAACACAGCATTACCGTCACTAGTAAAGATGCAGAAAAAAACAGTAAATGGGGTTCAGTCAATGCACTGTATGTTGTTCCAGCCACAGTTTGCTTTCTAATTCTGTCAGATCAGTCAGCTGCAGTTCAAGTGTTGAAAAGTAGAGCAGGGATAAGTTGTGAAGGTTGGCATAGCGTCTGGCGATTAGCCTGGCATCGGTTAGCACCATGCCGTCAGGGGCTGTTCTTCTGTGCCAAAGCTAGCATTACACAAATGAGAGAGCTGAGCCAGAGATAGCAGCAACTGAGAGATGAGCATCTGCCGAGCGATGCAGACATAACAGCAAAACAAACAGAGGGCCAGGAGGCTACTTATCAATCAATGCTGTGTCATGAACAAGATAGGCTTAGATGTCACATTGCTGAATATGAACTGACATCGGAGTGTATGTGTGTGTTTGTCCATGTGGGGGATACTGCCACATTGTATTCTGCAAAGGTGTGCCCTGCCTGTCACTGTCAAGATTGATTGTGTCGTAATGGACATGTGAAAGATGAAAAAAATACCTTACACCAAGCAAGTAGACAAAAAATAACAATGGTATAGCTCTCAGCACATCTATAACATGAAATGACAAACACTTTAACATGTTTTTTTTGTCCAAGTTCCAGTTTCTTTTTCAGAAATAATCCAAAGCCAGGACAGACAAATACTTCTTGTTGTCAAAAGGCCTTGCTTACTCTCTCCCCACCCTCTCTTTTGTTCTCCTGGGATATAATCTCAAGGTTTGATCCTCAAACAGAAGTCAGCACTGATCGCACAGACACTATTGAGCTGCCTGTATTTCCAAGTGTGTGCCCACAGAATATTAAACAAAGGTGCAGGGGTGAACAAGAGATGAGTGGACATGGCAGCAGCCAGTGCTTGTGTGTCACCTTAAGACTGCAGGTTGCCTGTATCTGATAAGGACAAAGACATGCCTGTATGCTGAAGAAGACCACAGGGAGAGTGTACTTTATACTGACTTCTAAATCTGATTACTATTTGTCTTGTAGTTTGTCTTTTTTCTATTTAAACTTACTTCCTCCCAGTAAATGCCATAATCAATGTTGGCTGCAAACCACTGATATTTGGAAACTTTACATTTCTTCATGTAACAACTTCAATTTTCTTTAGGATCAAAACAATCTACTTATGGTCTTGTTAGGATTGTGAATCGGATATCAATGGTATGGTCAGGTGTGCCAAGACAAAATTAAAAACACAGCATGTTGAAGTACAGCAAGTTAATGTTAACTGTAATGGAAGCTGCAGCCAATAAAGAAATAATGGCAACTGCTGATATAGGAGACACATCAACTGAACTCGAACCCCCTCTTGCTTCTCTGAAATCACCAGTGTTTAGTTATGTCAAATTATGTCAACAACATTCGTGTTGTCAACGAGAAAACTAGATGTAAGCTATGCTATGCGCGTGTTGCATATGTGTCCATATGCAACAAGACGAATATGGCCAGACATCTCCACTCCACAGCACAGAGCTACATGACCATCACAGCACACTTCATTAAGTAGTTCACATCTGCTGTAAAAAGTACATGGTGCAGTTACAACAAAGAGTCACTAGATGACAAATACCCTCTATGACTTATCTTCTTTTGTTCACAGTTAGTTTCCAATTGACTGATGAAACAAGTTGTTGTTACATTTATATTGTTAATACATTATCATGTAGGTTAACAGCTAGCAGTTGAACCAGCCAGACAGAACAGCTCCAACTTGTTAAAGATCTGAAGCCTGCTAAGTGTGAGCGCGTTTGCAATCAGACCATTAGCTAATGCAACCTAGTATTGAAGAAAAAAATTTGAAAATTAAATTTTCCTAGGTGTAGTTTTATTTCGTGTTTTTGTCACCAGGACACAGACTTTTGTGTAATCCTACACAAAGGGTGCTGTTTAAGTATAGCTATAGCTATATAGCATTTTTGTTCTACTTTCCTCATGCACATTACAATGGATTCTCCCACACACCAATACATGAATATGTGGACACACACATACATATAACCCTTTGTTCAGTTCTTCCTATCAGCCATGGCACATTAACAACCTGAATCTTACTATATTTTATTTCATTTTCACTCATTTTTCTAAACATTCTTGAATGCTTCTCTCTTGTACCTGCTTTTCATTCGTAATGACCCAATGTATCTGTATGAGTGTCTAGGGACTGCTGCTGGCCACCTACTGATAACCCTGTCAAACAACCCAGAACCCCCAACTGTCAGCTCTCCCGGGGGCTCTGCTCCTCTGCTAATGGAGACCAACTCCAGCTCCGCCAGGGGAATTGGTGTGTCAAATACCCATTGTCTCTTTAGGAAAAAAAAAAAACTGTCATAGTACAGAAAGCCTTTGGAAAACACAGTTTAAATTGGTTTAGAAAGCAATAATTTATGGATGTGAAAGGGCCTTTACGATGTTATCCAGGGTGACATGCACAGACCTTCCATTTTAAAACACAGTACCACACAATGTAATTGAAAGAAAAAAAAAATGTTTCATTCAACTACTATGAGTACAATTTTCTGTGATGTTGATGTTATATCTCACTATAAAGTCAATGGACAACCAGGAATTGGGGTTCGGATTAGTGAGATAAATTCTACAGTTAAAAGAAAGAATCATCCACTAACTTTATAGCAAGAAAAAACAGTAAAGGGAATAAACTTGTAACATTAAACATCTCTGGCTGCTTCAGTACTGAGTGATGAAAAGAAGGTAGATGAAAGAACCAGAGAATGCAGGAGTCTAGATTCAAGAGGAAATATGCATAGGCTTATTCTTGGTTTAACTGCCAGCTCTCAATCAGGTTTTAGACTCAGATCTTCGTGCGATAGCTGTTTAGCCCTACAATGATGTTACAGTGAAAAGGATGTGCTTGAGTGCATGTTAAACCAAACAAAAACATTTCTCCACTCCAGTTTACAAATTGCCAAAGGTTGCACATACACAGAACTTCATCTCAGAAGCTTCAGTAGTGGATTAATGAAAAACACTCAAATAAAGGCTGTTTGTAGTTCAAGAAATTTCATTCAAATATTTTCATCTGGCATCATTAATGCTGTATAGATGATACAACAAAAGCTGAATTCAAAGTGCTGCCAGGGTCAAGGCACCATCAACCCAGCTCTTCATGCAGCACGCCTCCATTTGGTTCCATTAAATGATTTGAATAAAAACATGACCTTATGATACGTCAGATGTTCTGCTCGACAGTACATACTTTTCACATTCTCCCTGAAAACACAGTATGGAACAAAGTAACAAAGCAGTTCTTTATCCTTTAGCAGGAGACTGTCGCTGGACCTCATTAGGAATCCTGTACACTCCAACCACATGTTTCTCATGTGCCCACTATGTTCAAGCAGGCTAGAACCAGTAATATGTCCTTGAAATTGACATTCATAGCACTAATAATGGTGGCAGTTCACTGTAGATTAACAAGAATGAGGTGGTCTTTCAGATCTGTTAACATTGAACTGAAGCATGAAAGGCTGCCTTAAATTATTCAGAACAGCCTTAATCGCTAATAATAATTGCATCTGCTGTAGTGTTTAAGGCAATTTTCTTGGCATATAGCATATGAATTCACTTTAGGCTAAGATTTCAAAACCTTCCTAACAAGGAATTTCTGGAAGTTCGGTGATCTTAAACACATATTCATAGTGTCATTAGTCATTAGTTTACAATGTGATGCTGTATTTTTTGTTATGTCTCTCTTCGTCTCTTCGCTGACTTCTCACCCTTACTGTTCAAGGGTTTGTCATGGCAGCTCAACAAGCTAAGCTAGATGCCACATTCTCTGCTGTGCCATGAGTAAAAGTTGCCACTTTGTTGGCGTCTTTTCTCTCAGCTTCCCCGTTTTTTCCTTGCAGGAACAGAGCATAATCAGAAGTTTGCAGCCAGTGTTAGTAGTTTGTTTTCCGGGCTTGGCTGGACAGTAAAGTTGTTGCTCTCTTGCACTGCGTTGTGGACAGTTAGTAATTTTACATCTGAGCACAGTTTGGACTTTAAGTCCAGAGGCCAGTTAAGATTCAGAACCCTGCCACTGAATAGTTATTTAAAGAAGATACATATGTTTGAAATATTGAAATTAATGCAAAACTAAAGCTATGAGTCTGATTTCCCGCCAACTCAGATGATAATAACGAACACTCAGAACTCATCCTGGAATCATTTCTTGTTTACATGCTAAATCAATATTTATATGTAGTGCTCCCCGCTGGGATCACGTTTGAAACATTTCGACTAAAGAGAAAATGGGAAACTAATGATTACACTGATACACTTTGTCACGTGATCACATAATGAAATTGAAATAGCATCCATGTGATGTCAATAGCCCTCTAGGTATTCACAATATTTATTGGACGAGGGGAAGTGGGAATAAAAAAACACTTACATTCTCAAGCCAATACCATCAATCTTCTTTAACAAAGTGTATTAAACAGATTGAACAATCCATCATCACATCCCTACTCTGTCCTTATACAGTAAATGAATAAGTGCCTTTCCTTATTTTAAAGGAGAGTTTTTTTTTTTAGCATGTTTTCTTCTACAGTTCTTGGTTCTACTCAGGTCGTTGTATTTCAGTTATTTTCTGTTGTTTGGATGGGTGTGATGTGGCAGGGAATATGGATTAGTGATCATCTATGGATTACTTACACAGTCACACAGGTTTCTGAAAGAGTTTATCCAACTTTGATAAAACCTTGATGAATGATGTGTCTTGTCAGTTGATGCTTCTGCAACATTATGCATAACACAATCTGTAAAAACTGGACACTGATAACATCAATGGCAGAATACTGACCAGAGTCGAGATCCAACAGCTTGTGCTTGAAAGTTTTCAACCCATTTGCCAGAATAAATGAGGGCAACGTAGATTTCTGCAAATCATGGATATGTTGAACTTTTCTTTATGTTGCAACTTCATGTTTATTTAGGTAAAATGACGCTAGCCATTTGCTCTGGTTTGATACAGGCACAAAAACCACTTTGTTAGGGTTAGGAAAAGATTATGTTTTGGCTTGAAATATCTGTTTTGTCAACACAAACATGGCTAGAGGTGGCACAAATCTTGTCAAGAACACCTGGTTTTGTCACTGGCTGGGCAATATTGTCTATCCAGCACCACCCCCTCCACCTCCTGATATGAAAGTCAGGGCATAATCATGTTATGTAGACTTGAACTGTAAAACGTTTTTTTAGAAATGTCAATGTGTGGAAGTATCAGTGGTCAAATGTTACGTGACATTTATTTTACTGGTGGTTGGTCTTAACTATTGGTAACCATCCATGCAGGTAGTTGTTCACTGTGTTCTGTAAAGATGGATATACAGTAGAAGAAATGTATGGATGCGTACCACTTGAAAGGAAATGAACATTTGCTTCCTTCATTCCTCATCCTTAAAATGGACTGATAGAAACAATCTACTGCCTCTAACAGTAAGACAGTGTTGTTGAGATTTTTAGATAAGTACTGTGACTGGTGCATTCTATCAAAGTGTTTGTTCAATATTACCTGCAGCTCTGGTCTTTACGGAAGGATGGGGAGAGAGGGAGTGTATGTTTATGTTTTTTTTGTGTCCAGAGAGCTCTAATGCATACTAATCTAATGCAACCTTTAGTAATCTACAGTAAGACTAACTGTCAGGCATTATTCTGGGAATTAATTCTACAGATTCTTTAACTTTCTTTGAATTTATTTCTTCCTTGGTGTTGTTTTTGTAGACTTGAACATTCCTGAGCCAAAAAACTTAAGATTTCAACAAGCGCATGCTGTGTTGGTTTTGCATTGTGTACTGTGACTTTGAAATGCAGAATTGAGTTGGCAGTTTACAGCAATACCGTTGCTGTAAATCGTAGTCAGGTTAGTAGTCTCACAGCGCAACTAAATTTCATGCACACACATACACTTTTATACAGCAAGAGAGGCACTGGTTCAAGGGTGAATTAGTTTGATAGTACAATACAAATCAGCTGCAATTGGATTTAATCTGAATAGGAATTTATTTCAACTAGTGTAATGCCCGTTCACAACACGCTGTTCAAGAATATAATATATGATGAATTTTTTATTCAGTAAACTATTCTGGATTACATTTGAATGAAACCTTTTTTAACATTTGCCAGGGCCCACACTACAATAATCAGCGAAAAACATATCCAAGAAAGTAAAAAAAAAAGGCAAACTCAAAATGGCTGCTAAACGGTAGACTAAACTATGATTAAAAAACATTTGAAGTGACAAATGCAGCACAGCAAAGCTATGCAAAAGCTTGATTCATATTCATATATTAGCGGCGTTATTTCCCTGATAACACTAGAAGAAAGTCTTGCAAACTTACATAAATAGCTCCAATGGCACTCTTCCTGTGGCTGCAATATTTTTAATAACATTTTAATACCAATGACAGTGTTTGGTCCAGATTATCTGATAATGTGAGGGGTTTACAGATCCAAGCCTGCTCAAAGACTCATAAAGGCTGCCCCAATAATATCAAAGTTCAAAGATGTTGGATATTTACAATTTAAATCTGAATGATTACATACTCTTCAGGCCGGACAAATGAGTGTGGGATTCCAGAGCAGCATTCTTGATTTTGCCTGTAAGGCTAACGTTAGTTAGCGTACTACTGTTGACAGAAACCTAAAGGTCCAGTGTGGAGAATGTAGTGGCATCTAGCAGAACAGACTTTGCAGAAATGGAATAAAACAGTCATACGTATGTTTTAATTATTGTATAATCACCCCAAAATGAGAGTCATGGTGTTTTCATATTCTACTGGGCATCAAAGGCACACAGCCTGATGCATAAAGCCTCTTATCTCTTATTGTATATTGTTTAAGAGCCCATTGGTATTGCTTCACTATTGCTTTATATTCTATTTCTTCTTCAAAGAGCCTCTTTCTTCCACTGAGACATATGCAACGCGGTTCATTATCGAAACATCATCAACTGGCATGTATCTGGACCCTCTAGGGAGGCATGTGGGTGTTTTTTCTGCTTCAAATGAAACATGGTTTTATAATTTCATATGCATGATTAAGACTGCTCCAACTCTTAGCACCTGCTCAAGACATTTCCGTAATAGCAGAGCAAACCCTCCAAAAGCCTGTGTAGTGTTAAAGCCCAAAGGCAGCATAAATTGACTCTAGACAGAAACTCAGAAGGAACATTGCTGTACATTTCTGTTGGAGAGATGATGTATTTGATCAATTTTGTGCCCAATATTTGGACTTACTGTGAGGCCACTGAGGGATAAACAAATAGTGTCTGTAGAATCGTAATTGAATATCTAATGCCTGTTTGAGGACGGGAATATGAAGCTGTGCCATTATTGAATCTTTAATGACATACATCTTGGCACAGCATGAAACGATGCTGGCAGAAGGACAAAAAAGTCCTGATGTGAAATGTTGCCATAAGCTAAGTTTATAGATAGAGCAGCATTGGTTTAGAAGGGGAGACTTGGCTCTTGACACTAATTACCATTCTGTTTTATTAAACCCAAGCAGCGGCACTGTTCCTTATCTCTACACTGTTTCTCAATCAGCCAATTTTCATCTTTGAATAAATCACAAGGCTTTATCTGTTATCCTATTTTGAATGATTTATTTTTATTTTTATTTTTATTTTATTTTTTATATCTTAACCTACTCAACCAACCTAAGACCCAGGCTGACCCAAAGCAGGTATTATGTATTCAGCAGTGTTGCCACAGTTACCTTTAAAAAGTAATCTGTCTATTGATTACTGACTACTCCTTTAAAAAGTAACTTAGTTACTCTACTGATTACTTGTTTTAAAAGTAACTAAGTTAGATTACAAGTTACTTTATTAGTTACATTCAGCAGGTAATGACCTCACCCCATAAACATTCAGCGTGGCCTTCAGATTTCTGTCCTTCTCCAGGTAGGAAGAAAAACATGTTCTGTGAGGCAGCACGGCATTGATAGTAGTGGACTTGTGTTTATTATGGTATGACACGAGGGCGACTCAACTGTGTTTAAGTGCAGCATTTCCTCTACAACATACTGCGCGACCAACTTCTTCAACTCTCCCCGCTTACTTGTTTTGCACCGAAGTCCAGCTTTTGTTGCTTGCAGAAGTCAAGGCCGTGGCTTTGCTCGCAGCTCTCTGCTTAACACCACCAGGTGGGACTTGCTCTGTTAACTTAACTGTGCTGCGACTTCAAATTTGACGTAGTGTTTTTGAAGCTTGATGGTACTTTGTCGCCAGCACAGAGTGTACAACGAACCTTAATATTCTCATCTTTAGCTGACATGAACTCAAAATGACTGTATTCCAGCTACAAAACATTTTTCTCCTCCCTCCATTGTTTGTGTTTGTGTCGCTGCATGGTCTAACACGTGAGTTGTCCTTGTGCTGAAAAACGTGATTTGTCGCGTAAGTGACATCACTCCCGGAGACGCAAGAAGAAAGCAAAAATATATATATTCTAGTGAGGAAAATGACGAAAATAATAGTAACGCACAGTGACTTGAATAAGTAACTTTAATCTGATTACTGCTTTGGAAATATTAACGCGTTAGATTACTCGTACTGGAAAAAGTGGTCGGATTAGAGTAACGCATGTTACTTAGTAACACGTGTTACTGGCATCACTCGTATTCAGGATTTTGCTTAAAAGCACAATTAGATAAGAATAAGAACATATAAGAGCCTGACCAATACTTGATTTTTGGGGCTAATACCATTAGGAGTAAAGAATGCGATGTATTGATAAAATGATTGTCCTTGATTCATTCTCGACCAAGCAGTTATAAAATCATTTACTCAATACAAAAACCCACATGCACACACACATGCACACACGTACATACTCACACTCATAGACAATATGAAGTTAAAAATGTGTTTGCTATTGACTGAACTCATACAGAACTAAACTTTCTTATGCATAGACAGCATCTCCAGGACCAAGACCTCACATGTGACAGAATGGAGGTTGTATGCCCTCTTAATCAACACTTGTTAAAGAAAGGGGAACATTGTTATTTCATAGCAGAACGCTCTGAGGGCGTCTACTTTTAATCTTAGACTCCGATTAAATGACAAGATTAACATGCAAACCTTGTGCATGTCCCCGCCCATGTCAGGCTGTCCTCTGTGTACCCACTATTGGCCTGTTAGTTAGAGCAGCCTCTGGATGTATCGCTTGGATCGCTCTGGATGTTACTTGCTCCCCCCTGCCTCGCTTTCCTCTCCCCTTCCATCTGATTCACGTGGCTTGGGGACAAAAGGGACAGTGTCACAGGCTGCACCCCACTGGATAGCACTGTCACCTGTCTTTTGAGAGAAACGCTCCAGAACACCTTTATTTGCTCAGAGAGAGATGTAGCCTGTGTGTTTGCGTGCACCCCTGCCTGCAATGTTCCCAGGAGTTTTGCTGGTGCATCAACATTAAGTATTAAAAGCCCTGCTGGGCAAAATAACAGTAGAGGTGGAAGGGTTACACAGGCCTGGGGGAGGAGAGGGGAGTAGGGAAGTAGGTGTGTAGGGAAAGCAAAGGCAGAGAGAGGGCAGTGGGCTGTGGCTTTCCTTCTCTTGGTTTCCGCTTATTGTTTTTTCAGGACATTTACAGTGCAGCCATAATTTTCTAAAAGTGTCCTGCCACATGCCCTACGCCAGGGACTGAATTCAGCACTAGCCAAATGTCAACAAAGTGTGTCTTTGGCAGATAAATCAATAGTGTCACCTGCCACACGAACTGGTAACTTTTTCCACTGTTCTTTCTAACTTTTTTTTTCCTCTTTTTTCCCATTCTAATGCCCCAGTGGTTAAGAGTTGTTGGCCACATGGCCCCTGGCCTTGTGCTTAAATTGTTTTCCCTTCTGACCAGGTATATAGCCTCTGATTGTGAGCCAATCAAAGCAAAGCAAAACTATGGCCCCGTATCAAAAAGGCTCTTGATTGCCTGCCTGTTCTGCTTGCTGCCAACAAAGTGATATTGTCTTGTGTTTCTTTCTAGATGGTAAATTGGCTTAACATTACTCAATGTGAATTTACTTCAGAGTTACTGGATCCAGTGGAGAGATGATTGAAGAAGTTTAAAACTGAAAATTGAATCTGCTCTTGTCTCTATGAAACGTTTCAGACATAAATGTAACAATGAGGATAGTGGGATTATTTTTTGTCTTGAGCCCTTGGAAGGTGTGCCAAAAAGCCACTGCCCACCAATACCGAGCACTTTATTGCCCCCCGCCCATCTACAGAAGGCTCCCATCTCCTCTCTCTCCAATTACATATGCTGTCTCATCTGTTATTACTTCTTTCCCTGCATTACAAAACAGTACGTTAATCTTGCAGATTCACAATGTCCTCTTAAGCAGGAGTGATAAGTTGCAGACAGGTTGCATTCATTTCCTCTGGTAGAGGTTGGTGTGGGTGTTGGACGATACATCGCTACCCGAGGGCAAAGACACATCAGGGCTGCTGTATTGATGAAATTCTAACAGTGCTTATAGGCTGTCATCAATCAGCCAGTTTCTCCCCATTTTTTCCTTCTTCAGATCTTTCGTCTCTAGCTTTGTCTCTATCACTTTTGCATCCCCTCCTGCTCTACTCCTCAACCATCACTTGTTTTAACCAAAAGGATATTGGTTACATTTGTCTGCCTTCACTGCAATAACTCAGCTTTAAAACTGGTCTAAGTGCCTGCGTAATGCGCCATTTGTAACCCTGCTTGTCAGAACTGACCTAGACATCTACAGTCTTTACATTTTCTGTTCCCTTCTTTGACAGTAATATAGTGAGGCATCAGATATTTACAATACATCTGTGGAAATGGAAGGCATTATATTAGAAATGGTAGTCTTTCAATTCAATCGAAGCGACACAAAGCATAGTAAGAAAACAGATGTTGGTGAGGTATGTCTTCCCTGCATGCCTTTTCTCCCCATTTTATAGACTATTTTCTCGTGATGTTTGATAAAGTCACAGAGTTATACCATGGGCTGTATGTAAAGACATAGGGTGCCTTTCCACCTCCTTTCACTGCATAAAAATGGTTCCGCCCATAAACCTTCTGGACTTAAAAGCAAGCAGGGCTCAGCCATCAATTGTGACATGACAACCCGTTCAAATCAAACCGAATAATTAATTAAACATTGAGTGGTTAGGATTTAGGCAACTTTTGGAAGAAAATGAAATAAAATATTCGTAATTATGTTCTTATAAGTGAATAGCCTGAAACTAAGAATTGTTCCGTTACCTTGGAATGAACCTTTAATATCAACAGACTTATATCAGCAGAAGGAATGGGTCTTCAGCCATGTTGCATCGGAATGTTTCTACAGTTGCCCAGAATGGACAAATCATACACTGACTCCAGATAGGGCATGAATTTTTTTTTTGTTTTTTTATTATATCAGCGGTCAATGTAGTGGAGGATTAGGGAAAGGGCTTGTGACCCTTCCAACAGCCAGCCAGCAAGACGCATTAAAGATTTTGGTTTAATTTTGGGACATTGCCATGTCCCCCACCGTTACAGTCTGTGGTTTTTACATTCATATCATCATCATCATCATTTTGAAGCAGAAAAGGCAATTAACGACTGGCATCCTTATCGTGTTTCTTCCTTGCCATATCTTAAAATACAAACTATACACTTAGGTGTTTGTAAGAACTTGCCATGTAAAGACACTTTCAGGGACCACAATATAGCACAAGTACATCCTTTTTATTTTCACCCTAAAGACAACACGGTGTGTCATCTGTCCTTGAGAATATTGGTTTTAGGCCTTTCACAATCTTCCATTTGTTTTTGTCTATTTTTTATGTTAGGGTCAGTCAACATGACACCTGTTCTTTTCTCCTCCATGTAAAAAATGCTGTAATGGAAAAGCCGGAGTGTGTTTTGTCATCCAGTTGTCTCACCTTGCTGTGAGTTGTGCTGCAGTGTGAGTGGAGTGCTGAATAGTCACAAATGTGTGACAAGGGGTGCTCCCTGAAGGCACCGCACCAAATCAATGTCAACATATCCACTGGAGGATTTTAGCCACCACCAAAGTACTTGTTTTACACAACACACTGTAATTTGCCCAGCTGGGACTCTCTGAGACACATATTATATTTCCCTGCTGTTTTCACAAATGCTGCTACTCTGAGGCATTACGAGATATGGTAGGGTTATTTCCTTTCTCAGGCCAGAATGGATGATCATTGCAGTTTCCCAGCATGCCATTGACGGAACTTGTTTGGCTGTCATTAAGACATACTTCTCTTGAGTGCATGGTTATATTGCTCTCACATGAGCACCACTGTTGTGTAGCACACATTGACAAAGACAGACTTAAGCATGAGGAAATATTTGTATATTGGAGTTGAGTTCTAATCCTTTGAAGGAATACACACAATTATCGCTTAGAATGGATGTGGAAAAAAATGTGTTGCTGCCTTTTCCAAAAAAATGAAATTACCAATTGACATCATCTTCCTTTCTCCAGTGTAGTGTCTCTCATTGTTATTATGTAAATATTATGTCCAAATGCAAACTTCTTAGGGATTAAGGTGAGCGGAGCTCAGAAGGTTTGGGGGAATGTTTAAGATGACATCTAAATCCTTAACCTTATACCCTAAAGAAATAAGGAAAATAATGTGTTTCCATCTGAAACAATATCAACTAAAGGACTGGCACATCCGCAGTTTTGCCATCAGAGAATCCCATCAGCCTGTAAAACTCTGAGAAATTGCCTTTAAAAGGGCACCGTACTCAGAATTTCAACGGCTATAAATTACAGATTTCTATCGTGTCTCTGTACTTAGAGTAATGGGGTCCACTATTGGATTAATCAGTGTACTAATATTTGATTTGAAAAATACTCACTGTCAAGTTCTAATAATTTTTTCTTACCATACTTTTAAACGGGATTTATTCAAACAGTACAAAAAAAAAGAGGCGGCAGATTATTTGAACTCAGGTTCAGGGTGTGTTAAGTCTACTTTTTCTGTACCAGGGTCTACACCAGTGAGTCCAAAACAGTTTTAAATCCTGGCACTGCTCCAAAGGAGTTTTCTTTGAAACATTACACGTTTTACTAATTTCTTCGGTTTTGATGTTTGGACATGTAAAATTAGATGTGTTAAATTTTGAAATTCATATAAAAAATGCACAATATAAACATTGAAATTAATAAATCTTACAATATCATTCACACATACTTAAACCAACCAACTTTGATTCACTAAAACTAAACTGATAATCTCTTTGCCCACACTGAATCCTAAACAAGGTCCACAAACTCTTAAAAATGGCCTCAAGTAAACCAAGACATCCAAATTATGACAGTAAACACTAATCTCTACAAAGCAATATTTGCATTGTATGGCCCATTCCTTTCCCCTTGTCTATGTGCATATGTGTGTGTGTATGCATGTGTCTGCAAAAAATTGGAGCTGAGACAGTGGCTGCTGTAAAGATCGCTCTGAAGTCCCCCAGGAATGAATGTGAATTATTAATACACAAACATATTAGGAGAGGATTTTTAGCTGTGCATTGTGCTGTCAACTGGCTGCAGCTGTGATTTTCAGATTGGTGGCCATTTGCCTGTGTAGGGATTATGATATTAGCTGGGATGCCAGACAATGAATTCTGTGCTTGGCAGACACACAGATATGTTATGGTATGTTTACATTTGGTTTTTCATGCTTGTCTGCGTATGGATTTGCACTTTCAATTTATGTAATCCATCTGAGTTCACTCACTGTGTCTGGAATCTGACCATGCTTGCTCTTATTTAAATGCCACATGTTGCTGTTGCAGTTACATTGCAATGTTACAGCCCACATGCTTTGAATTATTTGTGGGCAACATGGCACACAGTCTTGCCAGCCGTCTCAACTTTGTGATGCAGTTTCTACTGCTACAGATGTGTACTCATCTCATGCAACCCAGTAGTTTCACCAGCTCTAGAGCTATTAAAACTCTGCAGGATTCAAAATAAATACAGTGGATCTAATGCAATCTGATACCAGTGTCATGCTAGAGTCATATCTATCCATAGGTGAATGGATCTCTGATGTCTCTACTTGAGCAAATATCACAGGAATCACTGATAGAATCCCAGCGCCAGTCAAGGAAAAATCCTCAATCCTCCATAAAGGGGTGAAGCAGAGGATCAGATAGAATCTGCTGTGCGTCATTCTAGCCATCATGTCTTGTTATCACTCTCAGTTTGGGTTGTCTGCCTCTCTATCACCACATAGACCTAGTTCAATAAAAAAAAAAAACATCTAGTAATGCTTCACAAGCTGAGAGGCACGCTCACCTGCTCATCTGTCCCTAGCATGCAACAGTGTCGACAGTGGTTCAGTTCACAAGCCATTTTTCATGGTTGCTCTACTTTTTAACCTTCTTTTCCCCTTTCATCTCCGTGAGGTCACTGACATCCACTTTATGAAATCCATGTAAACTCTCACTCATGGACCTTGTGTATCTTTTCCCATCTACCCTACCTGTTTTCTTTCCCCTTCGTCTGGTTTGTTCTGCCACAGTATGGCGGTGCAGTATTTTCAGAAATGGAACGGAGGAGAGAGGATGGTGCTGTGAGGGGCTGGTAGAGGGTGAAGGGAGGGGTAGGTTCTGCTCTGTGGCTGGCCTTGTCAAATTGATTGATGAGAAAGGCAAGCTTGTGTTCTTGGCAGGCTGGGGATTCATCCTCCTGGCTGCGCTGATACACTTATCTAGGTTTAAAGTGTCGACGGCGGTGGCGGGAGGGGTTGCCATCACACTGCAAGGGTGTTAAGAAGGAGATTAGGCTGCTGCACATCATGCCAAATGAGATCGGGCACCAGCTAATGCACATGCTACAATGTCATACCAACGCATGCACATGCACCTTGCTCAATTGAATACACACCCAATCAAATGGTGTGGCTGAGTGATAGAGAGCCTGAAGGAGAGATGAGGGAGCAAATGTTGGAATTTCATGTATTCTGTCTCTCTGACACTGAAGTTCCCAAGGAACACGGCATCACTGGCTTAATAGAAGACAACAGACCAGGGGGGAAAATGAACAGTGCAGGAAGGCTCCTGTTCTGACAAATGATGTTCCACCTTAGAGGCTTTATAGTACTCCAGGTCCCCTTCAGGTTCATTTCTTTGCTCATTTTTGCAAAATGACCCAGAGGTCTCTGACTATCATGGAATGAATCACAAAACACTGGACACATTTCTCTTGTCTGTGCTGTTGAAAAATGCAGCATGAGACCTGTGGGACACATTGGAAATTCAATGCCGCTAAATTTATAGTATCAGTCAGTGCTGGAAATAAACCAGGTTTACTCAATTTACCTGAAGCCCAACTTCTCAATAACAAGACTAAAGGAAATAAGAAAATTTACCTTTTTAGTGACAGATGTTATTTGTTTTAAGGAAACTAGTGCAGTGCCCGTAGGAAATATGTGTTCTTATGGAAAAGTGGGAGGTTAAGTGGCTTTTTCATGGATGGCCAAATGAGGCTGTGTTTGAAGGTGGGCGTCAGGGATATTTAGGTTTTTTGTGAAATCCGATATTCCAGGGTATAATTGGCCGTTTTTGACTATTTTTGATTTTGCCATTATATTTCACCTTAAAAACTATTTACTTTGTGTCATTATTTTCAGCACAACCTCACATGTGTGACTGTACAGTTATTTTTTTCATTTTGACATACTGTATTAACACAATGGACCTAAAATCACAAAAAAACATAAAATCTGATTAGAAAAACTTAGATTTTTTTACTGTGAAAACCACAAATATGTTTAACAAACCATTTTTTATTACTTATAATGCAAATATGAATTGTTGTTTGCTAAATATGTGCATACATTTAAAAAATGTACAAAGTTACATTTAAATGCAGGCAATGCTCAGGTCTGCCTGAGCTCCTTCCAGCTGAATGAAGAGCTGCACTGCCTGCTCCACATTCAGCATCTCATTATTGTTTTGACTCATAAAACAAAAAAACGACTCCACTACACACTAAACACACTACACCAAACACTACATAACACACTAACTATACACTCCAAACACGCTAAATGTCACAAATCTCTCGACTCTCAATATCGCTGTCTCTACACCGACCGTCGTTGCCTGTCATTCATCCGCCTCCGTCCCTCCCACAACTTCCCCCGTTCCTCAACAACCAAACTTGCTGCTTGGACACTTTTGTGACATAAGCCCGTTTTTACCGTTTCTTCTGCACCAGACATAAAGCAAACGTGACGGCAATGTTCACGAAAAAGCGAGCATACCCTAAGTCCGGTTTTGGACGTGCCGGTGCGTCTGGTCCGTCGACTCGGGAGGTGGGCCGTGTGGGTTGGCTAGCGGCTAGCAGCTAGCTACACACGAACATCCACAGATTCTTTGTTGTCCGCGCATATCCGGATCTCCTCATACCCAAACAGACTCGATCCGGACTCGTTTAGTCTCATTAATCCACAACAGTCAGTTTAGATGCACAGAACAGAACGGGACCGAACCGCCGGCAAAATCCCGGTCAAGCTCGCGCTGCTGCAGGTATAAATCCGCTTGTTTCTTAAGGTATGTCGTGGGCTTGAGCTCTGCAGTGATTGGCTCTGGTGCGCACGTGGCTACGGTGTGCAGTGATTGGCTCTGGTGCGCACGTGACTGTGGTGGCTCCGGTGGACAATGCTCGCAGAATTTGTAAAGCATTTATGAAATAATTTATTAACGGTATCATTGCAGTCCAAACAAATGCGAAGTTGCACACCCTTGAACCAAGCAGCAGCCATGTTCAAACTCTCAGGTCAGTCTGATCCTGATCCGCAGAGATATTTTAAGGAACACACAGACAGACAGACAGACAGACAGATTCCTTGCTTTTATAGAGAGATGAGATTTCCTTATTTTTCCTTATTTTTATGGTTTACAATGGATCCCGGTTCCTCACTTTTTTCCATATTCCACAGTGGCCTTAAAAAAGCTATCTCACTAAGAAAGCTTTGATATCCTGCCTGCAAAACAATGGACACAATGGACAAGTCCTTAATATTCATGATCGAAGGGAATCTGCTTAGTGCAGTGATGACAACACACAAGGACACAAATATTTACTCAGATGTACTTTGATAATGTGACTATTAATTACTGGCAATTAATAACCATATAGACGGGGCACCACCTTCCTTTTGATATATTCTGAATAACGGGAAGGAAGCTATTCAGAACCCAATCGTACAAGTCTGGCTTGAACGGTTGGAATCAATCAGTCTGTTTACTTTCAAATATATATTCGATCTCCTATTCTGAAGTAGTGAATTCTTTCCACGATCCCACCAATTTCCCGCTTCAAATTAAACGTGCACAGACAACGACATAAGGTTAAATATGTTTATTGACTAAATAAATGCAGAATAAATGATATGCGGTAATAATTCAAATGGTTGTCAACAAGTAACAGAAAATGCAGATGACGTGAATAAAGCCTTAATTAGATGACTTTAAATGATGGTGGATTTTGATGTAAGGAACCGGTAATACACAACTACAGGATTAAAATCCTTCCAAACGGATAATCTGAGGAATGTATTCAAATTTAGGATATATATATATATATATATATATATATATTCGAAGCTTTGCAAAACACCAACTCTGATCTCATTCAGTGTGACTTCTGTTGCGTGTGGAAATTCAGCCTACTTTGTTGTAGAGGAAAGGTCCTGGGTCTGGACTTTCTGGATCAGCTTCGTCTCTCTCTGCGGGATGGCAGCGGCGGCTGCAGAACAGCTGGAGTGCGATGTTGTCTCAGGTCGAATGAGGACACCTTTGGCCCAGCGGGGTCTGCGCTTGAGAACGCTGCGGGTGGTCCGGACGCAATTGTGGGATAATTCTTTCTTCGGCTGTGAATTCTTCACGGTTTCTTGAACAGTTAAACTGTACCGACTTACGAGTTTTATTAGAGTCTCTTTGAGCTGGTAATTACGAAGCTACGGATATATATTGATCGGGCTTCTTGTATAAAAATAACTGGGAAAGGATCGCCGGCCGAACGAGTCCTTCTTTCTTACTTAATACAAAAACAAAAAGAGCTTCTTCTGGCTTTGGCCACGATACTTAAACGATATAAAAGAATACAAAAGAGGATTAATTTCGTCCTTGCTTGAGTTTCAAAATAAGGTCGTCTCAAAATAACGGCGCTTCACCTGGGAAAAGGTTCTACAGGTGATTAAAATCTCCGGAGGTAAAAAGGTCTCGGAGCCGCAAACTAAGCAAAGTACAAAGTCAAAAGCGAAGATTAAGTTACACGTGTTGAATAAGTAAGTAAGTAGATCGCACGTAACGACGAGAGTAATGTGAAGTTGAAGAAAAAGAAGGAAGGAGTGAGAGCGAGAGCAACCTGGAGTTCGCTCTTTTAAAGTTTAAGCTGTGAGCGGAATAGAGGGCGGACTAGCACGTCACTTCCTCCGGTGACGTCGCAGCTTATATTACGACTTTATTACTTATTAAACCAGAATAAAGGTTTACACGTTTTAAAATCGCGATCAGCTTATTTACCAAAATCCACCACAGTCTTTACATCAACACTTGTCACATGAACATAAAAGAACATAACAGAAATTGCCTAATCAGAACAAGGAGGTTATCGGTTATAATAAATCACAGACGCAGGTACCTACGTCTCAGCAGTACTGAATGACTTAAAAATATCTTGTATAGGGTACATGCTTAATCCTTAATACAAAAATATATGTCAGAGATAGATAATCATAATTTTAAGTATAAAAGTAAGGTCCGTTTATTTAGAAGTTTTTTCTTTAACCTATACCCAGACTTACCAATAGGGGGCACTGTGGCTCCATCAGATCAGCAGACATTAAACCTGAGATTTCTAACTCATCCCCGCATGTTTATCTCAGGCTCCTCGCTAGCCTTCTTCCTCCCTCCAGCAGGCAGCCTGGCCCTGCTGCTGTCCTCCTCGGACAGACGCTGAAGCTCCCTTTCTCTCACTCTCTTGGTGTCAACAGAGAAACGTCTAGCGGCTGCTTCTCCCGAGTTTTCCTCTGAATATATCACGACAGAAAATTTGAATTTCAAGTCGTACTTTTTATTGTTTTGCTGCACCGGAGCCATGGCGATCATCATTGTGATACTGACTGACAGAAAGCAGCACACTGCGTGAAAAAGGCGAAGAAGAAAAACGTGCAGTGTCAGTGGACACCACTTGCAAGCCAAACAGACGGCAGATGCAGAGAGCCCGACGCCCCCCCTCGCCAAAAGCAGAGAACCCTGGATTTATTTTCCTGCATGATTTGAAGTGTTGAATAAACATTTTCATAATGCAAGCATATTTGACCTTTCTTATGTTGTTAAAATTATTAGGAACATGACAAAATACATTAAGGTACATTTAGAACAGAAAGAAATGTGCCAAAAAAATTGCGATTAATTTGCGATTAATCTCAATACTCTGTGGGCTATCCAGCATTACTCCGTTGGTCCTCTCTCCACTACAACCTCAGGATTATTCACCGCCTGGCTCCTGTATCACTCTCCTCTGCTACTGTAGTCTCCCCCGACCTGCCACTGCATGAAAAGTGGGATTTTCGTCAGTGTGCGGCACTGTAGATTGTAGTGGAATTTCAGGTTTGCGACAATTCACGGCAATTTGCAGGCAACACTGAAAACTGACGTAAATTGTCAGAAATTGACGTGGGCCTTGCTTGGCAGTTGTCCCCCCATGACCCCCCTCCCCCTGATTCTAGGGGAGGCTTTAACATGTAAATGAAAATGCTGGGAGCTATACAAATGCAAATCAGGGTAGCAGGGGGAGTTTTTCCCCAGGTGACATTTTCCTAAAAGGTATTAACTTCATTTTAAGAAAATCTCTGGTATAAATAGATGAGGCTCAGTATAGCCTAATCATAGACTCTTACATTTTAGCTTGAATTGATTTGTTTAATTAAAATATGCTAGATTAATTACTGTGTATGTCATTAGCAATGGCCAATGTTATGTAAAAAGATTATTTATTCCTTTTTTTCTCTCTCCTGAGACCAAGTTAAAGATAAAGCGCCAGTTGTTAAGTTAAAATGTGCATGACATATGAGATAAATAAGATATTGAAATATATAAATAATTTCTGTTTAAAATGTGTGACATTAAAATATAATTTTATTGGTTCTGAATGGTTAAAAGAAGTTAAAGTAATTCTTATTACGTGTGAGAGTTCATGACCTCTAAGAGTTTTTACACTTCCGGGTTGACCGGAGCGTCACTGACGAGGAAGAAGGAGCAGAGAGTTAATGGCGTAGAGCAGCTAACAGTGGGCTGTGTGTGTCCGTCAGTGTCGTGTTTTATTACTAACGGACTGTGAACTATATTCGGACGACGTGCCTTGAGTGTGTGAGCTGGACTCTCCTTCGCAGTCGAAGTGTTTGTGTTTTATTGGACACGAAGCAAGATCGGCTTAGCTAGCTAGCAGGAGCTAAGCTAGGCTAGCAGGAGCTCGGTTAGCGGCCCGGCCTTGTCGAGAGGAGGCCTGTGTTGACGGGAGGAGCTTTGCCGGGTCGCCGCGGAGAGTGTAGCCGACGGATGTCGTTTCGCTGCCGCAGAGGGACACGGAGGTTTATCGCTACGAGCATGTTGTTTTCACAGACTAACCTTGCATCACACCGAGGCGTATTAGCTCGCAGCTATGTCTGCAAGTCCAGATTTACATGATGCTGATAATGACGCCATCGTGTGTAAGTAACGTTTACTGTTTTCTCCTTCATGGTTTAATTTTACAGTGACTTACGTTTTCATTATTCATACCACTTTTCATTTAATTGTTTTCCAGCTGCCTGTAAGATAGTAACGTTACACAGGAGCCTCAGGTACAAACAACCAGATCTTCCATCGCAGGCTGAAGCTGTGAGGAGTTCAGCTCGGAGTCGTTCGAGAACAAAGAGGGTAAGACTTGTTAGATTAAATCCGTTTTTGGTCAATGTGACTATTATTCGGGTGCATTAATAGATGTCTTGCGTCCATACGCAGTGCATCGCGCAGTACTGATCGTCTTTATTAATTGTTTTTACAGAGAGCTAGCTGAGGATGAGGTGGAGCTTTGAAAGTGCGCCGCCATGGACCTGATGTCTGAGGGGGAAGACGGCACAAGACGGCGGGTGTCTGGATGGAGCCGGGAGCTCACCGAGCTCTGTGCCGCGCTGCAGTCGAGATTATAGAGGCGATTCCGAAGTGCAGAGCGACAACCGACGTCTGCAAAATGGACCGAATTCAGACAGAAGGCCGGCAGTTACCGACAGCTCCGAGGCGGCAGACAGACACTTCACGGTGCTGCAGGATTTTAGGCTTCTAGTGAGCTTCCTGTTGTTGTGTGGGCGGATTATATTTTGTACATAGTTGTGATGTGTTTGTGTTAATAAAGCTCTTTCTTTGAATAAACAACACCTTCCTGGCATTTTCCTTTCCTCAAATTCATTCATGTCTTTGATGAATATTATATATTATATGAATATATTTGATAAATAGAAAGTAAGTAAATAAAATAAAATATATATATATATATATATATATATATATATATATATATATATATATATATATATATATATATGGGGTGGGGTTTACGTTTATAATGACTCAGGTTGACCAATAGTGACAGATCTGACAGATCTGCCAGCCAATCACAAATGATTTTTCGTGTTTAAAAGTAGTGGTTTCATCCAATACTGAGTGAGGATATTCAAGCCAGCCCACTCATTCTGTGAGCAGGCGTGGTTTCGCTGCTATTCATATGCAAATTAGAGCCGTTCGCACCTCCAGGAGCTCCACTGACGTCACGGTTCGTTTCCGACAATTTGTGGCACAGCGAACGCGGTGTTTGCAGGCTGTAAATTGCCGTTAACTGCCGAAAAATTAGGGAGATTTTCGGGCGTTTACGGGGGACGAAAATCCCACTTTTCATGCAGTGTGCGAAGATGTTGGTTGGTCGCTGCTCCGCCGCTGCTGACGGGGTCTTTAAATACTCAGCGCTGGAGCTCCTGGACTTTTGCTGTAGCTTCACCCCAAACTCCATCGCTAGGATTAAATCTTTTGGTCTCCTTCGTCGCCCCTGCTATATGCACAGGGCCTCCAGACGCAAGCCACAAGGCTCTGTGCTTGGACCCCTCCTCTTTACTATCTACATGCTCCCCCTTGGTCAGATAATTCGCAAACATGGTCTCAACTTCCATTCTTATGCTGATGATACTCAATTATATCTCTGCACCAAACCATCCACCCAGCTACCCCCACAGTCACTTGTCAAGTGCCTGCAACATATAAAACTCTGGATGACATCAAATCTACTCAAGTTAAACACCAATCAAACAGAGCTCATGGTTGTGGCCTCCAAGGCACTGCTCCAGAAGGTTGGAGATCTTCTCCTGGATGTGGATGGCTGCTATATCTCCCCATCCACGGAAGTCTGCAACCTGGGTGTCATCCTTGATTCCACTTTATCTTTCCAATCACACATAAAATTCATTACAAAATCAGCTTTTTACCATCTTAAAAACATCTCCAGACTTCGGCCCTGCCTCTCCCAACCAGTGGCCAAGACCCTCATCCATGCCTTCATCACCTCCCGCCTGGACTACTGCAATGGAGTCCTGTCCGGGCTCCCTTCCAAAACCCTGGACAGGCTCCAGTATGTGCAGAATTCTGCTGCCAGGGTTCTCACCCGCACCAAGCCCTGACAACACATCACCCCCACTCTCATCCGCCTTCACTGGCTCCCAGTTAAATCACGCATCAGCTACAAAATTCTCCTCCTGACCTATATATCTCTCCATTCCCTCGGCCCCCAATATCTATCTGACCTCCTCCACCCCTACACCCAGTCCCGGACGCTGCGCTCATCAGGCACACACCAGCTCTCTATCCCTCACAGCAAATTACAAACCCTCGGTGACAGAGCCTTCTGTGTGACAGCCCCCACTCTCTGGAACACTCTCCCAGCTGAAATTTGCAAACAGACTTCTTTGGAGACTTTCAAAAGAGACTTAAAAACCCATCTTTTTAATAAGGCCTATCAGCTATAGATACAGCCAAATCAATCAACTTTTCTATTTTTTATCTTTTATGTATTTTTTTGTTTTGTCCATTTATTCGCTGTTTTGTTTGTTCTTTTCGTTAAGTGTCCTTGGGTACCCTGAAAGGCGCTATAAAAATTAAATGTATTATATATATATATATATATATATATATATATATATATATATATATATATATATATATGTATATATATATATATGTATATATACTTTGGACAGTAATGGGTCTCTCTCTGTCCACTGCTTGACCTGGGCTGCCTTTACAGGCGTCTCTGACAATTATACAGAGAGAGAACCATTACTGTCCAAAGTAAAAAGAAAAAAATACATATAAATATATATAAATAAATACATATATATATTAGCGCTGTCAAACGATTATTTTTTTTAATCGCAATTAATCGCATTTTGTCCATAGTTAACTCGCGATTAATCGCAAATTAATCTCAATTTTTTTGGCACATTTTTTTCTGTTCTAAATGTACCTTAATGTATTTTGTCATGTTCCTAATACTTTTAACAACATAAGAAAGGTCAGATATGCTTGCATTATGAAAATGTTTATTCAACACTTCAAATCATGCAGGAAAATAAATCCAGGGTTGTCTGCTTTTGGCGAGGGGGGGCGACGGGCTCTCTCCATCTGCCGTGTGTTTAGCTTGCAAGTGGTGTCCACTGACACTGCGCGTTTTTCTTCTTCGCCTTTTTCACGCAGTGTGCTGCTTTCTGTCAGTCAGTATCACACTGATGATCGCCATGGTTCCGGTGCAGCAAAACAATAAAAAGTACGACTTGAAATTCAAACTTTCTGTCGTGATATATTCAGAGGAAAACTCGGGAGAAGCAGCCGCTAGACGTTTCTCTGTCGACCCCAAGAGAGTGAGAGAAACGGAGCTTCAGTGTCTGTCCGAGGAGGACAGCAGCAGGGCCAGGCTGCCTGCTGGAAGGAGGAAGAAGGCTAGCGAGGAGCCTGAGATAAACATGCGGGGATGAGTTATCAGCAAACGGGCACACCACGAGAGAGTGTCCCGCAAAATGATCAGGGCGATGGCGAAACAAATGTGCGCCACCGTGAGTGACAGCAGAGATGAGGAGTTTGCAGCGAGTGCTGCTTTTCAGTCTGCCGTGTTTTTAACGAACCGCCAACCCTGCTTCTTCTTCTTCTGATTCCCTTTCTTATTCTTCTGCCATCCTCTGTATCAAGACTACAGGTGCCACTGACGGCCATAAATCAAACAATGCGCGTTTTTTTTTTTTTTTTTTTTTTTTTTTATTGAGCGTTAATTGTGCATTAAAAAAATTAACGGCGTTAAGAGGACGTCGCGTTAACGCCTTATTAACGCTTTAACTTTGACAGCCCTAATATATATATATATATATATATATATATATATATATATATATATATATATATATATATATATATATATATAGTCTCTGGAGGCCAGTTACCTACAGCTCTGAGGCGGCAAACAGACACTTCACGGTCCTGTAGGATTTTGGGCTTCTTGTGAGCTTCCCATTTGTTGTGTGGGCAGATCTACTCTTTGTATATAGTTGTATATATAACAATTGACAGTTTTTATAACGAAAAAACAGTCTCTGGAGGCACATATGTTGAGACAGGCGTCTCCGGCAATGGCAGGCGACTCAACGCATCAGCGTTTGCTTGTACAGTGGTGCTAACGTCTTTGAGAGGTCCTGCAGGAACTTTCCATAGTAATTTACCATACCCAGAAATGAGCGAAGTTCAGTGACGTTCTTTGGGCTTGGGGCTTCCTTGATAGCCCTCACTTTGTCCTCCACAGGGCAGAGACCCTCTGCAGTGATTTTATGTCCCAGGTAGGTCACACAAACTTTTCACCTTTCAGCCGCAGCCCTGCATCTGAGAGTCTCTTAAGCACCTGCTCTAAGTTTTCAGTGTGTCTAGTGTACTCAGTAGACTGAGTAATTAAAATTTCATCTAAATACACGGCTACCTGTGAAATCCCCAATAAATTGTCCATTGTCCTCTGGAAAATGGCGGGACTGGATGCCACTCCAAACACTAGGCGATTGCACTTGAATAATCCTTTGTGTGTATTTATCGTGACAGATTCTCCTCTAGAAGAAGCTGCTGGTAAGCGTGGCTCATGTCAAACTTCATGAACAGTTTACCTCCAGCCAGCGTTGCGAACAGGTACTGCTCAAGCTTTGAGACTTGATTCACAGTAAGTTTATAGTCGCCACATATCCTTGCAATTCCATCGGGCTTCAAAAAAGAAATGATGGGTGCTGCCCACCTTGAAAACTAGACAGGCTCAATGATGCCCAGTGCCTGTAAGCGTTCCGGCTCTTCCTCCACTTTGCTCTTCATTGTATAGGGTACCACTCTGGGCTTGAAGAAACGTGGTGCTGCATCAGGATCAACATGTAGCTTCACGGCCACTCCTTTAAGTGTGCCCAGTTCGTCCCTGAACACATCACTGTATCGGTGCAGAATGTCCTCTGTTGTGTGTGCATACTTGATCTCATGCCAGTTTAGCTTAATTTTTTGAAGCCAGTCACGGCCCAAAAGACTAGGTCTACTACCTTTGGCTTTTACAAGTCTGCCTTCAGCCCTCTGACTTCCTGCTGCAATGTTCACATGTAACACCACCAAATTAGGTATAGCCTGACCTGTGTATGTCCTTAGTTTGAGTGTTGAAGGCTTAATAGGAGGTGGCTTGTGTCCCCATGTCCTCCTGTAGGTCTCCTCACTGATGACTGATGCTGTAGCCCCCAAATCAACTTCAAACTGAATGTCCTTTCCTTTAACAGTCACTGTTGCATAATAGGGCAAAGGCAGTCTCTCATCTGTGTCCACTGCAAACATGTTGAATGCACACGCTGCTTCTCCTCTGTCTTCCATGATGTGATGTGTGGGCACTTGAGCCTGCGGGGCTTTCCATTTTTCATTCTTAGCCTTATTTTTAGCATTCCTGCATTTTTTGCTAAGTGTCCTTTTTTATTGCAGGCATGACAGACAGTTTCCTTAAATTTGCAGTCATTTGCATAGTGTGCCCCTCCACACCTAAAGAATTCCACTTTCTTTGATGGTTTTGCAGCCTCTCTGTTCACGTGCTGCATAGCCACTGACTGCGATCCTGCCTGACTCTTTTGACTGTGTTTGGCATTATTTGCAGCCATCTCCATCCCGAACGAAATTTGTAGAACTTTCTTGAAAGTCAGTGGTGGATTTTTCCCCAGTAAGCGGCAAAGAATGGCGTCATTATTAATGCCGCATACTAATCTGTCACGGAGCATGTCATCCAAGACATCCTTAAAATCACAATGTTCTGACAGTTGCCACAATTCTGCAACAAACTTAGCTACATAGTAAGGCTGTTAAGCTCTTAAAATATGGACAAAAAAGATATTGCTTTTTGTGAAAAAAGCATGATACTTTCAGGGTTTGTTCTTGATGACCTAAGCTTTAATTTAAGATGTGGAGGCATTATCAGTTTGATCCCTGAGGTCAGCTAGAGGTCATTGACCTCTGTAATATGACATTTTCATGCACACAATTGTAAATGTGTGTATCTTAGGATGTAAATGTGATAAAAATGTAAACCAAATATGTATTTCCAAGCCTCTGGGCATGAGGAACTCATTTATGTCATTGATAGCACGCTAAGAGGTCAACATCATCAAGTGCAGTGACGGTTACAAGGAATGTGAGTGGCTCAAGGCGAGACACTATAGGTGAATAGGGTAAAAAAAAAAAAATAGATATTACCATGAAACTTTCTCAGTTGATTACTCATGTTAAGCTAAGAAAAAAATGTATTGCAAGTTTTTTGTATTTAATAGTTTAGATATGCAAATGAGGCCTTATCTCATTAAAAATTCGCTCATTTGCATATATTTTAAAAAAACAAAATCAGATTGTGTGATAAAGCCAGGCTCAAAATACCTTTTTCATTTTGTTTTCATATTAGATGGGAAAATAATTACAGAGGGAGTTATGGACATCTGCTTCTGTTATCCTATAAATCAGAATATACTGTCAATAGCCAGAGTTTTTAGAAATATCGTTTTCTGTGATAAAATCTGGGTTTTCTTGTAAATGAGAGGCCAAACCAAGTTGAAATATCTGCGTTTCCCCTTCAGGTAAACAGGATATTACTTTCCCACAGTTCTGCGGTACAGGGTGGGGCATGGGTGTGATTTGAGATGTTCCAGCACTTGGGAAACCAATTGTTGAAAAATGCTCGCTACAGTGCCCTCCTGGGAGCCAAAAGGTGCCCTAAAGTATCCTCTTGGGAGCCAAAAAGCGTGCCAAAGTGCCCTCTTGGTTGGCAAAACACACTAAACTGCCCCCTTGGCTGGTTAAAACATGATAAACTGTCCTCTTGGGAGCCAAAACACGCACTAAAGTGTCCTCTTGGTAGCCAAAACACGTGCTAAAATGCCCTCTTGGGAGCCAAAACGCGCGCTAAAGTGCCCTTCTTTTTCGCTCTGAATGAAGGCAGACTTTATTAGGTACCAATTACTGTAAACACCAGTGAAGGGCATCCACTTTTTTTTCTTTGATACAATCCTCTGGGAGAAGAGAAAAACAATCTGAAAAAGGTCATGTTCTGTTTAAAGAACCAAATCGTAAACATGTACGTATACTACACTAACATTGTACTGTATACATAGAATACACTTTGGACATTAACATTTTACGTTCTATCCACCTGTTTCCTCAGAAGCCTATGGGGGCTGCCATGACAGATAACTACTTCCGCTGGCAGTTTTCTGTTTCCGGTTGCCTTGCAACTGCATGACGGACCGCTGCTGACAAGCTAGCCCTAAACAACTAGCGTTATGTCATAAAGGCTGAATTGTTTTTAAAATGAGCTCAGGTACAACATGTGCCGTTGTTGGTTGCCACAACAATTCATGAAAATTTAAGTTTTTTTCAGAAACGTCTTGTGTAGTACATCAGCAACTTAGACAAACATGTCCGTGCCCTGCGCCCTACACGCCATGCTGAGGAAGGAGGAACGGAGACTAGCGTCACTCGCGGCTTTGACACTAAAATAAATATTTGAGTTTATAAATATCTTCCACAGAATAGCTGCTGCATGACTGCATGACTTCTCTAATCCGACAATGTCCGAGCAGCCGCCTGTCTCCACGACTCCCCTTTCCTTCAGCATTATCCACGCTGTATGTTTAACGTTAGCTTGATTGACGCTGTGGCTGGGCACTACTGCTGCCTTCAGAAATATAAACTTGCTGTGTTTTTTCAACAGTACTTTCCCGATTGTGTTACTGTGCAGGTAGTTGTATGCTTCTGTGCTTTTGTAACTGCGTAATTCTCCGCCGTCAACACCTTTAGAAAATATAAGATAATTAAAATTTCACTCTGTGAAAATTACTTTACAGGAATTTTAAGGAGTGCAAATTCTTTGCTAATATGCACCACGGCAGCCAAATATAAACTGAAAAGGGTCTGATGCATAAAGTGCCATAAAGTGGCTCCTGCATTTTTACGCTATCTTGTAGGCCAACCCAATAACCAGGATAACTGGTGACAATGTAGGTTTCTGCAAACCACGGATGTGTTGAAACCTTGCATTACTTTATTTTGCAACTTTATGCTTCTTTAGGTTTTCAGCTTTCAGTGTTTTATTTTATGTTGGTATGGCTAGGTTTAGGTACAAAAAACACTTGGGTAAGGAAAAGAGAATGTGTTTTGATTTTTTAAAAATATGTTTTAATTGCCAAAAAAACACAGTTGGCGAAAAACAGCACATTTTGGCACCACAAACACAGCTGGAAATTGTCTTCTTAATGATATCCAATGGTTTCTCACTTACAAATGTTGAAACACATGCTCAAACAGAGGTCACTGGATTGGAAGACTTCTAGCCTGTGACTCCATTACCATCCCATCCACCTCATGATATGAAAGTCAGGTTATAATCATGTAATGTGAACATTATATAACATATTGTAGAAATGTCAATATGGTAAGTAGCCTTTGATAACTATAAATGTGCATATATAAGAAGTTTGCAGAAGCTTCCCAATGTTTTAAAAATGTTAAAAGTCAATTGAGTCAATCAGACTTATTTTTAATTCATTAATGTGTTCTCTTAACTTCTGAACTTATTCACAGTTGGCTGAGCTTCCAACACACAAAAGACTCCTCCTATTTTTCTCGTCTGCCATTCCGTTTGAATGTGATGTTAATATGTATTGTATTGGGCCTACTGGGGTATTGCAGGGTATAACAAACAATGGGACTTCCGCTCCAGATTTTTTTCATCAGTACACATTGGGGTATTTCAAATAACCACTGTAATACTGCTGTTGCTATTACACTCCCTCCGTCCCATCTTCTTTTCAAGCACCACCAATTATTTGACTGCCGTCGAGCAAGTTGCTATGTGAGCCACCTGCTTCTTATTTATTGTCACCCCACTGAATCTCTAGAGTGCCGTTTACCCTACGAAGAATTTCCAAACCTCAGTCTCAATCAATATGCTTTAGTGGCGAGAGGATGCATCAAGAAAACAATAGAGCATGCGCCGTGGCAAGCTCATTTTATGAGTAAACAGTGCCTGGATGAAAGGATCCCTGCTGCCTGAAATCATTTGCATGCAATAAGGAAACACAATGAGAATGTTGAAGTTTCACATGAAACCCTGCCTTGCATACAGGGATTTTCTACAGCTGGAAAATTTGCAGTCAATGTTGACTGAACGGCAGGAGAGAAAACACTTTTCATAGGAATTATCTCAGCTCCAGACATAAGCATCTGAGAAATAACAGAGTGTTGGCTAATTTGTCTTAATCCGCTGGTAGATATCACTCGCTGCATGTGGTACAGAAGCTCAAATATTGACAGAGGTGATACCTGTGGTGTGTGATCATACCACTTAATGGATGTCAGGTTGGGTCTTTGAGTCTCTAAGTGGATTATACTCTCACTGTTTCATTGCAAATTTTAGTGGATGTGTACGCGCAGATCGCCCTATAGCTGTGTTCAGGAGTATCTTGAAACACACACTGGTAATTTTTGACCTAGTGATACCTAAGCATGTTAAACAAAACTCCATACACTTTCAGTTGGAGTGATCAAATTTTAATGTTTATTTTAAAGCTAGTAATTAGTACTGCAAGTACTACAAGTGTGCAGTAACTAGTTATTTCAAAAATTCATATTTAACACACAAGACATAATTATATTCAGCTTGCATAGCATGATGCTGTGTTATAGCTTAAACCAGTGGTTATATTGTTAAAACCATGCAACCTGTTCAGCACATACATGTACACTAGGGATGCACTGATATGGAAACTATGTGAGCATCCTGCATATAGTTGATGCTGAAATTGATTTTGTTTTGTTTGTTTTTTTGTCTGTGTGTCAAGGATTGGTCTTGTTGCAGCAAATAGTCACATGTCATGATGATTTAGACTATGAAGTGTGCAGATGGTAGGATATGATGCATGATGATTGTTTCTCTGTTGTGACGCCTAGTTTTCCTTTGTTGATTCTTACTTCAAGACAGATTTGTTGTTCACAATGAAGCACTGTCAAATAAAAAATGATGGTGCATTGTCTGGACACATCAATAACATGTTTTCTACATCTTTTTGGATTTTACATCGTTACAGATGCAGGAAGCACATCTATTACATGACTACCTTGCATACCTCTGTTCTCCTTTGACTATGGACACCTACAGTATAGTTCGGGAATCAAGATTTTATCATTTTAACTATTGCCTTCCATGATAGCTGCCTCATGCGATGGCCTCTGCTTGTATGTTGTGTACTAGCGTCGCATATATATTCCCATATTTGGGCACACTGAAATTGTCATGTTGAGTTTTTCAAAAACAGAAAGTAACTTCTTTCTTCTATTTCATAAAGGAAACTCAATTCCTTTTGAGTCATCTGTCGTAAGTCTAAGTCAAATCTCAAATCATTAATACCAAGTCAAAGTCCAGTCAAGTCTTTCACCAGTTGTGTGACTAGAGTCCCAAACTCACAATCTTACTCTGTGTTGTTGTGCCTGTGAGGAAGCTTAGAAAGGAAAGGACAGAAAAGCATGTTGACCAAGAACGCAATGCCAGTCACAGTCCCTCTCATTTTCCATTGTGCATGGTTGTGTAGGAAGACAGAGGAAAAGGAATAGTTGAAGCTTGTGGATCTGTCAGTCCATTGTTTGCAAAATTAGCTTGACCTTTTTTAGAGTAAGGACGATGCTTGTGTTCATGCGGGCACAAAAACCTTCCAGATGAGCAGCTATTGTGAAAAGTACAAGGAGACTTACTCCCACATCTCCACTACATAATGTATGAAGGACAGATGTGTTCCTTTTTTCACTATGATCTAGTACATTCATGGTTGGTCTGGTCTTATTCTCTGCATCATTAAAGCGTTCTCCCACTGCAGAGTGTAACAATATTGTAGCATAAGGATCACTCTGTCTCCCTTGTCATGATTGAATTGCCATTAGTGTTCTGCAGATTACTTTGCATTTCCATCTAAATGATTTAACTGGGAATTAACCTGATAGAATGAAGGTGAGCTCATCACTGAACAACAGTAACACCACAGCAAACTGTTTCAAAGAACAAACTAGCTTCCAGTTCCTGCTGATTATGCAAAAAATCTGAACAGCCTCATTCATGAGATCTTTATACCTGAAGCAACAGAATTTGACTACCTTTGCTGTCATGCTAATCCAGAACATGAATTAGAACAGGAAAAAGTGAAAGTCATCATTTGGGTAATCAAAAATTCTGACTTCTGTAAGACATAGAATGTGCATGAATGTTTGGGTCAGGTGAAAATCTTTATACAGCCTATCAGCAAATAATAAGACTCTGCAAATTATCTCAAAGCATATCACATATTCTGGTTATTAAGTTATCAGGATGAGCAGGTCACTTGGGTAATGCCAAGGATTATCATTTTTAAGAAATCCTTCCTGTGTTGCCATAGGGAAATTCACACTGAGATTTCAAGCTTAGTAAGCCAAACTTCAGCTGCCTGCTCTGTCTGGACATCGCTGATGCTAAGAAGTTAAATATATTGCAAGGATCTTAGTGAAAGAAACTTTTTGCTCTTTTAAACTTTTTTGCAGGTACAAGGCAATTATAAGCTAATCGTTAGTCATTTACTGGCTGATGCCGAAGACCTTATTCCTTTTGTCAATGCGCCTTGGGCCTTATTATTATGCTAGGCATCTTACATACCCTATTTGATGTGGAATGGGCATTTGCCCTCTTGAGGACCCTCCCAGGAAATGAGGTCAATGCATGATCCTCACCTGGAAAAGCATTAAACTGCAGCCATATACTACAAATGACTTGTCGAATTTCTTGCGACACATGACCCTGTATAACACACCCTATTCACCTCGATCCCTGGTCAAGGACATTTGAGGAAGCACAAGGAGTGTTGTCACCTTCTTATAGTAGAGGTTGGCTCCCGAAATAACAGTGAAAATTTTTGCTATTGTTGATTAGATTAGCAGATTCTCATTCTGAAGTGCTAGAATCTCATTCTGAAAGCAGTTTTAGATGCAGCTTATACAGGAGCTGCCGTCTATGAGTTTGTCAATACAGTAGTGGTTGTTCTGTAACTGCAGGCTTGGCCCTGAGGTGAGCTCAAGAGGAAATTGTAACGGCTTTGAGTTATATGTGATGCATTTGGGAAAGGTTTATTTAGTGCTTGATCGTACTTAATACAGTCCTTTATGGTTGAAATTAACACATCCTCATACCTTATCGACGATATAAGTTGTCTGTACGTGACTCCCAAGATGACATTCAGATATAGGTACATACAGATAAAGATGCCACATTTCCAGCTTCCAAATTTTGATAAGAAATGTGAATAATAATTGCAGTTAATACAAACACAGCAAACAGGCCAGTTGCTGTAGTCGACTAATATAGGAACCTAAATAAAACATGCAAAGAGACAAAACCTGCTTCATCAGCAAACAGGGAGCCTTCTGTTAAGCAAACATTTCCTGTGCAGTTTGGACAGTGCACGAATATGAAATTGAAAAATTCAATCACCGAGTGGGACTGCAATGAAAGCTGCTGCAGGAGCATTAACTTATGGAATATTGGCGACAATATAAAAGTTACAAGCATAAGCCTCACACACCTCAGCTAACACACTATGTTTAATGATGCCACTAAATGACAGTACTGTACTTTTTATGATTTATTAGCTGAACCTGCAGTACTAAAGTTACTATTGTCATAGAATTATCTACTATCTTCAGGATTATTGTCAATGCAGGAACCTTTGAACTTTCTGGATCAGAAAGAGATTTTTCAAAACTTTTTTCAAACTTTTACAAAAACTCTAACATTCTAATTTTTACTACCCTGCCCCTCACTGTTCATTGTCTTTTCAAATCTTATTGTTACAGTGATTCTTCCACCCTTCTGTCTATCTATGGTTGAGTGACTCAGCTGCTGGTGGGTTAGGGAGGCAGTTTTAGGACAGCTGTTAATTGTTTCTTAAATAAATATGGTCAATGTCTCTCTTTGTTTTCAGGCCATAGTCAGTGTTGTCCGCAGTTTGTGGACACAACATGAACATTAGCAACCAGTGTAAAACTTTTGTGGTGTTTATTGTGATTATCCATAACAGTACCTTTACAGATAGTCCTGCCTCAGTCATGAACAGCATGAAGTCTACCATTGAGGTTTTTATTATAACTGTTGCTCTTTTGATTTTGTGTCCACTTTATTAAAATGTGATTTTGTGAAACATATATGGCTAGAGTTCTACTCAGATCACGTTTTTTAAACCTGTGCCAATGTGGATCCAGCACAGTCTCATGCCAAGTGGTGTAACAGACCCGCTGATCCACTAGAGGACAACATGTGGGACAGTTTGTCTCGCCTAGCAACACTCACAAGCAGGGAGGTAGCAAAAGTGACACATCTGCATAGCTCAAAACTAGAATGGATCCAAGACTTATGACTATCTCTAAATCCATTTGTGATCCATTTGTGACCCTACGTGCAATGTAGTCTGACTCAAAATGAATGAATAAAAGAATTTTAGAACATTCTGTACTGTCCAACAGCCAGCTCTGGGCACAGAACAGTGGACTGTAGAGGCAGAATTCCCCTCCACCTTATAAGTGGATTTGGTTCAGTGGGATAACTGAACAAAGAGAGGAATAGTTATAGTAAATGTTTGCCAGTGCCAGAAGCAATCTTCACCTCAAGAAAGTCAAATTGGTAAATTGAAAATGAACAGTTATGGTTGAGACAATACAACTTGGTCATATGATGACACTGTTGTCTCACTAAGGAAATATAATTTAATTGGCTAGCTTACATGGTGAGTCAGAAGGATCTGATAACAACTTTGCAGTCCCACTGTAGCTTTATACATGCAGATTATTACCCATATGGCAAGTATAAAAACACAAACTGTCAAGCATGTTGGCTGATTATCTGTCAAATTTATACCCAATTAGTTCTGTGTCTTTCTAAAAGTGGCCAGTTTGGGGTCACTCTATGATAGCGAATGCAGTATGTTTTCTTAACATGGAAAATGTGATGTTTCCGCAGTGCTGATCAAACATGGTGTAGGAAACACTACAGCATCCCATTATGGGACTGAGCAGCCTCCAACCTGTCTTGAATCTGTTTTTAATTCTTTTAAATGAACCTGTCTCTGGGTTCTCGGATTCAGATTTATTTTTGGTCCAAGATTGTCAGAGGAAATCTCTTGCCACACAGCTGTCAGAATTTTCCCAATGACAAATTAACTCATCTGAACCAAAGCAAGCTCACATGCCTCATATGCTCCATCTAGAAGTTGCATATTAGGTTTTGGCAGAATTTCATAGGTTTTTCTCTATCTTTTCTCCTGCCTTTTGTTTGTTTTGCTGGAGGCTAAATTCATAACCCACCTGGTCAAATTATTAGCCTGAGCGATTGATCGACAGGCAAGAATGGGGAGTGCACATTCTCAGGGTTTCAGGATAAATACATTTTTCTCAGGCTTTAAAATGCTGTACATAGACCTGTGAGTGCAGGAGAATATCTGCTGTAATTTCCATCTTGCATTTTCCATCAATCCTCTATAAGATATCATGGCTCCACTGTGATCAGACGGGTAAAACGCACACCCTACTTTGTACTTGTTGCCAACTGCCTTGTGCTGTCCTGCTAAGTCATCTTTACCTCCCCTCTGTCCCTAGTCAGGCACGATCTCTAATGTATTTAGCCTCATTTTGCCATGCGAGTAGTCTGATGTACAGCTCTACACAACCTTTTCCCAGTGGCCATAATTTCACTAGCACTGAAGTAAGAGCAGTCGGCGTTGGTTAGAGCTGAAGCACTTGTTCCATGAGGGTGTACCTCCCTCACCACAAGACTTTTAACGTTCAGGTTTTTGAAGATTCCATATGCGCAAATCATAGGTACTTATGTAACAGATGTGGATAGGGCATAAAAGGAGACCACCCAAGGACTTGTTTTCCAGCATTTATTCTCTGCAGAAGACAGTAATACACATTAATTGCCTTTTGTTCCTTCTCTGCACCTCTGTTCCCTCAACAATGCAAGGCAGCAATGTGAGCTTCAAAATACATATAAACACATTATTTTATTATTACATTATGTACTCAGCTCAATGTGCACAATACTAGCCCAGAGCTATTTAAATTGACAGGAAAACATTTCAGCTTAAACAACAAATCTCCTCAAAACCATGACAAGATATAAAAAAACAGGGAAAACAGCGGCCTCTGTTCGGCAAATTAAAAAAGTGTGGATGAGAGCGACTAAACAGACAAAACGAAACTTATCACATGTAGCAAGGAAAAGCACATACCTGCAGAAGACAGTAATACACATTAATTGCCTTTTGTTCCTTCTCTGCACCTCTGTTCTTAAACAGACAAAAAAACAGAGTTTACATTAATTAATGGATGCTACGGTGTCCGAAGCGGTACTTTTACTAGCCACGGGGCGGACCGCTGGATTACAATGGCGCCAAGAAAGTTAGACGAAAACATCTAAAACACTTATTTTAATGGTCAAAATAGCCCATAACAGCTGGGTAACATAGCAGTATTAGCGGTAACCATGAAGCATTAACGTTTACAACCTAAATGGTTCGATTTCTGAAGAAAACAATAAAACAGCGCAGCAGCATTTTTCACACAACTTACCCTCTACATTGCAAGGTGGTAGTGTTGTGTCGGTCGCGAACGTGTTGTTCGAACGAACGAATCTTTTGAGTGAATGAACTAAACGGAATCACTTCACTTCTTACTGCACAGTAAAATTCACTCACGTTCGCGAATGTGATTCTCAGCGACACAAATCATGAGTGAGCAGTTTGTTCATTGAACGACCTGCTGAGGACGCGAATCACATTCGCGTCCTCATAGGAGGACTGAATGCCCTCCTATGAGTCTGATACAACTTACTGTTGGATCCAAGAGTAGTATTCAATAGTCACACTTCAAAATTTGTCTCAAAATATTGGCAGTTATTCATTCTACAAACCACAGATCCACTCACATTTGTACATGTGATAGTACCATATCGACATTTATACAAAACGTGACATATCACATACATAATAATGTTGCACTGGCAACTTTGGCAATTGAGTTGACTCCAGAGCGCTGATTTTTCCAGAAATGTTGACGTTTTAAGGAATGTATCTCAGTATGTATAATTAGGGTAAGTCCCTTTAGTCATTCTTGTCCAGCCTTCTCACGAAACATCTATAGCTCTTCATTTTGGTCAATTGTATATACTATAAACAAGAAAGTCACAATTCCTCTGATTCATTTCAGTTTGACTGGTTCTAACACCTCAAGCCTGATACTGATTATTTAAGACCCACTCAAGCATATCCAATACTTGTTCTGTTAAATGAATTCCATAGTTTCTAAGTTTCCAAAGTTGAAAATGAGGTATGGCGCAAGTTTAACAAAAGGAAAAAAAAGTAAACTCTTAAGATTACGTGCGCACGATGCTTTGATGCACTGCATAGATTTCAGCTGAGCAGAGAGCAGATGGTGCAACACATTACTGTGCTCCATGTGTAGCTGGGCATAGATTGAGCAAACCTGTTTCTCACGATTTGTTAAAATTTTAATGTAAATATTCATTAGCACAGGGGCTAAGTTTTCTCACAGTCGCAAACGAACAAGAAGTATCCTCCTACAAGCTGGAGGAAAGACAAGGTGTTGAAGCAATTTGCTCACAAAACAAAAAAAAAAAAAAAAAAAAACTTCTCCAGTAGAGGATGTTTAGTGTTATTTTTGGCTGGTTGCATTTATTATTTGTACTATTGATATTTTTTTTTTCCTGTACTAGACAAGTTGCATTGGATTCTGCAGTAAAGCTCAAACATTAATGACTGTAGATGTAAGGTTTTATGTAGAGTAAAACAAACTGTATATCACCCCATGTCTTTCTGTTTACACCGACACCAAGGAAGGCACTATTTCTTACTGGTATTCTTGCTTATGTTAGTTTAGCACCAATTTTTGGTGAAGCGATGATGATATCTGGTCCCTGTTGAGTCTGCCTTGAATGCTCTAGAGATCGTGGGATTTCCCAAACTGAATAAATACTGCACATATAAACACAAAAATAACTAGCTAGCTCGAGGTTGTTATAATTAAAGCTGCAGTCTGGAGTTTTGAGCCAGAAAATTTGAATGAGCACAGCTCCCAGGTCCCTCCTTCTTCCTCTCTGTTGCGCTGCAGCCCTGCCTTCAAAGCCCCTCCCCACAGAGGAGCCTGCTGTGCATGCTTGTAACCACAGGCCAGATAACCAAGACAGCGTATTTAAAATAACAACAACAACACAAGCCCTGATTGTTCTATTTCTGACCAATACAACTAAATTACAATGACAAGTGCCTCACGCCGATCACTGTAGATATCTAGAGTAACAAACAATATTCCTCACATCGCTGAAGACAGAGTTACCAGGTAATCATTCAGGTAATCATCATCACTATACTACCTTTCTGAAGCTTGAGTAACATTATTTCTCTGAACCAATTCAACCACTTCAGAGCATAGGGAACACACACAAACATTATAACTGCCCGGTCACTTGAAAGACACTTTTGCTAACCAATAGCCATAAAGACAGAGCTAAACACCGGAGTTTGCATACAAGCTAACAAGCTAGATTTAGCAGCAAGCTATGTCGCTAGATTGCAACATCGTACGGCGATATGTGCAATTGCTACTATTACTGTAACCGCCACCACCATAGCCTTGTGGTTAAAACATATATCAAGCAGGGATCCTTACTTTTCCAGCAGAAAAGTCTTTACAAATCTAGAAGCTCCCTCCAATTTTGAAATGACGATATTTATCCTTGTTTTCTCTCTAGCTCAGTCCAATTCTTTCTTTTTACACTGCTTTTCTTTGTCAGTCTTCTCATTTCTTTTCTTTGACGTGGGAAATGGAGGGGCATGTTTCGGCTCTGTTGTTGTTGTCTGTTCTCTGTCATTGTTTACAGTTTGAGCTTGAACATATCTCACCAGGGAAGAGCAGGCGCTGCGCCTGTGCCGGGGAGGGGCACTGCACCTTGACACTTCTCAGACACTCCCCTTGGCTCTATTTGGTTGTGTTCAACCGGGAGCAGTGGATTTTTGCATATTGAATTACAGCCACTGGGTGGAGCCACAGACAGTGGATTTTTACACAGCTGACCTGTATCTTATTCAACCGTCAGATCATGATGACAATTTGAGCAAATCGCGTTTGTCTGTGCCACATATTGATGGAAGCGAACCATGACGTATGTGGAGCTCGCGGCGGTGCAAACGGCTCTAATTAGCATATGAATAGCAGCGAAACCACGCTTGGCTACTCAGTATTGGATGAAACCATTATTTTTGAATAAGAAAAATCTTGGGTGGCAGATCTGTCACTATTAGTCACTCTGGGTCATTATAATTATATATATATATATATATATATATATAATATATATATATATATATATATATATATATATATATATATATACATATATATATACATATATTTACATCATCAAAGACATGAATTAATTTATTGAGGAAAGGAACATTTGCCAGGAAGGTGCTGTTCATTCAAAGAAAGAGCTTTATTAGCGCAAACACAAACACACCACAACTATGTACAAAGCATAATCTGCCCACGCAACAAACGGGAAGCTCACGAGAAGCCCAAAATCCTACAGCACTGTGAAGTGTCTGGTTGCCGCCTCAGAGCTGTGGGTAACTGGCGACATTCTGTCTGAATTCGGTCCGTTTTGCAGACGTCTGTGGTGCGTTGCCCTGTACTTCGGAATCCCCTCTAATCTCAACTGCAGCGTGGCACAGAGCTCGGTGAGCTCCTGGCTGCGAAAGGACGGAGGTCGCACAATCCATCCAGACACCCCGCCGTCTTCCTCATCAGACATCAGGTCTATGGTGGCACACTTCCAAAGGTCCACCTCATCCTCAGCTAGCTCACTCTGTCTCGCTTCCAGCAGCTGTAAAAACAATCAATAAAGACAAACAGTCCTGCGCGATGCACTGCGTATGGACACAACACATCTGTTAATGCACCTGAAAAATAGTCACATTGACCAAAAACGGATCGAATCTAATAAGTCTCTTATTAGATTACCCTCTTTAGCCCTTTTTAGATAGAAAAGGCAGGTAAGAGCGGCAATTTGCTGGCCTGTGTTTCTAAACGCCAGCATCTCCCGGATCTCAGCGGCTGTCCAGTTGCTCATCTTAATGTCCACGGATGAAGTGATGGACTGACTGCTGTGATCAGCTGTTTCCTGGTTTTAAAACTCCTTGGTTGTGTTGCACAACAGTGCAGGTCATTGACACCTCCGCCCATCTCACCCACGGGCCGGCACATTGCCGCCTCGGTTTTAGATAGCAGTCGAGGCGGAAATAAGTGTACCCTCCGAGGCAGAAAATCGGCAGACCAAAACAGACCCCCAATTTGCCGCCCTCTGTCTAAAACCGAGCTCCACGCCATTAACTCTCGGCTTCTTCCTCCTCACGCTCCGGTCAACCTAGAAGTGTAAAATCTCTTAAAGGTCATGAACTCTCACACGTAATAAGAATTACTTTAACTTATTTTAAACATTCAGAACCCATGAAATTAGATTTTATAGTCACACATTTTAAACAGAAATTATTTATTCATCTTAATATCTTACTTATCTCAAAATATTTCATGCAAATTTTAACTTCTTAACAACTGCTATTTTATCTTTAACTTGGTCCCAGGAGAGAAAAAATAAAATAAATAATTTTGTGTATCTGTTTTACACAACATTGGCCATTGCTAATGACATACACAGTAATTAATCTAGCATACTTTCATTAAATAAATCAATTCAAGCTAAAACTTAAAAGTCTATAATTAGGCTATACTGGGCTTGATCTATTTATACTAGAGTTTTTCTTAAATGAAGTTAATACCTTTTAGAAAAATGTCACCTGGGGTAAACCCCCCCTGCTCCAGTGATTTGCATTTGTATATTGCCGTGTGCAGTTGTAAACCTGAACTTCAACGACAATCTACAGTGTCGCTTACTGACGAAAATCCCACTTTTCATGCAGTGAGCATACCTACACACATACCTTTTAGGTAGATTTAGGTACTACATATCTGCAGACTTCTCATGTAGTAACTTCAGTCTGTTGAAAAGACCAAAAATTGAAATGTATCGAAAAAATCCTAAATCCAAACCAAAATTCACAACATGTTTTTTATCTAAAAAAATATTCTGCCTCAATCCATATTTGTTGGCATTTAGACTTTCAACATATATAACAACAACATAATAATAATAACATTTTCACAGTGGCAAAAAAATAGTTTGCTGTTGATCTCCGCAAGCACCTTGCAGCAAAAAAACAGCAAAAAAAAAGAAAAAGAAAAGGAGACAAATAAATATAGCAATAGTAGAAATAGTTTGTTACAATTTAAAATCCTGCATTCAAAATGTTAAGTTCTTATAAAACAGGAACTTTGCAGATTTTCAACCGGCTGTGTATCACTACAATTGTGGTATCAAAGGCAAATTAAAAATGTTCTGTCCATGTTGCTTGGATCCAGAGCCCCCCACTTTTATGTTAGTAAAAGTCCACCAGAGATTGTCATCTGGTCGCTGTAGGGCTGTTGTGTTGTATCAACTACAGATTTACATCCTGCATTTTCTAAGCTAGCATCCACAGACACAAAGAGCAGACTTGCTCCCTCGAGATAGAGAGCTGTTCTGTTCATTGTCTGTTTCATTTTTTTTTTTTTTTTTCAGAAACAGTGCAGCTATAGTACCATACTGTACTTTTTATGTGTCAGATAGAATAAACAGAATATGTAGCCAGTAATGTCTGGCGTGATTTTGTGTGTGTGTGTGTTACAGTGTGTCACATAAGTGAAAGCTAAAACTCAGCTTGTTTGTTCAGGGTCAAGTGAAACACATTCCAAGCCCCCACTTTAGCCTGGGTTTACTGGGCATACCAGGAGGCATCGCAGTCCAAATCCCCAACTGAAAGATGGCTTTAAGTGATGACCAAAAAGCGGAAGGCACTTTTTCAGAAAAGCCAGAACTACAAAGCTTTGCAGTCCTCCGAAAATAGTTTCATTCACCTCTCCCGCTTATCCAGTCTGTGTATCTGTCCTTTTATCCATCCATCCAACTATAATATCTCCTTCTGTCTCTGTGTGTCTCTCACCTGCCACACTCGAAGCTCTTCAGCTCCATAGATTTATATTTATTGTTTTCCAAGGATTGTTTTGCATGCAAATTTCCCAAATGGCCTACAGTTACCGCCACCTTGATTTCCCCCTCTCAAATGCCTGTTTAAAACTTTAGTGAGTTAGTTAGCATTAGCCTTACTGGTTATTTTACTTTACTTTACTTACTTAATTTATATTCTATATCAATAATCTAAAGTTGTAGCTAGGTTATTATTATAGCTTAAGCCCCCCAGCAGTATATATATATATATATTAGTGCTGTCAAAGTTAACGCGTTAATAACGCGTTAACGCAACGTCCTCTTAACGCCGTTAAATTTTTTAACGCGCGATTAACGCTCAGTATATTTAAAAAAAAAAAAAAAAAACGCGCATTGTATGATTTACGGCCGTCGGCGGCACCCGTAGTCTTGATACAGAGGATGGCAGAAGAATAAGAAAGGGAATCAGAAGAAGAAGCAGGGCTGTCGGTTCGTTAAACACACGCTGCTGCCGTCCTCCTCGGACAGACGCTGAAGCTCAGTTTCTCTCACTCTCTTGGGGTCGACAGAGAAACGTCTCGCGGCTGCTTTTCCCGAGTTTTCCTCTGAATATATCATGACAGAAAGTTTGAATTTCAAGTCGTACTTTTTATTGTTTTGCTGCACCGGAGCCATGGCGATCATCAGTGTGATACTGACTGACAGAAAGTAGCACACTGTGTGAAAAAGGCGAAGAAGAACAACGTGCAGTGTCAGTGGACACCACTTGCAAGCCAAACAGATGGCAGATGCAGAGAGCCCCTCGACCCCCTCGCCAAAAGCACACAACCCTGGATTTATTTTCCTGCATGATTTGAAGTGTTGAATAAACATTTTCATAATGCAAGCATATTTGACCTTTCTTATGTTGTTAAAAGTATTAAGAACATGAAAAAAATACATTAAGGTACATTTAGAACAGAAAAAAATGTGCCAAAAAAAATTGCGATTAATTTGCGATTAATCGCGAGTTAACTATGGACAAAATGCGATTAATCGCGATTAAAAAAATTGATCTTTTGACAGCCCTAATATATATATATATATATATATATATATATATATATATATATATATATATATATATATATATATATATATATATATTTTTAAGCTTCTATTTTCATAATACATAAACAATAACCACAATTATCGTTTTGAATGTTTCGAAATCGTATTTAAGTTTTCCAAGAACTTCACCATGGCTTTAAATTTTGTCTATGTGAAAAGATGCGACATGAGTAAAATCACTTATCACTCAAAAGGAATTAAAACATGATTAAACATAAAACACACTTCAACATACAGTATACAGTAGAACCAAGGACTTGTACATATACCTTGTAATTATATCTTAACAAAACATGTCAGAGACATTATACTGGTAAATAACAAAGTGTTAAACAAAAAAAGGAATGATCTGAAAGTCTGTCCCCATCATCAAAGGGAGGGGCTGGTTTCTCCCAGACCTCAAACTCATTAAGCAATAAAACTTCATCTTGGCTTAACAATAACATAGAGAAAAGTGAAAAACATCAGTTTTATGGATATATCCTACAGTTTCATGATAAATTCAACTAAGAAGGTGAGACTGTAGTTTATGAATTATTCAGAAGCTATTGGAACTCGGATGAGTATAGAGACTGCAATGGGATGGAATGTGCCAGACACAGTAAAAACACCGGTCACTATCGTGCTTGACCTCGTTTGACCTGAGGAAAAGGAGTTCATCATTTTTTTTTTTTTTTTCGGGGGCGGGGGACCAGATGTGGTTATTCATTGTAAATTACTAAAAGAAGTCTCTGATGATGTGTTTATAGCAAGGAAAACATTGTCTCTTCTTGTTCGATGGAAGAGGTTTTTAGACTGCCAGACGCCTTTCTGAAAACATTCAGCTTAGAGAAGGTAAAAAGTTTTATTAATGACAGACACAGGCCTCTGGTAGATGCAGGGACAAAAGGGCTTGTGTTCCTACACAAATATCATTACAGGCCGAGCATATTTAAAGATTAACATATCATGAGGTCATCAATATTATGCCTCAGCTTTTTGTTTTTCAACAGTACTGCATGGAAGTGAAAGTGATATGGCTGGGAAATAATGATTTAACAACAGCAGGGGAAACTATTATGGTACAAGAGCCGAAAAAGTATTATAATAATATTATTTATGATATTGATGACTTCATTATATGGCAGCCTAATAATCATGGGAATCACACTCTCTCAAACCTGTCAAATACTATTTGCCCATGATATAGTAAGAAAAGCTAATTTCAAGCTGAAGTAAAGCTTCAGCTTCCATCATCACTGCTCCTCTTGGCAGACAGATAAACCATTGCAACTGGTTTCCATACATGATACTCATTGACCCCACATTCACTATATCATTGTGAGGGGGCTCATTCCATACATGGACTCTTCCAGGTCCGAGCATTGACCCATCACACAGTTCAGCCCCAACAGTACTGTGGGTTACTCTTTTTTCCCTCCGTCCGTCACTTTTTGAGCTTCACAAAAAAGCGTTGGAGTAGTTTTGACACAGTGGCCAAATTTTTACAGGCAAATCCTTCCAATCAGCATTTGACAAATAATTATGAAGTTATTTTCTGACATGACTAAGTGTATATCATTTTCATCCTGTGGTAGTACTGATTGCACCACTGCCACAAAGACAGCATTTACCACATGGCTACTGCTAGAACCATGGCGACTGACTGTAATAAATAACCGTAAGAATTCCAGTTTGACCTGAAATCCCCAGTCTCTGTGCTATGAAAAGACAGAGTAAAACACCTTTTTGTATTAATAAGTAGAGAGGTTTTGTTACTTGTGGATCAAGTCGAAAGAATGCAGCTTTTGAAGTGTCTCAAATAGCGACTGGGGAGAACAATGCCTCTTCCTGTTTTGGTTGTGCAATGGTAGACATGTTTCCTTTGCACCGTAATTCTCGACCTGCTATAATCAAGGAAAGTACATTTTGGCTTATAACTCACATATACTTTGTCGCACATTCAAAAACCATATGTCCGCGTGTTCACTGAATTATGCTGAATCTCGTGATATAGGCCATGCCCATTTTCGCCTCCGTTTTTTTTGCAAATTCTCAAAATGTTGCAAACCTAGTACCTACCTACCAAATTGCTCAAACATGTGGAGGGTCTTGCCCTGAATACATCTAAGCCCCACACCCTGACGTGCGTGGACTGCGAGGGCCTGTTAATTGGTGCTTGCAGCTTTTATTTAAATTTGTGATTTAATTGCCCTGAGGAATCAATATTCTACATTTAAGCATTTAAGCATTTCGCTTTAGTCAAAAATTTCATAGTACTCCAAATTAAACTTATGAAAGTGTTCTTGGATAAAAGCAAAAGTCCAAGTTGCCCAAGGTTCCCTGGCAAAGTGCACATGTCATATACCGGCACACTACTGTCAACTCTGCATGTAGAATTGGCAGCACATTGAAAAGCCTTCTGTGATAGACAATGCATCCGTCTAATCCATTTCCTCTGTGGTACAGCGGCCTCTGCATTTGGGCCAAAGCAGCTCTTAAAGGAATCTCTGTCAAAAGGGCTCAGTGGCTGCAGGCTCGTTTTCAAATGTAACCAACCATGCTAGCCTTAGTGTATATGGTAGAAATTGCATTTGAGGAAGAATTCATGGGAGACAGAACTCATGCTGTGAAGGCTTCTTTAGAAAATGTCAGTAAACTGGGTCAGGGTGAATGTACAGTTGCATGGCCTCTGTTCAAGGCAAAATGACTACAGGGTACTGGTTTGGAATGAAATAGAAAAAAGATGAACAGGAGAAGTGGAGAAAATATATTTGGTAAAGTTCAACAAGTTAAGCAACATGTACATCGGCACATCGTTGCATAATCAGCCCTTGTATGGTGTTTGGGTCTGTGGGACCCGTTTTCATTTTTTAGTAAAAGAAAAATGATACGATTCATTATTTTTTCAACCCAAACTCATTGGCCTCAGCTCATTTTCTGTGAAGAACATATATCAGAACCCATTTTCAATGACCACACACTGTACACCCCCCCTACACATTTATATTACATACAAGGTGTTCCTGTCCACTGGACCCGGGGCTAATAAAAGTGGGGAAATTGTATGTCCTGTGTACCTTCACTCTGTACTGTCTGGGCCTGCTGTTGGCCAAAAGATTCTCTGCTCAGAGGGCCTTGCAGTTGATTTGGGAAGAGAGAGAAGCTTTTGATGATGATGTAGAAGAGGAGGTTTCAGTATGTGAGGACCACATTTCTAACAGTGACTTTGAAGAAGAGGATGAGATTGAGCACCAGCTAGTTCCAAAACGAAGACAAGCCACAGGACCAGCCCGTCAAAGAAAGGCAAGAATGTGGTACTCATGAGTACACTGCACAGGGATGGGAGAATCTGTGGCCAGGAACATCAAAAGCAGAGATCATCATGGATAATGATGTTACCAAAGGAGTCGTGGACAACTTGGACAAGCTGGTGGCTGCCTACAGCTGCAAAAGGAGGACCCTACACTGGCCACTGGTGATATTCTTTGACATACTGGACATCTCTGCATACAATGCCTTTGTCATCTGGATGGCACTGAAGCCAGAGTGGAACAGAGGGAAGCTCCAGAGGAGACGCCTCTTCTCGAGGAACTGGGAAAGGTACTGGTGAGACCTCAAATCCAGAGAAGACAACATGTTTCAAGAACCCCAGCCTCTGCAGCCATCATGAGGAGGATTCAGGAGGAGAATGCTGGCGCCCCATCTACCCAACCTACAGAACCACCATCAGCTGTGTAGTGTAAACTGATCTGAATGGGTTAAATTACTAATGAAATTCAAATAAATTTAAATCAATATTTATGTAAAACTTTGCTTCATTTGTAAATGTGTTAAATTTCTTCCATTCAAATCTTGATTATAACAGATTTTCTTTTTTTAATTACATTTTACAAAAAAACAAACAAAAAACGAGTAGCACTTTAATTCATAAAAGAGTTTTAACAAAGGTAAAGGGCAAATATTAACCATATATGCTGTTTATATTGCTTGTAATTAGGATGAAGTAAACGTCTGTTGAGTATTTTAACATAAAACTGTTTGATTGTGTTGAATTAAAGGCCAAAACATGCAGCGGGTCCACCAGACCCGCGAACACTGGCTGAGTAACCAAAATACGAACACCACACAAGGGTTAGAAGGAATAACAAGCTGTTTTTTTTAGTACAAACAATTCATGCTTTGGAAGGATGTCAGCTAAGATCCAAATACACTAAATTGCTAAAAGTATTCACTCAACCATCCAAATAATCAGGTGTTCCAATCACTTCCATGGCCACAAATGTATAAAAGCAAGCACCTAGGCATGCAGACTGTTTCTACAAACATTTGTGAAAGAATGGGTTGCTCTCAGGAGTTCAGTGAATTCCAGCATGGTACTGTGATAGGATGCCACCTGTGCAACATGTCCAGTTGTGAAATTTCCTTGCTCTACAAAGTTGAAGCAATTGGGAAAGACAGCAACCCAGCCACAAAGTGGTAGGCCAGGTGAAACGATGGAGCGGGGTCAGTGAATGCTGAGGCTCATAGTGTACAGAGGTCGCCAATTTTTTGCAGAGTCAATCGCTACAAACCTCCAAACTTCATGTGGCCTTCAGATTAGCTCAAGAACAGTGCGTATAGAGCTTCATGGAATGGGTTTCCATGGCTGAGCAGCTGTATCCAAGCCATACATCAACAAGCGCAATGCAAAGCGTTGGATGCAGTGGTGTAAGGCATGCCGCCACTGGACTCTAGAACAGTGGAGACGCGTTCTCTGAAGTGACAAATCGTGCTTCTCCATCTGGCAATCTGATGGATGAGTCTCGGTTTGGCAGTTGCCAGGAAAACAGTACTTGTCTGACTGCATTGTGCCAAGTGTAAGTTTGGTGGAGGGGGGGTTATGGTGTGGGGTTGTTTGTCAGGAGCTGGGTTTGTCTGTACGTCTGTCTACATGCTACTGTCACAAGTGATTTTCCCTGATGTGGGATGAATAAAAGTCTAAAGTCTAAAGTCTAAAGTAATAGTTAGCTGTGACTTTTTGCCAAAAGTTTTCTGCAAAAATTGCTGAAGTACTGCATTTTTAAAACCCATCTGGAATGAATTGGAAGTCGTAAAAAAAGGTAACAGTTTGATAGCTCGAATGATTTTAGAGCCTAGCAGTTTACGTTTCTGAACATTTTTGGTCCATTTCAGGTTTTATAATGGATGTGTATTGTGTGATGGCATCATCGCTAGAGTGGAGAGGAGAAAGTTTCTCAACTTTTCTCTAAATGACGATCAAAAACCCACAAATCTTCACTCAACACACATTAAAAACATCAAATTGGGGCTCTACACAGGCATTAATTATTGAAGCAAACAGACTTACACTTCTGGCTGTACATGCTTTCAAGTGACAAAAAAACCCCAAGGACCAATGGTAATTTAGAACAAAAATTCCTGGTAAAAAGTAGGCCCCCATTTTCTAAATCGCTTTAATTTCCTAATTTTTGACTCTAAGCAAACTTATTTGGTGTGTGTCAAAGTCTCCTTTCTCTTACCATATTACAATTTTGGCAATAGCAGTTATACAACCAGGTGTTCAGGAATAATAACCCGTAATTTTCTGTTCAGAATGATATAAAATCCACCTACATGAGCCAAGACAGACACACACATTCACTCCCACAGAAAAACACACACACAACTAACACAACACACAACACACGCACACACACAGTATATTTTGTATTGCCTATTTCTTTACCACTTTGCCACCCATTTATATTGTATTTAATCATCTGCTGAGTCATTATTCAAGCCAGAAACTACATAGGGTCAGTCTTATGTTTATGGCCGCAAACTCATTGAGATATGAACCTTAGTCATTGTCCAAGCCCTGAAACTCCTTTAAAATATTAATGTTCCCAATTATTGTCTGTACTAACTAGGTAGTTGGCAATAAATGAGTACTACAAAGTACTATTTAGTGTCAGCCTAATATCCATGCCTGGCAAATCACTGGCCGAACCTCTGGTTTGCCATTTTATTCCCCGCTCTCTCACAGACACACACAGCTATCTGTGAATTGGTAGCTACCGACTAACCAAGCGTCAGACGCATACAACATTTCCTGAGAAATGTTCTAGTTATTTCTTTCATTTATGGTGCCAGAGCAGGTTCACACGTAAGTGGTGCTTGATGCTTCTGATGTATGACTGAGTTAAATTGACTCAGAGTAAGAAACAAGAAGGAGAGGTCCTTTTCCAAAAAGTAGCTGTTCCTACGGTAAATGGTAAATACTGGCAAACATACAATGCTAATATTGACTAATAATCCTTGTAAAACCCTGACAACCATAATGTCTCTTCTCAATTTACTGAGACGTTGACACTAAGAAATACACAATTCCTTTGTAGAAAACAAGTATGCCAAATAGATATTCATGTCCACGTCTCTGTAACACCTCAGACCAGACCAGACTGGCTTTCACTCTTCAAGATGAAATGATACACAAGTTCCCCTTGAACCACACATAAATATTAAATGCATGAACAAAGATAAGCAGCACTTGCACACAGTGCCCTTAAGTGCAAAACGCTCCCGGGGATCCCTTGCCTTTTCTCTATTGTTCTTTTCTCTGTAAACCTTTGGTTTGAAGGCCACCATGGGCTCCCCTACGCCAGCTGAATAAAGGGAAATCACCTGCCCTGTCATCCAAATTCACCTTGCAGCCTGGCAGCAGGAAGACGGGGGAATTACGCTAGAGTGTTGCTGTGTTTGGGTTTCGCTTCCACATCAGTTGCACAAACCAGAGAAAAATCCACTCAGTTGAGCTCCTTCACAAAGCCGCATTCAGTAACTTCTAGAGACAGAGTGAATAGTTTGTCAGTTCAGTTCATGCTTGTTTATACATCTCTTTATCACAAGCTTGCAAATCAAATACTTCCTTTTACCTCTTTTCTGTAGGTCCTTTCCACCCATTTTTGAGTTGCTTATTCTGGTCAAAGTTGGATTGACAAAAGGGCAAGTAGAGTAGCCCAAGCATTCTCCAGAGCAGAGACAAGTTTATAATTGAGAGGCTTTTTGCTGAGTTCATAGCTGGCCACCTCAAACACAAGTGGTATCCCCACAATCAATAAAAAGCCAAATATGCACACAGGGTCAAACAGAGGCCCAGGGAAATTTCTATTGTAAAACTATGCTAAAGTGGTGGTGTCTTCTGTGGTTGTTTTGCTTTCCTGCAAATTCTTACTGTGATGATATTTAATTGAGATTGACTGGAGGCTTTACCATGAGAGGGAAATAGGGGGTAAAACAATGAATGGATGTTTCCTTGAATCCTGGTTACTGGATAGCTGCGACTTATTTTCCTTTTCCATTCTCTGTGAAAGGATTTCATCTGAAAAAGAGGCAAGCACTTCATAAATAACCGTGACAAGCGGTTTCTGACGATTTTGACCCTACACAAAAGCTTCCTTCACATACTGTATTATGATAATGTCAGTGAATACTGTCAACCCAGTAAACCTGAAGAAGGTGACACCTACATACTATATAGACAACAATTATGGGGGTGTGGGGGGCTTGTGCCCAAAACATTACAAGCCATAACTTGCAGATTTATTGTACACAATGAAAAACAGGCTCAATAGGTATCACACAAAGATAGAAGACCTTGAAGTCAACATAGTATAAGTATCAACCTGGAGGCAATCTTAGAGCCAGTGAAAAGTATGAAAAATTAGCTATTTAAAAAAATTGTGAAATGATGGAGAAATATTACCTGTTATTATATTGTATTACAATATTTTTCATAATATAAGTGCTGTATCGTAGATGACCAACTACTTTCAGCTCAGTGAAGGTTTCTACTGACAGAAGCACGGCTGTGACATGGACTCACCCATGTTGTCAATAGTGACTACCTCCACATGGAAGAACTTGAAATCAGAACCTAGATTACCTTCACAAGAACTGCTTCTAGCCACTGGTTCAGGTATCTATGTGGATGACACCTGGGTCAAAATCAGGACAAGGGAAGTGGAAGCCTTCACAGACCATATAAATCCTGTTGACAATAACGTGAAGCTGGGGGTCATCAGAACCCTAGACCATTGAGCTGAGACCGTGCCCACAAAGAAAGAGGGATAGGAGAAGGAATGGAAGCACATCAGGGGAGCACTTAAAACTTGTGGCTACCTAAACCGGACCTTTGTCAAAACCTCTAAAAGATCCAGAGCAGACAGAGAGGAGGGGACAAGAAAACGTTACAACATTGTCATTCCCGATGTCGCAGGAACAAAAAGCATTCCTTAGAGGAAAACAATGTAAACATCTTGGCCAGAGAAGACAGATGGTTTGAAAAGGAGTAAAATAATCGATCTATGTCAAACTGGACCACCGTCTTTGAACAGAGAAGGTGGCCTATGACATTATCTTTCACCCACCTACTCACCTACCTGACTCTGTAAGGACACTCCCACACAGAGATTAAAAGCCTGTAACTCTCCGCCTGTTAATTAGGGACGTGAAATATCTTCAAGAAACTGAAACAAGTCCATTTGCCTACATCATAGCACTTAGAATTACCATGACCTGGATGACTGAGAACCTTCATCAACAATATATATTTTTGTATTTGTCTGCAGTGAATATTGTGAACACTTTTCATTTAAAAAGTTTCAAGGAAATTGCTTTCTTGGGTAAATATATAATAAATAGGGCTGTCAAAGTTAACGCATTAATAACGCGTTAACGCAACGTCCTCTTAACGCCCAGTATAAAAAAACCCAAAAAAACGCGCATTGTATGATTTACGGCCGTCGGCGGCACCCGTAGTCTTGATACAGAGGGTGGCAGAAAAATAAGAAAGGGAATCAGAAGAAGAAGGAGCAGGGTTGGCGGTTCATTAAAAACTTGGAGGACTGAAAAGTAGCACTCGCTGCAAACTCATCTCTGCTGTCACTCACGGTTGCGGACATTTGTTTCGCCATCGCCCTGATCATTTTGCGGGACACTCTCTCGTGGCGTGCCCGTTTGCTGATAACTCATCCCCGCATGTTTATCTCAGGCTCCTCGCTAGCCTTCTTCCTCCCTCCAGCAGGCAGCCTGGCGCTGCTGCTGTCCTCCTCGGACAGATGCTGAAGCTCCGTTTCTCTCACTCTCTTGGGGTCGACAGAGAAACGTCTAGCGGCTGCTTCTCCCGAGTTTTCCTCTGAATATATCACGACAGAAAGTTTGAATTTCAAGTCGTACTTTTTATTGTTTTGCTGCACCGGAGCCATGGCAATCATCAGTGTGATACTGACTGACAGAAAGCCGCACACTGCGTGAAAAAGGCGAAGAAGAAAAACGTGCAGTGTCAGTGGACACCACTTGCAAGCCTAACATCCTGCAACATTTTCATAAAGCAAGCATATTTGCCTAACCCTAACCCTTTCTTATGTTGTTAAAAGTATTAAGAACATGAAAAAAATACATTATGGTACATTTAGAACAGAAAAAAATGTGCCAAAAAAATTTCGATTAATTTGCGATTAAAAAGATTCATCATTTGACAGCCCTTATATATATATATATATATATATATATATGTATATATGTATATATATATATATATATATATATATATATATATATATATATATATATATTTGTATATGTTTATATATACACACACACCTCAATATACAGCATATACCTAAAAAGCTCCCCAACGAAAAAAAAGTACACACAGATAAATTAAAATTTTAGTTTCTTTATGTTGCAACTTTACTTTTGTTGTACAATACATTTTTTTTTTGTTTTTCAACTGCTGAAGACTGGGCCGGAAGAAGAGATTGTAAAGGATAGCAGAGTGAGAGGTAAGGAAGGTGGAGGATAATTAAATTATGAAGAAAGAGATCAGGAAATGCGAGAAAGGAAGACAGACATGAAAACAGAGACGAAGGATGATATGGATAATAGTTCTGTACCTTTCACATGGTAGGATGTAACATGGTAACTTGCATTGGTAGTCATAATAGAAATAGCTGGTCAGTTCTGGATGGATTGTACTTTTTAGACCTCACTTGAGGCAGAGTGAAATCAGCATTTCGTTGGCTTAAGCAACCAGACATTACAGTGACTGCTCTATTATTAACTACTAAAGGCCATTTTGTCGCCTTTTATCAAGTCGTTGAAAATACATTAATTATTTATTTTTTATTTTTTAATTCATGGTGTTTTTTGGTATTTTACAGGCTTTCAACAAATGTTGAGCGCCATATGTGCCCTTTTTTTTTTTTTTAGTCCCTACCCTTCAAAAAGTCTGTGCACGCCACTATGCAAAGGGCATTTAGATGTAATGATAGTACATTTTTACAGAAAAAACAACCATGCCACCTGACTATGTCAAAAAAATATCCAGTGATTTCTCAGTCTTGAACTGTAGTCATAAACCTGCTATGTGAATGTTTGCTAGCAATGATATGGATGGTACGTAGTCCTATGGCACATAGAAATGGGAACATATCAGTTATTTTGCTGAAAGACTAACTGCAAACATTTTATTCTGATGCCTGGGCTGGTGAATATGTACTGCACAATGATGTGATTTCTTTCAAGTGCTCCACACCATAATGATTTTTGACATCAGACAGTTATAGAAGAATTGCTCAAATTTGATTAAACAATCAGAATTTTCATTTTTATCGGACATGGCAGCTCAGAAAAAGGTTTCTGTTCATTTCTCAACTGCAGGTGGACAACACAAGTCTATTAGCGCTCATTATGATTCAAAATGAATAGAAAAGAATAATTAAAAGCTACAGCCATTTATTTTTGTTTTTGAATCCATCTGTCTACTCTGTTCATCTTATCTTCTCTGTATAAAACTAAAAACCCTATTCACTGTGATTTAACACATATTAATGTGCGATCCCTGCAGTGTGATACAGTCCTACCATGCGTGCTGATTTGATGTTGCACATTGCTGACAATTGCTTAAAGTATTTACAGGTGAACATGGAAAAAAAGAAGAAATCAACAAAAATCGAATCATGCAGCAAATGTTTTTGGCATAATCAGGAATGGATTATGTAGAGTGACTTTTCAATTTCTCTACTTACTTTAAGTATTCCTTAATCCACAACATATGGAGGAAGATCTGTGTCGATTTTAATACCAATCTCACTTCTTTCTCTAGCTCACCTAACTCCGCAGCGAATTGCCTGTGCATCTTGCAAACCTGTCATCACTTTGCAATGCTGAACTCACTCTGCTAGGGAGCACCAATTTTCCTCATGTCAATACACTTTGATGTGTATTTCCACTCTCATATATATATATATATATATATATATATATATATATATATATATATATATATATATATAGTATATATATATATATACAGTATATATATATATATATATATATATATATATATATATATATATATATATATATATATATATACTCTCATAAAATATTTAAAAACATAGGACAGTTTAAATTTCATTTTAGTCCATTTCAGTGTGAGTTAATCCTTTTTTTATCCTTGGCCATATACCGCAATCAACCCATGGGCTTAAGCATGGAATATAATGAGATTAACTCAGGATCGTTCAATTAATCCCATCTTGATAGAACAGATACAATTATGTGTGTAGGATACGCATTTTTATTGTCGGAGAATGTAAGAATCACCATGGGCCTAAAACAGTGATGATGATAAAATCGTGATGATTTCACTGTCAGAGTAATCAACATAGTTTCACGTTTTCATTATTTTTACTATGCATTTTTGACAGTAGTGTGTAAAAGCTCTACTTTCTAGAATGTTTGTTGTACACCCTGAAGAACCTGGCATAAGATAAATGAGTTTTAGCTTAGTGAAACTTTCAGATTACTTTAAAACTTTACTTGTCCAACCCCTTAACTCTTGTGACTGAAAAGTCATAAGATTTGCAAAAATTATAAAAATGACAGAAAACTGGATATGGATGGAAAAATAGATGAATATACAGAACAAAATGTTACATCTGAATGTACATTCTCACATTCCACTGTAGTCAGCTGACAGTCAAATCATAAATTGAAATATAAAGTCTACTTTTCTCAAAAAATGCACCCTATGGAACAGCCACTCTACGGAATATACTAATTTTGGCCACTTGTGTCTGTAATCTCACTCTTACGGTCACCACCCACAGCTCGTGACCATAGTTGAGGGTCGGAACGTAGACAGACTGGTAAATCGGTAAATCCATCTTCAACACGACGGTCCAGAGCAGCACGCGCACTACTATTCCTTTTTGTAGTGTATCCCTACTAAGGAGCACATTCATACACATAAAGCAAACCAACTTGATATGAGAGAAGTATACATGTACATGTGAAGTGTATCTATCAGAGATACATATTATGAACGTATATGAACGTCACATAAATACCATCTAATGACATCACCTCACAAATACAATGCAGCCTATATTCAAAGACATATGCGATTTCCCCATGACCTCCAAACAGTGGACTTGGACTTTCAGACATGTAGCCAGGGGGGACTGGGAGATTTGTGAGGCCCAAGGCGAAGTCTAAGGTGAGGCCTAAGGCGAAGTCAGGACTTGCAACTATTTTTGTTTATTTTTTTTGGGAGGCTGGGGGGTATCAGAGGATATTTTTAGTTTAGTTTTAGTTTATTTTAATTTTAATTTAATTTTAATTTATTTATTTATTTTTTTTTCCCCCCTCCCGCTATGGAGGCGCGAGTCCTCCATAGCGCGAGGCCCGAGGCGGTCGCCTTGTTTGCACCCCCCTCGCGGCGGCCCTGCATGTAGCACACAATAATTAGTCTGCCTCTCACATACAGCTCATCTGGCTAATGTCCAAACAGCCCAGGGTAGCAGTGCACGTGTGGACACTGCTATATGGATTCAGGCCTTCGACTTTATAAGTTGTCTCCATCGTTGAACAGCCACTCCAATGTTGACTTTCGTTTCACCTCTTGAGCTGTCCAACTTCTTTTTGTTTGCAGCCTTCTCCAGTTTGATCTGTCTTCTCTTGCTGTGTTTGGCAGTACAAGCTGCTGTAGGTACAGCTGAAAATGAAAAGTGTGGCTCGACTTTCTCTGCCATTGTGTCCATAAATAATAAGCTCACTCCACCACAGCTCCAGCAGTGTGTTGCATAGACTCCGGTCACACGTGATGAGTGATGGGCGGAGTCAGCAAATGGTGGGCATATAAGGACAGACTGATAGACAGGTAGGCTGTACATACAATATCTCTGGGCAACTCAAATTGATTGGATCAAGTTAGTTCAGCCCTGTCGCTGCCAGAGACCATAGGTTTTTTCCCCCCTTTTTCCAAATCATTTGATATTTTGATTGCTGTGATGATGTTAAGAGATTGTCCAACTATAATAAAGAATGCTTATGAACAGAATGACCAACCCCAGCTTTATGAGCCAAAAATCATGTGTCGGGATGAGGTTGGGTTCGGTCGGGTTGTCATTCAAAGGACTTCCAAGTCCCTCATGTAATCAGTCGTGACTGTTGTAAGGACTAAGTTACTATGATTAAAACCATGGTCTTTCCTTAAACCTTTTGATGCCTTACTTTTAAAAATGTGACTGGAAGTTGCATGTTTGTCATAGATAACTTGAGAGCTTGTTGTCATGGGCAGGCAAAGCCGAACACGACATTGACGTGGTGGATGGGATGGGGTCTATATCAATTTGGCATTATACTGGGTTGGTTAGTTTCATCGATGAGTTCATTCATCCACACCAAATTCATAGTGAACACATGTCATTGAAGTAATCAAAAGATAGCAAAAATACTGCAACCTAGGCCATTAAGAAACAAGTCTTTGCTTTTGTTTAATGGGGGGGTTAACAGGGAACAATAGGGAGAAAGAATGAAGGTGGGATTAGTAGAAGAGGCCAGATGGTGGAGAGAGGGAGTTCAGGCTTTCCCATGGGCAGCCAGAGCTGAGAAGGGGAGCATAACAGATGGGAGAATGAGAGGCCTCATAAAACCATATTACCAACAGCATTACCATTGTCATGATCACAGGAAGCATACCAGCTATGAAGCTTATTATGTCAAACGTTCCATGCCAAAGGACTCAGGGCTGACTGATAGCAGATTGCTCAGGGTAGAAGGGGGAGAGAGAGGCACAGAATGAGAATGTTTACTTGTTTGAGCTAGTTGATGGGGAGTATTGAGACAAGCATCCCCTCAGTTGGCAATCACTGGCTCGGGCAAACATAGGCTGCTTGAAAAGCAGTCTTGGACAGAAAGTCTTTCTGCTTTGAGAAATGTGTGGACTGAAATGAATGTGGCTATGTAAGAGAGAGTGGCAGTGTGGAGCAGACATGCGTCATATGTCTTACGGATCATCTTCTACATTCACTGCCTGCCTTCTCTGCTTACAGTAAAAGCAAAAGTAGAATGAGTCACTGTCAATAATCTCTTATTGTCGAAGTAGCATGATGGTGGTGAAATTATTTTGACCAGAGGCATACATCTAGGGCTGCAGCTATCGATTCTTTTTGTAATCGATTAATCTAGCACTTTATCGATCGATTAATCGATTAATCGGATAAAAATTATTTTTTGCGTTTTTAAACAACCAAAACAAATAATGCATAACGAAAATGATGTGGCTGTAAGATGATCAAGCATTTCTCAAAAAAACAAAGGTATTCATTCCAACTCCAACATTTGGCTCCAAAACTAAGCCCATTTATTAAGTGCCAGTGCCAATAATTAAACAACAATACAGTTAAATCAACTGACTGTAAAGCATGTATAACATGTAAAACTGTGAATACAAACTTAAATGGTAGAGGCCATTTGGCCTTGGTTTTGTTTTCTTAATACAACAATACAAAAAAAGGATTGCACCTTCTGCAAATTACCCACCTGAGAACAAAGAATGAATATAAAATATCAAGCCAAACAGGTACACTATGTGTACAATTTATAAAAAATAAATGTAAATAAAACAATTATAAATAAATAAAATAAATCAATAATAAATAAGACTTTTTCAGTCTTCATTCCCCAAATCCATGATAACCACACTAATCCACCAATCACAAGGAGGCAAATACACTGTGTGGGAAGAATAGAGTCCTACCTACTCCACATTATACGAGTCCTCCTGGAACCGAAACTTATCCTGAACTGTCAGGAATCATTTCAAAGTGACACAGACACATTGGATTAGCCGGTGGAGGCGGTGTAATGCACTCAAACAGAGTTTATAATCACAAAACAGCCAATGTAGCACGTAATTCATGATCATGTCTGTATAAAGTGATGTTTATTTTTGCTCTTCTCCGGCGGCTGTTTCAGTGACTTTTGGGCGCAGAGTGATGAGATATATACCGTTGAAATTTGTAGAGTCCCAGTTTTCATATGACATGCTGTATGTAGCATTAGCATGAACTAGCGTAATCGCTAACGCCGATTTTTTCGGACAAGCGCCATTAGCGTGTTTTTTCTCTGTGCTCCTTTAGTTGGTGTGCTGCATTAATATGTTGCTACATGGTTAGCATGCTCTTATAGGGTGTATAATGCAACATGCGCAGCTCGGGTTGAAGTGATTAAAAACATCAAAGCTAAACATCATATCTAGTCAAACCGCATCACGACATCGCTACAAATACAGAGCTAAATTGTTCCAGCCAGCTTAATTTAAAATGTATGACGCGCTGGTGTGTTTCATGAACAACGGTCCATGTGGAACAATCAGATCCCTGCGCGTATAGTGCGCGTCATAGGAATTTAACGATGCTTGAGGCAGAGTTTTTGCCTCGAGGAATTTTTATAATCGAGTTAATCGAGTAACTCGATGAATCGTTTCAGCCCTACATACATCTAATGCTAATACTGCATTTAGTGCATCATACAGCAGTGCCTGCGATTCTGAAGCTGTTGGATGGCACATTTCATTCATGTTTATTCAGCTGAAAGGAAATTGTTTCATGCATTTTTCAAGAAGTTGTGGATGACTTTTATAATTATTTGTAAGAATCCACCAGCTGTGGCTCAGGTGTGGAGCCAGCATCTTGTTATCCGAAGGTTGCTGGTTTGATTACCCTGGCCTGTATGCTAAGGTTCCTTGGGCAAGACATTGAGCCCCAAACTGCTCCTGATGTGCTGGTCTGAACCTTGCATGGCAACCACTGCCATCAGTGTATGAATGTATGTACGAATTACTATAAGTCGCTTTGGACAAAAGCATCTGATAAATGCCCTAAATTTAAAGGGCTGCATTTAAAATGGAATTATTTTGTGCATTTAAATATTTATGACAGATTAAATGAATTTCTATCAAAATGAAATAACTAACACAGAAGTGATCTTTATTTGGCGAGGCCAGTATATTCCCATCAACTTCATGAACTAAAAATGATATTGCAACTAGATGCATTCAGTGCTGATGGAAACACACGCACAGTTTCATGAGGTAAAGGTAGATACCAGAATTGCCTTGTGCTGCCTGACCTGCATAAACAAAACATCAGCAGTGCCACTATGTCTACTAGTGATGGCTCAGTCGCAAATGAATCAGTTCGAATGAACGCCTCTTTAACACAAACGAACTGACCTGATTCCCCATTTCACTTCTCTCTCGTTCGTTCGTTCGTTTGTTCGTTCTCACAGACCAGTCACTGTGTTGTTCATTGTTTAGTTATCAGCAGTGATGGGAATAACAGCATTAGAATAAACGGCATTACTAACGGCGTTACTTTTTTTCAGTAACGTGTAATCTAACTAATTACTATTTCCATCGTTACAACGCCGTTACCGTTACTGACAATTAAATGTGTCGCGTTACAAACTGAAGCTGCTCATTGAAGCTGTTGTCATCTGACTCGGCTCTCAGCCACAGAAGCTGCAGCTTTGGTGAGGGAGGAGGGAGGGGCGAGACAACCGCATAAGTGATGATGACTGGCGCTCTAAGGCAGAGTGAGAGTTCGTAAGCCAATCAGAGGCAGTGTTCAGTTTACACACAAACAACACACGCACACAGCAGCCTCTCACACACAAACTAGCAGAGGTAAGCTGCAGCAAGGTGAGTCCAGAGGGAACGTTAACATTTTCAAAGTGGAAGTACAGACACCACTTAAGCCTGATTTATGCTTCTGCGTCGCCGCGACGGCGTAGCTACGCCGTCAACGCAGACCCCTACGTGGACCCTACGCCGTAGCCTGACGTGCGCCACCAAAAAATCCTGACTACGCGTCACGTCGACGCGTCGAGACGCGAACGGCAAGGACTGTGATTGGTCCGCAACACGTCACGTCAACACGCAAGAGTCAGAGACACACAAACAGACACACAAAGCTGCGGACTGGTTCGCACGGCCAATTAAAGACAGCGTGAATGTCATTCACTTCAACTAACAGCGAAGTAAAGTGAGAAATTTCTCGGTCAGACTGACAGACAGCTGTTAGCTCCCTTAGCACCGCCGCCTGTCTGACTACGTGTTGCTAGCCTGTTAGCATAACAAACCTGAATCACTGACGTTGATGACGTCCACCGACACCAACGCGTTCCCTCGACGCAGAACTTCGAATGCTCAATGACGGCGTAGGGTCGACGACGTAGCTACGCCGTCGCCGCGACGCAGAAGCATAAACCAGGCTTTAATCTCCACGTCCGTTGTAAGCAACTCTGATCTAATGAAGCATCTCTCAGCGGCACACACTTCTACAACACTAGTGGCCAAAAACACCGCTGTTGACTGTTGATGATGACAACAGGCCAGGTGTGGCTAACGTGAGCTCTGCTAACAAAGAAGGACACGGAACCGTCCAAGCAGCTAAAGCTGGATTTTTCTGCTCCAGCTTCACAAAAACTTGTGACACAGACTGAGCTGAATTCAATGATAGGCAGGTATGTTGTTGAGAACATGCTCCCGCTATCAACAGTTGAATCAGACTCCTTCAGAGCCCTCATTGGCAAAATACCGGGGAGAGTAGGCGCCAGTCCGCCATGCAAGAAAGACATTTTCTAAATACATAGATGCTTAGTACGCTAAAATGGGGGGATAATTAAAAGTAATGCAATAGTTACTTTTCCTGGTAACTAGTTACTTTTAGAGTGGAGTAATTCCGTTACTAACTCAGTTACTTTTTGGGAGAAGTACCTAGTAACTATAACTAATTACTTTTTTTAAGTAACGTGCCCAACACTGGTTATCAAAGTGGTGAAGAGGACTGAGAGCCAGCCAATCATATGCTGAGTCTTGGACACTGTCGTCGAATTTTAGCCAATGAGAAACAGGAGTGCATAGCAACCGTTTCCATGAAAAAAAAACAAAAAAACATTTCACTTCGTTCGTAGTTCATCGTTCTCGTTCGTTCACGGATTCCTCTCCCGTCGTTCTCGTTCAGTCAGTCACTCGTTCTTGGCTAGCAGGCTTTAGCTGTTAACTGTTGTGTTGTCTAAAAGTACACATAATCACACATAATCATGAAGTTGCAGCTATGTATTTGCCTTGAACTACAGTGTTATGTTGACCATTAGCACGCTCGTTTGAGAACGAGGAGCTCTCGTTCTCGTTCGTTCACTGATTCCTCTCCTGTTGTTCTCGTTCAGTCAATCACTCATTCTTGGCTAGCCGGCTTTAGCGGTTAGCTGCTAACTGTCGTGTTGTCTAAAAGTACACATAATTATGAAGTTGCAGGCCATGAACTACAGTGTTATGTTGACCGTTAGCTCGATTGTTTGAGAACGAGGAGCTGAGAACTGTGTGTTACATGATTCACCGCACGTTCTCATTCCTTCACTGATTCCTCTCCTGTCGTTCTCGTTCAGTCGTTCATTCTTGGCTAGCTGTTAACTGTTGTGTTGTCTAAAAGTACACATAATTATGAAGTTGCAGCTATGTATTTGCCTTGAACTACAGTGTTATGTTGACCGATAGTGCGATCGTTTGAGAACGAGGAGCTGAGAACTGTGCAGTACGTGATTCACTGCTGAACGACATTGTACCGGAAGTGCGACTGAACGAACGAACCAACTACATGAACGAGTCACCCTGCCAAACTGACCGACGGGAACTGAATCTCAACATCGATGAAATCCACCTCTAATGTCTACCTCTGGGCAGGAAAGTTTGCTCATGTTTCTGATATGTTGGAAATTAATGTGTAGTTATAACAATAACAACAAAGACTGAATAGATAAGTGTGACACAAACAGCAAATATATCAACGGTACATCCAGGACATTTCATTGTATCAGTGGACACATTGTTTGACTGCTGATAGAGGTCTTGGAAGTGCAATGCAAAAAACCCACAACAATGGCAGTGAACCATTAAATATATTGACAGCTTAAAGAGAGCTGAGAGAATGACAATACATTTCCCAAAGCTCAAGGTAAGCTTAAAATGGAAAGCAGCTGTGAAGATGTAAGAGGTGGCACCTATGATGTGCGTATGACAGTGTAGCACTTGTGTATTAAAGATGAAAAAATATGTGTATGGATGTGTTTCTTTGTAAAGCTGCACTCTCTGTTTCACAAGGGTTGTCAAAGCATAATAGCTCTTTATTTCCCTGACGAATGGCATAGAACACGGGTGTGTTGTACATGCATAATATTTAGGTATGCACATGATTATGTGTGAGTGTCACATTGAGTGCATGTCCACACATCTGAGCATGCAGTCGAAGCTATGCCAAGTACATTTTAAAATATTTGTCATGTAATTGCATTGGGGCTGTGTTCAGCAGCATTAGAATGTGGATAAGGACATCCTCTGATGAATCATACAACAAGTTCACAAAAGGGGCTTCCAATGAGCTTACACCTAGCACTAACAGAGCAGAAAAAAGGAAAAGAAAGCTGGTGAAGGAAATGTTTGAGAGCAAAGTGTCATGAATAATTTAAAGAGGTTTTTGAAAAATTCAGCAGTATCTCACCAACATGAAGGTCAAACCCCTGTCATGGTGTTTGTGCCCCTTCAAAGGGGAAGAGTTAACATTAATTGTTTAGCTAAGATCAGTTACCACCAAAAGGCAGTGGTTGCTTGCCGGGCAATAACTGGGCGAGTAGTGAAAGTGGACCACTGCTCAACAGACTTAAATAACACAGAGACCTATAGGTGTGAGGAAATGTGTAAAGCCTGTAGGCACTCAGCCTAAGACATGACCTTTGCAGTCAAAGACAATGAACAGCATAAAATAAATTCACATTTAACAGATATCTTTTTTGCAATTTTGAGCGTACAGGACACAATAATTCTGATTTTTTGCAAGGCCACCAGATCTCAATCTATTATAAGGCTTTAGAGGGCTTTATCCTGGATACAAGTAGAAACTAGCTGTTTTAAACTCTGGTTTAATCTAGTCTGAGCTCTCACCTCAAAGGCTTAAACCTCCAGACTTGACTGAGGCCTCATTCAGACAGAATCAGATGTTGCAGCTTTTAGTGTTGAAGCGTCCATGGCCCATTTCTGTAACGTAAATTTTGACCCTCGACAATCCAGAACGTGGTGGTAATATGCCTCACAATAGTTTACCAACTAAACTGAGTGAATAGAGTTTCCAAAGGAAATGTCCATTGTGTTGCCCCTGTAGCATCAAGCAATGCTACTAGTGCCCCTGTGTCTGACCTGTTTTAATTTGCCTCTGGTCATTCCTTCGCCAGTGGAAGATTTTCAATTTAGTATGCCGATCCTACAATGAATACAGTTAACAAATGTTAAACAAAACATTATGTTATATCAGTGTCTTTTCAGTCATTCATGCTGCTGGTCTGATTGTCAGCTTCATGCTGCTGGTCTGATTGTCAGCTTCCGTGATTGACCACCACAACCTGATGTAGGGTTTGTGTCTCTCAAAAGGTTGGTACTGTTGAAACTTTTTTTTCCGCAGACGGTTGCATTTTTTCCTTCGGCACCCTGTGCAGGCGAGGCCCAAACATCCCACTAAACATTAGACGTCTGATGGACGTGCAGATCATGTCTATATTGCGTCCGTCAGTCCAAGACCAATTCTGGACCTCTTCACGACGTGCAAAATAGGTCCACAATTTGGACCTCTAATCATGACCCCACTTGGACGTCAATATGCAGTTTAACATTTGAACATCGGGCTAGGTCACTTTTTTGGATGTCTAAGACAGGTGCAGGGAATTGACATGATGTAAGTAATTAATTAATTTATCATTATTATTATTATTATTATTACTAATATTATTATTATTATTATTATTATTATTATTATTATTATTATTATTATTATCATCATAGGAGTAGTACTAGTAATATGGACATGATTATTTTGTGATTAAACACTTTTGAATAAAAGTAATGTTTTTGTTTGTTTACATTTTCCTGTTTTTCTTTTCTAAAACAGTGTAATTCTGTTTAATACAAAAAATATATATATACATACAGTCAACACCATTTTGATTGGCTGAGGCATTGCGTCATTACAATGTACATCCTAATAGCCACTCCCATTGGCCCAGGTGTTTCTCTTCATTTGAAGCAATTGGCCGCCCAGCTCTGTGCACCGTTGATCTATACAACAACTTAAAGCAGTCCGAAAATCAGCGTCCACTAAATTGCAGGTAAGTACGGTCAGCCTATAGATCCATAAGTTAATGTTATGTTCATTTATGCATTTATAGCGTTTGCCGTTTTAGCTTTGTTGTGTTAATCTACTTCAAATCTGTTGTCGCTATAATTAGCATTACATCTGCTAACGCTAGCTTTTGAACACAACCAACTTTGTTTACAACGAAGCCGGCGAAAAATCAATACATAGAGTGAAGCGCTGGAGCCGTGTGCTGTTACCTGACCATTATCGGCAACAGGAGCCTCCAGTATTAACGAGCAGGAGGGCCATTGTGGTGAGCTGGGAAGCAGGTGTTCGCAGCGGATGTTAACCGCTACCACTCGTCGAAGTTAGCATAGAGCTACCTCATCACAACGGCCATCATATTTGTTAAGTTACCGGTCAAGGCTTTTTTGTCGGTGACGGCCGTGCATGGGTCCGCGGCTCCAGCGCTTCACTCAGACTGTAGTTATTTTTCTTTGCGGTGCTGCTGCTGACAGAGACGTGCCTGCACTTGCTAACATCCGGGACAGCTAATGGGGCTAGCAGCACAACAAAACAAAACAAAGGAAAATACTAATATACAGGCGGGAGGAGGGGGAGCTTCAGACACAACCACGCGGGGGTTCGCAGCCAAATGCATAACAATTTAGTGCAATGGAGTACTAAGTTCAGTATTGTAAAGCTTTATTTGGTTTTTCTAAATCAGTCTTATCCTTTCGTCAGGTGGTGTTTGGTCCTCTTTTGGAAGTGGAGTGGGGTTTCCAGCCCTTTGGAAGCCACCTAAACAAGGTACAGATTGACCTCATGCTCCTTTGCACACACCCAGTCAAATAAATTGTAAGACTAAACTGACTTATACTGCATCTGTGTCTACAGATGACTATGAAAATGAGAGAATGGCGAAAACACCTCAGACATTGATGAACTTCTACGTTATGACAGCGAAGATGGACATCAGAGCATTGACATTAATATCGATGTTGTGGCAGGGAGTCAGAGTAGTTGTAGCAGTGTGCCTGGGACCCCACGCAGTTTAATAAGTGACAGCGTTCCTGAGACATCACATGGTTTTGATTTTGACACTGATGTGGACTGTTTGTCCACTGACTCTGAATATGAACCAAATGATGATGAAGCCGAAGTGATCAGCAGCCTTGAAGATGACCTGAGACAGTGGGCTACAGACAAAGGGAATGTGAGTTTGAAAATTAACCATTTATGTGTGTGGAAAAAAAAGCCAAATTTTTGTTTATTTTCACAAGATGAATCCGGTAAGTCCTTTAATTTTTCTGTGTTCAGTTTGATTTTTACCCCAGTGTTCACACTTAATAAATAAATAAATAAATAAATAAATATATATATATATATATATGTGTTTAATTGTTTTATATTTTAATTGTTCTTATGTTTGTACATAGTCACTCAGGACTAACCCTATTTTTGTAGTACAGACCAAAGAGGTGTAATTTTTTTATTGTATTTTACCACTTTATTTTTTTCAAACTTAATTAAGGGTTATGCTGCCTGCTGTTAAGAAGTAGTAGCCTAGTAACTAGTATTTCTCAACTGAAATGACATGTTTGCAATAAAGATGGGGAAAAGACCAGTCGGGATTGGATTGTGATTTATTATTTTTAACAGCATGTCACCTTCTGAAATGGGACTACATTTATGCATAGAAACTAGAAGCAGTACCGTATAAAAACAATGTCTAATATGAGTTCTAATTTGACGTTGAAATGATGTCCACAAAGGCCATATTTGGACTAGAAATAGCTCCTGTACGGAGGTACTGTGGACGTCATGAATGGACGTTAAGTGTACGTAAAAAAAAAAGACGTCGTTTGGAGTAACAGTCTGCACCTTGAGGTGACCAAAATTAGATGTGCAAAAATGGCTTGGAAAAGACGTCGTAAGGACGTCTCTCTGCGCAGTGGAGTGGACGTCATAAATGGACGTAAAGTATACGTTGAAAAAAAGACATCGTCTGGAGTAACAGTCTGCACCTTGAGGTGACCAAAATTAGACGTGGAAAAATTTCTTGGAAAAGATGTCGTTTGGACGTCTCTCTGTGCAGTGGGATACTACCCTCATTTTCGCTGCAAAGCCTGATTTTGATGGGTACTGAGTCTCAAAAAATAGAAAAATATTAAGAAAATATTTAGAAAAGTATTTCTCTGATTGCCTGCAGTTGTTTCATGTAAAACACTCATACATCTTTCCTTGTAATCTTTGCTGGTATTTAAGTTTGTGAAATTATTCATGTGTGCTTTTAAATTTCAACAAGATGTCTTCCGTCAAAAGATAATTACTAGGTTTGGAAAAAAACAATTAGTAAGGGAATTTAGATCTGTTTAATCATTGATCACTCATTAGAGTCTGTATTTGTGATTAAAAGAAAAACTTGTGCAGCAAACATTGTCATGCAGAGCCTGATCTCAGTCTTAAAATTTAATTTGATTTAGCCAGGCTCATGCTACTCTCTGAGCCCCTTTTTTAATTGAATTATCAGTGTTCTATCCAACCTGCCTTCAATTTAGGTGGTGTTAAGATCAGTAACAGTGAAGTTAGAATAAGGTAGCTGTCAGCAGGAGATGAGCACAGGTCAAAGATGCAACCATTATGAATAAGCAGAGAAGCACACATACTCGACTGTCCACATTAGACACACACACATACATACCTATTTGCAGAGGTTTTTTATCTTGCAGCTGCTTTTCCATTTGTTATAGATGAAAAGGCGTGATATTTTACAGGCAGGTACGAAGGGGATGGCAAACAACTTGCAAACTGTCATGTAATATATAGTGTAGTTTGTTATCGTCTGAGCACAGAGCCCGAGGATTGGAAATGAATGGCACTCTCACTCTCACGTGCTTTTTTTCTTAAAAGCATAGTGCAAAATTTAAATCTTTTTAAAGGCGCTCTTGCTCCACTAACTTTGATTGCTTTTCTTTGGCCTGCTGTTATGGCCACTCAGTATCACTTTTGATGATGGGGAGACAAAGCTGGGACACGGCTAGAGGTTGACAACTGCAGAGTCAGAATTGAATACCAAAGGAATGTTTTCAAATCCTTTAGCTCACAGCACCATGTTCCGCGCCCTGCCAGAGAGCAATTGCTTCACCGTTCTATGGTCCAAGACTTAAACATTGCCCTCCTGTGTAATGGTCAGTTTTAGGAGAAGATAGTCATTATTATTATTGTTATTATTATTATTACTACTTGACTATTATTATTATTATTATTATTAGTAGTAGTAGTAGTAGTAGTAGTAGTAGTAGTATTATTATTATTACTATTATTATACATAAGTTACCTACACAAGAACCCAAAATGAAAACACAACTGAAAACTAACTTCCCTTTAACAAACTGCCAACTCCCAGAATGAGAAAAACAAGCAATTCCTGCGTGGTCTCTGCAGCCCACCCACTGATAAAACGGCACTCCTATAGGCTGTTCAGATTCAGCTCCTTTTGTTACGTAACAAAAGGAGTCATTTACATAGGCCGACCTCCTCTACGCGGTGATGGAGATATCCGAGAGGAGGGCGTTCCTCCCCAAGGTGAAGTTCGGTGTGTCCAGCAGTGAGATAGCAGTGTTTCGCAACGTCGTCGCTCAGAGCTAGACAAGCAAATTGCTATGTTGTTGGTTGTAAAAATCAGCTTAAGTGCCTATATTCTGTCCCAGCTACAGAACAACAGAAGAGACAGTGGTTGCATTTCATATTTCAACGACAACGTGCCGGCTGCGGTTCGTGTTAGCTTGCATGTGTGTGCTAACCACTTTACATCAGACTGCTTAATTAACGAGGGTCAGTACCTTGACACTGACCCTCGTAAAAGAATCAGTCCCAACCATACGGGACCCAGCAACGGCACATGAGCCACCGATAAGTGTCGCCGCGGTTTGATCGTATTAACAGTTGCCGACGAGTATGGTGAAGTCAGATGGAAATTGGCTAACTAGTTAGCTCCACTTCGGTCCGCTATGAAATGGCGTTTGAGGCGAGTTTAATGTTAAAAATATTACAATGGAGCTTGGTCGTCACAGTAAAAAGTCTGGAAACGTGTAGACTAGATACAGAGACGATGCGAACAGTGTCCGAGAGTTTGGAGACTGTGTTGAGACAACCACAGCTTTCGCAAGTTAGCCATTAGCTACATGGTAGTAACTGTAACAACACATAGAACAAACTAACATTATTCAGACACACTAACCATTCTGTCCTGCTGCCGCTGCCGAGTTTGTTTTTCTTAAGGAGCCTCTCCTTCTGGATCTGATTCTGGGTCAAACTAGTATGGTTGAACGAAAAAATCTCAGCAAGCCATAGCATACATCCACCGTAAACACTAGCACATGCTACCGCTAGCTCAAGAGGCATCCTCTCCCTGAGAGTGATGTAGCAGGCAAGGCTCTCTAAGTAGGCGTTGACAGATGGAGCTCATTAGCATTTAAAGGTGCAGGCACAGAAACAGCCTGCTCCCAGGAGAGCTCAGTAGAGCAACTTTTAGACAGCTGAAATTCAGGACCACGGATGGGTTTGGAGCAATGCATATAGAATACAGAGTTGTTGGACCTCTGACAGCTGTGTAAAATTGATGAAAAACAGTATAATATGGGAGCTTTAACATTCACAATAATAATAATAATAATAATAATAATAATAATAATAATAATAATTCTATACTTTGAATATTTTAAATATTAATATAATATCTCAATTAGTAATGCTGTTATGTGTTTTAGAGAGAGTAGCTTCTATTATTTTTTTGTGAACAATAGCCAGGAAAATTGACAAATCATCACAAGACAAACTAAAGTTGTTGGGTTTGGTTCCAGTGTGCATGTACAGCCTTTGTGCACTGACCATATCGGGAAACCTGCACTGTGGTACCATGATAATCGGCAGGCAGGCAGGCAGGCAGGCAGGCAGGCAGATAATGTGTTGTTTGTTCTTTTCTGATGAATGGATAACTAAAATCTCAAATTGCTGTTCTTGCATACAAACTCATTTATGGGTGAAACAGGATTATTCAGTTAGTTTAATGTAAAGCATCCTTGAGCTTTAAGCCGACAGACCTTTGAACAGCTAACATACTGTAAATGCATTCTGACTCCATACTTAAAGCCATGTTCATGTGAGATATAACTGAGTGACCGTAAGTGTCAGTTTATAAATAGTGTATAGACATCTTCAAATTTGACAAAAATCAACATCTACAAAAATGCCTGTTTTAGAGCTTAATAATCAGCAAGAGCCTGAAACAAACAAACATGAAGTTAATTTAAATCCATACAGTGCTTTATTGTGCAGTAATTTTAACATATACAGTTCTCAGTTGTTTGATGATGTGAAACAAGACATTAAAAGGAATCTTTCCAAAATGTTTAACTTTTTGCATACATTTTAAAATAATACCCTGCACACAAAGTGCGGTATAAACACAGAAAACAACAAATTGGTCAATTAGAACCACTAGCCATTTCATTTTTTAAGCTCTGATGTAGTTGTCTGCAGCCTTTCTCAAAGCAAAGGTTGTTGTATTAAATTATCACATAGCAACATAAAACGTGTGATGTGCATAGTAAGTGTGTGGTCAAACAAGAGAGAGAGACAGACAGAGAGAGAGAGAGAGAGAGAGCAGTTTGTGTACGTTGTCAAACTGGCAGTAATGTTTAGTATACATTACTACATTCAGGAGGACTGTCCACATTAGACACGCAAAGCAGATCAGGCATTTAGTCACAATTACCATGGGCTATGTATGGGTTGAAAGGCTACTATGCTGAAAGTACTTTGGTGCAAATAATGTCTATCACAAAAAACATTTTTGTCGTTGTTGTTTCACACATTTAAATTACACCTTCATATGCAATGAATAATAAGATTTTTTTTTTTTAAACACAACTTTCCTTTTATTTTGAAGTACTGTAGTCAGGAAATAGCAATGTCTACAGTTTGCACCGCTTTTATTCATCAAAATGCGTCTATAGAGCAAAACAGCAGTCATTATTCTGCATTTATAAACAGCTGATAAATGTTGATATGTTTAATATGTGGGAGTAGTTTTAGTCACTCTGGGAGTAATGGACAAGAAGGAGCTGTTGAATAGCCGCAAGTGACAGGCTGCACACCTCCAAATTAGCAGTGAGCTAACGACTCTTGCTCTCTCATTAACGTGATCGGGTTACCTGTTATGAGTTGAAATCCAATATATTGTCAAACAGCCGTGTTTGCATTTTGCTTTGACGAATCCTCTGCCAGCGTCTTGTCCATCAGCTCCACACTGAGTGAAATGTGACTCCTGTTGAGCTGCAGCTCTGCTGCTGACCCAACTGCTGCACACAGACTCCTCCTGTCATAGGATCCATTGTTGGACTATTGATCTATTAAAAAGTAAAATGATCATGGGAGCAGCCAAATAATGTAATGTCAGTATAAGCCCAATCACAGTGTAATACTGGTTAAAAACCAACAGATGTAGGCTATAGACCTACTTCCTTTGGTGGAAGGTGGTTGGTTGGTTTGCACTAACTGTTAGAAACTAATATAAAAATGTATACTAATGTTTTTTTTTCTGTATTATTATGTCAATAATGGAAAATAAAAATCATGTTTTGTTTTAAATATTGAGCTTTCTTGTAATACTGGAATGCTGACGTGGCAATCCTACAAGATGACAACACCAGCAGTGGCCCCAAGCTAATTTGAGTTGAGACCCCTGGCTTAACATTTGGTTTTATATGGGACACCTCTCCAAAGGTACTATGTGTGACCCACCATTCAATCTGACCACAACCCCACATTGCTGGTTGCAGGGGGCTCAGACAAAAAAGTCAGCTGGCTGCAGAGAAAAAGTCAGCTGACTCAAGTTTTGGACAAACGCAGCCTGATGTATCGTCAACATTGTAATGGCCAGTCACATTAACTGCCGATCACACTAGCAGCATGAAGGACTGAAACCACAGTGGAGTCTAACACAATGTGTCAGGAGTATTCTCCCAGTTTGACTTTGCACAGCTGTTTAAAACACACCTGTGGGTGCTGATGATCACTGTTGGACCGGCATGCTTAATCTACTGTAGCAGAGGCATGACAATAGATCTGGGGTCCGTTTCACAAAGCAGGTTTAGTGAAAACTCTTGAGTCTGTTAACCCTGAAATGAGGGAAACTCTGAGTTTTCCGTTTCACAAAGGGAGGTAACTCAAACCAGAGAAAGAGGGGTAACTCTAGCCTGTTTCACAGAGAGAGGCTGACCCTCTCCGTCAGTTACCATGGTAACATACTCTATGAACCTAACCTGGTCGTGACCAGGTTTTTCTCAACAAACCTTGAGTTTCTCTCTGTCTCCGCCCTCTTTCAGCCACACAGTATTTGATTTCCTCATTCATTCAGTCAGCAGGCGAGTTTTAGCGTAGTATAGTTCTGCCGTCTGTTTTTTGAGAAAATCATTGCAAAAATCAGTAGTCGTAGTCCTACATTAGAAGGCGACTATTTTCTCTACCATGGCATGTCCTTTTGCTAATGATCCCATGGATGAAGGTGCAGCATTACTGCGCAGAGAATTAAATATTCGTCGGGAGATGATTATCAGACCGCGCATAGATGTTCTTGCATTTCTAGACAATTATCTTTTTTAGCGGTAACGTTTCACGTCACAGTCCATCATTTACATACACAACCTAATCTGTCCTTACATTTCCAACATTCCCAACCAAAGTCATGCTCTCACATCCCAGCAGATATTGTGTGTTGCGCTGCGTTTTTTTGCAAATGGGAGTTTTTTATACAACGTCGGAGATTCAGAGCACTTGAGCAAGGCAACTGTATGCAGAGCGGTCAGAGACACCATATGCCATCATCACTTTAGTGATTGAGTCACCATCATCACCACCACCACAGCAGTCAAATAAAGACATAATACACATTTCTTTTGGTCTTCTACATTTCCTGCAAATACAAGAGCTAGTTTAGTTAATGTTCCAATAGATAACATAATTAACATAATTCACCTGTGGCCATGCACCTACCTCTAACTTGTGCTCCAGTATTTCAATTTCTAGGTCTGCCCTCCAAGTACTGCATTTCTTTGTCCGTTTTTTAAATTTTTTTCAGCAGGTGAATTTTGTAAATCTCTTTGACTGGTAACTGGGAATACATACAAGGAGGACATTATACAGTTATGAATTCCACGGAATGAATCTCTGGTGTTTACTGAACATCCATCTCACTGTGTCAATCTGTGCAGTGGAAGTTGAGGGACCCTCCTGCTGCTGCCCAGCCATGCCCTGTTAAAAAAAAAGATGAGAATGTGTTAATACTTCAGTGTAGGCTAAATGTCACTCTATATTCCACCAGAATGTTAAGAAATGTAAATGGGAAGAGAACTATCAGTAACATATCAAGATGTTACCTCTATAGGCCTTTCTGGATCCCCCACTGTAAAGGCAGCAGATACAGTTTCCTCGTACTCTTAGATGAGTGATACGTTTCAGTATATTTAAACTACCATTTGACAAAATCTTTGGAGTATTGCCTACTTACATTCACAAGGTCTGTTGTGGCGTGAGGGGGCTCCACCAGGCAGACAGCACCATCAGAATCTGTTGGGACAAAAGTAAAAAAAAAGTCATGAAAGGGAAATAAATATTTTTTATGAATAGGCTTAAAAAAAAAAATAGGTCTAGGCATATTACATTTTATAAAAGCACTTGTGTCTTGGGGGTGAGCTCAGAGGATGAGCTCCCTCCAGGGATTCCCTCAGCCACTGGCCTTCCTAAATTCTGGCTTAGGGCCAGCTCCTCTGCCTCCGTTCGAGGTGGCGGTGCTGGGCCACCACCCGTTTTACGGGCATCTGCTTTCTTTCTGTTTGCTGAGTAGAAGTCTGTGTTAGTTTAAATAGGCTTGATTATTTAACAGAACATGATATAGATGAGAAGACATTTATGTGTGTGAAAACAGCATTATGTTGGGGATAAAACAACTGTACAGTCAAACAGCCACTTAATATTTACTTTACAATGTAAAACATGATCAAAATGAGTTACCCCCATGAAATTATGCCGAGGTCTTACCTGTTCGAACAATGTTTTTATGTTTCATCTTAAGCTGCTGCCAAGTGCGCTTCTCCCCCGCGGGATTGCACCTAAATGAAATAAATTAATAGGCTACCACTCAAGCAGTTTCCCCTGTAATATTATTGTGATTGCAAAGGACTACATTTAAACTTACGCATTGACCCGAGCAGCAATGTTCTCCCACGCCGTCTCCCTCTCTTTTGCTGCTGCAGCGGTGTTACACTTCCTTCTAAAAACGTGCTCAAACTCACCGTATGAGCGCATTAATATTTCCAATTCCAGTGGGGTGAAAACGTAGCCCTCCTCTTCCCCATTGCCATGGTGAGTCGTCGAATCGGGGCTCCATTGATGCTGTCTTTTTATACTCGTGGTGCACGCGCTTAACTCCAGGTAAAACTACTCCCGAGTTGATCAAACTAACTCAAATCAGCTGTTCTGGAACCGAAAACTCAGAGTTTCCTATCTCAGAGTAGATCAACTCAGAGTTCAGGGTTAGACCCAGAGTTTGTTGAACCTGCTTTGTGAAACGGACCCCAGGTGCAGAGTAGAGTATTGCATGGCTAAATACTACAGAGGGAACAAAATGGAAGTTTCTCTATGTATCACCATGTTTCACTTGTGATCACTTGGTTTGGTCTTGTGCCCCAGTTTAAAAAACACCTTAATCATATGCCTCGCATCCTGGTTGTTCACTATTATTTCTAATCTGTTGATATGGACAAGCATGCATAACCACAACATGACAAAATAGTGTTAACAAGTGGTTTAAGTTCACAAAATGTCACACACACGGGCATGGAGTGACACTCCCACACTACCACACCACCCTGCTGTGTTTCACCACACCACCAGATTTGGTCTGAATGTATGCATAGGGCCAGTGGCGGTTCTAGACAAATTTTACTGGGGGAGCCAAGGTGGGGCCAGTGTTTAATCAGAAGGGCACATTAAAAAATGGAAACAAATTATATTTAAACACTACATACTTTAATTTTGGTTTACATTCAAATCATACAAAAGTTTATTTTGTACATAAAGAGTGCATTGATTGAAACAATGAGGTAGGGCCATCAAAAATCAGAAATTAAATACAGTAGGACAATGCTGCAAAAGGTGGGCATGGACCCCTGACCCCCTCATACCAGTTTGGCCTAAAGCTCCTTAGTTTGCATATTTATGTGACCCTTTTCATTAAGCATTTAGTGTTTTGATATACTTAAATCCTGTTAAAATAACTGTTAAAATAAAACAAACAGTAATGTCTTCACTGATATTTTACTTTCATGTTTATTAAAAGCTACCTTTTATGTTGCAAGAGTGCACTTTATCAGAGTGTTGTTGTTTACCTTTTAGTATTTTTACGCTGTTGCACATGTTGACAAAACTGCAACTATTTAAATTAAAATCTGTTTGGAAAGGATCTTTGGCCTAAATTGTCTGTTTTTCTTTTTTCAATTTAAGATCGTGATAAAATCGAAATCGTGATTTTATTTTTAAAAAATCGTGATATGATATTTTTGCCATATCGTCCACCCCTAGTTGATACTACTGATTACTTTACTCAATAAATGTATTATTTATCGAAATGCAACAGCCAAGACTGATAAAGTTACATGGTTAACGTCACAACATTGTATAGAACTAGCTAGGATACTGACATTCGGATATTTGCTTCTGCTTCGGTGAGTTTGCTTCGATATTTAAACATAGCGAGACAAAAAATCACTTTATGAGATTAAATCGTTTTGCTTACCTTCGCCTCTTGCACCAAGACATTAGTAGCTCCTTCTCTTCAAAACTTGTTGCTGCCATTCTCATTCTCATCTCGCACCCGGCAACGCAGTGTTTGGGTGCGTCGCTCTAATTACTCCATGTAGAATGCTGAGTCACATTAGTTCCGCTTTTGCCGCTAGCGCGTAAAATCGTAATAACTTGATCAATTTATTGCGTTTTAATTTTATTACTTAGCCAGTGCATTTGTACAGAGGCACTGGCCTCTGTAGGCCCCTGTGTAGAACTGCCACTGCTTAGGGCATCTCATACTACAGGGTGTCTTCTGTGTCTCTATCAGGAGCAGAGGGATGTTACAAAACATCACTCTTTAACACCCTTGGAATGAGATTGGGTTCAAATAATAGCTCTGCAGCACAGTGCTTATTTAGACAATTTTCATTTTATTTACATTGACAGTTCTGTCTGATACGTTTAAATAAGTGAAGGAATGCTATTGTTTTGACTCAGAAGTGCCAAATTTGAGGAAGATGAGCTATTTAAAAAACACCTGAATACTAATGCCATAGAGCTGAGGATTAGTATTTCCAACCCATCATGGATAATCATACATCGATTTCTCCACCCCCTGTTGATTATTAAATTATATTTAGATGACTTTTCATGCAGCAAATATAGCTAGCTGGTTGCATTGCACAAAAACCGATGTGTTTTCAGTGCTTTTTAAGTTGGCACGCCCCCTACACTACTTTGAAGAAAGCTCTTTAACTTTCACTTTTTCACAATGCTCTCCTTTGAATAAAATAATTGCTATGCACTGAGGGATTGAGGAGATTGAGGAGTAGTTATGCATCTTCAGGGGGCATAGGGGAAAAAAGTTAGGACAATTCCAAGGGCCCCTGACTGACAGGGGCCCCATAAAATAGGTTAAAACTAATATAAAATTATTAAACCATCATCACTGAGTATATATTTTAAATATAATAATACAATTAACGATCTCTTTGTTTTTACTTGTTTTTGGCAATAAGAGTCAAATATCCCCATTGACCAAAAAGTAACCATCCATATTGACCGACCACCCCCCTGTATCTGCTTGAAATGGTTTGGTCCTGCCTTAGCGCACTTACCAGTATTAACCTGTTGGCGTAATGTCCATAGTGAAATAAGCTAGCTAGCTACAGACTAGTGTTAGCCTACATTTCATCAACATTTAATCAGTGCAGGTAAACGTATAGCAAGATATCATCCATTCATCCATCCATCCATTTTCATCCGCTTATCCGGGACCGGGTCACGGGGGCATCTGCCTGAGCAGGGACACCCAGACTTCCCTCTCCCCGGACACTGCCTCCAGCTCTTCCGGGAGGATCCTAAGGCGGTCCCAGGCCAGCTGGGTGACATAGTCACACCAGCGTGTCCTGGGTCTTCCTCGGGGTCTCCTCCCGGCGGGACATGCCAGGAACACCTCCCGAGGGAGGCGTCCCGGGGGCATCCGAAACAGATGCCCGAGCCACCTCAGCTGGCTCCTCTCGATGTGGAGGAGCAGCGGCTCTACTCCGAGCTCCTCCCGGGTGACAGAGCTCTTCACCCTATCTCTAAGGGAGCGCCCTGCCACCCTGCGGAGGAAACTCATTTCGGCCGCTTGCATGACCATAGGTGAGGGTCGGAACGTAGATTGACTGGTAAATCGAGAGCTTCGCCTTTCGGCTCAGCTCTCTCTTCACCACGACAGACCGATACAATGACCGCATTACTGCGGCCGCTGCACCAATCCGCCTGTCAATCTCACGTTCCATCCTTCCCTCACTCGTGAATAAGACCCCAAGATACTTAAACTCCTCCACTTGAGGCAGGAACTCTACTCCCACCTGGAGGGAGCAAGCCACCTTTTTCCGGTCGAGAACCATGGCCTCGGATTTGGAGGTGCTGATCTTCATCCCAGCCGCTTCACACTCGGCTGCAAACCGCCCCAGGACATGCTGGAGGTCCTGGCTCGAAGGAGCCAACAAGACCACATCATCCGCGAAAAGCAGAGATGAGATCCAGTGGCTCCCAAACCAGACCCCCTCCGGCCCGAGGCTGCGCCTAGAAATTCTGTCCATAAAAATAATGAACAGAACTGGTGACAAAGGGCAGCCCTGCCGGAGTCCAACATGCACTGGGAACAGGTCTGACTTACTGCCGGCAATGCAAACCAAGCTCCTGCTCCGGTCGTACAGGGACCGTACAGCCCTTAACAGAGGGCCTCCGACCCCGTACTCCCGGAGCACCCCCCACAGAATGCCACGAGGGACACGGTCGAATGCCTTCTCCAAGTCCACAAAACACATGTGGACTGGTTGGGCAAACTCCCATGAACCCTCGAGCACCCTGCTGAGGGTATAAAGCTGGTCCAGTGTTCCACGGCCAGGGCAAAAACCGCATTGTTCCTCCTGAATCCGAGGTTCGACTATCGGCCGAATTCTCCTCTCCAGTACCCTGGAGTAGACTTTCCCAGGGCGGCTGAGGAGTGTGATCCCCCGATAGTTGGAACACACCCTCCGGTCCCCCTTTTTAAATAGGGGGACCACCACCCCGGTCTGCCAGTCCAGGGGCACTGTCCCCGACTGCCACGCGATGCTGCAGAGACGTGTCAGCCAAGACAGCCCCACAACATCCAGAGACTTGAGGTACTCAGGGCGAATCTCATCCACCCCCGGTGCTTTGCCACTGAGGAGTTTCCCAACTACCTCAGTGACTTCGGCTTGGGTAATGAATGAATCCACCTCTGAGACCCCAATCTCTGCTTCCTCTATGGAAGGCGTGTCAGTGGGATTGAGGAGATCCTCGAAGTATTCCGTCCACCGCCCGACAATATCCCCAGTCGAGGTCAACAGCTCCCCACCTCCACTGTAAACAGTGTTTGTGGGGGACTGCTTCCCCCTCCTGAGGCACCGGATGGTTTGCCAGAATTTCTTCGAGGCCGACCGGTAGTCCTCCTCCATGGCCTCCCCGAACTCTTCCCAGACCCGAGTTCTTGCTTCCAAGACTGCCCGTGCTGCCACACGCTTGGCCTGCCGGTACCCGTCAGCTGCCTCAGGAGTTCCCCGGGCCAGCCAGGCTCGGTAGGACTCCTTCTTCAGCTTGACAGCAACCCTTACTACCTTACGGCCACAGCTCCGGACAGCCGCGTCAACAATGGAAGTGGAGAACATGGTCCATTCGGACTCAATGTCCCCAGCCTCCCTTGGGATCTGGTCAAAGCTCTCCCGGAGGTGGGAGTTAAAGATCTCCCTGGCAGAGCGTTCTGCCAGACGTTCCCAGCAGACCCTCACAATACGTTTGGGTCTGCCAGGTCTGTCCAGCTTCCTCCCCCGCCAGCGGATCATACTCACCACCAGGTGGTGATCAGTTGACAGCTCAGCCCCTCTCTTCACCCGAGTGTCCAAGACATGCGGCCGGAGGTCAGATGACACGACCACAAAGTCGATCATTGATCTCCGGCCTAGGGTGTCCTGGTGCCACGTGCACATATGGACACCCTTATGCTTGAACATGGTGTTTGTTATGGACAAACTGTGACTAGCACAGAAGTCCAGTAACAAAACACCACTCGGGTTCAGATCGGGGAGGCCGTTCCTCCCAATCACACCCCTCCAGGTAACACTGTCGTCGCCCACGTGGGCGTTGAAGTCCCCCGGGAGAACGACGGAGTCCCCGGTTGGAGCACTCTCCAGTACCCCTCCCAGGGACTCCAAGAAGGCCGGGTACTCTGCACCACTGTTCGGCCCATAAGCCGAGACAACGGTGAGAGTCCTATCCCTGACCCGAAGGCGCAGGGAAACGACCCTCTCGTTCACCGGGGAGAACTCCAACACATGGCGGCTGAGCTGGGGGGCTATAAGCAAGCCCACACCAGCTCGCCGCCTCTCACCGCGGGCAACTCCAGAGTAGAAGAGAGTCCAGCCTCTCTCAAGGAGTTGGGTCCCAGAGCCCAGACTGTGCGTGGAGGTGAGCCCGACTATTTCTAGCCGGTACCGCTCAACCTCCCGCACCAGCTCAGGCTCTTTCCCCCCCAGCGAGGTGACATTCCATGTCCCCATGGCTAGAGTCACCATCCGGGGATTGGGCCGCCGGGGCCCCCGCCCACGACTGCCACCCATATCCCACTGCACCGGTCCCTTCTGAACCCTCCCGCGAGTGGTGAGCCCACGGGAGGGCGGGCCCAAGTTGCTCGTTCGGGCTGCGCACGGCCGGGTCCCGTGGGCAAAGACCCGGCCACCAGGCGCTCGCCTACGAGCCCCAACCCCAGGCCTGGCTCCAGGGTGGGGCCCCGGTGACGCCGCAAGATATCATATTAAATCATTGTCCCTGCTCCTTACTTAACAACAGATGAGTCAGCAGCAGCCCAGTCTCCCCATACCTGTCCCCCTCCCTGTCCCAGTGAAGAAGGTGAGCAACATTGAGCTCAATGACATGCCAGTTAGCATCATTGCAGGGAGTCTGTGAGGATTTCTCTGTCTCTCTTGCTCTCTTTACCATTACAAAAAAGAAAATGAAATATTTATTAATGTCAGAAATTCAAACAAATTATTTTCTCACATAATGATCAATGAGGCAGAGTATAATTAAAATAAACATGTCGTTGGAACAGATGCTTCAAGTGCATCAGCAGCAGCAGCTGTCTGTCAGCCCCCTATAAAATAAAAATAGCCTATAATCCATATTTATTTCAGAATGATTTTCATGTATTAAAAACAGTTCTGAAATAAAAAAGAGCATATGTATGTGTATATATAATATAGTTCAAATTCAGCTATCACTAAAATAGAATGTTTGGTCAGTAGTTTGGGACTCTCACCCCTCTGCTTTGCAGTAGGAACAGAGAAGAACATTTCCATGGATAGAATTTTGTTCCTTTATTATTCAATCAAATAGAATAGATTTGAAACCAAAAAAGAGATTTGAGAGCAAAAAAGAGTAAGTGGCAATCAAAATTATTATTTTTGAGATCGAAACAGGACAGGTTGCAATTAAAAAAAAAAAATTGAGAGAACATATTTCTTAAACTTCATCAAAACTAATGTTTGTAAGTAAAAATATGTGACCATTTTGCTTATAAATCAGCCCTCTTTGCTTGCAAATTCTAAAGTTTTGCTTGTGAATCCAACTGCACTTGATGGGCGGGGCCTACGCTGGTGGATGAGAAAAGAGTTTCTATTGGTTGGTTTGACCTGGCTCCAGCACCAGCTACGTCTTCTGCATTCCTCTGTGCTGTGCTGCTTGGAGGCAAGCCTGTCGCTCTTGAAACGTTTCCCATAAGTAATGAATTGCACTATATAGCGTTGGCTACAGCCTGCCGTACATTCACAACAACAACAACACTGAACTCGCGGTTCCTACACAACAGTACTGTCAGCCGGGGGACGGACGGACGGAGAAGACCGCGGCAGCCCACGAAGACCCGCTATAAAGCAGCTAACATTGAAAATGAGTATAGCGGCGCAGCGCCGCTGTTCCACCGTCTGGGGAGGACCCTGACCGTGGATTACTCAACTACTGCTGAACGCGGTGCCAGTTTCCACTGTGTAGCGGCAGCCCACAGGTTCTCCACAGACGGTGGAACAACGGCGCTGCGCTGCTGTATTGCTAGCTCAGCGCCGCTATACTCATTTTCAATGTTAGCTCTTTATAGCGGGTGTTTGTGGGCTGCCGCGGTCTTCTCCGTCCGTCCCCCGGCTGACAGTACTGTTGTGTAGGAACCGTGACGTTTTGGCACCGCGAGTTCCATGCAACACTAAATGTTTAAATCACAGCCCCACGTTGTCTACGCCTCCCTGTAATCCACTCACTCATTAGGCTACTCTGCTCAGGCCGTGAGTAGCAGAGACAACCATGGTGCTGAGTGTGCTTGCAGCAGCAGCAGGGCATTATAATTCATTACTTGTGTTGTTGTTGTTGTTGTGAATGTACAGCAGGCTGTAGCCAACGCTATATAGCGCAATTCATTACTTATGGGAAACGTTTCAAGAGCGACAGGCTTGCCTCCAAGCAGCACAGCACAGGGGAATGCGGAAGACGTAGCTGGTGCTGGAGCCAGGTCAAATCAACCAATAGAAACTCTTTTCTCATCCACCAGCGTAGGCCCCACCCATCAAGTGCAGTTGAATTCACAAGCAAAACTTTAGAGTTTGCAAGCAAAGAGGACTGATTCTCAAGCAAAGGTTTTTAACTTGAAAGCAAAGAGGACTGATTTGCAACCAAAACTTTATAACTCGCAAGCAAAGAGGACTGATTTATACGGAAGCCCTAAACGGCCATGTATTCATATATTTTATTTCCTCCGTTTTCTCGTGATAACGAGTTAATTTCCTCCGTTTTCCCGTGATAACGAGATAATTTCCTCCGTTTTCCCGTGATAACGAGATAACTTCATTTGTTTTCCCGTGATAACGGGATAATTTTCTCGAGATCTCGTGATAATAAAGCTTTGTTTTCCCGAGATAACGATATAATTAATTCGAGATCTCGAGATAACGAAACTTTGTTTTCCCGTGATAACGATATAATTAATTCGTGATCTCGAGAAAACAAAACGATATTGTAGTATATTAAATCATTGCAGGAAACATCATTCAGTGGAGCAATGTCAGAGGAGCAGGAGCATATTGATAACCGGGTGACATATCTTTTCAATCAAGGCCTGACACAGGCTGAAATAGCATTATGCCTTGCTATTACAGACAATAGACACATTAGTGAGCGTAATCTAAGAAGACTGTTGGCAAGGCTGCAGCTATATCGGTGGCGCAATCTGAGTGAGCCTGATGTCGTCATTAACTACATAGCTGACCAGCTACGAGGTCCCGGGCGTCTCCATGGATACCGGATGATGACTGAGAGATGCAGATCACAAGGATTGCGGGTTACTAGAAACTTTGTGTATGCAGTGCAATCTGTTTTGGACCCAGAGGGTATACAACAGAGAAGAGCTAGGAGACTCCGAAGAAGGCATTACAGTGTTCCAGGACCAAATTACATTTGGCACATGGACTCCTACGATAAACTCACACCCTTTGGCATTGGAGTTAATGGGTGCATTGATGGTTTCTCACGGCATATCATCTGGATGCAAGCAAACGTCACAAACAGTAAACCTCAGGTTGTTGCAGCTTATTTCGTCACTGCTGTTAGTGAGGGGGGTGGTTGCCCAAAGATAATCAGATCGGATCTTGGTACCGAGAATGTGCATGTGAACAGAATCCAGTGTTTTCTGCGTGAGGATGAAAATGGCACAGTTCATGGACCTTGTGTCCTTCAAGGAAGAAGTACTGCCAATCAAAGGATTGAAAGCTGGTGGGGAAACTATCGGAGACAGAATGCAGACTACTGGAGAGACTTGTTCCAGGAGTTCCAGTCAGTGGGCGACTTAAGTGGGGATATGGTTGACAAGGGTCTCATTCAGTTCTGCTTTCTCAATCTCATTCAGGTAACCTCTCTCCCTCTTTCTTTCACTAACTGACTGACTCATTCACACACACACACACACACACACACACACACACACACACTCTCTCTCTCACACACACAAAAGACAGGATGCATGTCAATGTGCAAAACAAGAATATTGCTATTAATTATGCATTGTAATGTAGTTGCCAGTAACTAACATAATTTGCATTTACTGAATGGTGATATCGTCGACAGGCTGACATCTCCATTTGAGCAACTCATTTGAATTGGTGTTTTATTTTACAGGAGGAGTTAGACACTGTGGTGAGAATGTAGAATACCCATCGGATCCGGCCTGGTGGCAATGGTCGTGACTTGTATCATGGGAAACCTTTCCTCATGTACCATGCACCAGAGCTTTACCAGGCACTGGACTACCTCCATCCAGTGGATTATGAGAGACTGGACATCATTCTCGAAGAGGATGTTTGCCTTTGGAAAACTGACATTACCTGTGACTCAGACCTTTATGAGCTCTGTGTTTTGGTAATGGAAGAGCATAATCTTGAGAGAGGTCATAACGCTGTTGAGGCTACCAGACTGTACAGACTGCTGAGGCCCTTGATAAGAGCACTCCTGTCAGAGCCAGATGATTAGTCAGATCCAAGGATGAAAGGGCAGAGAAATTTGTGACAAATGTATAATATCCAAACATTTCTTGTCACCTCTGAGGAATGGTGGACCCATAGACCCATAAGTGAAAGTATCAATACAGCAATGTAAAAAAAACAAGTGTTGTCAGTTTGATACAGTTAAAGTATTACAGTAGAAGCAGTGGTTTGGTTGGAAGTTGCGTTTTGTAAAATTGAAACTGACATCTTGTCTTGGATGATAGGTCACACTTCAGGAAATAACTTCATACAAAAGAATATCCTTAAAAGGGGGGAACATGTACAGTAAAGTGGTTTCAAAATGACATTATTCATGTAAATACCCTCAAAATAAAAGCTTACTGTCTGTATTGTAAACTCTGTAATTGTAAAACTTTTTGTGTATAGGGACAAAACAAGAACAAATACTTGACTGATATACTAAAGGTGTGCACTGTGAGTAGCCTCTGGTCCACTTTGTTCTACATATCAGACACAGGCAATAAGTATGCTCTCATCAAATATGATTTGACTGTGAAATAATAACATTTACAACTAGTTTAAGTTTGGAAAACAGTTTAATACAAAACATTTGACCCACATAAAATACAAAACTATTTCCTGAACAGTGTGATTTTTTTTCCATTTCAGTACATCACAACATCTCATTACATAATGCAAAGCCTGTTGAGTGGGAAGCATGGAATTACATTTAAAGAACTTTAATTCATGTAACAGTCATCAAACTGTAACTCTCCAACAGTAACTCTTGGTAACATTCAACAGTTTAAAACAACAAAAAGCACCAGCATGTGCATTAAAGATGTGAATGCATTACTTTGCTTCAGATTGTGCTTTGTGGTACATTATAGGTTAGGTCAAAAAAATCTTTTGTAAGCCTCCTAACCTTTCTGTAAACAATTTTAACTTTTTGTGCAAAAATGCTAAACATGTAACGTGTATCTCTGTTAAAGTATTTTCAAGCATGTAACATTTTCAAGTTGTTAGGGAATTGAGGCTTTTGGTGAGGCCACTGCTCTACATGAAAACACTCCAATCATCATAATTGATGTCATGTGTCTATGCTAAACAAATAAACTGTATACAAAATGCTCCAGAAATACAAATACACATAAACATCCACAATCACAACATTGCTCCTCTAAGAATGTGTTGTCTTTGGAATACTTAGGTCTTAGTCTCAAGTCATCTTAGTAATGTTTGTACATAACATAGCATTTATGGTCCTCTTGCCACTGTTGTACATGTAATACTGACACCTAGTGGCTAACTGTAGTGAATGTATTATGCTCCCTGATGGATGCATACATGTGCGGGTTCATTGCTAAATATCAGTGCAATTTCTTAAGAATATGACAACCATGACCACTCGGAGGTCTTCATTTATCACATATCATGTTTAGTCCATATCCATCACCCAGATTCCGCTTTGCAACACAGACAGGAACTCTGACCTGAATTCTGAATAAGTGCTGTAGTTGCATGCAAGTTCCAGTACACAAGTGCAGGTGTGGGCCACAGGCCTTCTGGAGTACTCAGACATGTTGGTGAATGTAACCTTGATTGTGTTTGACAGAAAAAGGTCAGACCCTGTGCAGAACCTAAGGAACTGTCCAATCTCTCTCTGATCAATTTCTCTGACAAATCTCAGAAGGTGAAGAGAGGTGGTCCTCTCTGCTGGTGACATTGAGTTTGGAAACTGAATGTATTTTGTGACACTTCTTGCCTTTGGTTGAAGATCAGCAAGGATCTTGTCCAGCACTCCACCACTGAGAGAATATCTAATAGTTTCCAGGACTGGCTTCCAGCACTTTATTATAAATGCTGGCTGTTGTACCAACTCCTTGTGTGCGATTTCTTCCAACAATCTTTCTAAGTTTTGTTCTGTTGGTAGAGTGGTGCAGTTGTGACTACTCAGAATGGTGAGAAGCTCTTCCATATCAGCTCCCTTGAAATCAGTCAAAGCCTCTGTAAGTGCATCCTTTTCAGTGGGGCTTACATAGTTGAAAAATGTCTCCATAAGGCTGCAGTTTTGTGAAGACATGGAAAGGGCTTCACTAAGGAATGGCGGAGCCAGCTGAATAGGCAAGTATTTAAATCTCTGCCATCCAAAGGCCACAATACGGGCAACAGCTTTCCACTGCCTTTCTTGAAAGGCATGATGCAAAGTGGGGATCTTGTATGTGGTTCCAGAGGTTCTTGATGCATAGAACTTGCTCCAGAAATCAGTGATACAGTCCTTAGCAAGCCCACTTCCCACTCCATTCTCCAACTCACCATTTTCCAGCACACGCCTAAATCCAATGTTGGCATCTAGTATATTTTCATCTGAAAATGCCTCAATCATGTCATTAACACAATGCACTGTGCGAATAGTAATTGTCTGCTTTTCAACTATGTTCTCTGGATTCTCATAGAAATTTACAGATGAGCTAGTTGTGGGGGTGTGGTTTGAACTTGCTTCCTGATGACTGATGACTTCAAGTGGTGTTGACTGACTATCAAAGGAAGTGTCTGAGTCACCGTTTGTGGGCACAAGGTTGGAAATTTGTTCTTCAGTCAGAGGTTTGGGATTCTCAATTTGTGTCACATGCTGGATTATTATGCAATCTCTGGTACTGGAAGCAAGGTTGGAATCCACTTGAACTTCAATAACATCATCTGATGGCTGCTGCTCAGAAGCGTGGAGAGGCTGATAAATCAGTGTGTCACAGAGAACATCCAAGGAAAGGTTTTCATCATCACCAAAGAAAATAACTTCATCATCACCAAGGACAATAACTTCATCATCAGGAGATAGACTAAATGGCTGGGCCACAGACACTTCAGATGTCTGAGAAGTTGGGGTAGAATTAGAAATCAATGTTGCTGGTACACTTGCATGCGTGAAAGGGCTGGAGCTAGACAAAGGCCCGTCCGAGGACAGCGAAGACATAGAGCTCCAAGAGCACTGAGGTGACACAGTATGAGAGGAAGATTTGGGAGAAAGATCTGGCGAGGTGAGAGCCTGTGCTGTCTGGGATCTCTCTGGTGACTTGGCTTGCGTTGATAAGTCCGTTGAATCTGAATCATCACTTTGTCTTTTCTTTGAACAAATGTACAACCTGAGTATTTTATGATGAGTTGTATCGTACAACTCCCCAACTGTGAGTGTGCCATCTAAGGGCTCCTCTGAACCGATGACACAAAGTGTGAAGTCGAAGTCCTCAACTCTTCCTTTCGACGATTTCCCCTTGGGAAAGAATATTTTCTTACCATCCCCTAGTATTTTGTTCAGAGTGTCATCTTTCCTGGCAATGATCTCTCTTGTGCCTCCACCAGTTGGTCGTCTAACCTGCCTGAAATAACCGTCTTGATAATTCATCCAACCCAGTTCTATTTTTCTTGTTTTTCGTGCAGCATTCTTGTTTCCCAAACCAAGTGCTGGGCGAGTATGATTGGATGAGCTTGTTGTTGCTTGGCCAGAGCTTGGAAGTTTCATTTTAGCCCGTATGCGTTCTGTTAGTGTCTTTTTCTTTTCTGCATTGCTCTCAACTTCTGCTAGGGTTGACCCAGTCCAATTTTTGGCAAACACACGGTCTCCAAAATGAGGAAGATACTTTGACAGGGTTTCTTCATCCATCAACTTGACAACATCCTGGTCCACCTGTCAGGGTAAAAAACAAACAACAACAACAAAACTCATTAGTATCAACATCAATATGAGTTTAAGACAAATGATATTCAACCTAAAATGGTTTGGTTATTGTCTTAAGGAATAATTAACTTTAAAACTCACTTTACGGCATTGCTTATGCTCCATGTCAGTCAAATGCCAACTGAAGGTTTTAAATTCACATAATATTCACAATTAGAAATGTCATTGCCTTCACCAATTCAATGGCTAGACCCCATAGAAAGGGGCTGCTTATGGCCATGAAGTGAGTTTTTAGATGAAATATTCCTTAAATGTAGACTAATAAGGGTACTTTCACAACCCATTGGCAAGATTAATATTTTTAGGGTATGTGTTCTCAGAAGGATTATAATTACCATTTTGTTGGGGTACAGTATTCCAATTATAAGATTTTCCAATTAACATACACTCACTGCCCACTTCATTAGGTATACCTGTACAATCTAATGCAATCCAGTACAACAACTCTGCCATAAATTTTACTTTATGAAGCATTAACATTTTTGGTTTCTGTTGACATTGTCAGAAAGGTGATCATTCCACTTTATGTTTATTATTGAGGTCATGATGGATGGCGGTGGTGTATTGGAGTGCATTATACTGAGCAGTGTTCCTTATTCTTTTGTCCAATCCATTAACATACATTGAGGGGGACAAAGTATTAGGAACACTTTTCAATATATTGTACTCCAGTACACCAGCACCATGCATTACAACCTAAATAATAATCATAAAGTATTATCACCTTTCTGACAATGTCAACTAAAACTGAAAATGTAAAAGCTTTACAAAGTAGAATTTATGGTAGAGCTGTTGTATTGGATTGCATTAGATTGCACAGGTGTAGTTAATGAAGTGGCTGGTGAGTACATACCACATTTGAATAGCAGTTTCATCACTTATATCTAAAGAGAAGCAAACCATAATGAGAAATACATTGGGGCAATGTGGGTTGTCATTGGTTTAGTTTAGACGTGAGAAAAGGGAAACAAAACAGAAATATGTCTTTTTATTATGACATCCTCATTGATGTTGGGCATACAACCAAATATTTACATGTTTTCTTGTTTTCTTCAAATAACTGCTAAACTGCATGTAACGGGTTTCGCCATGGGCTTCAGGACTTGTGGCTGTCTTGTAGATAATAACTTAACAGTGAAAAAGAAACTAGCTCACTACACTTAACAGAAAGTAAACAACAAAACAACTAATTTACCAGGACAGCAAATATTCCCTCGTCAATGAAGGTAATTTTCCCATTATCATAGGCCTTACTCATTTCACAACTTGATCAGGTAAGTAAAAACATTTTTCATATTACCTTATCCTGTGACATGTTCGCAAGGTTTGCGTCAGGTATCCCTCTTTCCCTCAAGGCAGCAAGGAACGCCTCGTCCATTTTGGTGCAGCTGAATGAATGAAAGAGGTGTTAGCGCTGGGAGGCTCACAAAAAAGATTTTCGTGGTGCTTATTTTCTTAGCTAGCTTGCTAATGTAACGTTAGGTATCGATACACAACACAAATAGTATCCCTTGAAAAGCTAAATGTGGCTGGCCGACGTGGTGGCTTCTTGGGTCCAGTTTCTTAACAAATTGAGTGAGAATAGCAGACTACCTGTAAACCGGCTTCAAAAGCTTCAAAAACAACCAGAGTAGAACCAGATCGACGCCAAATTGTGTCCAGCTGAACTTTTTCGATAGCGCGCGTCTCGCCGGACACGCAGCGACAAGTGACGGGCGTCAGAAATGTAGCTTCACATCGCCGGCTGTAGCTTGTAGCTGTGTAGTCGGTAACGTGAACGCCCGTTGTCGCTAGCGAGCCGTTTGGATCGAGGTGAAACTGGTCGCGCAGCCATCAAGTGAGCTGACAAACAGCTGTTGATTCATCCCTTCGTCATAAACTAATTTAGTATAGAAAGCATAAACGCACAAAACAAACGGAGAAATAGACTTACCTACAGCAGTGTTCAAGAAACCCATCGGTCAGCATGCCATGCCACTTGTGTGAGACGAAATCTCAGGCCTATCACACTGTCATGATCTCGAGATCACGAATTAATTATATCGTTATCACGGGAAAACAAAGTTTCGTTATCACGAGATCTCGAATTAATTATATCGTTATCTCGGGAAAACAAAGCTTTATTATCACGAGATCTCGAGAAAATTATCCCGTTATCACAGGAAAACAAATGAAGTTATCTCGTTATCACGGGAAAACGGAGGAAATTAACTCGTTATCACGAGAAAACGGAGGAAATAAAATATATGAATACATGGCCGTTTAGGGCTTCCGTAGGATTTATAATCAAAATGGTCATATGTTTTTACTTACAAACATTAGTTTTGATTGAAGTTGAAGAAATATGTTCTCTCAAATTTTTTTTTTTTTTTTTTAATTGCAGCCTGTCCTGTTTCGATCTCAAAAATAAAAATTTTGATTGCCACTTACTCTTTTTTGCCCTCAAATCTCTTTTTTGGTTTCAAATCTATTCTATTTGATTGAATAATAAAGGAACAAAATTCTCTCCATACATTTCTGGTGCATGCAGACTGTGTGACTCAGTACAACTTTCAGTACAATCAGAGAAATGTTTGTATTTTATGGAAATCAGAAGATTAAATCGCAGCGACCATATAGCCCATATATGTATTTTTTCACCCCAAATCCAATGCCACCGCCTGTGAGTCTACAGTTGTGGAGATAAATTAGACCTGCATGCAGGACTACAAGGGAGACAGTGAGCAGTAACCAAGTAACTGTCATGTTGTTCTTTTCACAAATATGGAAATGATAGTCAAAAATATCATTAAAATGCATAGTTTTATATAAAATGGCATCATTTTTTTTCGCCGGCCTAAACAAGGGCCCAATTGCATTTCTTTTCATGATGCCCAAAATTCCTGGTGGCGACCCTGTGCATCTTCACTGGAAAAGGAAGCTCATTTATTTTACAGTCGCCGTCAGTGCTCCAAAAAGTAGAGCTATACCTGAGATTAAAGGGAATACACAGATTAAATACAGCCTAGTGTTTTCCTATGTCATACAGTATGTGTGACAGTGTGTGCACTCTGTTATAAGGCGTGACAAAAACTTAATCATTTGGCCATGTGTAACCATTGCTCACAGGTAAGAAAGAATGCAAGTGTTGATTGGCCAGTGATATAAGTGTGGGAACATGGCTACACCAGTTCTCTTCCTCCTGTTGGATGGATTTGCAGGATATGTTATCATGGCTGGTTCTTAAAAGGAGCAGTCCTGGGAGCGATGTCACCCTTCTGCTTTTTTCGTTATTAGCTTGCGCTGGCGGAACAGCATGGCTTATTTAGTGTGGGGCAGGAGGTGAGCATCCTCTAGGGTATGTGATTAAGGTGCTCTGAATTAATGCAGTAACCCAGTGACCAGATGGGCTACAATTGCCATCAGGCATTAGAGCACAGGCACTTCATGTTCACTTCACTTTTTTTTTTTAAATATATGTATTTATTTATTCATTTTTTAATGCCAGCAAGCAGAAAGCATTAATTTAGCACCACTAAGCTCATTAAAACCAGCAGATACTTGGAGTTTGATACTTACGCGTGGATGAACAGTTAACAGGTCAGAATAACTGTTTTGGGTGCTGACCTATTGTTGTAGAGATGCTGCAGCATTATCTGTAAAAGTTTAATTTGAAAATTCTTATCTAAGAGCTATATGATTGGTGGTACAAAGAATGGTCAAAACAGAAACCCTGCAAAAAGTATACCTTTGTGACAGACTTTATGGTAAATGTTTATTTGATCGTGTGGGCTTTGTTGACTGTTGTTGTGAAAGCTTCAACTGAAGAACATCTGTAAGGTGTAATTTATGCTCTTAGTGTTGAGCTGAATATCATGCAACTGTGGCCTTTTGAGTTGTGCTGAAATTGTGCATGTGTTTTAGTCAAAGGAAAACAGTCCTGTCGGAGATATGTTGTTTAGCACATTTACATTTACATTTAGGGTATTTAGCACTATGTACATTACAGCCATCTGCAGCTCATAATCTAACAGCTCCCCGCGGCTGTTCTTACTGTGCTGTTCCTCCCTGCAAGACTACTGCTCCAAATAATATCACATCTTATTGTGTAGACCAAGTTTTATTGAATAGCACTGATAATAAGGTTCTAACGACTCTGTGAACACATTACATTTCCTATAGTGGCTACACAAAAAAGTCCCCTGCTGGTTTGCCAGCCACCTCATGACAATAATATTTAAGGTGTTGTGGAAGTCCTTAATGAGTTGCCATTAGTTGCATATGCATGTGCCATGTTGATTTGCTTCATCTATGCTCTAACTTCACCTATCCATGTAAGATCAAGTACACTTGATGTGCTGCAGAAAGCATTCATGAAGACAGTACCAGGTAAAATGAGCTGGATTGTGTGCAGTCTTTGAGTGTCAAGCTCTAAATACTGGAGTGATAAAAGAGAGACATGTTGATACAGCGCATTTGTTTAGTTCTGTTCTAAAGCTTGTTTGAGGTTAATGTACGTGGTCATTGGTAAATGTAAATAAGAGATGGATTCCCACTTAAAAGAAACAGTTACCCATAAAAAGTGTTGGGGCTCATTACTCAAAAAAGTAATATATTACACATTACACATTACTCTCAAAAATAGTAATGCCTTACATTACATGATTACTGCCTGGAGAAAGTAATTAGTTACATTACTCGTTACATTACTCGTTACATTCTGTCTTGGCGTCTCATTCATGTTATATAGTCCACGGTTCCTTAGCAACAAGATTTGTGTGTGCGTGCTGTCTCTGTAGGTGCTTCGTTAAGTTTGAGGTAGTGTTAGCAGCGGAGAGGAGAGGTTTCCAACACGGGCAAAGTGCACCTTACAGTCAAGTTATTTTCCTTACCTTCTACAAATTCAAAGTAATGTTTGTATCTGTAACCCTCCAGCTGCCCCAGCCAGCGCCCCCATACATACACCGGCCTGTCGCCTGCGCAGCCGCGCGGGAGGGGAGAGAGTCTAGCACTGCTGCAGAGGAGCTGTGGTCTGCTATTACTAGGAGCAGCATGTAAATTACAATATAATATATTTCTCGCCTTTCCCTCGATGATCTGAATAAGTCGCCAGATTTGTCGCTCGTAGCTTTTTAAAAATGAAGTCTGAAAAGTCGCCAAATCTAGCGAGAAAGTCGTCAAATTGGCGGCCGCCCCACCCAGCCCGCCGTGTGTGATACGTGCGACCATGCTATTAAAATTGATTAACCTAGCAATGTAACGTAAGTAACGAGCTTGGCTAACTGTAATGTGATTACTACATTCAGAAGAGTAATGCCTTACACTACTCGTTACTGAAAAAAGTAATGTGATTACAGTAACGCGTTACTTTGTAACGCGTTACACCCAACACTGCCCATAAATGAAAATGTAGTTGTTATCTGGAAACCATCATGGAACGTCAGGTGAAGTTTTTGTTAGTCCATAACACATTTCTGGAGCTTCACAGCAAAGCAGTGTTGCGGCATTCTTCTAAACAACTATTGTAGCTGGGGACCCCGAGATCCCAAATTGATTTGAAAAGACATTATTTACACCCCTTTTTAAGATGAAATGTTCTTGCAGCTGCTTAGTTTAAAGGGTTAGTGCTCACCCTGTCTTAAGTGGGTGCACAAGCTCAACTGCATGTCAAGTGCGTAAATAACGTCTTTTCAAATTGATGTAGGATCTTGGGGGTTGTGGAGACTTAGATTACGACAACCCTGCTTTGCCGTGAAACTCCAGCTATGTTTTATGCAGCATGGAGGTGAGTGGGTAATGCCAGAATTTTTAATTTTGGGTGAACTGTGTCCGAAATTCAAACCTGACCTAAATATCTGATTTTCTGTGGTGCTGTATAAATATTGTTGCACCGACATTGCAAATGTGATTAAGTTGAAATTTACAATAGCCAGAATGGTAAACTAGTTATGGTAATGTTTTTTCACATTTTTTTTACATGTACATTTTTGTCTTTGGCAAAATAGATATTGCAATTGACTGTAAATCCCACTCATTGGCCTCTGGTTTTACACTGAACATGAACAGAGGTCACCTGAATGAAATTAATTATGCTTGTTGACCATCCATCCCAACCGCCTCCCTGTACATACTTTTTTTAGTCTATATACTACTCTTCCCTAAGTCCTCTTTTGCAGCTGTAATAATTACTATACCTAGGTCATCGCCTAATAAGAAATGTAATTATAGGTCTTAATAAAGGTTTTATATATCATGAGGAAAAGCCCGGAAGGGATAAGTAATCAAAAAATGTGGTTTACCTTTTTAAACAATACCTGATCATTTTTTAAAAACATTTTCTGTTCTTGTACGTCTACCTAAAAACCCTGAAGGTCTGCCTTCATTTCAACTCTTTCTGTTTCTCTTTTACTAAGAATGCACCCGCTCAGCTATCAGCCTATTTATCTATCTTCACCCTAACATTAGTTAGGGTTAGGGTTAGTTATTTTAGAGACCCCCACAAAGCTCACATTATAACTCCCACCCTGACAGGCACATTATCTCACACAAATTCCTGTCACAGGTGGATACAATGACAGCCTTTACAGCATCTAATAACAACTGACAGGATAGAAATAGCAGTAACTGTAGTAAAAACTACTTTTGACTGAACTGTGTCTTGACACAATGGCTGTCATAACAAAAGAGTTCAGCACTAACATGTCACCTACTCTATTGCAATACAGACTTAGCAAGCACAAGACACATTACCACTGACTGCAGGGACATTTTGTTGAACATTATGTTGCTAATGTATTTTTTTTGTTTTACAAAAATTAAATTGAATAGAATACTTATTTTAAGCGGCATCAGCTGCATCAGAGGTTCCACATGATTTGCAAGTACAGCAACGATGTCTCACAAAGCATGTCAAACATAAACGATTTGGCTGGAGGGACAGCGATCACATGTCACCTCACCAAAACTGATTACGTTGGACAGCATTATTCAGTACGCAGGGTGTTTGTGATATTCTTCTGACCCCCTGTGTGCACAAATGTGTTGACCTGGATGACAACAGAATGATGATACTGTTGCCTGAAGCTGATTAGCATAAGACTACAGACATGAGCTGCATTCACACTGCCGTTTGCATGCGGGGATCCTGCGCCAATTCTCCGCACCCTCCTCTGTGTGAAAGCTTCAGATGCGGAGAGGAGGGAAATTTCGCTCAGGCGCTGATCCGCCTCTGGAGGTAGTATCAGGGCCGCATTATTGATGAACTGCCCCAGTGTGAACGAATAAGCCGGAGGCGTGGAGCAAGGATGTGTCAGCTTGACTAGTCTTATAACTGCACAGGTCCCTCACTCAACTAAATACAGAGAAATGTCCCACAAAACAACGTTGCATGACCAAACAAAAGTAACGTAGTAACTGTAACTGTAACTGTCTTTGGCAACTTATATGTGGAAAACAAATGTCACAGCTGTACGTGGAGAAGTGTCCATCCTCCTGTCCAGGGGTGTCACTAGGTTTTAAGGGAATGGCTTAGCCCCCGAGAGATGCACAGGACGTGTGCGAATGTAGTGTGCAAACACATAATTTCACAGCCCCCCTAAAATAGGCCCTAGTGACGCCAATGACATCTGTCCTCCCGCCTGTCCTACTGATTCATCGTCACATTTCTGCCTGAAAAACAGCGTCTGTCACCGGCAAAAAACTTATATCACCGAGTGTTTGCAAAAATACATCAGCATCATGGCTCATTTAGCAATATAAAAAACAATTGCTGTTATTGTTAGTCCCAGTAAGAAACAAAAAAAACAACTGAGGGTTGAAAAGGAAGGTTATACTTTGAGACACACTTTGATGATATTTCTTCTTTCAGATATATTCTGCCGATTGATAGATTGAGCCTTATTTTGTACATTTTATTTAAAATTATTATGTCATTGTAAGATGAGCTACGGAATTACTTTATTGATCCATAGCAAGTGAAGTTCCCCAGTGTGGGTTTATTAAGTTACATCTTATCTAATTAGAGATAAGAAATTGATTAGGTTTAGAGTAATATTATATTAGCTCCAGACTGTATCACTTTTTATACCATTGATGTATGTTTTGCACTCCGGTGGACATTTATGTACGTCTTCAAAATAACATTCACTATATTGTACGTTAGCATAAAGTTAGTATACTGACTATAGCGTAAAAAATATTTGTTTGACCTAAGATGATCAAAGGCATTCCACCCCATAGTGATGTCAGGGTTTTTTAATACCTGCACCCACGCACACCATTATGAGAGCCAATCCATACTGCCCAACCCATAACAATTTGCTCTAATAAGACAACCATTCTACCCGTACTGCTGTAAGGTTTAACTGTACGGCCTGCAACTTTATTTATTATTATATGTAGACAAGCAGCTTGTAATTTTGCTTGATCCATTTTCATTTACTTATCTGTACCAGGAAAAAAACAACAAAACAAAAATAAATTCAAGAAACAACTAATGTCAGCTCTATTGTCAGTGTTGTTTCTTAGATGACACAACATGTGTCGTGTATGATTTCTAAGATCTCAGGCCAGGTAGGAAAATTTATCGATTAATAGTTTCAGCACTAGTGTGATTTTTAGTGATGTTTGTAAGTGCAACTTACACAACAGCCTGAAACCGTCTGACATGTTTAAAAGATAAATCTGCAAATATGAAGCTTCCGATAATGCAGAGGATTATTGTATGACTTTTCATATTTATGTGCAATGCTCCAGTACATTTCTAATAATTAATTAATGTAGATGGTATAGCTACCAATTAAATGAGTACACACAGTAACCTGACCATGTGTAGCCTTTAAATAAGGAGTGGTCCCCATTTAACCATTAACCCGGCCCGGTTGATTTCCTGTATGGTGAAGACTGCAGAGTCTGAACTCTGTGCCGAGACGGCACCATGTAATTGCATCCTCTTACTTATTTATTTATTTGCACTAAATTGTCCTGTACCTGTACTGTCTTTTGTTGTACTGTTGTTGTTATGTGCGGTGTCCTTGAGTACTTTGAAAAGCGCCTTCAAATAAAATGCATTATTATTATTATTATTATTATTATTATTATTATTTCTTAATGAGGAATGAAGGAAGATGATACGTCCACTCTGCATCTTCACTGTGCACCACCTTTAGAAGTGAATGCCAATATTACTCTCACAAGTGCTCTGCTATCCTGTTGTATTTCTAAGCCTGTCCATTCGACCGAATCAACCAAGAAATGAGAAAAGATATTAAGTGCCTAACTCCGTCCTTGAACGGACCTTGCAATAATTTGTACTACTAGAATAAATATCTGAGAATCGGGATGAATAGTTTTTATTATAATTAAGCTGCCTGTCTAGGACTAAATTCACAGATATTTAGAAGTCCCAGTATGACGTATGATCTTGTTGAAATGGTTAAATTCAAAAGTGAATTTAGCTGCTGGGCAAAGCCCACATTTGTCTGAGTGCGATTGGAGGACAGCACTCTGAGCAGTTAGAGCTCTTAATGTATTGAGGCACAGATTGCAGGCATGTTGCTAACCTCTTTGTGAAATTGACTTTTAATTTGTAATGAGCAATCACATATTAAAGAACTAATAGCCTGTAATTGAAGTTAATTTTGTTCCCCTCGGGACAGGGTATTAAGCAGCATCAAAAGTAATGGTGGAAAGGACTAAAAGGATGATATCAAACATTCTTGAAAGTTACAATTGTTTGATATAATCTTCACCGTTGAGAGATGTTTCTTTTTTAAAGGATTATGTGTAGCAGTGATTTCTCTTTGAGACACCCATGGATGACAGCTCAAGACAATTCACTGCAGAATATGAGAAACTGTATGAGGTCAAATTTAGACTACTGGATTTTAGGCTAATTGAATGCACTGAAATCACAATACTAATGTAAGTGCTTGATTAAAGTACAGTAGGTCCAGCATGAATAAAATATAGCCAGAGGGAAGCAGAGGGAAATGCATCAGCTAACAGGTAGATATTCTTCAGCAGTCTGTGCCGTGTCTCCTTCTGCCTGTACATCACTATAAACATGGACATTGCTGCAGCTTCCTGCCTTTACATCAATAGTGTAATAGAGGAATTTGACCCGTCATCAGCATTTCTCAGTATGTGTGTTTCTTTCAATGGGGATAATAACTCACTTATGACAGGCTTATTCAATATCAACAAAGTTGATAAGATATCTGGGGGGCAACACATTCTTATCTACTTAGTGTAGATTCAATCATGACTTATCTACTTAGTTTGGATTCAATCATGACTAATTGATTTTCATTGTTTGAGTGAAGGGCCGGGGTTGCCTTCCAACTGTGAGGGGGTCAAAGGTTAACAGACCATAAAGTCTTTAACTGAGTTTGACCTGCATGCCAAATAGTGGGAGATGCCTAAAACAGGTCAACCCCTCTTTTAGTCTACTGGATAAATTGGCAAAGGGACCAATCAGAAGAAGTGGGTGTACTTGAGAAGCGACTCTAAAAGGCCCTCACAGGAAGAACAAGGGGGTGGCACTTGGTAGATCTCCTAAGATCGAAGGTTGATAGGAGTTCTGATAGGGCAGAGGGCGAAGCATTTTCGCATTGTTTTTTCCATAGATTAGATAATATCAGAAAGCGGACGCTTCTGATCCGGATGCAGGGCTCAAGATTCTGTTTCAATAAAGACTGCTCTATCATTCCACCCAGCCTTGCCTCTGCAGAATTCTTTTATCATCAAACTACACGCCAATGCATTGGAGGAGGAAAGCCCAGAAACTACATTGGGTTTTATTCACCACTTCACCGTTAAATAACCTCATGCGCTATTGTTTTGAAGGGAAACTGTATCAAATCACATATAAGTTGAGGTTTAGGTTGCGCAAGAATAAACAACAAGGTCCACAAGTCACTCAGCAGGTTCACTCAGCAGGTTGCTTCTGGTGTCATGGATATTTTCGTGCAATGTGAAGTATGGATGTCATGAGCTGTTGGTGACTTGTATATCCCATTACATTCACAATAAACCATAAAATAACTTTAGTGCTATGTGAGATCACACTACTTGCTCATACATAAAGAAGGAAATCAAAAAGTTTCCTCCAATGAATCTTTCTCAGTCAGTGGTACAGGGCTCCGGCACTAGCCATTAATATGTAGCATTAGCTGAATGAACTCATCCGTCATGTTAAATGTTCATATTATTTCTTGACTAGCTAATAAGTTAGCTTGACATTTATTTCATGCATTAATCACCTGCAGTGGATGTTCCGTTCAGTTTGACCTTGGCTGTGAGGAGAACAGAGGAAATTTGTGTGTGTAGTTGACTTACATTCCTGAACAAGTGATGGGGAAAAAGGCTGCTCACTCCTGTGTTAGGCAGTAGTTGGATGAATACATCTTCGATCAGTGGCTTTATTTTCACTGGTTAATTTGCCGATCATAATTTAAAATGTAGCCAAGACAAAGACATAATGACAGTACCTTAATCACACACAGAAAGCTAAAAGCCAAGTTTCTGAGATTTAAATTGATCCAGTCAAAGTTAAGTAGATTGTAGCTAAAATATTATAGACTTATTTGAACATTCCCTGTATATAAACGTATTTTCTACTGCGTCAGGCTCTGAAAGTTCAAAATGCATTGCTTTCATCATCCTACACCCAAAAGTGTCTCAGATATACTGATAAGAATAACGCAAATTTCTAATCTGAATTCACACAGAAGACCTTTATAGTTCTTCTGCCTATCTGGAGCTATAAGGAATACAAAGGGAAAGATACTTGTCATCACTTAACCTTTCATCTAGAGATTTGCTTGACTGACTGCAAATGGTGTGTGAAACTCAACCTGAGTCTTTTATGAACTGCTTTGAATTCCTAGGAGATTAAACTATTTTTTTTATTTATGGCTCAGATCCCCTAATTCAGGGAATTATATGCTCTCATTTGAATTTCAATGTGTAAGCTAGACAAATCATACAGTGACAGAAAGCTAACACCACTCAAACTGAAATTCAAACATCATTTGACAGGAGTAGAGTGTGTGAGTAAAGCGTACGATTGTCACTCCATTTCTCCCATTTATGCACAGTTTCAAGTGAAACAGTGCTATTTCTACATTAAATTTCATTAATATGCAGACATGAAATTCCTATCCCCCCATCCCTACTCCCACAAATACATACATATTCATTGACACAGTTGTGCCCATCAGGTGAGGTGGGTGCCATTACCACACTTACAGCCCTGCCTTCCAAAAGACTGATGACACACAGATGTAGCCCCATATCCCAGTATGACAAAGTACCTATGCCAAGCATAAGACTCCATGCCACCTGAAGAAAAGTCAGTTATATCCTCTTCACGTCGTGAGACTCTGAGCAGATGAGGTGGCTCTGATGTTATTGAAATCAGCCATAGGTGCTTTCAAGCATCAACATGTTATAAATCATTCATAAAATTAATTTCTAGACTGCATTTCAACATGGGGCTGTGTATACCATTGTAGTCGGAATCTGTCACCTGCAGAATGGATTTGTCACTTGATTTGGCAGGTGTTGTTGTACATTTCCATCACTGAGGTGTTCCTTTTGATGCAAACATGAAACTGAAATGACAAGGTAGATTCCCACTTTCTGTCTTTCTTTGTGTATGTATATTTTTATGTATATGTGTGTGACTTGTCCCAAATTGGAGAACAGCTCATTTTATGTTTTCAAGGTTTACATGTTGTCAATATAGGTTTCTGCAAAGCATGAATAAGCTAAAACTTTACATTTCTTTGTGTGTTAGGTTCAATTGTTGTTTTTATGTAGTGACCATGCTATGCATATGGTCTAGTTAGGTTAAGGTACATTAACAATATGTGTTTATTTGTGCCTGTTGTGGTGCAGGTTGGCGAGATTGTTGCAAGATGGCTCAGCATCCACTAAGCTCCTTCATTTCTTCCTCTGTCTAGTATCACAGATGCTGCTGATTACATTTTGACAGGCACTTCAGTGCAAAGCACTCTGGAGCGATAGGGCTGTATTTGGCCCTTTTTTACATTGACGTCTGTTTATCTTTTTGATATCAAAAATAAAACAGTAAGACAATCATGGGTTATAAATTCTCTTTGCATAAATACACTTAATCAATTAAATTATATCAGCACATACATATCTTCATCATACACCTCTGGGTATCCCTTATGGCCCAGCTCCTATCTCAAGAAAAAAAAAAAAAAAAAAAAAAGCTCTTTGAATTATCAGTCCATTTGTTCCCCCACCACCTCCATTAATGGCAACCATCTTTCTAGAAACGCTTCCTTCTGTAATCGTAACAAATATGTTATTTGTTCCATTGTCTAAATATTTCTTAGGATTGCTACCCATTCAGCGTTGGTGGGGGAATCCTGTTTAAGCCATCTTAATGTAATTGCTTTCTTTGCTGCTATTAGTATTATTTGTAGGATATACATCCTTTTCCTGTTGAAAGTGATATCTGGTTTCATCCCAAGAATAGCTATCAGGGGGTTTCTTACCAGATCAACTTCTAGTACTTTGTTCACAGTCACAAAAATTGATTTCCAAAAATTGTCTAACAATGGACATTGCCTAAATATATGTAAATGAGTTGCTATGTTTTCACCACATCCTCTCCAACACATGCTCGTCTGACTTGAATTAATCTTTGCCATAGTATCAGGTGTTCGCTGCCTGCATAGTTGAAGGTGAATATATACTGTACATATACAAGTGACTGTTTTTCTGGTGAGGATTGGCTCAAATTCTTGATGACAGAGGTCAATAAACAGATTGGAAACAATGTACATATTTTCACCTTGTTTTGTTTCCATTAATAATAATATGATGAGATGTTGTCCATAGATGTTGTCTCATTTTTTATCAGCAGCACTGACATTGAGTTGCAGACACACTTTTTCATTTTATTACATTAATTTCAAAGTTTGATGCATATATCGTGCCACAACTGATTTAAAAGAAACAAACACTGGCACCAGGAGGTATCTGCAATTTAGGCTTGAAACAATATATGTAACTCATTGAGGAATTATTTGTTTTTTTTTCTTTTTATGTGGATTTAATTGCAGCAATTCAATGGGAAACCAAACTCAGTTCATTCAATTTGAACCACATTGTATGAAGCCATATGTTACTGCAATTATTTTATTTGGTGGCTAAGAGAGCTCAACGATTATTAAAAAATGTTTTCATGGATGTTTCTATCTTGAACATTTAAAATGGCAACATAGATGTGGGATTGTCAGACTGACACTGATCATGAGTGCCACAGCTCTCTGTCACTCTAATCAACCATCTCTTTCCAATTTGTATCTACCCTTCCTCCCTCATTCTCTATTTCTCCATCTCAACTGTCTCTCAAGTTATTGTACCTGCCTTCTCCTTGTCTCAAAGCCTAATATTTCACAGCTGTCCGAGCCCATTCAGACTGAGACTGAGACTTCATATGCAATTAGCAGACAAGTCCTTATCCTCTCTCCTTTTTATATCTCACAGGATTGCATCTGCCCTTTTGTGGTCCTTATGTTGAATCTATTGATGTATGCCTTCCTCACAACTGACAACAGTCCTCATTAATTCAAAATGCATCTTTATTGTGTAACTATCTGCTGTGTGATTCTTCTTCCTCTTCATCTACCTGTACTCCCTCTGCTGTAGGCAGGGCTGCCCCATTTTTAACATCCTTAAGTTAATGCTTCAGAACAGTAAGTGTTATACAGCCACAGGATGCTGTAATGTCTTGTCACTGTAGTTTCATCCTACTAATGTTTTAACATGCTTCAATTATTATTATTATAAGTGTTTAGGAGGATATCTATTAACACCTGTTCTCGTAGTCTGTAGAATGTTATGCAATTATGCATAGCTTGCTGCCTTTATAGAGACATATAGTCGGAATGTATTCAACATAAACAATATTTACTCTAGGGAGTTAATGTCAGCAAAGAACAGATGGAGGATTTTAAAATGCTAGTTCAATGCACGTGATATAACATCCACTCATGGGATATCACATCATCTGTGTGCGAAATATCATAAGCCTCCAGTGTCGTTATCTGATGTGCATTGTTACAGCCCACAACAATTCTTTAAATAAGCACAAAGGGTTGCATCTGACCCTTAAAGTTGCATCTTTGTAAATAGCATCACCTGTGAAACTCTAAAGGATTCAGACAGAGAATATAATTTGCTACGTATTCATCAATTATAAGGGTAATGAAAAGTGGAAATTGAAGGCCTTTTGCAAACAATAAAATCAGCAATAGTACATTTCACTACACTGCTATTCTAATCACACTGTCATTATGGGAAAATGCTGCATTTGTTAACACCTTTACCTCAAAGTCCCAACAGAGCAACAGAGTCTTTCTATCAGGCTGATGTCCAATAGCCATCAGTACCAACAATGAAGACTTGACTTGGTAGACTTGACTTGATTTTGATTTAATCTCAGAGAGCAAGACAATCTAACAGGCCAAAAATAACAGCCTTGAAATCAGCAATGTTCTTTCAGCTCTGTCACAAACAAGTCAATGACCAACTATAGAGGCAATGTTTTAATTTATGCTCAATTGCAGCTCAATCCAAAGCAGTAACTATCGTTATTTCTGAGCGGTTGTCAGAGGCGCGTTGTATTTGTCAGGATCAGTATCTTGTGAAACAGCAGTGCGGCCACAGTCATTTCTAGACACAGAGTGAACTGATTGAGCTGTAGTTTTAAAGCTATGTTGGTTCTGATCTGTGCAGTATGCAGTTCATCACAGTGAAGCTGCACTGCTACGAATGTTGAAAACGGCAAGATACACATAACTTTACAAAGCAGGGTTGTCTTGTGCATGACCTCATCACAAAACTGGGTAACTATTACAGTTCTTGCTAGTGTGTGTGTGTGTGTGTGTGTGTGTGTGTGTGTGTGTGTGTGTGTGTGCGTGCGTAGACACAAGGCACAGATATGTAACATGTTGCCCAGGCATGGCACAAACCTCTTGAAAGAGCTTACATTGAGAATAGATAAGGCCATGAAATGAATTACATTGCAGCAAGACATTTCAACAGCCATTCACGTGTTGGCTCACCTAGCCCTAAAATCCCACATTTAGGCCGGTTGAGTCAACAACCACAAGAGTTCACGTGATCTTAACGACTCTGAAAGGACACTCCCACACATAGTTTTAAAGTCTGCAACTTCCCTCCTGTTGGTAAGAACTGAAGATGCCTCTTGGATGAGAGGTGAAACATCTTCAAGGACCTAAAAAACATCCAGTTGCCTGCAAAACAGCACTTAGAATTACCATGACGTGGATGACTGTGACCCTTCATCAACATATTTAAATCTATTGTAATATTAAGTTATCTTCATGGCTGCCAAAGACTATCTCTCTTGCTCAGTCAAGATTAAGTCAGAAAAAACATTCTCTTGTCTAAGTCCAACCCCTTATCTATGTCCCAGACTAATCAATGGATGATGGGGAGTGTTGAAATTGTGATATTGCACATGGCATAATTCTGCAACATTCAGTATTATTTTTGAGAAACAAAGGAGAGATAGATAAATATCGCTATTCACATCTGTCAAGTTGTGAGTTGTAAAACCAAATCAGTCAGCTCAAAGACATTGAAACACTCGATAGACCTCAGGTGATGATAAAGATGTGGATGTTTTTAGGATTGAAATGCATTTCTGTTGTGTTGCTGTTTGCTTCTTATTAGAGCTATGTAATTTTAACTCATCCATTTTTGCTCACTACAGTTTAGCCTTTTTTTTTCTCAGGTGTGCATAAACTAGAAGTTATGAACTTCTGTTAAAATTCCAAAAGAAATGGAAATCCTTACTTATGTTATCAGTATCAGCCATGAGAATTGGTAGAAAAAAAAGTCATATCAGGCATTACTTCATGTATCAAATCTGAAAATGCTTTGTCTGGGACAGTGACTGAGACTTCAGAGTGGTGACAACAGACTGTCTTGACAACTGACAGGGAGAGGCATTTTTTAAAAATGTCAATATCCTTATCTTAAATAGTCCTTATTATTGGCTAGGTCCTTGGATAGCTTGAAGTGCTTGGAGCAGCTGCGCGAAAAAGGTGGAGCACTATGAAAGAAGACATCATTGGAAACAAATGAAAAAAAGATGCTAGCACTAAAAACACATGCGGACATGGGCCCTGATGCATAGACAGTTTGGTGGATTTTTTTGTGGGCTTGACTGTGTGAACCTTTGTACCAGACTGTAAGTGATGTGAAAATACTTAGGGTTTTGGGGTGTACAACATAAGAACTGTCAATCATCTATTGTGCAAATAAGAAAAGGATAATGAGATCCATTATCAATCTTCCGTGACTAAATGCAGAACAGTAAATCCCCCAACAGAACAGCTACATTCTGAAGTATAGTGTATGTCTGAACACAAACTCATGATGCATCCAGCACCTGCTTCAGTCTGCTTATCTTCTATAATCCTTTTAATGTGACAGTGATATAGATTTCAATTCCTTGAAACTCAATTAATGTTTACCAATTATATTATCACTGATAACTTCACTGACTGAAGTCTGACTGAAGACATTGACTGAACTGTTGGAGGACACATGGGATGTTGTTAACTTCTGCTTGCTTTGTTGCATTTTAAATAGCTGGGTTACCACATAGAGTAGATCGGTTTAGGGCTCAAATCGCTGCGTGTCACATACTATCACATCCTGAATGATCTTTCAATTTAATCAAAGTGTGAGTCCCCTCTGGCCAGTCAGTGCCAAAGCAGACCATAATGAACGGAAGAATGAATCCACTACTTGTGCTAATGCAGCATGCACTCTGAATGCATGATATAATTGTTTTTTTTTTTGTTTTGTTTTTTTTTCTTTTCTCCCTCTCTCTCTAGGTAAGTGAAACAAATTGCTCAGGCTGATTGAAAGTGGACTGCCCTGGGGTAGCACATTCAACAACACACCAAGCTCTGGTACAGTACCTGACGTGGCTTTGCTTCTCTCTAATAATACACACACTGACTGAAAATCACTTGGCTGAATGTTACACACTCTTTTATTCTTGTTTTGCCCACATCTTTAATACTAACAGTGAGGTGACTATGGAAGTATTCCAGCATTTTTGGCAGAGTTTTGGTGGTTTTATGTGGTTCTATGGAGTGCTGGAATTGAACAAAAAGTGCCGGTGTTCTTAACCAGGAGCTTCATGGCTTTACATGTCTTTTTTGGACATTTTGTCCGGGTGACATTGTTTAACTACTAGATTCCATGTGACATCTATTTCTGTTTGAAAATGCATGTAATTCATGAGGAGCATATATTAATGCAATAATGATGCAATAATTTACTTGTTAAACAATGAGCTACAGTTAATTTGCTTTGCAGTTGGAACTAAAACGTGCAATGCGTAATATATGTTTATTTAGGAACAGTGATGAAAAAATGCCCATAAATAGTATTTAGTGGCAGTACTAGTACTTATTAGTTAGTACTCTGGTAAATATCAGACCCTTTCACTTTTTAAGGGGCCGGGGCCGAGGGAAGCACAGTTGTCAACTAGTGCACAGTTTTGCTTCACTAGTAAGATGCAGTTGTCCTACTAGGATGCCAAAGTTGTCCTACTAGTGCGCAGAAATGTCTTATATGTTACAGAAATGTCTCACTAGTTGCATGAAGTTGTGCACTAGTAGTGTGCAATTCCATACTAGTAGCTCGCTAGTTGCGCACTAGTAGAGCATTGTGTCACACTAGTACAGCCTAACTCCTTACATGTTAGGTCCAGAGGCTCACTAGTAGGACAAACTTTCTACTACTAGTAACACTAGTAAGAAAAATATATATGTCGCTAGTAACACTAGTGAGCATTTTTGATGTTACTAGTACTACTAGTAAGGTGCAAAAGTCCCCCACTAGTGCTACTAGTGGATATTTTGCCACTTACTAGTGCTGCTAGTACACATCTTGGCCCTTACTAGTGCTACTAGTAGACATTTTGGCTGTAACTAGCAGTACTAGTAGACATGTTGCCCTCTACTAGTAGTACTAGTAAGATCATGAATGTCTCACTAGTGCTACTAGTAGATATTTTGGCTGTCACTAGAAGCACTAGTAGACATTCTGGCCCACACTAGTAGTACTAGTAAAGTCACAAATGTCGTACTAGTACTACTAGTGGACAGTTTGGCTTTTACTAGTAGTACTAGTAAAATCATAATAGTCTCACTAGTGTTACTAGTGGACATTCTAGCCATTGCTTGTGTACATGTAAGTTGCAAGATGCAGCCACTAGTAGCACTAGTGGACTGCATGCAAATGAAGAAGGTGGGACATGAATTTTGATTGGTGAATGTTCAAACTGTGTGCTTGAGGCCTTAAATGGGCTGCTCTGAATACCAGATTGTTTAGCAGCAGTCATTTTGGAAGATGTGTCAATTTGTTTTGAATTATTATAAAATGAAAATTAACTGAATGCATTTCTAATATTAAAAGGGTTATTAATTAGGTCATTTACTTATTTATGTTTCTTTAGTATTTTTTGTTTATTCATGTTTATTATATATATTATATTACTTACAAATCAATATAAATTGTATCTCCATTTGTAGAAATTAAAATATTCTAAGCTAAGATAGACAGATAGACAGATAGACAGATAGATAGATAGATAGATAGATAGATAGATAGATAGATAGATAGATAGATAGATAGATAGATAGACAGATAGATAGACAGACAGACAGACAGACAGACAGACAGACAGACAGACAGACAGATAGATAGATAGATAGATAGATAGATAGATAGATAGATAGATAGATAGATAGATAGATAGATAGATAGATAGATAGATATTTAGTGGCTAAGATATGCCCAGAATTATGATTGTAATAGTTTTTGTCATTACTTTGGTCCCCCTAGCAGTACTAGTGGTACTAGTACTACTAGGGCCACTAGTGCTACTAGTAGTACTAGTGGACTTTTGATATCCGATATCATGGATATCCTTGATATCCGATACCCTTGATATCAAGGACTAGTATCCAGGATATCAGATATCCCTGATATCCGGGATATCCATGATATCGGATATCAGTGATATCAAGGATATCAAGGATATCAGATACACTTGATATCCGACTTAAGGTCCACTAGTACTACTAGTAGCACTGCTACTAGTGCTGCTAGTAGTACTAGCAGCAAACTTACATCCGAAATTTCTTAATGTAGGCTGTTTGGTCTAAAGAATGATTTACTACTGTGCTATACAGTGTCAACACTGCTCTAAGAGTTGACTGTATACAACAGTATGGTCACATCTGGGCACTGCTGAGCAAATTCTCGTTCTGCAGCTTCTTGGTCCTATACTCTGAAAAGGGTTGCTGTAAATGTCTGGCACCCGTGTCAGTGATCCCATCTCTTCCTCATACCAGTCTGCAGCCACTGATGCATCTGGCACCAGAGCAGTACAGCCAGTTGAGGAATGAGTTGAAGGCCTCCCCGCAGGACCAGAGAAGACAGGTACAGGAGCTGCAGTAGGACAGAGAGGCTGGCTATGGGGAGATACCTCACTTCAATGAGAGAGGAGCTGAGACAGTAAACCATCCTCAGCCAAAGGAGCAGAAACAAACCTCCATCACCACCAACAGAATAAATTTTCTCAAAGTGTACTTGAGATCTTGCATTTACAAGATGCGAGGTCACAGTGATCTTGATCTTTGGTCATCAAATTCTAATCAGTTCATTTTTCAGTAAAAGGGAATGTTTGTGCCAAATTTGAAGAAATTCCTTCAAGGCTTCTTGAGATATCGCGTTCACAAAAATGGGTCACAAGTACGTTCATACACTGTAAATTTAAACATTGGCTTTATAAAAGGTATTAAGTGTACTTAACTCAGTTTTTATTAACATGTTGCTAACACTCATTTTGAATAAGTTACTTGTACTTTGGGGTTGAAAAACCTTCCAAACTCAGCATGCTCAAGTTGTATTCATTTAGAAAAACCAAGTCCTGGGAACTTGTGCCTTTTCAAGATTAAATGTACTTAGTTACATGTAACTATGTGCATTTACACCCAAAATATTTGAGGTGTTGGCACTTCAAGTATTTTTTCTTGTTAAGTTACTTCCTATTTCTACTGCCTTACACTTCAGAGGAAAATGCTCCTCTAATTTTTTACTTCATTTCTTTTCTTGCTTTTACATAACATTATTGGTACAATTTTATTGTTTACAACAAACAAATATCATATAATCTGTAGTTCTATCGTAAATTAAACAATTCAAAACTGTGGATCTAAACAGAAGTCTGTCAGTCAGTGAGCAGGGCTGGCAGTGCCACAATGTGCCACTGCTCCCCTTCCCCAAACGTTTCAACGTTTGCATATGCGCACTGACTGCACAGGTCATCAACCACCTGCCTCTTGGAGCGCGCTCGGTAGTGGACATGATGTTGTGGGACTTCGACACTGCAGCAACTGCCATCATCTCAATTTTCGGATTTATCATTCTGCTGCTGCTGGGAACATTGATTTGGTGAGTCCATGCTTGACTAAAAGAGGAACTATGTAAGTCTGTTCGCTTTTCTGCTGTTTCGCTAACCGTCCTCCCGGCCAATGCATTTGTTTTCGATGAAACCGGCGAGAAAACAATCGATAGAGCTATGGATAACATTATCTATAATGTACGATGTTTCGATGTGTCTCCGTGTAGTCTTATCCGTCATAAACAAGAGATTAGGGGTTACAGGCCGTGTTTGTGTAGCAGTGCTAACGTTACCAAGTCTAGAGCTTGGGGTGGGGGAGGGGGGTTATTTTCTTAGAAGTTAGCTTGGAGATGCGAGGACATACTCGCAACCCACGACGTCAGTGAAATTAGGTGCTTTTGTTGTTGTCGCTAACATACTTGAGGTGAAACCATGCGGGTGCATGGTGAGTCACGTTCACTTGGTGCATCAGAGGACTGAATACGCTGTAGTGCATATAACAGGCTGTTGTGGCGCTGTAACGCTGCCACACATTGAAAAACAGAGAAGAAGATGGGAAACTTCCCCGCTGTATTTAAACCTTAGACATTATAAGTCGATTATGTTGATTGGGAGTCGTGTCAGTGCAAATATGACGATCGATATGACATAGCGGAACGGTGGCCAGCCCTCTTTACAGAGGGACAGGTTAGTTAGTTATTTTTGTCATGAATGATGCCTGGGAGTTTAAGATTTCTCTTGACTGCATTTTTGAAAGCAGGTTTGATAAAATAAACAAAATAAAAATTGAATTTGAGAAAGAATAAATGTCACTGTAGATTCACAATGATATAAGTCTTTGTAAATGTTTATGCTTTAACATATTGTTTTCAAGTAAAGAACTCCTGCTCTTACAGTGAGGATTTATTGATGTCAGTCATTATTATATGAAATAGTATGGTGTGTGATTTTAGCATGCTTACCTGGTATTCTCACTGCCCCCCCACAACCCCATCACCCTACTTTTTTTTAGGTTTTTGCAGAGTTTAGTAGAATTGCCAACAAACATCTTGAAAGCAGTTTCTTTGAGTCTCTTGACAAGCACACTCCACGCATCATTGAACTCCTGCAGTCAAAAAAAGGAGCTGCTGCACAGAAAATTCAAGAATTAATGGCCAACTTGGTAAGAAATTAATTGTTTCATGTTTTTGAGGAGTTCTTACTCTCATCTACATACACTGATACAGACCAACATGTCTTATAAGTCATCAGATGTAAATGCAAGACGCTCTGTGGTCCTCAAAGGGCTTCCCATGATCTTTGGTGATGACCCAAACAGGTTCTATAAGACATGTTTTGTAAGTACTTGGGCACAAAAAAACAGTATATCCACTTGTAATACAGACATCAAAGATATATGTCCCCCACATTTCTGTCTGTGTTCATTGATGTAGGCCTTTCTTTACTGTCTTATCTATCACTTTATTTCAAATTTAGAGGGTGCTATTGTAGCTATTGTATTGTAGCTTTCATTTTTTTCAAAGTGTCTCTCCATCACAGATCTTGGTGTATAGTTTATAATGATCGTAGTGTCTAGCTATCCAAATACTTCCTGACTACAAATTGTTTTGCTGATTGTTTGTTTCTTTGCAGGAGACCAACGAAAGATAAGGCCATAGACAATGTCACAGTCAGTGTATTGACCCTCCTGAGTGAAGACGATCCTGAGCAGCCCGTTTCCACAGCCATCATCCTTGAGGGAAGTATTGTGATGGACAAAATTCGGGATTTGGCGCAGGCAGTTTGCCTCATATTTGGCCTCACATATGCCTTGAACCTCGATTACCCAAAATGCGTTGGAAACACATTCAAATTCATTCAAAGTGTAATGCTTGGTTTGTGAAACAAAGCCCTCCCCCCAAAACTGCTAACAGTTAAAAACATGTTGTTTAACGAATGAGGAGTCAGATGTGAGGTAGCACTCAATAACCTTTGTTCTCATTATTGCACCATGCTTATGACAGAAACGTGAGAAGAGAGCGCTGATGCTTTTACTAAACAGCATTTTGAACATTTTAAGAGCTGCCTAGGTACAGTTTTATTGTTGAGTTGATTCTCAAATCTGTTCAGTGCTTTTACACTGGTGGTAGAGATAGTGCCCTCTTGTGAATTCAGGTGTTAAAATGTTGTGTAAAAAGAAATGTGATATGTTGGATAATGTGGCCAGTAAATACCGGTAATCCAGCATACATTCTGTGTTAAGATTAACACTAAATCTGCATACTATTAATGTTCTTATGACAGAGAAGAGAGGTTTGATGCTTTTATTAAACAGCATTTTGAACAGTTTAAGAGTGAATTGAAAACATAATCGTCATTTCATTGTTCAATTGACACTCAGACCTGTTCAGTGCTTTTACAGTAGTTCCTTCTTGTGATGCAGGTGTTAAATGTTGTGTAAAAAGAAATGTGATATGTTGGATAATGTGGCCAGCAAATAATCCATCAACAATTGTGAGCAGTAAATCTGCATACTGTTAATTCTGTGCACGTTTGAATTAAATTGAATGCAGATGACATTCTTTTTCGCAGTATTTTTTTCTTTAAAATTAAGTGATGATAACAAAGTTATTTTAAGTACTGTGGACTCAGAATTGACGAGTTTATTTCAGTACAGTAAAGTTACAATAAATTAGTTATTTTAAGTAAAATATAATCATAACAAGCAAGTTAATTCAAGAGCTGTGAACTCAAAATACCCATGTTTAGTTTAGTATAGTAAACTCATTGTAAACAAGTTCTCGCAAGTACTGCACACTTATATTTAATAAGTTACATGTACTTACTTAATCAAGTTTACTTAACTCAGTTAGTTTAAGGCAATGAGTTTGCATATTTTTTTGAGTAAAGCCAACTGATTATACCTTACAGTGTACAACCTGAAAACATAATGCCTCCTGGCCCTGACTATCACCAGCGCAGAGATATAATAACATTATCATCATCCTTTCCCTTTCAAAATAATGATAATAAAGGATACTGGTGTTATTTTGCATACGTGATCCTTATGACTGATTAATGGACTGTTTAAGAAAACCAGAAGTGGCCTTTGACATTAACCTGGTGAAGGGCAGCCCAAAGTGTTGTAGAAAAAAGCAGGTACTGGAGACAAGTAGTGGAATGTGTTTTTACTGTGTTTGCACCTTGCTGTAATTGAATTAATTACAAATTAACCATAAAAATGAACATGAACTGAGGCAGCATTTAATTTAAAAATCAAATTGTATTATATTTGGCTCTAAAACTGCTGAAAAACAGTAAATTGTGACTTTGAATTGGCTGTGTCCTGTTTCTGCAGTCCTGTGCTGACCATACTTTGCAGGTGTTAGTCTGCACCTTTGTTGAGTACTGTCATTAAGGAGCAGATCTAGTGGCAGGGGATGGTGCACTACCAGTGACTTGCTGCAAGAAATGGTGTTGTGCTGGCACAGGAACAAAAAAGGGTGAAACCAAGGAGAACAGGAGGAATAGGGGTAACACAGAAAGTTGGGAAGGGTTCAGGCCGGATGCTTCTTCAGTGGAGCAGCTTCTGGGGCACTGGAAGGGGTAGCAGTGGCTTTCCTCTTAGTAATTGCTTGTCCTGCAGTACTTTGAGGTAGACTGTATGTGTGTGCTTCTCCCAGCTGCTGTGGAGCAACAGCTAGCTGCTGGTAGGGCCTCTGCAAACACAGGAATCCTTCAGGGCAAGCCCTGCCTCAGTCACACTACTAAGTGGCCACAAATGAGCTCAACTTAAAAGCGGACATAGAAAATAAGAACAGAAAACAAAATATTAATATTTGGTGACACATTAGGCTTTTTTGAATAACTAATGAAAAAAAAAATTTTGGACTAAGGATGATATTCTAAATTACAAATATTGCTGACCTTTTGGCTGCTGAACATTGTGGAGAACTGTGTCCTCAGTTCTACCAGATACTCCGAGAGGCTGTCAACCTGATCCATACCTGGCAAACTACCTCATCTGCTGTCTGATAAACATACAATTTGTCATCAGTAAGCTAGTAAATAGAACAAAGTGCTGCAAAATTGCATGACAGGATCACATATGTCTGAATACATGTATGCTGTCTATTGTTGTTATTATTATTGTTATCAGTTGAATTTGGCGATGCTGGGGAGCAAATTTAATGAACATTGACTTTACCGCGAGAAACTCCTGCGGGGGGTAAAGAAGCGATACCCAGAAAAGATTGCTGTAGTTGGAAATATGGACCCATATGAGATCACCTCACCTCCGCTCACTTTCCCAGACTTGTACGGTTATTTTGTCTGTGGTGTGAGTGCATACACCGCCGAGCAGTTTCATTCGTATAAGTTGTTGGAAGCCCACGTTCAGTTTCCCAATGGATGGGTTAAAGACTTGGAGCTTTATAAAACTGATGAACTGTGGGAACATCGTTAGCGATCAAAGGTATGTAAACATCCTCAACTTATTACCTTTCCTTTATGCTTGCTTAGCGTTATGCATGCTTAGCTAGATAGTTTTTAATGAGAATGCATCACTTGTTCATTCTGTACTCAGTCTTTTCATTTACTGTTATTTATGTACTTAGATTTTGCACTTGCAGCGGATGGTGGAGTGAGCCCACTGCACCTGTACGGCCGGAGCTGCGGAGACCTGTCCAGTTCAACACCAGTTCAAAATACAACTTCAATAATCACCATGTAGTTAATATTCTCTGGCCATGTCAATCAAAAACTGAACAATATTATCTTTGCAAAGGCAGAATTTAAGGCACAGCTGTAGTATTGGATCACATTATATTGTACAAGTGGTCATAATGTTATGGCTGATCGGTGTATTTACTTATGTCAACTTATTCGTATGCACAATTTTTTATGCAATATTTGTAAGTAGTTTGTAAATTGTAGTATTGTATTGTATTGTATTTTTGATTATTTCTTCGGCAATATTTGTTGTTAAACATGCACCCAAACAATTGCACAATTACAATGGCATTTCTAATAAAACAGACAGACAATCAAAGTCAGAATTACAAGTAAGTGCCTCTGAGTTGCTCCATCTTCCTCATCTTCTGCCATATGTGTGTCTGTCTGGTCTTTTCTTCATTTAAGTCACTCTTGTCTGCATCAGTACCAGTCTGGCTGTGTAACATCAGAGTGAACCAGGTGCAATGATGGAGCCCAGTCAGGGTGTCACTCATCCATTTCATATGCTGGTTTACCTGTAGTGAAACAACATATATCAACACTCAAAATATTCGCAAGCAACAGAAAAGTTAATGTCTATCGATCAATTAATCTATTTATCTACCAGCTGGTTAACTAGCCAGCTAGAGACAGCCAGTTAGCCAGCTAGCTAGCTAGCTAGCTGTCTTGATGTCTCTGTAGCTATTATTATGCAGTAAACTTGGATTTTGCACTAAAACATGACCAGGAGCAAACAATCAAAACACTCACCCGAATGAAAATGTCTGGGTGAATTTCTATCGATCTATTCATCTACCAGCTGGTTTACTAGAGAGCTAGAGACAGTCAGAAAACCATAAAACGATAGTCAGTTGTCGAGTTTTCGGTCCTTATGGTCGTGTGAACGGGCATCGCAGCTCACAACGCAACAGGTCCTTCCCATGACTTAAACTCTCCACTGTGTGGTTATCGATAGCGCTCTCTCTCTCGCTCCGGCTTCTTGGACAACCAAGATGGCGCCCGACGCCGCAGCACGAACGCGGTGATGTCACATTGCCAAGCTCAATCAAACGCTACTAGGATATCAGATATCCAGGATATCCCTGATATATGTTGTTGGTAATAAGAAGAACAATAATGATATCAGGGATGTCACGGATATCAGGGATATCCTGGATACTAGTCCTTGATATAAAGGATATCTCATATCCTTGATATCGGATATCAAAGGTCCACTAGTACTAGTGCTACTAGTGAACCTTAAGTCGGATATCAAGGATATCCGATATCCTTGTTATCGGATATCTGATATCCTGGATATTTGATATCCTGGACATCATTATTGTTCTTCTTATTACCAACAACAACAGTAAAAGTTCATCAGGCTTTATGGGGTTAAGTTTTTGCTGGGTGGAATTCTTTCAGAAGAGTCAATAGGAAACCTCAATGCTTACGCTGTCCCCACCTCTCCATTAGCATTTTATTTCAGTAGTTCTACTAGTAAACATTTGGACCCTTACTAGTACTACTGATAGGCCAAAAACACCTTACTAATATTACTAATAGACATTTTGACCCTCACTAGTAGTACTAGTAAAGTCAAAAACATCGTACTAGTGCTAATAGTGAACATTTTGGCTCTCACTAGTACTACTAGTGGGCATTCTCGCTGTTACTAGTAGTACTAGTAAGGTATATTTTTACCTTACCTTTACCTTAGTTGACATTTTTGTACTTACTAGTAGTACTAGTGAGGTCAAAAATTTTGGTGCTACTGGTAGGGTCCAGGAGGCTACTAGTGCATGACACATGCCTAGTCATGCCTAGGGCCTAGTAGTGTTACTAGTGCAGCACAGTAGTTTACTAGTAAGGTTTGATTGCACACTAGTAGGCCAAAAGTGGCACTAGTAGTGGAAAAAAGGTTACTAGTAAGACACAGTCGTTCTACTAGTGCGCCCTAGTAGTTCTACTAGTGCGCCAAATTGTCTTACTAGTGAGGACAAAAAGCTTACTAGTACATGGACCTTAAGTCCGATATCAAGGATATTGAATAAATGCTCATACGGCTTTCCATACATCTTGGCTCACCCAGCCCTAGCAACATGACCCACAAGTGGCCCTAATGACTCTGAAACTCAGAGCTCACACGTGTCCCTAACAACCTTGTAAGAACACTCCCACACAGAGTTTAAAAGCTAGAAACTCCCCTCCAGTTAGTTAGAGCTGAAGAAGCTTTTTGGATGAGCGGTGAAACATCTTCAAGAAACCGAAACAAGTTCAGTTGCCTACGATATGGCACTTATGAATTACCATGACCTGGATGACTGATAACCTTCATCAACATAGAGAAAGGATTGTTTCAAGGCATAGTTCTGGGGAAGGATATTAAAATAATTCTGCTGCATTCAAGGTCCCCAAGAGCAGAGTGGCATCCATAATTCTTAAATGGAAGAAGTTTGGAACAACTGGGATGCCTGGCCAAACTGAGCAATCGGGGTAGAAGGGCCTTGGTAAGAGGGGTAACCAAGAACCCAATTGTCACTCTGGCTGAGCTCCAGAGATCCTGTGTGGAGATGGAAGAAAGTCAACATTCTATCGATCTGGGCATTATGGCAGAGTGGCCAAAGAGAAGCCTCTCCTCAGTGAAAAACACATGAAAGCCTGCATGCAAAAAAGCACCTAAAGGACACTCTGTGAAAGAGACTGTGAAAAAGTATTTGGCCTCAATTCTAAGCGTCATGTCTGGAGGAAACCAGGCACTACTCAGCACCTGCCCGATACCATCCCAATGGTGAAGCATGATGGTGGCAGCATAATGGTTTAGGGGTGTTTTTCAGTGGCAGGGGCAACTGGTCAGGGTTGAAGGAAAACTGAGTGGAACAAAGCACAGATATCCTTGTGACCCTAAGCACTCAGCCAAGACAACACAGGAGTGGCCTAGGGACAACTCAGTGAATGCCCTTGAGTGGCCCAGCCTGAGACCTGACTTGAACCCAATTGAACATCTCTGGAGAGACCTGGAAATGGCTGTCCAACAACGGTCCCATCCAACCTGACAGAGCTTGAAAGGATCTGCAGTGAAGAATGGCAGAAAATAAGGCTGCAACATAACAAAATGTGAAAAAGGTGAAGGGGTCTGAATACTTTCTGAATGCACTGTATATACAGTGTCTAGACACATTTCAAGTTTTTGGGTGTTTTACAGGTAAAGGTCTATTTCCTATTTTTTACTATTTCTTTTGTTTGTTTGCCTTGTGGTTTTAACGTTTAGGCCTCTTAATGCCATGTCTTTAGATGTCAGAGGAATCAGGGATATCACCAAGATGAAAGCAATCTTTTTGTTGTGCAAAATAATTGAGGCTAATTTAATTTTACTTAAGGAAACACATTACTGTGAATCTGATACAAAATTGTGGAAACTGAATGGGGTAACACAACTCAAGCCTCAATTTAAGACATGATACGAACCATTCAGCAGGGGTTTCAATGTTTTTACATACATTCAAAGGTGATTTTGTTGAGATGATGCACTGTAGTAATGGTAGATGGAATTATACTGACAATTAAACAGGAATTGTCTTGAACTGCTTGAATTGTTTGTATTGTATATGGGAATAATTCCCATATCGCTAATAAGGTTTTATTTAATGACCTAACTTCCAAACTAAAAGAACTAACCGACAAGTGGCAAGATTCATGCGCAAATTTTTTATCCTGATGTTATCATGGATAGATATCCTCCCAGCCTAAAACAGTTTCATTAAATAAAGAACCCATATCTTTGCTCTGCTCCATCCTATCTTTGACTGATCCGTGGCACATTTTCAACCAAAAAACAAAATAATTCACCTGGTGCAACAGGAGAATTAACTTTAAAATAAAGAACCAATCTGTTCTTAATTTCTTCCTCTGACCTTTAATTTGTGAATGAGGTCAATCACTTTTATGCTCCACTTTCAGACTATAAACAAATATTTTAAAACTAGGTGCTACCAGGGTTCTAAATTAACTTTTTTGATTATCAGCCAATTTGGCTGGTAACTTTCTAATATTACAAGCCAATCAGAATTTCGACTAACCAAATTTTTTCCAGTGAAAAACATGACATTTTCGTGGTCAAACACAAGCCATTCACGACCCGTCAGCCATTTGGCATTGAACTTTCTTTTTTTCGTTTCGCATGCATTGTTGTTGATATTCTCAATCTCATCCCCTGCCTCCTTCCTCTTCTCTAGGGCCCTATAAAAACCGTTTTCTTTTTTTCCAAGTTCCATTTTATTTTTTCCCAAATTCCGTTTTTTCTGTTATAATTTTTGGGAATTCCGTTTTTTCTGTTATAATTTTTGGGAATCCCGATTTTTTTTTTTTTTTTTTTTTACCTTTTATCCTTATTATACTACCAAAAACTGTGTTTTTAATGTAAATGACTAAAACGTACACAAAATAAATAGAAATTACCTTCAGAGGTGACAAACATATTTCCTCAATACTGTACCGTACAGTACAGTACAGTGCATCAAAAACATTTTGACTTCATCATGTCTTCATACAGTAGTATACTTTGTGTTTTTATGGGTTTCATTTGGGTTTCATTGAATAAAAACATGGTCAGCTCTCAGGCAGATCCAGGACATGTTTGCATACCAAAATTGTTCTGAAAATTTAAGTAAATATTAAAAAAATTAGCAAAGATGACCAACAAAATTAGAAATTATACTCTTAACGTTATGTCAACTTAGTATTCTAACCAGCCAGCAGTGAAAACACAAACCCTCCCGCTGTCCTCTGAGCTTTCAGCCCAGGCAGAGTCAGCTAAGAGGGCTGCGGCTAACGGGGCTAACTAGCTAACAGCAGCTACTGTTAGCAGTCACTCTGGCCTTATATGCCGATAATATGAATCGGACAGGTGGCTAACTCTCACGCATTACACCTTTAATTATGATTTCTCAGGTCTGCTTCTTTGCAAAACAACAGTTCACCTGACACATAAAAGTCGTACAGGAACTGCTCGGCTCTGTACTGAGGGGTAAATGTCGAGTTTCTCAGTTTTTTCACCGACGAGGACGGAGCTGTGGGCAGCCGCTTCGCCATGCTTACAATGTTTTGACGGGGGAGCTCGCGCTGGTTGGTTGCACTGCCTGTGCGCAGCCAATGGGCGTCTTATACGTCATTACGTAGCATCACAACAGTGTTCATGGGAAATGTATTCAGTACTGCCCAGGGAGCGAGAACAATAGAGCGGCTCTGACTGACATGATTGCCTCATGCATCACCGGCCAAACTGGCTAGCAAGTTTTTATTAACACCCGCCAAAATGATTTTTAACCCGCATTTGGCGGGTGTTAATTTAGAACCCTGGGTGCTACCCATAAGACAACAGAAATGTGAGGGTACTGGAAACTCAATAACTTTCTTTTAAACAACATTGCCTTCAATGACTACTGAATAGACTAGGAGAGTGATTCCTCAAAGATAGCTTAGACAGTAATTATAGGAAAAATGGGACGTCTTTAAAATATAAGGGCCAATATGTTATCAAAAGAAGTAAAGAACTATAAAAAAGATGGAATACCCAAGAAACAGAATTAAAACACAAACTTGACCTTCTGCTAACTAAAGAAAGTATCCACCCGTTCCCTCGGAAGCCTATGGGGGCTGCCATGACAGATAACTACTTCCGAGAACTGACGGTTGAGGCACTGTGAGAACTGTCCTCACGATTTTTTAAAACATCCGTACTGTGTATCCACCTCCAATTGTTGTCAATTTTGTTGCTTCTGAGTGTTAAAAAACGGTTTTTAGAGCGAGCATGACATCTACTCTAGCGTAAACACCAAGTTCAACCAGTTCAACCCGGAAGAGCAAAGCCGACTACCGCTATGAACCATGGGTGGACCAATGAAAGACCTCCAGATACAGCTGGATCAAATTTATCTTGGCCTTGTGAAAAGTGCCTTCATAAGATCCATAGCCAAATGACTGGAAGAGGTGAAAGAAACTCAAATTACTTTTTTGCACTAGAGATAAGGAATTTTAAAATGAAATCTTTAGGCACCCTTAATGTTGATGATGTTCCTTCTAAGGATCCAAAATCTATTTCTAATTTTGTTATTGCATTCTATGGAAAATTACATAAATCCAAATTTAATGAAAATTATTGTGCACATTTTCTGGAAAAAAATTCATAATAATATACCTAATTGATGATGTCTTAACCTTCATGTTGTGTTCGTTGCATGTTAAACAATTTTGTGTTCCCGGTCAAAAATGACCATTCCATTTAAACTCATCATAAAAACTGTAATAATACATATATTATCACTACTTGTTATGTTAGATCTTTTTATCAACTTCAGTTCTTGTGAACATTACAAGTTTTGAACTTCTATTTGTTATTTATGGCCTGTATACCTCACTGATCTGAGCGTATACATCTTGAATTCGAGTTCTAAAAAGCATCATTTCTGGATTATTTTGACTATAAAAAATAATCAGATGAAACATAGTATATTGTTTATCACAGACTACTTAGGGTCAAAGCTACCAAGGAAACTTGTTTTGAAACCATTTAATTTTTTTATACAGTCACATAAAGTAACACTAGTCGTGTTCCCTGTCAAAAGTGACCGGAATATTTTATTTGTGTACAAAGGAAATTATCCCAAAACAATTTTACAATATTACAAGATCGATGTCTTAATACATTAAAGAACAACTAACAATAACAATAACATTATTCATCACTCCATCAGATGTGTTTTTGCCTGATAACAGAAAAACAACTGAAAACTGTTCAAAATCAGGCTTCTAAACTTGGAGTGGGTTGACTCAAACTTCTCATGCACATTTTGGACAATATGTGTAGGTTGTTGCATGTGCCTTGCACACATATGCGTTGCATTTCTGGCACGTTATGCTTGTTTTTACATCTCTTGGCGCACACAGACTGCACCTCTTCCTTTTGTCCCCTCTCTCTCTCTTGCAGCAGGTGATCTTGCTTCTCCACCTTGTATCTCTCTCACCAATCCTGCAGAGGCTGGCGTTCGGGGAAGGTGTTGGCGTTGTTGAATGTAGGGTGCTAGCATGCCTTACCCCAACTCTTCCAGGAATAGCCTCCTCTTGAAACATTTCCCCTGCTTCCATCTTGGATTCACCTCCATCCACAGCACGAATGCGTTGTACGCTGACACATCTAACATGTTCAAAAACACCACCATGGGCCAACGCGCTGTCTTCCTCTGACAAGAATATGTACCAGTAACCTGCAAAAGTGCACAAAGTAGAATAAATCATGAATACATACAAATGATACCTCATGTTTTGCATGATGCATCCAGGCATCGTTTTAACTGATCATCTAAAACATGTTTACATATTCAAATGGATAGAACTGACTCAGTGTTGTTCATAAATTTAATGTGTACTCCACCAAAACCAAGTCTTACTTTTATAGTGCAGTTCAAACAATCTGATGATAGAGAAGAAGTACATGAAAAATAAAAATCAACATACCTTATCAAGGTTTTCAACTCCGCCTTTGTTCCTGTTGTAATCCAGGATGGCATTGGGTTTCTTGTCCTCCCTGGTGCTCACAGCGGCATCCCTGTGCAGAGTCGTCATCAGGAGCACATTTTTCCTTTTCTTTGGACAGTAGGACACAAGTGTGAGTATCGGTGAAGGCAAATCTGGAGGAAAAACGATCCCTGTCCTGAGTAGCAAGTAAGGCGGGAGGCAGCTCAGGCTTGTTTCTTCTGATCGTTCCCACCATGGTCAGTTTTTTTTGGAGCAGCTCCTGACCAAGAGTGTAGGAGGTGAAGAAGTTATCACATGTTATGTTGTGTCCCTTGAGACCTGCAGTCATCTCCAGAACCACACGCTTCCCTTGGTTCTTTTCAGGAACACCGTCCTCAGATTTCCCAGTATAAACTTGCATGTTCCAGGCATAACTTGTCCTGGCATCACATGTTGCCCATATCTTTATGCCATATTTAGACGGCTTGCTTGGCATGTACTGTTTGAAAGGGCAGCGTCCCCTAAAAGCAACTAGATGCTCATCCACTGTGACGTTTGGACTTGGGTTATAGATGAGTGGCAGGCGCTCTACTCACTTGTCCCAAACTTCTCTGATCGCTGCCAGTTTGTCTTGTTGACGACGGCCTGGTCTTGTATCACGGCTGTCAAAGCGAATCACCCGTGACAGCATGTGAAATTTCTGGAGTGACATGGTGGCCCGAAAAATTGCCTACATTGATTCTAAGGTGGGGATGAAGAACAGGATAAATTCCCATTCTTTGACCTGAATGTGACAGCAGCCTCAGCATGGCCATCCTCTTCATCACTGGATTCCTCCCCATCAGTTAATTCTTGGTCTGGATTATATTCTGTGTCATCTTCATCCTCTGACACTTCCTCCTCTAATCCATCCTCACTGTCAGTTTCCTGGCCTCTCTCCTCCTCACCAGTGTGGTGATCACATATGTAATCAATAGCCTCACTTATGGTATATCGACGTGCCATGGTGCTGCCACACAATGAACTGTGAGCAGGGCCTCAAAAAAGCATTTATATAGGCTACCAAAGCTGCGAGAAAAGTTCAATATTATTGAAACAATGTTGCAACTTTCCGAGAATAAGTGTTGTTCCCGCAGGAGAGAAACTCTACTGGGCTAAAGTTCCCGTGGTGGTTGCCTGGGAACCAAGGTGTGTGTATGTGTGTGTGTGTGTGTGTGTGTGTGTGTGTGTGTGTGTTTGTGTGTCTGTGTGTGTGTGTGTGTGTGTGCCTGTGTGTGTGTGTGTGTGTGTGTGTGTGTGTGCATGTGTGTGTAATATCTGAGTCTGACCCATCAACTAATGTTAAAGTTAAAGAGGCTTTACTCTAAATGAAAAAAGGAAAATCGGCAGTCATTGATGGTTTATCTATTGAATTTTACATACACTTTTGGGAACTGAAAAAATCCTTAATTTAATATGTACAAGGAATGCATCAGTCAAGGGGAGATAACTATAATAAAGAAAGGCATTATATCCCTTATTCCCTTATTGGGAGTCATGCTACGCAGGGTTTTAAAAATAGATTAAAAGATCTTGGACTTAGTGCATGCAAACAGGTTAAAGAAGGGGCTTAAAACTTAAACAGGATTTTATGAAAAACTGACATAGTAGTTGGAATAAAACACTTATCTTAGATTTGCTGGATTATGCAGATGCAACTAACTTCAAGGCATTTATATTGTTTGTGGACTTTTATGAGGCTTTTGACACAATCAAGCACACATTTCTTTTACAGTCACACAAAACATTTGTTTTTTGTTAAAACTTTATCGACATTGTCAGTTTGTTTTACAAAGGCATTAGCAGCTCAGTTATAATACATTTTAACACCACCAGAAGATTCCAGATGAATAGAGGGGTTAGGCAGGGATGCCCAATTTCCTCCTTTCTATTCAGTCACCAAATTGTTGTCATTTATCATAGACAACAGAAATTTTGAAGGTATCTCAATTTTTTGGTGGAGAGTTAAAAATGTCCCAACTGGCAAATAACACCAAGCTTTGCTTTGAAGGACAAGAACCAAATGGATAACTCTATTCAGTCAATCAACCAATGCACCAATGTTTCTGGCTTATGACTGAATATGTCCAAATGTGAAATCTTATCCCCTTGTGACTGTGGTCATCCTGCAATTTGAAATATCCCAGTGAAGGACTCCCAAGTATTTGGGAATATTTAAAACAAAAATTTTCATAGATAGACAACATTTACATGTTTCCAAAATCTCTGATGATTCTGGCAATATGCTGTTTTATGAACAATTTATTTATACACAATTTTCCAATTCCTTTCAGAGAATTACATTTTTTTTATGTGTGCTATTTGAAATAGAATGATTCAACTTGTGAAAAACCACTTAAGTTATGCTGTGAATAATATGTCACATCCTATACTTGTGTTGTACTGGACTTGAACTAACAGATATGAAGCGTAACAACAAGCATGTTTGCCAGATTTTTCAGAGAAATAATTAAACTGTTTCTAGACAATTTTTTCTCTTGAGATTTAGGCTGGTGAACACAAAGTGGAGAATTATTTACTACAAGAGATGACAACAACAACACATAAAATAGAATATGGCAATGAGACATTAAACAAAGACAAATAGATTTGGGGGTTGGACCAGGGGTAAATGGAGCTATGTTCAGCAACACAATAGAATTTTAATGAAAGAATCTGAGCACATAATGTTTGCATTGTTCAAAGCTGAGACAACTGAGAGTAATCAAACAGGAGCTAGGAAATATAAGTTTGGATCTAGTGATTTGACAGTTTGTATAGCATTCATCTTAATTCATGACAACAAAATGCAAACTTTATAATGATTAGCAGAGCAGTAATGAACCTGGTCCATGCTGTAACAGCTGAGCCAAACTGGCTTTGCCTTGAAACTGACCCTTATAAAAGGATCAGTCCCAACCATACGGGACCCAGCAACTGCACCCGAGCCACAGGTAAGTGTTGCCATGTTACGATAGTATTTGTAGTTGCCTAAGAGTATGGTGAAGTCAGCTTGAAACTGGCTAACTAGTTAGCTCCGCTTCGGTCCGCTATGCAATGGCGCTTGAAGCGAGTTTAATGTTAATAATATTACAATGGAGCTTGGTTGTCACAGTAAAAATTCTGGAAACGTGCAGACTGGAGGCAGAGACTGTGCGAACAGTGTCTAAGAGTTTGGAAACTGTGTTGGGGACAAACACAGCTTTCGCTAGCCGTTAGCCATTAACTACATGGTAGTAACTGTAACAACACATAGAACAAACTAACATTATTCAGACACACTAACCATTCTGAAACATCCTGCTGCAGCTGCAGAGTCTCTATTTCTTCAGGAGCAGCATCTTGGTGAGCCATAGTGATACATCCACCTTAACCTTAGCACATGCTACTGCTAGTGTAAGCGGCATCATCTCCCTGAGAGGGGCGTGTAGCAGGCAAGACAGGCACTGACAGACAGAGCTCATTAGCATTTGAAGGTGCAGGCACAGAAACAGCCTGCTTTCAGTAGAGCTCAGGAGAGCTCACTTGAGCAACTTTTAGACAGCTGAAATTCAGGACCACGGATGGGTTTGGGGAAATGCATTTCAAATACAGTGTTGTAGGACCTCTGACAGCTGTGTGAAATTGATGAAAAACAGTATAATATGGGACCTTTTATTATTTTTAAAAAAATGATTTTTTTATGATCAATATAACTTCCTGCAATGATCTTGTACCTCTTCATTAAGAGCAGGTCCTCTCCTTTTGCAGTCTTCTTACTGCGTTGCTTTAATTGGCAACCACTCATGGCGTGTGTCCTCGCCGCATCAACACAGTCTCTCAGTCGCCATTGCCACCTCTGGCTCTGAGGTGAAGTCACTGAATTTGTGTTTGACTCCTTCTGACTGGGTGTCACACAGCCCAATTAAGTTCAAATTGAATATGAACTATCAATTAGCGCAATTAATTATGGATTGGATTGTGTCTTCTGAGGGCACTGGCTAGACAAATCTTCCCAGTCCTCAGACATGAATACCTTAGCACTAATACATGCACACAGTGACTCTCACAGTGATTGGTCTCTCTCTCTTTTTTTTTTTTTTTTCTAGCACAGATGGCGATGCCATTTTTATGTTAGTCTTGTCTAGGATCATTGGTTTTATGCCATGATAAGTCATTTAATTCTGGTTACAAAAGATGGTCTACATGGTATAGTGAGTGATATAATCTCTATTAGCTGTTTAAGTTTAGCTCTAAATGAGGACAGAGGAGTTGCCTTGTGTTAACACTGTTGTTTTCTCAAGTAAGTGTACTTCTGCATGATGCCTCCGAAGATGTTCTGGCATATTTGTCTGATTACACACAAGCATCTTTGTTGACAACGCGAATGTCGTTGACATAACTCACTGGGAACTCAAAGATTTCCACACAGTGAGCCCGAAGTGAAAGTGAAACTTAACGCTATACAGATAAATATCCATTGTGTTCCCTCTTTAGCATTAAACCATGCTAAAAAACATACCCTGCTACTGACCTGTTCTGCCCTGCTTATGAGCTCCGGTCATGCCTCTGCCACAGTGGGTTAAGCATTGCTGGTCCTACTGTGATCGTCAGCATCCACAGACATGTTTCTAACTGATACACACGACACATTAAACTCCACTGTGGCTTTAGTGATGTGATTGCCACCAGATCATGACATCAGGCTGCATTTCTCCAAAAGTTGAGATGATTTCAACTTTTCTGCCACGGCCAGCTGAGTTTTTATGTGGAACCCCCTTCTGGCCAGCACCAATGCAGCCAAAACAGACCACTCTCATTAAAATGAATAGGAAAACCTGCATTTTCACCACAATGCTGGATTCAATGTGAATTGAGTATTACAGGGTTTCCGCGGAGTCTTATAAAGTCTTTTTGTTTTGTTTGGAGGAAATGTGTTGGTGAGATTCATAGTCAGCTCTGTGTGTTCTTCTGTATGAAGTATCCAGGAACGTTTTATTTTGCCAGCAGCGCAGTCAGAATTTATCGGCGTACACTTCGCCAGTTCCGGAACGACTTCGACAGAGGAATCTGCCAGAGGACCCTCAAATTGGGCACAGTCGGTGTCACACACAAAATCGTAAAAAAAACACCAGTTAGCTAGCGAAGTCGCGATATCACACACTTCTGTACGCATTTGTCACCAGTTCACAGTCCAATTTCATACAGTCCTGCTCGACCTGAACTCTGTGCCGCCTCTGCCGCCTGACTCAAGCGATATTCAAACCATCTTTGGCCCAACTCCGTCGTTGAAAGCGGAGGTGCTTTCGATTTTGAACACCGTGTGTGTCAGTGTGTGTGTGTGTGGGTTATTATAGTCAACTAAAATTAAATTCCTAGATAAAAAATATACTTAAACTACTTAGATCACTTGTTAAACTAATTAAAACTAAACTAAAATTAAAACAGAAACTGAAAAACTAAATTAAAATAAAAACTAATGAAAATTTTAAAACTATAATGAAAACTATAATTTGACAGTTTTAAAACTGTCAAATGATTAATTTTTTTAATCGCGATTAATCGCATTTTATCCATAGTTAACTCACAATTAATCGCAAATTAATCGCAATTTTTTTTGGCACATTTTTTTCTGTTCTAAATATATCTTAATGTATTTTTTCATGCTCTTAATACTAAACTTCTCTCCTCCCAGAAGTTCACTTATGTACCTGTTATATAAGTGAAAAAGTACTTCAGTTATTGAATATTTCTCCCAAGAGAAATTCCCCCAAATAATGCCAAAGCACATTTTTTCCAAACAAAAAATTGTATAATGACCAGTAGGAGACCACTGATGTGTGGAGTGATTTTGGTGACACTACACTGAATAATAGTGAAGTTATTGAATATTATTTGTTGTATCTCTTTTCGGTGTTGCACTTTGTGGACGGTCCCTGCGCCCTCATCTCACAGCTGGCTGACCATAGAGACCAGAGTTAATGTCCAGACGCTCGTTTCGAGGAAAATACGGTTTAGCTCGTTGTCTTCCTTATTACGGTAGTACAGAGTCGTTGTTTGTGTTTTAACAATTTTTCGCTTATGAGTTATTGATCCGGGAAGTTCGAATCAGTGAATATATTTCCAACTTTACCGAACTAAATCATGCCACATAAGTCAGTTACGCATCATATCAAAACTGGCTGAGCTCGCTTGCGTACCTGTGCTGTAAGTGTTGTTATTCAGTTTTGAGATGCTGCCGCTGTTTCACGGGAGATCATCGTGATGATGACACTCCACTTGCACGAACCGCGGACTCACTGAAGTTACTGTGAGTGACTACTGTGCACTCGAGTGGCTGTAATTCAAGGCAAGAACACGGCGCTGACCGGGCCAGGAGCATAAAGGCCACCGTGTTCTTCCCGAACCGCCAACCCTGCTTCTTCTTCTTCTGAGTCCCTTTCTTATTCTTCTGCAACCATCTGGATCAAGACTACAGGTGCCACTGACGGCCGTAAATCATACAATGCGCGTTTCTTTTTTTGTTGTTTTTATACCGAGCGTTAATCGCGCGTTAAAAAAAATAACGGTGTTAAGAGGATGTTGCGTCAACGAGTTATTAACACGTTAACTTTGACAGCCCTAATATATACAGACACAATATTTATCAATATTTATATTTATTTATCTGGTAAGAACAATAGTGCAGGGGTTATAATGCATATGCATTGTAACCCCTGCACTATTGTTCTTACCAGAGTGATAAATATTGTGTCTGGGGTCTCATGCTAAAAGCCTTACTTGCTGACGTGTGTTTGAATGAGAAGATATTATAAGACACAACAGTGTGAAAAATAAGAAACAGGCATCTAAGTACAATCTTTCCATTTGATACTGTATGCTCCATTGGCATTACCATTATGCTAATGCACAAGGCGATGCTGTTGAAATTATTTGTTAGCATAATGGGAAGAAGCTAATTGAGCGAATTCTTGCCAAATTACCAGACATTGTTAATGGTCTGCCATAAACCTCAGTCAGATGTGAACATACAGGTAAAAGTACAAATGCACTTACAAAAACACACACATTTACACACACGCACAAATACAAGCAGTGGTGTCTACAAGAAGGGTGACTGCACTTCACCTATGACAGACACTCAATTTAGAGCAGCGGTGCTACACAGGTGCTCGCTGCTCTGAGACAGACAAGATCTTGGAGTGGAATTGACTGCCAAATGACAAAAAAAAAGACATGGATACTGAACAGCTCTCTTAGTTGTAATACAGCAGTTAAAACCTAGTGTGTGTTTTAGTTGAGTTACTCGCATACAGAAATGGTTGAGCCCTAAGGAATACTAGCCAAGCTAATGGCATTTGCAACGCTGGCACGTCAACTATTGATGCAGAAGATTTTTGCTCTGAGAAGGTAAGCAGTGTGTCGAGCAAATGCTTTAGACTTTACTGAAATAACTTCCTCATTTACACAGAAGCCTCTATGCTTGTTGCAAAAGAGCATGGTTGATTAATCAGTTGCAATTTTTTCTACCCTAATCTTGCTGTGTATGCGATTGGGTATGTGGGAGTGTTGAGAGAGTACACCCTGGATAATGCCACATTAGCATACTTCTATCCCCTTGCTGTCACTCAGTGTAAAATAGAAGACATACCTGTAGAGTCCCATCCCTATATTAACTCAACAAATATGTCTCTAATGTCATCAGGAGTCAGCCATGTGTTTCACCTCAGCAGATGACATAACCCAGTGTAACTCACTGTGGGCGGAACAGAGGAATGGATACATTAGCGTTAATGGAATACAAAAGCTACAGTTCAGCCAAGTAAAACACAATGGGGCGTAAGTTCACATTTTCTGCTAATGTCACACAAAAAGTAAGGCATGAGAGGTGTGAAAGCAGTGCTGTCAAGGTCTGAAGGCTGAAGGTATGCTGCCGTCAGGTCTGAAACAAGCACGTACAAGCGCCAAATTTCTTCTCAGAGATATTTGAACCAGTTGAAATAGCACCCAGACACAAAACTTAAGGACTGGATTCTAGGGTGATGCTAGTGTAGCTTTCCCCCCATATATGATATGGTTAGGCACAGAAAATGTTCATATTGATATGAAATAATGATTGCAGCTTCATTCAAATTGTAGAAGTCCATATGCTGATATTACTGTTCTGATCTTATCTATCAGCTTATAGTTCACCATGATACTGACTGAAATCATGGTCTCAGGAGTTGTTATCTATGTTGTATGGAATTAAATGGAAAACCTGATTTTTTTTAAAGGAAAAGTTCACCCCCAAAATTTGAAGTTAAGCCATTATCTACTTAACCCCATATCAACGCGTGGTGAAGTTGCGTTTTATATAAAACATTCCTGGACCTTCACAGCGACACAGTATTGCAGCATTGTCAACTGAAGTAGATAAGGACTTGGGAATCCCAAAAAATAAAATATCTCCGTAGAGCTCATCCAGCGAAATCCAAATCTTCTGAAGCCTGCAGATCCCAAATTGATTTGTAAAGGTGCTATTTACACCTTTTTTAAGATTAAATCTCCACTGTAGCTGTGGGTGCACAAACTTGAATGCGTGTCAAGGGGGTTCGAGGGGGTTAAACCTATTCCATGCCCTCCCTATTTAAAGGGATGATGTAAAATGAGACTTTTTGCTGCAATGAAATTCTTGTATTTAGTAGATGCTCTATCCCTCCCAGCAGGAAGTGATACATTAATATTTAAACACTGTGTAAACTCTCCTGAACAGCAAAATATACATGTTTCATCCAGGGATCTTTGGGCTCTATTCTTTCTTTGGTGTAGAACATCACAGACCAGGCCAGGCAGGTAAACATGAGCTCACTGTGTGCTGTTTACAGACTAATCTTCAAACAGCTGGTAAGCAATTACTGTGAAAGTGAAGCTGTCAGTTACACTTCACATAGCTGAATCAGAATGATACTATCATGCTCTTAAGAAAAGTTTAAAGTCTGAATGAAAACTGACATGACTTCTTGCTGGAAATGTAACATATAAACAGGCTGTGTTAAAACAAAGTATTTATGGTTATGTCCTCTAGAGAATTAATTTGTTTAACTTGGTATTCCTGATCCCTTGGCTTTTCCTCATGCCACCAGCATTTTGAATTTTTTTGTTGTGAGTGAAATATCTCTACAGCTGTCAGTGAGGTGCCATTAAATTTGGTACAGATATTTAAGGAAATGCAAGGAAGCATTGTAATACCGTTGGTGGTCCTCTGACTGATCTATTGCCACCAAGAGATCAACGTTTCCACTTGCCCATTAAATTATCTTAATGTCCACCAAATGGATTGGCCTAAGCATTTCCACAGACATTTGTGAGCCCAAGAGGGTGTATTGTAATGACTTAAGTGACCCTTTAGCCGTTCTACATGTGCTACACTCAGGTCCAATATTAACATGTCCAAAAATAAACTTGAAAATGACCTATAGACAGTCATTTCGACATCTGTATGTGTAGCATATGTCACAGACATTTAGAGAATACAGAGGGCAGTTTTCTTACTTTTATTCTTCTTTCACTTTCTTCTTCTTTCACTCTCCCTCCCTCTCTCTCTTTCCTCCTTGTGCTTTCTTGCTCATTCAAATGGGATAAAGGAAAATTGTGTCATCATGTTCATTGATCATTATCAAATACAAACTCCATGTAAACAGAACAGGGCAGGTAGGAGCCATGCAGCAGCAACCCCACAACTATGTGAATGCAAACATGCAAGTGAGCAGCAGCAGCTCAGCAACGCAGCTACCACGGCATCCAGTGTGCCATATTTGACCTAGCAAATTTGGTCACCTATAATAGGCCTATAACAAATTCATATTGAACCAAACTTCATGATTGTTTTTTGTGACCAAGTAGTTTCTTTCTATCACAGAAAAAATGAGAGCTATACAGAGATCAATGGAACTCTAGACTGTCATGATATACATCCACTTTTTCAAACTATTGATCATGACTGTACATATGTGTATTGAAGGTCAAGTAATAATTAAACCATCCATCTCCAAAAAATGCTTGGCATTATTCTAAGAATGTTCCTCAAGTTACAGTTTATAACATGAGTAAATCAGTTTTATCATTAATTGTTCACACTGAATACATTGTTTAAATGAACAATTTGTGATATACAGCCAGTTTGAAACATTTAAATGAAGAAACAAAATACTCTTGCATGTGTTTACATAACTCATCATAAAAATTCAACCATACACCTTCTGAATTGCCTCTTGAACTCATGATTAAACACACTTCCTTTAAATTGACAAAATACCACTTTTGGTATTTTGGTATTTTTTTGGTATTTACTAATATAGTGTTGGTTTGTCTTTCCACTATCACCTCTGATTTGACTGAAATAGATCTTCAGTTCACTGGTAAAGGGAATTATTTGCCTTTGCTGACGTGATCATAGAACTCAAGTTCCAGCAGGTGCTGTGATTCTCGGGAGCCCATGTTAGCCAACCTTGAAATGACACATTTGTTAGACACACATGGCCTGTTATGAGTCTATTCACCTAGTTTTATGAATGCTTTCTAATGACAAGGACAGCAGTTGATTGCGCAAATCACTGAAGGATGTAGACACATTTTCATTTGATTCTCCAGATACCCTATCAGGCACTGGTTAAGAGAGTTGTGCACCTTCACGTGAGAATCAGAAGATCAACTTAGGCTGCCTCTTTTAAAACCAAGGCTGAACACTTTTATTTGTGAGGATTCCTTTTCAATCCCTGACTGTTCAAAGCCTTTTTCCAGTGTGCAGCCGAGAGGCCACAGCACAGGCACATCCAGGCACGTGCACACATAAGGCCCATGGGGTGCTTGAGCCCCTGCCCTTTTTGCCTCGTATTAAAAAGTGCCCTTTTTGTGTGTGTGTGTTTTTTTTTATGAATAAATAAATTCCTGTAGTGCAAAGGGATGTCAAAAAACGGCGGTATAAAAACGCCACGGTTATCTACCGTACGCATTTCGTTCTTAATATGGTGTCGGGTGTGTGTGTTGAGCCTAAAGCAGCTTCTCTGTCTGCTGCGGCTCCGCTCTGTCTCTCTCTACGAATGGTCGCTACTTTAAAATTAAAAGCCCCCCCGCCAAGAACCCAGTTCTAAACTCCAATGGGGTGCAATGTAAAGCTCTTATTTTGAAGACAGAGAGAAAGAAGCCGATGCCTCATCAGAACTCCACCACGCACATAGATGAGACGCGACAGTGGAGGACTTTCTGAACCTTTCTGAGTTATAAACCATTAACATAACTTCCTTGTGGGGGCTAACAAGTCGCCTTCCACTTATTCAGTGTGCTGAAATATGAGTCATATTTCAGAGGAGCGCCCATTTGTGCTTGTTAAGCTAACTGCTTGTTAACCAGAGTTAAGAATAATCTGACAGCTGTCTGTGTCGGCTGTTTATCTTGCCACAAATCTTAAACTTCTTCCAGATACTGAGTTTACTGTGACTTTGCTGTTGTAAACATTGTTGTTCCTATTAACAGTCACAGTAGTCATTTCTTGGTTTTGTCACATTTTTAGATGTGTAGCATGTATTTATACTTTGCGCTTGCCCTCCAATAAATAGCCTAATAATAAACCAGTGTTGCATTGAACCGCAGCTGAATTGCATGTCTTCCAAACCTCAGTATTATGATGATGTGAATAAACTCATGTTGACAATAATTTGTTGACACAAATGAAATGGCAGTTGCATATCACTCACAGCTACACAGGCTACACAGCTAAGTAGTTAGCTTTCTATAAGTACTTTGTTCATTAATTTAACATTAATCAGTCTACATATTGTGTAATTAAGGCCCGAAAATGTTTTCACATACTGCTCTTTTCTGACTTTGAGCCCCTGCCCCTCTATAATCATGTGCATGTCCCTGGGCACATCAATGCAGAATGGGGAGAAAAAAAATGATTTGCTTGAGATGCCTATTTACATGACAATAACGGACAACCATGTGTCACAATTCGATTCAATATCAATTCGATTCAATATTGATTTAAATGCGTCGATATCGATTCAGTAATAAGTAATAATAAATAAAATAAGTAAGTAATCTTAAATTATAAATCTTTCCTCTAGGAAGTTCTAGTTTGAATTGAAATGTAAACAAAGGCACACGATGTGTTTAGATATAAAATAGTCCAACCATAGTTAAGTAAGGGATAATGCCCGACGAGGTGTCCATAAAGTAAGGGATAATGCCCGACGAGGTGTCCATTATCAGGAATTAATGGACGACACGGAGACCATTAACTCCTGTTTATGGACACCTCGAAGGGCATTATCCCGTTTATACCATGGTCACTTGCCAAAGAAAAGAAATTAAGACCATTAATTTATATTTTCATGCGTTTTGCAATCAAAATATAAAGTTTTTCACAAGCCATAACTAAGTTTCCCTGGGAACGCCTGAGGGTTTGACTAATACCTGGAACGATCATTACTCTCCCGTAAGGTTCTTATGCAATGGAAATGTTGTTCACTCCTCCAGTAAATAGGACGGACCATAGATATGATTTGGCAACGGGAGATATTCTAGTCCGCTCAACGATGAGCCAGAATGCTAACGCTATGCTAGCAAGATTCAAAGTCAGTGACATTGTGTACGATTGACAAACAGTAAATATAATTTGACAGTATGCTAGCTAACAAGACTAGCTAGCTAACCAGTCATGTCATTGTCCTCAAATCAATATCATGATCTTCACGAACAAATGACCGGCCGTGTGTAACGTTACTGTGGCCGCAGCCTGAAGTAGAGAGCTGAACAGCGAACGGGATGTGGGATATTCGATTAATCAGTAAGTTTAGAGGGGAAGTGTACTTTCTGCAGCTTGTGTGTTACAGTCGCCACCTTGTGGTGTTCAGAGGATAAGGCACTGAAGGACTGACGGACTGCACTCAGTGCTGGAAATAAAATATTTAGATTTTAAATGCCAGCTAGCGCATTGATTTAGAACGGTAAACAGACAATTTGACTGGAACTACTTAGTAGGTGTCCGTATATCAGGGGTTAATGGACACCTTTCAGCCAATCAGAATCGCCTCCGCAGCGCCGACGGTGTTTCCGCGGCGCATCACCCTCCGACCCTCGAGCGAGGTCGTCGTCGAGGCGCTTCCAGCTGCTGGAGGCGAGGACCGAGAGGCGAACAGCGGGTGGTCGGGGGCAGTGCTTGCCTGAATCGATTCAGAGGATTTTCGGAATCGATATTGAATTGGGGAAAATATTGTGATGCATTGATGAATCGATATTTTTACCCACCTCTAGATGAGACTTTAAAAAACATTCCATTGTTGTGGCTGATTCATTACAGTAAGACGTTTAATTGACATCTCTTTAGATTTTCGCAACATGGTCGCATGAATCAGGAATTTCTCCCTTTAACATCGAGGCAGTAAAATAATGTTTCCCCACCACAGCTACCTGCTGATCGGTGTAACATGAGTCTGTGTACCTCTCAAGATATACTAAATGGAGATTAAAATTAAGCATAATGTAATTTGGTAACCAGAACAAATTATGTAAAATCTTTCCTGAGGGTGAGCTGGCAGTCTGAAAAATAGCATCCTGCCTCATAAAACACATTGTAAAGAATTTCACTGTAAAAAAACAGTAAAATACTGGCAGCAGGGACGCCAGTATTTTACTGTTATTTTACAGTGCAACTACTGTTATTTATCTAACAGTATAATACTGTTTTTTGGATTACAGTACATGACGGTAGGATAACTGGGTTATGGGAATTTTACAGCGCATCTACCATAATTTATTTAACAGTATATTACCATATTTTGGAGTACAGTACAGTAGGAGAACTGTGGGTTATGGTAATTTTACAGTATATGCCAGTGCCACCACATTCATCCTGACAGCCAGTCAACATCCAAAAGTCCTACAATAAACACATAGCTTGACTTTTCTTTTCTTTTACTAGTGTCTTGCCTTCTAGTGCTTAGAGCGGATCAGAAACACATTCAGCAACAGCATGCATTCATCACTGTTTATCTGTCTGTGCTCAACTGAAGAAAAGTAGCAGGATAAGCTAGCAGAGGACAAGGAGGAAAACAGTAGCAAAGAGTGGACAGTGGACAGCGTCTGGCTGGTCTCATCAGTCACCGAAGACGAGTGCCTGTAAAAAAATAAATAGATAAAATTAGCAGCACAACATCTCTGGTAAAATATAAAAATATGAAAGACTAATGGAGGGAGAGAAAGAAACATACCTAGCAAACATTCTGACTTTGGATACCTTATATATCAGACAGCAAAACACACAAAGCACGTATCTGTGTAAAAACAGCACCTTCTTTTGTCTTTGTGACTTTTATCATCGGCCATAGCTGCTACCAAATTATTTTGTGATAACCCTGTGATGAATCATTTCCTGGAATCAGTTGGAATTTCTTGGATTATTTAAATGTTCACACTGTCAGAAAACATGTTATGTATTTAATGCAGATTGAGTGACAGATTGAAATAGCACTGCTTGTAAACTTTTGGAATTTACTATTTGCAATGATAATTTAACCAGTATGCACTTTGGACATTTATTTGTTTTTACCTATTACTTTTCCAAGTCCAAAACAATACTTTCAGCATGGCCTTTGATATCTTTATGTTTATTATAGTGTATTGCACAGCATGGAGCTAAATGACTTGCACATAGGCAACCAAACACAAATTAGTAATCTTAATTCCCACTCACTGTCTTGCGATCATTGCGACTTGGATGCACACTGTGTCTAGTGTCCCATTGTTGTCACTGCTGTCAGGGTCATCTCATCTGAGCACTGTCCTACCCATGCTCCAGTTCTGCTTTGGTGTTATCTGATTGATCACTTGACACAAAGCATACATAATACTCATCATCAGCTGTTTCAACTAATTCTTCATTAAAAAGAGTTACTGCAGTATCATGGTACAGTGATGGTACACAAACACAAACAAACAAGGCAAAGCATTTCCCGCTCCTACATGCTACAAACCTTACTTGACATTCAACACCAAGCATTTCCACTCCACAATTTGTAGTACACATAGATAGCAGGAAGTTTGGGATATAACTGAACAAAATGAATGTAAAAGATGAATGCATTTTGTCTCGTATGTAATACCAGGTGTTTAAGTGTTTTTTATGACTTTTCATAGAGAAAACATTGCATCCCAGCATAACTGTACCACCAATGTTATCTTGTTTAGTATAGTTAAGTTTATTTAAGAATGGACAGTGCAGCCTCACAAAGACATGGTACCTGATGAGTAAAAATGTTAGAATAAGCCAGAAAGTTATTTTACATCTGTGCCCCCCTGGCCAAGGTGTTAAAAAAAGATGTAATTGTCATTTAAAATCATTGCACTAGCCTGCCCATAATGATGAGCCTGGAACCTCAGCCAGTATATTTAATGAAATAGGAAATTACCCTCATGACGGCAATTCTGAACATATTTAAAATTGTTAAACACACAGTTTAATTTTCTTTGCTAGCCTCTCAGAAAGAATTTGAATAATAGTGATGTCCACAAGATGGCCAAGTTCAACTTAGCCATACATACATGCTTTGGTATGATTTTGGTAAAATCATTATTATAACAGCTTAAATAAACACATAATCATTTTATATTTCTCTGTGTTTATGTTTATTTGTGTAGTTTCTGCTGCAAAAAAATAGTTATTTGTATTCATGTCTTATTCGTCGGTGCACACTTAACTGTAAATCAAATTACATCCAACTTCCCTGTTTCTATGACTATTATTACAGTGCCATACCTTTATCTTTTTTTGTGAACAGTTAATTTTTCCAGATCTAAAAAATTAAATGGTGAGTAAATACCATGTAAAATATTTGAACTCCTTCAAATTACCCTCAAATTACCATTACCTAAACATTTATCTGGAATCACCCCAACATTATTTGATAATAATATTTATTTGATGATACTTTTCAACAAGCAGTTAATCAATAGCTGCTAATGTTCTTTTATAAATGAAATTATATTCACATTACTTCCCAACTTCCCCACTAAATAGAAGTGATTAAAATTGCATGATCAGCAGATGATCAGCCAGAAACAAGTTGGAAATTAGGCTATACTTTACTTCAAGTTAGTGGCCTGCTGAGGGGCATTGAGACAGAAAGTTGAAAAATAAAAATGGCATGATCATCCAAAGTTGTAAGCTTCCTGGAAATGTATTAAAGAAATGGATAATAGGAAAATATTAGACAATAGCCACCCCAGCCAAAGCCTATTCACCCTGCTGCCATCTGGGAAAAGACACAGTAGTGCTGCCATAGCACCAGACTATAGAGCAGTCATACTTCTCAGGCTGTGACACTCTTCAATACTCCACACACCCCACCATGTAACACATATATATATATATATATATATATATATATATATATATATATATATATATATATATATATATATATTAGGGCTGTCAAAGTTAACGCGTTAATAATGCGTAAACGCAACGTCCTCTTAACGCCGTTAATTTTTTTAACGTGCAATTAACGCTCAATAAAAAAATTAAAAAAAAAAACGAGCATTTTATGATTTATGGCCGTCGGTGGCACCTGTAGTCCTGATACAGAGGATGGCAGAAGAATAAGATCATTTCTTTGACATCACGGTACAGGGATTATTTATCATTGTACGACTCCAGGATTGCAAAATGTCACCAAAAAAAGCACACACACAATATATATATATATATATATATGTATATATATATATATATATATATATATATATATATATATATATATATATATAATATATATATATATATATATATATATATATATATATGTGAACATATATATGTTAGGGCTGTCAAACGATTAATTTTTTTAATCGCGATTAATCGCATTTTGTCCATAGTTAACTCGCGATTAATCGCAAATTAATCGCAATTTTTTTGGCACATTTTTTTCTGTTCTAAATGTACCTTCATGTATTTTGTCATGTTCCTAATACTTTTAACAACATAAGAAAGGTAAAATATGCTTGCATTATGAAAATGTTTATTCAACACTTCAAATCATGCAGGAAAATAAATCCAGGGTTGTCTGCTTTTGGCGAGGGGGGACGACGGGCTCTCTGCATCTGCTGTGTGTTTAGGTTGCAAGTGGTGTCCACTGACACTGCACGTTTTTCTTCTTCGCCTTTTTCACGCAGTTTGCTGCTTTCTGTCAGTCAGTATCACATTGATGATCGCCATGGCTCCGGTGCAGCAAAACAATAAAAAGTACGACTTGAAATTCAAACTTTCTGTCGTGATATATTCAGAGGAAAACTCGGGAGAAGCAGCCGCTAGACGTTTCTCTGTCGACCCCAAGAGAGTGAGAGAAACGGAGCTTCAGCGTCTGTCCGAGGAGGACAGCAGCAGGGCCAGGCTGCCTGCTGGAAGGAGGAAGAAGGCTAGCGAGGAGCCTGAGATAAACATGCGGGGATGAGTTATCAGCAAACGGGCACGCCACGAGAGAGTGTCCCGCAAAATGATCGGGGCGACTGCGAAACAAATGTGCGCCACCGTGAGTGACAGCAGAGATGAGGAGTTTACAGCGAGTGCTGCTTTTCAGTCCGCCGTGTTTTTAACGAACCGCTAACCCTGCTTCTTCTTCTTCTGATTCCCTTTCTTATTCTTCTGCCATCCTCTGTATCAAGACTACAGGTGCCACCGACGGCCATAAATCATACAATGCGCGTTTTTTTTTTATATATATACTGAGCGTTAATCGCGCTTTAAAAAAATTAACGGCATTAAGAGGACGTTGCGTTAACGCGTTATTAGCGCGTTAACTTTGACAGCCCTAGTTAATAATATTCCAATGGAGCTTGGTTGTCACAGTAAGAAGTCTGGAAACATGTGCAGACTGGAGACAGAGACGATGGGAACAGTGTCCAAGAGTTTGGAGACTGTGTTGGAGACAAACACAGCTTTCGCTAGCTGTTAGCCATTAGCTACATGGCAGTTACTGTAATAACACATACGAACAAACTAACATTATTCAGGCACACTAACCATTTTGAAACGTCCTGCTGCAGCCGCAGAGTCTGTACTTCTTCAGGAGCCTCTCCTTCTGGGTCCGATTCTGGGTCAAACTGGTATGGTTGAACGAAAAAATCTTCGGGAGCCATAGCGATACATATATATACATCCACCATAAACATCAGCGCATGCTACTGCTAATGCAGGGGGAATCCTCTCCCTGAGAGTGATGTAGCAGGCCGGGCTCTCCAAGTAGGCGTTGACAGATGGAGCTCATTAGCATTTAAAGGTGCAGGCACAGAAACAGACTGCTCTTTTAGACAGCTGAAATTCGGGACCATGGAAGGGTTAGGGGCAATGCATATCGAATACAGAGTAATTGGACCTCTGACAGCTGTGTGAAATTGATGAAAAACAGCATAATATGGGACCTTTAAGTCACTCTGTCACAAGCTGCTCTGAGTTGCTTCGCCAACTCTTCCTCATTGATGTATCAAGCTGGACATTAAGCTAATCTCACGCATCGCCCGAGAAAAGTGTTTTGTAGCCCACAGGACCAGATTCAAGGTAATATTCCTTCATTTTGGCCAGATACTTAGACAGAATTTGGTGCACAGCAGTTTTAACGTTTATATGCAAGAGAAAATACAAGATGCCAGAATAAGTTAGCATGGTCCTTAAGAATTAGAGTGTGGAGTTATGTTTATTTTGTTACCTTTTCCACTCCCTGAAACAGTAACTGCCGCAGACCAGAGAAATGAATGAGTGCCCTCTCCGAACAATTGGTTACACTAATGGATCAACTGGAGGAGAAGTGAAAAGCAAGCCACAGCCAACACAGGTTTACTGCAAAAGTGCTGACAATTTCTGAGGTGATCACAGTATAACCGAAACACGCTTTCAGTGATGATGAGTTCGCATCCTGCATCTCTGATGCATTAAAATCCAAAAGGATAAAGTAAATTAACTATCCATGCATCCAGGTGTAGGAACACAAGCACTTTCGTCTCTGCATCTTAAAGAGGCCCTGTTCTGCCATGATTACCCCTGACCCAAATTGGCTCCTTCTTCCAGCATAAGGACCTGAGAGCCCCTGTCACCTCTTGACCTGGCAAGAACAGGAGGAACGGTCTCTGCATCTCACACAGTCCCCGTTTCTGTGATTAATTACCAGTTGACTGTTTTCTCTAAAGGCACCTGTTTGTCTCAAAACCTCTCCACTAAGTCAGAAGAGAAAATGTTTTTCTTGCTATAAGCACATCACTGGAGACTTCTTTTTTTAATTAACGACAAATACCCCCATCTGGTCCCCACCTCAAAAGAAGATGAATTCCTTTTCCTCATGTCAAACGAGGTCAAGCACAGTAGTCTTCTCTTTCCACATCAGAAGAAATTAGAACTGTTTTCTAACGCAGATGTTGTGATTTAATGTGCCTTACCGATCTACATCTCTCTCCCTCTGAAACATTCTCCAGTGGGGGAAGGCTAGGTGGGAAACCTAATCTGTGTGTTCTTCCACCTCACATGTCAAACTGTTATTACGACCGTTGTTGTTCCTGTCTGTGACATTCCAATCCCACTGCAGTGTCAGTACTCACCCGAGTTTCAATATGTTTTGAATAATCAATAATCTAGGATCTCACCTCTTAATTTCAATAAATTAAGGAATAGTAAAGAAAACCAATAGAACTGAGGCTTTCCACATTTCTCTATGTTATTGCCAAAATAACATTTTATTGCTTAACGAGTTTGAGTTCTGGGTAATACCCCAGCCCCTCCCTTTCTGTGAGCCTGAAGATCTGAAAATTTGTGTTTAATACTTGTGTTATTTACCAGTAAAATGTCTCTGATATGTTTTGTTAAGATATAACAGAGGGATTATGTATAAGTCCTTGGTTCTACTGTATATTCAAGTGTTTTATGCCTTAATCATGTTTTAATTATTTTTGAATGATAAGAGATTTACTCATGTCGCATCTTTTCACGAAGACAAAATTCGACTTTTAAGCATGGTGAAGTTTTGGGAAGGTAAAACATGATTTTGAAACATTAAAACAATAGTTTAGTTAAATTAAACTTTTGTGAGTCTAAACTCAGATCACAGAAGGAGTGACACTGTCAGCCAGCCCCCTTTCGGTCCGTCTGCTGCAGGCCATAAAACGAGAGACATGCTGTTCTCTCCTCACTTCTGTTTCTCACTTCTCTGCTTTTCTTCATTCTTCTCCTATCTTTTTGCTTCTCTCTTCACTTCTTTTCTCTCATTCTTATTTTATTTTTAAAGTAAATCTTTACTTTTATTTTTGCAACAAGCTCTAAGAGAGGCGAATTGAATCACTGCTTTACTTTTATCCAAGTTTTTAACAGAACAAAGTTATTTTCTTTTTGATTTTTGATTTTAATATATCGTTAAAGTATCACCGCCTGAGCCAGAAGAAGTTGAATTAGTTTAAGAATCAGAACTTAAGAAACACCACTTGAAACAACAAAGAAAAAGTCTTTTTGAGACTATCCTCATTTGATGTAGCACGTTGCAGTAATTGTCTGCTTCAGAAGACAAGTGGTCTCCAACTAAAAAGAGACTTTGTGTGCTCCCAACTGAGACCAACTCTGCCCCCAGCGCTCCCAATGCGGAGACCCCGCTGGGCCTTGAACCGAGAGTTCCTCAACAGAGTACCGGCCTTCCCTCTGGCCATTGGACCAACGCGCTGAGCCGTAGTCCAACCCAGAACTCTTGAGGAAACCAAACTTCAGGACGTCCTGACTCCCAGACAAAACAGGCTAAACGTCTTCATACAGCTGGATCCACACACGTGAGAACAGGTTGGTGTCTAAAGTTCTGACTTCTGTCTAGGTTCTGACTTCTATCTTATAAATTTAAGAGAATTGAGATTAGGGTCCCGTTAGTATTAAAAATTAGTCCCGTAATATTTAATATATAAAAACCTGACCTTTAATTTCACCATCTGCCGACGGTCACATAACTTTATTACTTTGCTTATTACAGTTTTTACCTCTTCTGTTGTCTGCTGTTGTTCGTCTAAAATTGTCATTTCATTTATTTTACCCTGAATTATTTAGTCAATAAACATATATAAGTGTTTGTCGTTGTCTGGAACTTAATTTTAATGTGGAGAACCGATAGATCTGTGCAAAGAAGTCACTGATTCAGAATATGAGTTTAAATATAGATTTTGAAATTGAATAAATTGATCTGAAATTGATTTGGACTGTTCAAGCCAAACTTGTGCAGTTAGATGTTTGGAATAATTTCCTCCGGATCATTCCAATAATTAAACAACGGAGGTGGTGCCCCATTTAGGAGTGTGTTATTAATCGCCAGTGATTTGTTTCGTTTCATTTTCTTTTCCGCTTTTCTGTGAGGGTCGCGGGATGTTGCTGCTTTTTATCCCCCTGAGGGGTTGCGGGGCTTACTGGGGCCAAATCCAGTTTTTACTCATGGGCGAAGGCCAGGGTACACCCTGAAATGAGTCGCCAGCTCATTGCAGGACCCTTACTGATGGCAGTGGCTGCCACACAAGGTGCCAACTGCACATCAGGAGCAATTCTGGGGTTCAGTATCTTGCTCAAGGATACTTCGACATGTCGCCAGTGATTAATTACCTTTATTATCAAGCAGTGTATGTCCTACACAGGGGAGGCACCATATTTAATCCCTGATACTTGTGAACAACAAATCCATGTTGGACTAATAATGAAAGGAAACTTGATGTGAAGAAAGAAAATAATCTCCTACATCTCTGTGCTGTGTGCATAACTCAATCATTGTCACATGAAACTTTCTACTGCAACAAGACCAGTCCTAAACACACATATTTCAAGTCGAAGATTAAAACTACAAACTTGGTATTGATGAATTTACTTTTGGACCACTGTCAAAAATGATCAGCTCTGATCGATTCTGTAACCTATTTATTGTGTTGATGATTATTGTCCAGTAAAGCACCGCTGAAAACAAGTGTATCACAATGATGTGATAGCTATACTGTAATCAGGTTTTCCTGTCAGTAGAACTGGGTTTGGCTGTTCATTAAAAAGTTACAACTGTTCTCCATCTTTTTTCATATTAGCGCATAACTAAACTTTTTTACCAGCCTCCTGCAGTTGTAACACCTTTCTTCGTCATCTGTGATATACAAACATCATATATAATAACACTTACCCTAACCCCGTTCAAATAAAGTAAGTCCTAAGTGTGCATCCTGCTCATAGTTAAGTTATATAATCCCAGTGCGCCATGAAGCGTCTCTCCTGCCGGACTGCTGACAGTGCTGTCAGAGCAGCGCTGGTTCTAGACATTTTGATGCTCTTGGCGAAAATACGATTTGGTGCCCCTAAATTGCAGCTTTTCTTTTCAGTCAACCAGCATCTTTGAACTTGTGTGGCAGCTAATATAAAAGCATGTTCATGGTTCTCTTTATATATAACTCCTCCTTCACTGCTATTCTTTTCCTTTACCCAGGGCCGCCCCTGGCCAAATTGGGGCCCTAAGCAGAATTTTATTTTGAGGCCCCCCCCATTACAAAATGACAAATGTATCAGGAAATGCCATTTAGGTTTACAACCTTTATTAGTAGGAACAAATCAAATGAACAGCCTCTTTCAACAATGGAACAAGCCTGTTACAGATGACATGGTGCTTGATGGCCCTGGTGACGTGCTGGCACTGGCTCCGTGTCACCCTTAGTAACAAACTTATGCATTGACCCTGTTATGACAAGAAATCCATAATATAAGCAGATCTTTATGGTAAATTACACAATGGAATTAATGTAAATACTAGCCTCACAAAGATTAAAATGCAATTAATGCAAATATGACTACAACTAATAATAATATTCATTAAGATTTGATTTGATGATATTTCAATATTTCAATATTTTCATATACGTTTGCTGCTGCAACGCTTTAAATCTTTCCATTGTGGGTCAAATAAAGGATTATCTTAATTTACCTTATCTTATCTAATCTTAATATATATATATATATATATATATATATATATATATATATATATATATATACATATATATATATATATGTATATATATATATATATATATATATATATATATATATATATATATATACATATATATACATATATATATATATGTATATATATATATATATATATATGTATATATATATATATACATTTTACCTCCATAAAAAAAGCCCAAAATATCTGTTATAGCCAAGCCAAGAGATCTTTATTGTCCTCGGAGGGCAATTTGCGGTGCAGCTAGCAGCAAAAAAACAACAGTAAAAAATACGTGACGATGGAATACACAACAACATGGGTGACATGGGACAACGACAATTAACAATTAACATCAATCCAACAAACAAACAAACAAAGTGCAACAGTGCCACACTGGATAGAAACTGGATAAAAACAAGGAGTTAAAGTGACCACAGTGCTATCAATTGTTAAGAAGGCCAATAGCCACTGGAAACCAGGATTTTTTAAGTCTGTCAGTTCTGCATCTGGGCACATTAAATCTGCGTCTAGATGGAAGCAGTTTAAATTCAGGTGCTAAGGGATGGCTAGGGTCAGACAGGACAAGTCTCACTTTGTTCAGGGCCCTGGTTTTGTACAAAAGGGTAATGTCTGTGAATGGAGTACCAACAATTTTACTGCACACTCTAACTATGCTCTGAAGTTTGTTGCGGTTTTTCAGGTTAATTAACCCAAACCAGCAGATAAAAGCAAATGTCAGGACAGCTTCAATAAAACAAGAATAAAACATTTCCATGAACTTGGAGTCAATGTTTATGTTCCTGAGCTTCCAAAGAAAGTACACGCGCCAACATACGACCGCCAACTGGTCAATTAACCACTCATTTTTCAACAGAGGTGAATGTATACAGTTAACTAGACATTCAATGAATGATTATCAGGGCCGCTGGAAAATTTAATCTCCAGTCCACATCTAGACAAAATTATCCCCTCTTCTGTCTCATGATTAGCAGGCTAGCAGCTGGGGTGTTTATGCCACAAAGTTTTTCTTTTTTATTTCAACAACATACCCACCCTCGTGAAGCCTCTTTGCTTTGCCTTTTGCTTGCTCCCGATTCATATTGCTGTTTGGAGGCCACCTGCATCCAACTGCCTGTCAGCACATCTGACCGCTGACTGATCAGATGCTGCGTGCTGTCAATCATTGCGGCAACCTGTGCAGTGTCAGATTAATTGTCTCTTTTTTTTCCTCTCCTGACTCGGGCTGACTTGGTGCTCTACGCGCCCCTCACTGCAGCGATGCACATCCTTCGTGCATTTGCAGAGAATGCGTCCCCTTGCGCAAAATGGGGCCCCCCCCATGGATCGTGGGGCCCTACGCACAGCGTGTGTTCTGCGTGTAGGGAGAGGTGGCGCTGCTTCTACCCCAGCACTAAACCCACCTAGGGGGGCATGCCCTGAGAGCAGCCACCGTCATCTCAACACACTCGCTACACACACACACACACTACAAGGAGCCATGATACTCTTGTAACACAGTCATACACTGATCAGCAGTGTTGGTCACGTTACTTTTAAATAGTAATTAGTTATAGTTACTAGTTACGTCTCCCAAAAAGTAACTGAGTTAGTAAATGAATTACTCCAATATAAAAGTACTTAGTTACCAGGAAAAGTAACTCTTGCGTTACTTTCTTTTCTTCTCCTTTTGAGCTCAGCATTGATTATAATGTACTCTGCATCTATGTATTTATTAAATGTCTTTCTGCATGGCGGACCGGCACTGCTCTCCCTGGTATTTAGCCAATTTAGCCAATGAAGGAGTCTGGGTCAGCTGTTGATAACGGGAGCATGTTCTAAGCAACATACCTGCCTATCATTGCATTCAGTTCAGTCTGTGTCACAAGTTTTAGTGAAGCTGGAACAGAAGCATCCAGCTTTAGCTGCTCGGAGGGCTCCGTGTCCCGATCACAGCCTCTGATTGGCTCTCTAAGGTAGAGTGAGAGTTCGTAAGCCAATCATCACCTCTGCGGTTGTCCCGCCCCTCCCTCCTGCCTCACCGGAGAATAATAAAGCAGCCCTGCTGCTCCGGTGGCTGAGAGCCGAGTCAGATGACAACAGCTTCAATGAGAAACTTCAATTTGTAACGCCCCACATTTTATAGTCGGTAGCAGTAACGGCGTTGTAACGATGGGAAAAGTAATTCATTAGATTACTCCGTTACTGAAAAAATAACGCCGTTGTACTTAAACGCCGTTACTCCCAACATTGCTGATCAGCCACAACCACCTGCTAAACATCAGTGTTATGTGAACATTGCCGTCACGTGAGCCTGACACTGATGTGATTGGCTAGAGAAGGTGTGAGTCTGCACATTGTATTTTGGGAAAATTCTACTCCTACTGTCTTAATCCTTGTCTGCACCAAAGGACCTCCTGTGATTTGTGATTTTATTCTCATATATGTTTTATCTGACACATTGCACTGAATGGATCTCTAGGCTAAGATGAGCCTCTGGAATTCGCTTGAAAAATGCTATCAAAGCTCACATTGATAAGTTTTACTGCTGCCATACTCCCAACCTAAAACAGGCCTTCAAATCAAATAATTCTGGAAAAACTAAGAAAACAAATAACAGACATGCTGATTCATATTATAACCCACCAGACAGCTGGGGCCTTTGCCTTGGTGTTCGCATGTTCTTCCTGTGCTTGTGTGTTTTTTCTCCAGGTGCTCCAGTTTCCTCACACTGTCCAAATACTTGTGGGTTAAGGTAATTTGTCATTTTAAACTGCGTGTATGTGTGAATGTGAATATGAATGGTTTTCTATCTCAGTGTGTCAGCCCTGTGAATGACTGGTGAATGGTCTAGGGTGTACTGCATCTGTTAACTGGGATTGTCTCAGCCCTATGTGTACTACTAAAGGGTAAGCAGGTAACACTTATGGATACATAGATGGGTGTATGTTTAAAGTTAAATGGTTAAATAAGTCTCTATGCTTTTCCTCTTTAATCATTCAGTGAAAGTTGTACCAATAATGTTTTTGAAGGTGTAAGTAATACCTGACTTATAAATCAACTGACATGCATTTATGTTAACATAAATGCATGTCAGTTGATTTATAAGCACAGAAAGGGTGTGAATGATGTAATGCCACATTGATTGCCAGTCCACCATCAAGCCCAACACTCGATCATCACAATTTTCATGGAAAGCTCATTTATCTCCAACTTACATGCATGTGTGGTATTTTGTGTGGTGGGGGGTCTGGTTTGTTTGCCTTTGGTCCATGTGAAGCTCTGAATCAGCCCTTTGTGCTTGAACAACAAAGCATACTGTACTGTAGACACAAATACAACACTAGAACTGCAAGCAGTTATGAACGGGGGCCAAGCCCCCCACGTGACTCGGACCCCGCACACCGCAGAGCCCATGGAGGTTGGCCCCAAATGATGACGGGCTCGGGGCAAAAGTGAGGACACAGGCCAACGTCTGAGCCTTGGTATTCGCTGTAATGGGAAGAGCACTGGAAGTGCAAAAGGCTGAATGTGTGCCGATTTGGATTTGTTGTACTTAATCATGCCCACTTTGACCAATCGTTACTTAACTATATGGCTGGCCTCGGGAGTGACCCCACATCAGTACTGTTTCATCACATTTCTATTACTGCAACAAAAAAATTAGAGTGACAAGGAAAAATGCATTTAAGTTGATTAGTGTGTAGGCCTACATTTTCTAAACACATCGTTATCCATTTGTCTTGCATGTGTGAGAAGTGAACTAATGTTACAGAAACTGTGGAGCAGAAATAACTTTTTGTGAGAAGCTACAGAGGTAACGTGTTAGCATGTTGGATGTAGCACAGTAACGTTGAGTTTTTTTTAAAAAATATCACCTGTTTAAAAGGCAAAAACGCATTTACATCCGTTTTAGTGCCACCTATAGGCCAGGTCGCACCAAATTTGGCAGGAAGCCTCTGGATGACTTCAGGAACAACTGACTTAAGTTTGATGTTGAAAGCATTTAGTTTGACTGAAAGATGAAACAATATGTGTTTTTTAGCTAGCAAAAAAGATTGTTTGGTTATAACTAGCAGGTTTTTTGGAGTGCCAAAATTCTTTTGACAACTTTTCATCAGACACATCTGGAGATTCTATGTGCAAAGTTTCAGTCAGATGGCGCTTAAATTGTAGGAGGAGTTTGAAAAAGTAGGTTTTGCATATGTGGCGATTTAGCGAGCGAAATGTGCAGCAGAAGTGGGCATGTCCTCTGTCAGAAAACCCAGCTCTATTCAGGGAACATATGGATATAAGGTTTGTGAATGTGTTATTTAAAATGTGGAAGTTACAGGCAAAAACGCAATTGCATCCATTATAGCACCACCTAGTGGAGTACATGTGCAATTGTTGGTATGGAAGAACTGTGTCCTATTCTATATGTACCATATACATTTCAAAGCTCTCAGCATAATAGTTTGGCTGAAATTAATGTTTGTTGTTTATCTTGTAGTAAGCCACGCCCACAATGACCAGTCATTACCATCTTCAAGATATGGCCTCAGGATTGGCCCTACATCATACCGACCAAGTTTCGTAAAAATCGGTGCAGCCATTCAAGAGATATAAACTTCCCATATTTTTAGCGCCCCCTAGAGGGCAAAATTCGCCAAATTCGGCTCCTCCCTTACCAGTCTTATGGCAACCAAGCATTTCAAATTTGGTGTTAATAGCATTTAGTTTGACTGAGATATCAAACAGTTTACATTTTTATAGCTAGCTACAGAAATTTGTTCATTAATAATTTGCGCATTTTTTGACCAAGCAAAATTCTTTTGATAACTTTACATCAGGTCCAGCTGAAGAGTGTATGTGCCAAGTGTCATGTAGATCGGACAAAATCTTAAGGAGGAGTTCGAAAAAGTAGGTTTTCCAGTTTTTGTGATTTTGTGAAAAAAACATTTTCTACGCGGAAGTGGGCATGGTCAATTGCAAAGTGATTCAGCTCCATTCAGGGAATCTGGAGATACAAGGTTTTTGAATGTGCGACATACGGTGTAACCCTAGGCAAAAACACATTGCCCTAGGTTATAGCGCCCCCTGCAGGCAGATATATGTAGTTTCTTGTGTCTGAGGTACATGCAGGTGTCTGGACCAACCCTCAAAATTGCACTGCCCTCCCTTGCACGGTTTAGCCTGCAGCACTACTTTTAGCGTGAGAAAAAAATCCTTCCAATTACAATAGGGTTCCTAGCACCGCTGGCCGTAGGAAATGCGTCTGCTTGCATACGCGTTCCCTCGGCCCCTCGGGCTTGGCCCCCTAATTACAATAGGGTTCCTAGCACTGCTGGTCCTAGGAAACGCGTCTGCTTGCATACGCGTTCCCTCGGCCCCTCGGGCTTGGCCCCCTAATAAGCGATATCAAAAAGCATTTCTGAGAATCTCTAAACTCTCGGGTAATACATTATAGATTACAGGTTGCAATTTCTTTTTTTTAAATCCGTGTTTTTATTTTTGTTGTTAGTTATTGACGCAAATGCCTCTATTGTCAGGTCTTTCCAGAATTGTGATGACAGGTGGACCACATTTTATAGGCATTAGGAGGGAGCGCCAGCCAATTTGACAAATCAACAGATAGGTCTAAGTTATTTATTGGTTGCTGGAAAGCATTCATTTATATGCAAAATGCAGGGTAATCATATACATATGAATAGAGAGTAAATAATGAGTGAATAAATAACACTTTTAGCAAGATTATTTTCTCAACTCAATTATATTAGGTATATTGTTATATTGTAAGTATAATTGACTCATAGTATTAATATCAATATTATCTTTAATGGACTCAGCATTTTATGTTTATCATCTAATTAGGGCCCGAGCAGGGAACCTGCAAGGTCCCTATTGTTTTTCAAATGATTGTTTTTTGCTATTTTCTTCTACCAAAATGATTGCATTTTTCACTGCCTGAACATACCCCAAAACTCACCAAACTTGGAATATAAGTCACACCTGGCGAAAAATGTTATAATCTATTGTCGTCCTGAATTTCCACCACTTGGTGGCGCTATAATCAAGGAAAGTATGTTTTGGCTTATAACTCCCATATACTTTGGCATACACTTTTTTTTTCTTTTTTTTGCAAATTCACGAAATGTTGCAAACGATTTGCATCAAACTTTGCACACAGCATCTGTGGACTCTCCTGACAAAAAGTTATTAAAAGAATTGTGATATTCCAAACAATACTCAAGTTATTAAATAACAACTTCCTGTTCATTTTGCTCAAAACACGAAGTGTTGGATATCTCCACATTGGTCAGTCTGAATGACATGAAACACAGATGACTACTTCCCCATGAGCCACTAAAGCTCTATGAAAAAATTATAAACTTACCTTTTCCAAAGGTAACCGGTGTGCACTAAACTTTGCAAGTAGCCTCTGTGGGCAATACTTATCAAAAGCTTTCACTTACGTCACACCTGATGGCGTGCTCCATTTTGATGCTTCGCCATAAAACCATCAACTCAGTATAACTTCCACATACGATTTGCCATCTACTCCAAATTGCTCAAACTTGTTATTGTTATTGTTATTGTTATACTGTACATTCTTCATCTAACTAATTTTATTCAAGAGGGAATGTATCTGGTGATCAATACAGCAGACATCTTATACCAGCTGTGGGTGTTTTTCAAAATTATGAAACGCCATTGACAGAGAGATAAAGTACGACTAAACATTTATTTGACTAAATATTTATTTGTTTTAAGTCATATGTGAGTTATGTTTATATCATAAATCACAATCTGATGAATACCAACCTTATAGTAATGTCCCTAAATCTAGATAATTTCATAACTGCTGGTCTTTTTTGCCTCCACTTCGTACCTCACCGGAGTTCTCAAGCCCATTACATGTAATAATATGTTTCTCACACGCAAATATATTGGCAGGCATAAGGAAAGTACTTGGCAGCACAGGATGACATTAAACATAATGAGAAATCTCTGCAGCATCGGTATGTAACATATCGCGTATTCTGTGGATTTAGCCGAAAGGTTACAGAGACCTGCTAAAAAAGGCTCACTATGTTACAAATTAATCACTGTGAAGGAGGTGAAAGAGAAGTTAAAAAAAAAAAATAACAGTTTGTGCCATTGTGTCCATGAGCAAAGCATCGTTGGATGTTGTAACTGTGTCCTATAGCTCTTCCTGCCAAATTCTACTCACTAAACTAATTTACTCTTCAATTATTAATGATTCTCTATTTAGAATACTGGCATTCTTGTAAGGTCCTTCCAATAAGCACTATTTCATATGTAATAAGGCCCTTTAAGTCTTCAGCAGTAATGGATAACGTTAGTTTTGAAAGTAGCTCATTACATTACAATATTACTGCCATTAAAAAGTAGCTTGTAACATTACTGCATTATCTACTAAGAAAAGTAACACATTAGAGTACTTTATAGAGTTACCAAACATGTAAAATTGCTTTGCTGGGGCGCCGTGTGGCTCGGTTGGTAGAGCGCGCGCCCCATGTGCTGAGGCTCTGCAGTGGACCTGGGTTCGACTCCCGGCCCGGGTCCCCTTGCTGCGTGTCACCACCCCTCTCTCTCCCCCTCTTTCCTGTCATATCTTCAGCTTACCTGTCAATAAAGCCATAAAAGGCCAAAAAAAATATTGCTTTGCGACTTGTTGCATTATTCAGACGGTGTACCAAACTACACATGTACCTTCTGAACATATTGTCTGGTGCATTGGACAAACATAATTCATTATAATTTGGGGAGTTTCCCTCTCACTGACAACTACTAGGCACGGCCCCCTAGTAAGCATCAGTGTGTAATGCAGGGTTTGGAGGGGCTATGTGTGATAGCCGTTTTCCCGCTGTCTTAGTTCTTGTGTGTTAATAAACAGCTGAGAAGTGCAGTCAAAGAGAGAAGTTGTTCGCCTTCTGTTTACCACAACTTCTAAATCGGTGACCCCGACCTTTGTCTGCTGGATGTTGATATCTCTATGAACACGACTATTAACACCGTCTCCCTCAATCTCCTGGAAATCGTCTGCCTCAGCCTGATTTGCCCAGACAGAAATGCAGTTTGCGCTTGGGAGATCACTGCAGTTGCCATGAAATACTGTTATGTGGTGTCGCTCAAGACCCGTTGAAATCCTTCCAGCTTTCTGACGTTTCTGCGACAGCTACCCTCTCAGGTACAAGCATCGTTGGCCAACACCACCATTATGGACTGCCGGGCTCTGGCCAAGGAGGCTGATAAGTTCTTCATAGCGGGGCAACAATACAAATAGCGTGGCTCCCCCAAAGCGGAGACCCACTGGACTGTAGTTTTACCAAGCAAAGTTCGGTCCCAAAGCCAAGTGGTACCGATCCCCTTGCAGTTTTGAAGTGGCAGGAAATGACGGGCCAACATTCAGTAGCCATGAAATCCAGCCATACAGGCAGGGTGCTGTTCATCCCGTACACCATCTCCGGTTAGCGGCACATATCCCATCTCTGGGCTCTTTTCGAGCTCAGCCAGCATGGACTGATCAACAACCCAGCCAAGTGCCAATTGTTTACCATCAAAAACGCATTTATATAGTCCAACTAATGTGCCAATTATTCAATTGTTAAGCTTTCTTAAGCTTTTTTGATATATTTTCAAGATTAATACATACTTTATAAGGTATTTATTCGGAGTGAACTAGGAACTTATTAACAGTTAACTGAAAAGTTAAATTGAATGTGTTTATCATCTTAGTAATGTTTAATTGCACATTGCAGGCCTTTACTACCTATTAACTAATAGCTATTACTAGGACCACAATATAAAGCATTACACCTGCTTGGTTGAAGATGTCTGACATAACCCGTTGTTTGAAAAATAATTCAGATAATTTGCTGGTGAACAAGGTGCAATACCACACAATTAAAATACTGCATAGCATAGCAATGCATAGTCCATGACATGATCAATCTGCACATTTACAGTTTTTCATGGCTGTCATTTGCTATTGTGGGGTCAAGGTGTAAATTGTGTAGGAGACACTACCTTGATATATATGTGATAATTAATCACTGGCAATCAATAACAGTTTTAGACGGGGCACCACCTTATTTATTGAATTATTTTGAATAATTAGAAGGACATTATTCAAAACCCAACCATACAAGTTTTGGCTTGAACAGTTGGAATCAATCTCATCAATCAATTAAATTTCAAATCTATATTTGATCTCCTATTCTGAAGCAGTGAATTCTTTCCACGATCCCATCGATTTCCCACTTCAAATTAAACGTGCACAGACACCGACATAAGATTATATATATTTATTAACTAAATAAAGGCAGGGTGAATAATATGGGATAATAATGCAAACGGGTAACAACCAATAACAGAAAATGTTAAGATTGTGGGAGTGAATTATTGAACAGCTGATTTCTAACCGATGGTGGATTTTTAATGTAACGATCCGATACTTCATAAAATCGCGGGAGTAAGCTATCTATTCTAACAGGACGCTATGTGAAATTTCTTTGAGTTCATAAGGTGGAAGTCGAAGCTTTATAGACACCAACTCTGATCTTTGTGACTCCAGCTGTGTGCAGAGATTTCAGCCTACTTGTTTGTAGCAGAAGAGGTCCACGGAGAGTCCCTCTGATCCTGTGGCTGCAGATGCAACCGCTGTGTGGTCGCAGGCTGGTGACGCAGCGGCTTCCCCGATGATGTCGACTTCTCTGGTCAGCTGGAGATGCTGTTCCGGTTTCTTGAACAGTTCAATTTCTGTACTGGATTTTGATGTATGATCAGCGTCTTAATCAGAGTCTCTTTGGAGTGGTGACGATTCAACTTCGACTTATTAACGGATTTAACTTCTCGTCAAAAATAACTGGAGGATGCAACGCTGGTCGGGCGTGACGTCCTTAGTTACTAGTTACGAAAATAAACAAACATGGCTTCTCTGAATTTGAACACGATACTTTAACTATATAAAAAGGAAAACTAAATTAATTTCGTCCTTGCTTAAGTTTCAAAATAAAGGTATTCTCATAATAACGGCACGTCACTTGAAGAAAAGCCGTAGAAGTGATTTAAATCTCCGGAGATTACAAAGTCTCGGAGATTCAAAATAACCAAAGTACGAAACTAAATGTTGAAACATAAAATAGTTACGCGGCGTTAAAACAAAGTAAGGACGCCTGAAAAAGAAAAAACGAGCGAGAGCGAAAAAGCAAGAACACAAGAAAGCGTATAAGCATAAAAGTAAGAGCGTAAGACTACATGTAAGAGTAAAATATATATGAGAGCAAGCGCTCTCTTTTAAGGCTTGGGAGGGGGCAGCTCCGAGGAGGCTTGGTCACGTCGCTCCCTCCAGGCCATGTTCACTGATCAAATCACGGACTTATTACTTATTGCCGAATTAAACTATCATTCTGTAAGTTTTAAGATCGCGATTGACTGTTCACCTAAATCCACCATGGGTTTTTACATAAAACATTTGGTTACATGAACAAAAGGAAATAAACGAAATTGCTTAATAGGCAAAAGGAATTATCAGTTATAATACATGCAACACAAGGATACATAACCTCCGCCAGCATCGATGGTTCGAACTTGTTTCATACAATGCTGTCTTATACTTCAAAACATATGTAGGAGGTAAAACAAAGTATAGACAAACATTAATTGTGGATTACATTACTTAAGAAAGTCCTCTTGGAACTATACCAAAACTTACCTGGAGGTGGCACTGTGGCTACACCGGACACTCAAATATTAAAATCAAAAATGTATAACTTGGGTTAGGATTACATCAGGAAGATAAGTTACATATCAAAGTGTAGGTCTGGTCCTGCTGTTGAAAAATATATTATTAAAAAAAGGGTGAGACTAAGGCTTGGCATCTTTCTTGGATTAGGAAAAAGATCAGGACTCTCTCTGCTTCTCTGTTAGTATAGAAATGTTTATGGCTCTCTTTTATGACCTTTGATTTCACGGTAACATGGGAGAGTCAGATGCTGGTGGGTATCCTTAACACATGGCTCTTGTTCGCTGGACAGGAGGTTGAGTGAAGGAATATTTAGTCCACAGATAGGCTATTGCCTATCACATGGTGTCTTCTAACTAGTGAAATGCAAAGAGAAGGGGAAAAAGGAGCCAGGTCCCGATGAGGTGGCAGGGAATTAGGTGATAGGTGAAACGGACACAGACATGCAGATCGCATCTCCTTGTGGTGGTAGAAACGACGAGGGCATGTTCCTACAATTGTGTGTGGATATGATGCAAAAAATGATCGGCTACCAGGCCACAAAGCTGTTAGTAGATGATGATCGACATATTGTGCCCACTGTCGACAACAGGCACCTCCTGCCGAAGTGAGAAACAAGTAAATACCTTACGGTACTCTTCAATGACACACCTGTGATCAGCCACAAAAAAAAACACACCTCAAAACATGCGATATACACCTTCCACTAATTCAACAGTGTGACCTTTTAGTTGAGAATAAACATTTGGTATAAGGTATTGATAAACTCTGTATCTCCCTCCATTCCTGAACCTGTGGTTCAGATAGCACAGAATCTACATGTATATATCATATCTGCAAACTTGTCGCTTTTCTGCGACAATCGCCGTTTTCTTGGTCAATTGGGTCATTCACGTGAATCGCGTGGAGCCGGAGAGGTTTTTTTTGAGGCTAGAATTGCAACATTATTGGATAATTCTTATAACTGACATTTCCCTGGACCAATCGGAATCTCAGCACTTGCTTCAGAATCTTGAAGCACACAGCACCAACTGAGCTCGCCTTTGGATGAGACGTCTGGCTACCGCGCGAGTCTGATGGAAACTTTTAACAATTTGAAGGAACCATCTTGTGTTAAATTCGAGGTAAGTCAAGCTTTTGGAGCAAAAACAACAGCTATTTGTTTGCTTGATTCAATTAACGTTAGATACCGCTTTTTTGATGTGATATAATTTACAATAATATTGTATTTTTAGTACTGCACGAAGGTAGACCTTGCATAAAGTTAGCCGGACCTGATGCTGGAATTTCCATTAGCAAGATAGCATACTTACTAGCCAGCTAACGTTAGTCTTTCAGCTAGCTAGCTTAACTAGCAACTTCCGTTATAGGAGGTTGTAACCTTAACGTTTGTAACGTTAGCTAGGCTTATCATTAGCCTCTAACGTTAGCCGGATGCTCTGCCGTGAGTTCCGAGATATACGGCTACTACTCGAAATCTGAACTACCCTGAATATTCATTACAGAGGCTGTCGTGCGCACTCGCGCGTTAGGCAGTCATTCATGGCAAGTGAACTGAGAGGAGCTGGATGTAGCCCAGTTGTTAAACAACGGCGTAGGCCTACGTTTTTGATGTGGATATGTGTTAATGTGGGTAAATGTGACTGTTTAGACAACAGCTGATGCGAGAGTAAGTGCAACATAAAGCAGTTTGGTGACCGTGTTAATCTCTTGTTGCATCGTATGCGCCGCATACCTGGTAAACAGTAATTTCTAACAACATAGGGCTATTTAGATAAACAATCTGGTGAGCGTGTTGTCCTAGGCTAATACAACAGCACATTTCTGTATAATAAATGGCTACATTTTGCATCCAAGTCTGTCATTTGAAATCTTTCCATTGTATTGTGTGCTACAACCTCCATAATGAATATTCAGGCTAAATCCCGCCCAGGGTAGCTCCGAATTTGAGTAGCCGTATATCTCAAAACAACGATCAGTCCTTGGACCGATGAGACTGGCTAACTTATCCTGTGATTTTTCATTTCAGAATGAGGGAGCTTAATGAAGAGGACTCATTACATGTAGCACAGCTAGACTCAGCAGGGAGGTGCAAGTGGAGCTGGGCATGGCTCAAGGTGGAAGTGAAGCAGGAAGTGAAGGGAGTTGCGCATACACTACCACTTTCATTGTACTTCAAAAAAGTAGATAAGGCAGGACATGCCAAATGTACCTTATGTACAAAAGAAATAAACTATGCCAGTAAGGGGGTGCATGCCCTAACATACAGGTGTAGTACCTAGCTACTATTTATGCAGAAAATTGAATGAATTGTTGGTTGAATTTACATTATGAACACTAGCACTTTGAGATTGTTTATTCAATGTAAAGAGCACTACAAATAAAATGCATTATTATCATTATAATTATTGAACAGAAATGTATTTTGATATTCATTGCATATCAGCCATACAATATGAAGATACACTGTTTTCATCATAGTAGACCTATGTAGGATAGTTTGCAAGGTTACATTTTAATTATTTTAATTTGCTTTGCTTTCAGGCAATGGTTCTGAGCACTTTGGCGGAGCATTCCCTGCCATTCAATATGGCCCCCGTCATCGCCAACCTTGCACAGACGCTGGCCGGGGACAAAGTGGCTCTCTTTCACATGAAGCTGTCGCGAACAGCAGCAAAATACAAAATGGTTCATGGCCTGGGGAAGACATTCTCCGACCGCATCTTCAGCAACACTGGGAAGTTACCATGCTCCGTCAATCTTGATGAGGCCACCTCAAGTAGTGACAAAAAGGTAATAATAGTATTAATAATAATTAATTTTTAACCCATATCCCTGTTGATCGAGGTTACCGAGTGCTGCCATTAGGAAAAATAACGAGAACATTTGCCACAATATTTACAAAGTATCAAAACGGCAGCTAAAGCGAACCTATGGGAACAGACAAAACCAAAAGTGAAACTTAAGAATGTCTGCCCCATAGGTTCGCTTTAGCTGCTGTCCTGATATCTGGTCAATATTATGCAAAAACTTCTCATTATCTTTCTTACTGACAGCACTCGGCAACCTCGATCAACAGGGATATGAGTTAAAAACGGCCGACGTTCTCCTTTAACAATGGTCTTTTCATTTATACAGGTGCTTTCCATTTTGGTGAGCTATTATAACCCAGAGAGGAAGGCTGTTGATGTGGAGCACCTTGGGTCATTTGAAATAGTTAAGGTCACCGCAGCAATCCTGGAGAATGCCCTGGACAAGTTTTTCACAGACAACGATATCCCCTGGTCCAACTTGATGAGCATGATGATGGATTCCTGTGCAGTGATGCGAGGCAGCAAGACGGGCCTGGAAACAAGAGCGCGACACAACCACTACCCAGAGCTTCTAGATATCAACGGGAGCTCGTGCCATCTCATTCATAATGCATCAAAGAGATTTTCCAGTCCTCTAGAACAGCTCTTCAGTGACCTTCATGTTGATCACAAGTGGGCTTCTGATCAGGTAAATTCATACAGGAGTGTAGAGCACTTCTATAGCTCTTTTCCACCTTGACAGTACCCCATGGCGTCTTATTCACCCATTCACTCCCACTCATACACTAATGGCAGCAGCTGCCATGCAGCTAGCCTGCTCATTAGGAGCAATGAGGGTTTCAGTCTCTTGCCCAAGGACATTTTGATATGTGGGCAGGAGGAGACAGGATTTGAACTGCTGACACTTTGGTTATTTGATGGCCATTAGATGGCCTTATTATTGTCCTCTGATTCATGAATATCATATGGGACTGAATCATAACTTAAGACGTGTTCTTTCTGTTTGTCAGCGGGCTTACCTCCAAGAGATCTGTGAATACATGGGCATTCCTGGTTCAACTCCAAAGAGATTCGTCCAGCATCGTTGGCTGTCATGTTATGATGTTGGACTCAGCACTCTGACCATGCTTCCTTCTTACAAGGTCCTGTACTTTGGGTTCATGAATGAAGAAAACAAGGCTCTCTACAAAGAACCTTTGGAACAACTCTATGCTGCTCACCATGTGAATGAAAAGGCCCAGAGATGCATTCAGTCTTTTCACAAGGACCTCAGCGGGAAAGGTAAATCGATCCATTGCAGTTGTAGATTGGCTGGATAATGTAGACAAATTAATGGGAATATCTATAGTGTGTCAACATTGGCCTGCATGTTCACTTTCTGACATTTGCTTTGGTAAATCAACAAACAAGAGCTTTGATATATTCTCTTCCAGGAATGACAAAGCAGGGCAGCGGTTGGTCAAGAAACTGTGGCATGAAGACACCAAAACAGAGCTCCATCTCAGTGTCTACACAGGTGTCCTGGCTATTCTGCCACCAATCTCCAGGACCCTGGCAGGTCTCGAACTCAAGGGAGACAAATTGCTGCCTGCAAGAGACGTGTGTGTAGGTCGAGTGACAGATAGATTCAGACGGGAGCATCCTCAACACCATGTGAGTGGTTTAAAATTAATTACCTAACTTTTGGACCAAAGCCATTTTATTGCCAGTGATAAAGGAGCACAACTATACCAGTGTGTTATTGTCAATATTTATACAGCTGCTGAAGCCCTTGCTGGACCAAGTACTCCAGGGATACATCGCTGTCTGCTGTTGACCCTATTGCAAGGGGGCACTCCAAGACTGGACGTCTGCTGAGATGACTTGCGGAGATGTTAAACAGTTTTTCCCTGCTGATGTGGATGTTCAGCAAGAGGTTAGCTGGATAATGCACTTCCCTAATGTTAGTATGTAATGCTTGTTTGTGAGTCTTGTGTGGATGCTTTTGATATTTATTGTTGCTGTTTATTTTACAACCCTATATTTTGCTGCTGTGGAGGTTAAATGCCCCTGGTGGGATGATTAAATGGTTCTTTTCTTATCCTAGGTTCTCCAGTATGGTGTAGACCAGAGCCTGCCAACTTTCAGAGAAGGAGATGATGCTGTCAGCTGGTGGGAAGCTGTCTTTGAAACGGGAAGGTACCCAGGTCTCAGCATGGCAGTAAAGGCAGCGTTGTCGGTGTTCCATGGGCCATTGGTGGAGTATTCATTCAGTCTTATGTCTGAAATCATCGACTCGAGAAATGGCAGCATGAACATTTCTACTTTGAGTGCCATCCAAACTGTGAAACACAGTTGCCCCCACTCGTGGCCCAATCGTTGAAAAACGAGTGCTAAAGTGCCCTCTTGGGAGTCAAAACACGCGCTAAAGTGCCCTTTTGGTTGGCAAAACACACTAAACTGCCCCCTTGGCTGGTTAAAACATGATAAACTGCCCTCTTAGGTGGCAACGCGCTGTATTTTCGCCCCAGCCCTTCAAAATGTCTGTGCACGCCACTGCATATCAGTGACAGTTAATAAATTTGGGAGATGGGGTAAACAGCATATTAAAACATCTTTAATGGCAGCCAATGCAGATTTTGTCATCCAGCCTGATAGTTGTAAATAAAAAAAAAAAAATCCTAATCTTGGACGTTTTTAAAATTGATCCAAATTCTGCTTTCAGAAGTTCATCTATAGGGTTTAATGGCATTGCAGTGTGTTTAAAAAAATAACAGTGGCAGCTGATCTGCTGTTAAGTTAAAAAGAGAACATATTCTAACATGTCGGATCACAGGTGGACCACATTTTATAGGCACTAGGAAGGAGCGCCAGCCAATTTGACAAATCAACACAGGCAGGTCTGAGTTATTTAGTGATTGCTGGAAAGCATTCATTTAAATGCAAAGTGCAGGGTAATCATATACATATGAATAGAGAGTAAATAATGAGTGAATAAATAGCACTTTTAGCAAGATTATTTCTCAACTTTATTATATTTAAAGTATAATTGACTAGTAGTATTAATATTAACATTATCTTTAATGGACTTAGTATTGCCACGTTACTATTTATGCAACTTAATACTGCATCACAGCTCATGTAATATTAACAACAGAGCCCTTTTAATATTACATGGAAGCTTCTCCATGATCCTTGCATATGTGTCTGTTGCTGCTGGCTGTAAATATAGCCTACTTGATAGACAAACCTGATACCATGCTGACTATTGCACTTCCATAAATATTCTGTGGGTTTTCAACAAATGCCATTGAGATAAGTAATACAACCACTTGTCTCACTCTGAGAATGAATCACATTAAATTTATTAACTATTCTATATTGCCATGCAGGCTACTCCTCCGGAAAAAAATACAGTGCAAAACATATTTAAACACAACATTAAATGACAGCAATAGTTTGATCTTCTATCGATCCACGTAGATATGATATGGCCTTAAATAGTATATCAATATTTTCAGGCTATATCTCAATACTCTACAATATTCTGTATATCTCCTCAAAAGCACTTCATAAATGCTAGGACTGGGTGACAAACTCAAATATCATGATATTTCTGATCAGATACCTTGTTATCAATATTTAGACATATTGATGGCATAACTATTGGTACTTTGCATTAATCATGCATTCAACAGTTGTCAAGTTTTTTCTAAGGTTATTTTAATGTGAGACCTTCCACAAAGGAGTCTTCCACCAAAATAGAGAAGTGATTTGTGACCTTTACTGCAGTACCAAAGAAATGACAGTATGTATAGCAGTTGGCTTAGTAAACTTTTTTTTCAGCATTCAGCATTGAGTACACCAAATAATCAACACACATATATATATATATATATATATATATATATATATATATATATATATATATATATATATATATATATAACAACACATTTTGGGATGCATGTCATACTAAGACGTGCAAATGTCATTGCCAGTTGAACTTCACAAATAAATGTAAAACATTTTTCCTTAGAGATGTAATTATTTTTTCTGTTTTTTTTGTGTGTGTGTGTGTGTGTGTGTGTGTGTGTATGTGTGTGTTCAAAACTACTTTACCATTAGTCACAGTTAGTACCTCTTCCATTTGTGAAAATTAACATGTATCGTGTGTATCCTATCAGTAGTAATAATAAAGCATTTTGTGTTGAAGAGACATTTGCTATTCTCACTTGTTAGGTTTAAACGCACTATACACACTCAAAATGATAGTGTAGAATGGACCACAGTTTTCATCTCTTAATTGTCTGCCGTACACTGATGCCATGATGCAATACTAGTTATTACAACGAGCTGTTTTTATTCATTACAGGTAACATAAAATAAATGTACTGTATGTACTTAACTGTTTCATACAAACACTAAATTGTAGCATTGCAATGAAGGACATTATTCAGCATTGAAACACTGCTGACAATCTCCATTTTTCATAATAAGCAACACTTTTCTCCTTATATTCATTTGTTTTTCATTATCTGAGCACTTGTTGGGTTTGTCACACCACAGCCCTCCTTTTGCAGTGTTTTTTCCAGTTGTCAGTGGAATTAGATGATATTACTGGGACAAGGCTGACATTTTTGTGTTTATGTCTACCCACTTCACCTCTTTCCATCAATTTTGAGCTACTGTGGCCAGTATCCTTATGAATAGTATACAAATTGACTGTTTCCACTACTTTTAATTTATGTTCAGTGCTAGTGAACTCATTGTGTACCTATGAAAATGGGGCTGCGGATGTCAGGGTTGACAATGGATGTGTGTTTGATTCAGGAGACCAGAGTTCATGTCTTGTCATAGGCTAGCAGTTACTGACCTTTTTGTTGATCACGACCACAATCTTAACAATATTCAAGGTTCATGTCATTCTACAACACAGGGTTGTAAAACATAATGCAAATCTGGATATCTGGATTCCTAGTATGCCACACAAGAAGAAAAAAAAAATGTTGAGGAAGAATTCAGGAGTCTCAACTGAGGATAGACGCTGCTCTGTCATCTGGTGACATGGCAACTGATACTGATGTATCTTTTGCCAGGTGGCAGAGTATCCTTTGGGCTCTATGCAGATATCTCCCTACAGGGTTATCACTGATGCTCGGTAGATCAGTATTGGTGATGTTCTGGGCAGTTTTAACCATCCACTGTATAGCCTTCCTGTCCTGGGCAATGCATGAACCATGCCAGTTTGTGATGTTCCCAGTCAGGATGCTTTCTATCACTCTGCTGTAAAAGTTGAGCAAAACTTGGTACCAGAATTGTACCTTTTCAAGTATTTTGTTTATTTATGTATGTATTAATCAATTTTTTCATCAGGATGGTGATGTGTTACTATTTTATAAGAATTGTCATAAATACAGCATAATGCAAGCATATTGTGCAAGACTTTTCATTTAATTCTGAAAAAGCTGCAAATTGTATGTAGGCTGCACTATCTATTGCACTCATCCACAACAGTTCTACGTCAATGTTTCTCAATGACTCCATTCAGGATGTCGCCTGGTCTTATCAGAGTGTAGCTTGGAGTGCTTCCCATGTCGTGAAGTGAAACTGTGGATAAGATGACTTGTTGAGTTGATGATACAATTACACCAGGCCCCTCCAGGAAGCTGCTCTGATGAAGCAGTGATATAACTTTGTTTGGAGTAACTGTTGCAGAGTTTATAATGAAGTCCGGGAATACGAGATTAACACATGCCATTTGATGATTTAAACTTATTGTTTTATCAGTATCAGTTATCAGTTATTTTGTAATGCTTAGCATAAGCTTTAAACTTGGCCTTTACAGGGGGAAAGAAAGGGAAGTCAGGGGGGAAAGGAAAAAAAAATCTTAAGAAGACAGAGTGAAAGAAAATCTGATATTTAGCTTTCCTAGCCTCTTAGGAGTATTCTAGGAGGTGATAATCGAATTATGTCGGTGATCAATAACAAAGTGCTTAGTTGGGCTCAGATTCATAAATTGCACTTCTTGGAGTCTCATTATTCAGAACAACCATGGCAACATGTGAGTAATTACCATCTTCTAATTAGACTTGCGGTGTTGGAAAGCTTTAGATGATTTCATCTCCAGGAATATTTATCACATTTCCATACTGGTATTCAGATAATTCTCTCTCCCCATCTGCTGCATACAGCTGGTACACACATAAAAATCACACACTTATCCAAAAATCGGTTGAATGGAAAATAGATATGACACCAGCAAGAGGCAAACCAGTTTGTTTTTTTTTGTGTTTGTTTGTTTTCCTCTGGTATTAATGGGCTCAAAAGAGGCTGAAGAGGGACATCAGAGTTTATGAGAGTTTATTCACATCTTCAATAAATCAATAGACCAACCAAAGTTGGGGGGCTAAAGGATGACTCACAAATGAACCCAAAGATATGTGCCATTCAAATGAGGTGAGCCCCTTTAGGGCTCCTAAATGTGCCACTTAAAACTGAAACACAGTGGAGCAGAAGGCATTGAATTCTCAGCAGTTGTGTCCTTCACTTAGCTTGTTGTTGACATTGCTGTGTTATTGGAGGAGATGGAGTGATTGCAGAGTGCTGCACACTGCCATTTGATAATCTCCAGCAAATGTTATTTTTATACCATCTTGTGTGGTCTGTAAGCAAAGCCTTAAGCACAGTGTGGTCTAAAACAGTTTCTGAACACATTTTGGCTGTTACTGTAGCAACATATTGCAAATACTTTTTTTTTCAAATGTGACTGACACTGACCATTTCAGGGGCACTTTCTATGTTTTAATGCCTAAATGTATATGATTCTCAAGTCATATCAGATAATGAGGAGAGATCAGAATTGGTACATGCTGTCTTAAACACAAACAATGTCATAAATATGCAGACGAGATTAAGAGCTGGTGATATATTTCAAGGTTACCACCTATGTATTGACAAGCTGTGTGTTAAACCCTCCTCCACAGATCACTATATTAATCCAACACATATTCGCAATCATATTCAAACATGAACTTGTGACTAATGACACCAACTGTAGTTTCTCGACTAAATGATCTCCAAATAATCGTATTTTTTGATATTGAGTTTTGTAGGAATCTTGGTGCTAAGATACAAGGCTGGCAAAATGTGTGTGCATTACTAGTAATTAAAGGTGTTGAAATTTCTTCCTATACAGTCAATAGATGCAAGCTATAATTTGGTCCAGAGAAAATGGCTCTCAGCGGGAATGCTTGGTTGTTGAATGATTGTGGGCAGGGAGTATGGCAAGTAGTCTTTTTGAAGTGAAAACAAACTGCTTCTCTGGTGTGAAATGCTTGTGTTGTCAATTTGACAAGTGTTGTAAAGCCTTTTGAGCAGTCAGTAGGCTGGAATAGCACTAAAGAAATACCATTCCATTCCATTTACCATAAACATGGGCCCTGTTTCGGTTGCAGATTGCAACAAACTGATTACCCATTGCCTCACATTCCTTACCTACTGTAGCTGCTAAATCGCAAAAAAAACAAGGTCATGCCATTTGAAGAAGGCTACAGCAAATGTGCCTATTAAAAAAAAAAAATGTCAGCAAATGTATCCATTTTCTGTATATGACCTGTGCTATAATTATTATGATCTGAACAAAATGTAAATGGAGTACTACATTTGTGTATGGAATTGAAATATTCCTGCTTTCCAAACAATCTATTCACAATCCATGTGAAATAAGATGTTTCAGATAGTTTTTCATTAAGATTGTAAGATTGTATTAATTGTTATTAATATACAACACAGTATAAGGAGGACATCGCCATTAATGTAATGTCTAAATATCAATTTTAATAAATTTGTATATTTGCTAACTGCATTTTTAGATTACTCCGAGCTCCACTACCTCTAATTTTGGTAAACTGAACATTTCCAGAACTGTCCACTGAATTCACTGTTAAAACAAGTACATCTACTTTGATCATGTAGTTTCTGGGCTGTCTTCATCAAAGGTGTCGGCGTGTAGTATGTTGATAAAAGAATTCTGTTGAGGCCAGGCTGGGTGGAATGATAGAGCAACCTTTATTGAAACAGATTTCAAGCCGGTGTTGGAACAGAGTGCGACCGCATGTCTGGAGTTCTCAAATCTCTGGCAAAAGCAATGCCAAAATGCTCAGAAATCCTATCGAGCCCTCGATCTTAGGAGATCTACCAATTACCAACCCCCCTTTGTTTGGTGTGTGGGCCTCTTTTAGAGTCTATTTTACATATCCGTCTACTTCTCCTAATTGGTCACTTTGGTGGATTAAAGGTTCATCTATCCAATGGGAGAAAAGAAGGATGGGTCTGCCTCACAACCCGTATGAAATAACTCGTCTGTGTTACACTTAACTTTGCTGATGTCAGCTAAAGTGGACAGGATGGTCTCTCTATACTTAGATGACAATGTATAGTTGAGTCAGCTCCGAACGTCTGGTGTAGGCCCTTTCCTTTAGCTTATCTCTGATGCCCACCTCAGAGCTGATCAAGGCTCCTGGTCATGGGGAACTTTGCACTTTCGCATTCCCACACTTGTCTACAGAGGAGCATCTGGTCCTGTCCCATCCTGTCTTCTCATTATACCCTATTGTCTTAGAGCCCAGGATGTGCAAGAAACACACAGACACTACGATCAAAAAAGACATTTTCAATTTGAGTAGAACTGTTTTATGATGAGTACCAACACTGTTCCCTCTGAGTTAATAAAACATATACATTTTGTTTGCCAGAGACATATGGATAGATATTGAATTTTGTTGCTGGGACTTGTGATTGCTGTTCTGTTTGTGCTCTTTGGGTCCGAGTGTTTATCCAGAGAGCATTGCAGGAGAGCTGACTCACAGCATGTGCTCCTGACAGGTACATATTTGAAAAATGCACAATGGCAATCTGGCATGTGGTTTTCTTTCTGCTTGACCTCACTGTTGGCCGAGTTCCCATGTCCTTGAACCTGACAGCCACAGGATTGAATATTCTCAAAGTCATGCCACAAAGCTCTGACAAATAAACTTGACCGCAGTTTTTTCAACCGTATTCATTACATCCCTGAATTTACAGGCTTATGGTCACTACATGCATTGGCTTGGAAGACCAAATAATTGCTATTATGATAAGCCTGCTTTTCAGCATTCTCAGAAATGCTATCAATCATTGTGGGAGTGGGACCATACACATTCTCTTTTTATTTATTTTTTATTCCTGTATAACAACACATTTCAAATAATTTTCCCCTCATTATTTTAACACATTTTCTGTTATGCCATATATAGAGAGAGAAGATAATGTCAGTGTTCCAAGGCTGTAACATGTATTAGTTTTTCTCTCAACTAACTTCAAGAGTTTGATTCACCAATGACTGTCCAATCCCCCGCCTGTATTTTTCCAAACAGTTTGTAACTGTGGTTTTCTAGGTGGTTCTTTGTATCATACCATGTCAAATGTAAAGCTAATAAGAATCATGCTGATGGGCAGAGCTGGTCCTGACCTCCCGGCCTCGAATCAAAATTGACAAGGGGCCATTCTGTGGGCCATGTAAACTTTATCACTGCCGCACAGTCACAACTGACACCCCAGTGCTTCCACTACAATCCTCCCTTTTATGAAACAGCATGCTCTATCTGCTGGCTTGAGACACATCAAGTCTTTGTTTGTACTGGCTGATGATCCAGCATCTCATCTACTGATAAACTTAAGCATAACACTAGCAAATTATAGATAACAAAACTATGATGATGCTATGACAGCAGTGCATGCAGAAGAAGCAGCCATTAGCTCTTTAAATCATCGCTACATACACTACTTTTCAGCCTTTTTGCACCTTGAACTCACCCTCCACACTTAATTTTATATTATCGATATTTTTTTCCTGTGAATGGAGCATAAGAGGACACCAATCTAGTTTTGTTTTTGACTCTAACGCTGTACTGATCAGTGTTTTGACATATACACGTGTATTGCGTGTGACAAAAAAATGACAAATAGAGCTCATACAACCAGGTTAAAAGAAGGCTGATGGTACGGTTCTTAGAGACTGTTGTATTCTCGCTGATTTAGCATTTAATTTAGCATTTTTATCACTTGCCTGACACTCCACCTCTAAGTCTAAATTGAATGTCATCAGCATAATGTAAAGGCAGCAGCAGCCCAAGGTAAACATGCCGAGAGAGAGAACATGCAGAGAGAGAGAGAGAGAGTGCAGAAAATGCATTTGAAAATCCATCAATGACATAACCTGTGAGAGCAAACAAACCAGCAAACAGACCACCTAACATATGTTTTTAACTCAATCCTGTTCTCTGTTTGTTTAACGTCTAATGTTGGAGACTCTAGTTCCACCCCAGCTCCAATCAACCAGGGCGTGCTTCAAGGCTCTGTGCTTGGACCCCTCCTCTTCACTATCTACATGCTCCCCCTTGGTCAGATAATTCACAAACACAGTCTCAACTTCCATTCCTATACTGATGACACTCAATTATATCTCTGCACCAAATCATCCACCCAGCTACCCCCACAGTCACTTGTCAACTGCCTCCATGATATAAAACTCTGGATGACATCAAATCTACTCAAACTAAACACCAATAAAACAGAGCTCATGCTTGTTGCCTCCAAGGCGCTGCTCCAGAAGGTTGGAGATCTTCTCTTGGACGTAGACGGCTCCTCTATCTCTCCATCCACTGAAGTCCGCAACCTGGGTGTCATCCTTGATTCCATGCTATCTTTTCAGTCACACATAAAATCCACCACAAAATTAGCTTTTTATCATCTCAAAAATATCTCCAGACTCCAGCCCTCCCTCTCTGAACCTGTGGCTGAGACCCTCATCCATGCCTTCATCACCTCCCACCTGGACTACTGTAATGGAGTCCTGTCCAGGCTTCCTTCCAAAACACTGGACAGGCTCTAGTATGTGCAGAACTCTGCTGCCAGGGTCCTCACCCGCCTCAACCCTGGCAACACATCACCCCCACTCTCGTCCGGCTTCACTGGCCTCCAGTTAAAATCGCGCATCACTTACAAAATTCTCCTCCTGACCTATAAATCTCTCCATTCCCTCGCCCCCCAATATCTGTCTGACCTCCTCCACCCCTATACCCAGTCTCGGACGCTGCGCTCATCAGGCATACCAGCTCTCCATCCCTCACACCAAACGACAAACCCTCGGTGACAGAGCCATCTATGTGACAGCCCCCACTCTCTGGAACACTCCTCCAGCTGAAATCCGCAAACTGACTTCTCTGGAGACCTTCAAAAGAGACCTGAAAACCCATCTTTTTAATAAGGCCTATCAGCTCTAGATCCAGCTCCATCAAATCAATCAACTTTTCTATTTCTTTATTTTATATGTATTTTTTGTTTATCCATTTATTCTTTTTTTTTTGTTTTTTCCACTTGTTGTTAAGTGTCCTTGGGTACCCTGAAAGGCGCTATGTAAATTAAATGCATTATCATTATTATTATTATTATTATTAAAAAACAGTTGGTGGTCAAGCTGGCATTTACATTTAAGAATAACCAACAGTAGGCACATCTTTCTTTTTTCACCTTGTTTTTTTCTCACCTAGGGGACACCTTTGGCCTAAACATAGCATGAACCAAGCTCTTCTAATGACAGTATTAATGGGCTTCACAGATGCAGGTGAAGTACTGCAGAGTGCTAATGAAATGCACAGCACAAGTCAGACTGCTCAGCTCAGGGCCCTGTTAGCTTGGAGGGAGAGGGGGAAGTCTGTATCCTGACACAATAATTCATTTCCGGTTACCATTGCTCAGTAGCAAGGAGCTCCAGCAATAAGAGAGGCATAAATCCAGGCTGAAATCTCTTAGATTGCATCCGAATGGCCCTTTAAACAACCGGCACGGCTGCCACCGTGACTCTATCAGAGCAATCTATCGTCTAACAGGCCCTATGTGAGCCTCCTTTCCAATCACCAATAACTGTGAAGGCAGGTACTCCTGGAAAATTATGTGAATGGCTCTTTTCCTCTTTGCCTTCACACTTATGGGTGTAATATACAAAGAAATGAATTGTCACACACACACATGCACGCACGCACGCACACGCACACACACACACACACACACACAGCTCATTTGCTTGTCATCTGTCTGAGTGGAAGGTTAGTCAAGGTCAAAGCTTAAGAGAAAGTGAGTGGGCATTTTGCATGTATGTAGCGAATCGCAAATGACAAAGTCTGTTAGTATTCTGCATGTCATCATCTCAAACACGGTCATTGACGTGTCACACACTCACTATTTCTCAGCCTCCAGGGTCTGTTTATGCAACGCACACTTGCTGGAGTGTTTGTGATGTCAACGTATTTGAGAAGTTCATATAAACAGCAAAGTGTTTTCCTGTTTTCATGTGATTTCTGCTGAAGCACATAACACTTTGTTAGGCATTCTCGAGCAGGCATTTGCTGACTTAACAGCAAATGGCACGAAAGTGCAATGTTTGGGAATATCTTGCATTGCACTTTAAGAGGCACTAATTGAAATTTAAAAGCAGACGATCAACTGAATTAAATATGTCTATTCTTGGAGGGTTTGAATGGGAAAGAAACCTATTAAAGGAAGCCAAATTGCAAGCAGGCAGTTTTTCTGGAAAGAACTCTAGACGACAACATTGTTGATGCAAATGTAAACTAAAGGCACTAATGCTGTGGCAGCATTACTGTTGGACATTGTGAGTTTTCAGTTCCAATAAGTCTGGCCTTGTGTTTAGTGATGTGTCCTTGAAAACTACTGCGGCAATAAGAGCATTGGTGACAGGATAAAAGGGATATTCTGGTGTAAGTTTAATCCATGTCTAACACACCGTGAAACTGTGTTAGACTCCCTCTCGAGAGATCAAGTTAGCAGACCGCAATGTTTACGTAGTTTTAGCATCCTCAGAAAATGACCGCACGATAACAATACATTGCAGTGTGCCTCCAACAAGTAACCGCCATCAAAAAGTAATGCTTAGACAACAGTACAGAGTACAAACAGTCTCAGCACATAGTCCGGGGCATCAAAACTCCAAACTAACTTAGCTGGATTTCTACTGAAAAGCTAACAAAATTTACCACTCTCCTGCAGCAGCTTCCTGTTGACGGGAAGTCGATGACCGAGTGCAGTAGAGTTCCGCGGCTCAAGGATGAAAATGTATGATTATGACTCCATGGAAAAGCAATCAAAGTTCATATGTGTCTTACGTACCAGTTTGTAACAGTTATTATCAAGAGCGGACAGGGATAAGAGCGGAATTGAGCTTTTCTAACCGCACTCGGTAATTGTCGCGTCAGGACTTCCCCGACCCGGAAGCTGATGGAGGAGAGTTGAAATCTGTTTTTAGCTTCACAATAGAAATCCAGATAAGCTAGCGGAGGTTAGATGCCCGGAATATGTGCTGAGACCCTGTTTGTACTGTTGCTGAAGTTTGGTGCTGTTCTGAGCATTATTTGTGGCGGTTTATAGTTGGATCCATTTACTGCAGTGTATCGTTGTCGTGCAGTCGTTTTTGAGGATACTAAATCTACGTGAGCTAGTGCTCTGCAAACTTGATCTCTTGAGGGGGGGTCCTACTCGGTGTCACGGTGTGTTAGAACATGGATTAAACTTACACTGGAATATCCCTTTAAGAACGGGCATGGCAATTACTAAAGCAAGAGTCAGAAAACTCTTCATTCAGATAAATGGTCACAGAAGTGGCAACAAACATGGATGCAAAGCTGAGCACAGCTGTATATATTTTTGCACATGGACTCTCAGAAACTCTTACATCTGCAAATGTCTGTGATTGCTGTACAAATGTTGACTGTTCTTACAGTAGCAATCACTACTGCAGCATCGGTGGTAACACATTACTTGGCACTTGGTAAGGCAAAACAAACAAGGACAAGATTTCAGGCTTAATATATGAAGTGAAACAAAACAAACAAAATCACATGTGTTGTACTTTATGTTGCAGCAGTAGACAGATTTTGACAGAGAGCACAAGAAAAACAGGAGCTCATTAAGCAAACACATCAATAAACACTCAAATCAAGAAAATCTTTTGAGCTTCATGCTGTTGTGTTCCCTGTTAGTATAGCGTCTGAGCCTTTTGTTGTTAAAAAACGCAAAACATTTTTTTAGTTGCACAGTTACTAATGTAAGTGAAAAGAGAAATGAAATATGTCCTGATATTATAAATATTCCGGGCACACTCAATTTCTTCAAGAGAGATGTGGTATGACATTTCTTTCCTTGTTATAGCAAAACAGATCATGACCCTCTACGAATTGTATAAATATGTATGATAATTTTGTTTTTTACATATTCGAAATAAACTATCTATCTATCTATCTATCTATCTATCTATCTATCTATCTATCTATCTATCTATCTATCTATCTATCTATCTATAAGTGTTATCTAAAAAAGACTGGGGGCTTCAGGGGTTCCGTTTAGCTCAGTTGGTAGAGTGGGTGTCCCATATACAGATGTTTTGTCCTCGCTGTGGCAGCCCTGGGTTTGAGGCCCGGTCTTGGGCCCTTTGCCATGTGTCACTCCCCCTCTCCCTTGTCTTGTTTCCTGTCATCTCTTCAGCTGTACTTACAGTAAAGGCCAAAAAATATACTTTAAATAAAATAACTGGGGACTTTAATTGCCATCTACTGTATTTGATAGTCAGTAAAGAATTACAAATCAATGTCAACAGTGATGGAAAGACAATCTTAACTTTATGTCAAACTAATTCATAAATTACTGACAGACAATAACGAAGTTACTTAAATCAGTTGATTAATGTTACATCTCTCACACAAGTATTTGCTTTTGAAATGCTTTATTAAAACAACTAATTATCAACTAAAAATGATCACACATAGGCTACGCTTAAACCTATTGTACAAAGATATAGTTGAGTTAATTTTTAAATGGAATTTTTAAAATTTGCCTCTGCAGAAATGAATAGGATCTTGCCAATATTTAAGTATCTATTTATTAAAAGTACTTCAGTAAAAAAAACAGATGCAGTGATACATTCAAACAAAGAAGCATAGATTTAAGAGTTTGTGACGTGCACCAAAACGATTCATGAGCAACAAACTCAGACAGCGTATTGTTTTATGCATTGACTATTCTGGTACAAATATTTATCAGCCAGTATGGTGAATAACCGTATGAAAGTTACTTGCCGAATAAAAAATGAACTAAAACAAAACAAAAAAAACTTGGCTGACTCTGTTTCTTACTCTGACACGCACTTACGGCGAGAGAAAACCAGACACATTATGTACCTGCTATTTAGGAGATGACAGCAAATTCTCCAGTGTAAGGTTAATGAAGGAAACTCAGAAGCAACAACAGAAAACACTCCCAGTTACCATCGCCACGATGAAAATCAACAGCGAAATGAAAACATCAAACACATCACATCAAAACATATTCATTTGGGGACAGGATCACTGGATCCAGATACATTGTGTATTCAACACCACCGGTCACTTTTTTGACGATTAAAAAGGTATTTCAAAACAGGAAACATTACATTACATGAAGTATTATAATCTCCATAACACAAGGTTTAGGCATGGACTGGGTCTGGACTGACTTTGGTGTTCGGTCCGGATGTTACTGGAACAGACGGACTCAAACATCAGAAATATACCCTGACTTCTAAACTACATCCAAACAAATGAAACACACCAGAACAAATGAAAGGAAGCCCAACATCTGAGCACATCTATGACACATCCATTGCACACGCATTTTAAAGCAAATGGAGCAAATCCATGTATCCATTAGGGGAAGGTATCCGTCTGCCCTCTTACTTGAACAGCTGTGTGCCTACTGTGGCTGTGTGCTTCATGTCACACTGTACCTGACCGCCATATGGCACAGACCCCAACCCCCACCGTATAGCCCATTTAATAGGAATAAATTGGACTAATTTGTCTGCCAGTTGATATGGTCTAAAATAGCGTATACATTCTTGAACAGAAATTAATTATGGGGAAACTTCTAGCCCATTTTTCTTGTTCAGTAATGAATATCTGCTGCTGTAGCTGCTGCTAATGGATAGTTTAGCTCACATCATCCAGCCAATCCTCATCAGAAATGCGACCATATGGGTTTCTTTTCACCAATGTCTAAATCAGCAAACAGAAGCATACCCTGAAGTTGAAACCCAGAAGTGCATGGATTTTGCACATGGTAAAGACAGGTCATGCTTTTTTGGGAGGGATGATAAATCCTTTTGATTGTGACTGGAAATAGAGCGACTTATTCAATCCTTCAGGTACCTGGATGTGTTGAATAATATTTACTCCCCCAGTAATGAATAAATATGGACAGTGTCATGGTAATGCCGTAAATCCACACAGGAGTGAACACATTGTAGATATTTGTATGTTTAAAGGTCAAACCAATCCATACTTCAAACTAATTTTAATGGCTTACATGTTATGGCATTATGTGGTTTTAGTTTGACACTTTTTCTTAGCTTCTTCATCATTTGCTTAAGAAGGCTTTATTCATCCTATTAACCTTGATCGTAGTACTCAAATACATTCATTATTCTGATGGGCAAAGTGGTATTATAGTGGTATTATAGCTTTCAGTGGGAGATTATATTCCATTAGGTCTTATGCTTTATCTAGATGGCCTCTGCATGCATCAAACTTTCGACATGATATGTGCCAACCTGATTAAACTATGAAAAGCCAGCATTACAGAAAATCTCATCTGCTCATGTACCATTTAAGGTTTTGATTTCATGATCAAGCTAATGTTTTGTAACGCAAGTATACCTGCTGATGATGTGGAGGTGTGCATGTTATCAGCTATTTTTTCTCCCTCTTACCTTAGGTGGATTCTCCAGTAGCTTTCACAGAGCAAATAGCATTTCTCTACTTATGCTCCCAATTTTATCTGCCAGAAAGGAACATATTGATCGGTGTTTTTTTCTAAATCTAAATAGCAGAACAAAGGTATTGCAGTTGAATATTTTCGCCATGCAACAGCAAATGGTACACAGTGGGTAGCTTCAAAAGCATATGGTAGTTGTTATTTTTGGATAAACTGTTTGCAATTTTTGGACAACACAGAGCATGCCACCACTCTTCCATCATTTTGAAATCTTGGCACGGCAACGAATACAACTGAAGAAAACAAAGGCAATATGAAATCGTATAATTTTTCCTTCCACTCATCAGTGCTAACACCTATGCTATCCGAAGATAGTAGTTAAAGTTATGCCCATGACGGGATGTGGATAAAGCGGCTCTGTGTGTGTGTTATTCAGCAGCATCTAGCTGGCTGGCCCTCTAAAGAGCATCTCAATCTGCCTAAATTTGGTTCAATAGCGTCAACAGCCACAGTTCGCTTTCATAGCTTGCTTCCCAGGGTCAGAGGGCCCTCAGGCACTTAGACATTAACCACGTGATTTGTCTCAATATCACACATACTGTTATCCAGAGCAGACAGAAGACTTGCTACCAACAGGCGAACATCTCAACTGATGAGCCCAGGTGCCTTCTGGCTCTTACGTTTGAAACTAGATACCAATATTTTTATTTTTTATTTATGATTGATTATGTTTTGTGCATATATCCATATTCTATCCAAATTAATGACACTAATACAGTGTTTCCCCAAGGATAAGAACTATTCTTGAACAGTGCTCCAGTCCTTATGGATAACTATACTCTCCGATGAAGTATCGGAGAGTACAGTTATCTTTTCACATTTGCTATTTTAGGAGACAGAAAATTCTCATACCTTTTTTTAAATTAAGATTTGATGCAAAAGTTTGCATGTATTACCTCCTCATGATTATGTACCTTTAACAAAAACGTATGTTCATTATACTGGATTACAGAACACAAGCACGTTTCAAGACTCTGCCAATCAGATTCTTTAAATTTTGCTTTTGCTTTTCTTATTTGTTTTATTCTTAAACACAAAAGATTAGTCTTACCACTTCAAACTGGTTTCTGCAAGATTGGTCAATTTGAACATTTGGTCAGTGCACTTAATTAGTATTCAGTATATAATTTGAAATAATATATTGATTTGACAAAAAAATATATAATTTGGGAGATATTTTCAACAAAATATAATGGAAGAATACCAGTGGAAATTAGTGAAATAGAGTTGGAGAAGAACACAATAAAAACATCTATGCATTCCCATTAGTTCCTGGTCTGGTGCACCATAAATATGCTAGTATAGTTTCTACTTTTGCATTTCCTTAAGGGAAGAAGAGACATGTTTCACAGAGAGTTGTGCAGACAGCCACAGCATCAAAGATGGATGGTATTGACCGGCCGCTATGGGATTTTTAATAAACAGACAAAATCATTCCAATTCATCACCCCTTCCCCACTGTGTACTGTACAAATGATTGAGTGCTTTTCCCTGAGTGTCTACATTGGGTTTTATGTAGCTGTGCATGTTTGCAGGAGTTTTCACCTTCACCTAAGTGAACATGTAAAAAAAAAATAAAAAAAAAAAAAAAAGGTTAAACGCTGTAAATAAGGTTAGGGCTGTGACTTTATGCCTTAGTTCTTCTTCATGAGAAAATGCCTGACTGCAGCTACTAGTATATGCTATCAGTCTCTGTTACCTATTTTTTTTTTCTTGTCTTTTCTTCATTTGTTTCTTTTTAACCATCCCAACACCTTGCATTTGTGTTTGACAGCAGCACTTACAGTCTCATCAATAATGCAATGCAGCAGTGGTGTGGCCCAATTGTTGAAAAACGTGAGCTAAAGTGCCCTCTTGGGTGCCAAAACGCGTGCTAAAGTGCCCTCTTGGTTGGCAAAACACACTAAACTGCCCTCTTGGGTGGAAAAAAAAACACATTAAACTGCCCTCTTGGCTGGTTAAAACATGATAAATCCACTTGTGTAACATATAAACATGTCTAAAGTGCCCTCGAGAACATGCAGAACTTAGTGCCCTCTTCAGTGGTGAGAACGCGCTGTATGTGCCCTTTTCTTTCTTTTCACCCCTGCCCTTCAAAAAGTCTGTGCACTGCAATGCAGTGATGCAACAACTCTTTGCTATGCATACTCTGTCTAACTTTGGAGGCCATCACCCACAGTGGTCCCTGAGGTAGTTAGAGGTCAAGTGTGTAGGACTAAATCACATCTAGCGGTGAGGTTGCAGATTGGAATTATCTGAAATTTGGTACTTGATTGTCTTTGATAATAAAAATGTAATTTCAGTTGTAGCATAAATAAGTTACCAAATAAAACTGATATGCTTCAAAGAAGGAAGCTGTTCAAAGATCTGGAAGCAGCTGGAGAAACTGTTTCAACTCTGCGCACAAGGCATACTTCAGCACAGTAGTGGATTATCTAAAACATAAAAATAACTGTCTAAAGGAGCATTAATAACAAGCAATACAGAAGAGGAATATGTAGTAGTTGTTATCACTACAACAGTGGCAGAGTTTTGACAAAGGTTATTACAAAAGGCAAAGAAAATGTCAACAAGACAGTAATACAAGCCCAGTTTTCTCCAACAACAATTTATCCAGCTATCTAATTAATTGCATAGAGATATTGACGAAGTTGCCTTGTCAATAATTTAGGAAGGTTCAACTCTTCATGACCGAACGCAGCGCTGGCTGCAGGCATGCTAACAGCAGCTGCAGCTGCTGCAGAGGACCTGGCTTTAAGGCAAACACAGTGCACTCTTCAGCTTTTAAACATCTTTTGTGTCTGACAAGGTGCTTCCTTAGGTTAGACGTGTTGTCCTGGTCAGTTATGTATTTTGCAGATAATGTCACCCTGATCTCATTTATATTGCAGTAAGTCTGACAGCTTTTAATGTTTGGCTGTTGTGAAACAATGTCTGATTCTCTTACAACTCTGACAATCCTTTTCACAGTATGATATCTTGTGATTTTGATGAATATTTTTTAAAATGCCGGCGAAGGTAATCACAAGCAGCACACGTCCTCCTACACAGCTCAACGCATTCACCGTTTTGTTGTGGACAAGAAATGAAAAGAATACGTAACAGAGATCAAGCACTATCTTCAATACTGGTCTTCAATTCCTTTCAAGCAAATCATTGCATCAGCTCCTCTCTGATACTTACATGTAGTTATTGATGTAGAACAGAAGAAAGCCGGTGAGAGAATGTGCACCAGGTTAGTAGGCACTCTTACACAGCCTTTGACAGCGTGCCTCTGAAAACACACATCTCAAGACGTTAGAGATGGTATAATTAAGAGGTGAATGGAATATGTTTTCTTTCCTCGGGCCTCCAATCCAAACATGATATGCAAAAAGGAAACCTTTCCACATGGTGTAATGTTCTTTATTTATCAAGGGAATTAATTTATCGTATCTGTTCTACTGAAAAATAATTTCTAGATTGCCTGTACTTGGAGACTTCCTGTTACGGGAGCTTGAATGGAGACCCAAGTGCAGGACACAGAGCAGGTTTGGAGCAGTAAATGTGTTTTATTGTTAGGTGAGGACTGAAGGCAGGCAAATGAGGCCGGTTAGAGTGGAGTGGGAGAGGCTGCGTGGCAGGCAGGGAATGGCAGGTTGGCGGGCAGACGGATGAGAGGGTGATGATCCTGAAGCACAAGGAAACACAGCAATTTAGCACACGAAGCGCACAAGGAGGCTAAAGCACTATGGGAGCTGGAAAGTATCTACCAAAGTAGTGAAACAACAATCTGGCGGTGAGTGGTTGGAAAGCTAGGGTGATGAGCTGATGAGAGGCAGGTGTGCAGACTGGGCAGAGTGAAGAACCAATTGCAGGAAGAGCCAGCTGAGCCAGGAGGGAGAGCCAAACCCACGCCAGGACACACACAAACACAACTGCAGAGAGACAGACAGGGGGCACTGGAAACACGAGGGAGGGGAAAAACAAAACACAGGAACACACTTGGAATCTTCAGAGGTCCCAGCCACGGCCGTAACACTTCCTTCAATATGAAATATTAAACACAACACTGAAATGGTAGCTGACGTATTCTCCTGCCTGCTGACTTTCCGAATGGGAGAGGTTAAAAAAGGATAAGAAAATCTCAAAAGACAAATCAATTGATGTTTAACCCCACTAAGTGATGAATGTGGAATTGACTGAAGGTAGCAGCAGCTCTGTTGGAGATACCTCTGTACATCTTAAAGGGGGAAAAACACAAACACATAGATTTTTCCATCTTGCTCTTGCACCCGGTTCCCAAGGCTCACTTGGCCAGGGTTGAGGTGTTCCCATTGATAGATTTCCACAGCTGAGACCAATAACCTGTCTTTCCCAAGATTTGGACTGATGTACAGAAATGACCCCTCCTTTTGCTTGCAGGAGAATGCTGCAGCTCTGAGTTATTTCATTGTTCCATGCATTGTGTGGCTGGCTACAACTGTTTTTATCCTATACTGTTTATCATGACAAGACATGTTGTTGATGCAGAGTGGTAAGTTTGCCAGTTTAATGGATTTATGTCAGCTCCTAGATGGCTACCGAAGAGACTATAATGAAATAAAGAACTTCCCTCAGGAATGGAAGTTCTTTGGAAGTTGGATAAAGGTGGGCTGTTTGTAGTAACATTAGCACATACTGAAGGCAACCTACATGAGTTTTTAGAATTTGGTTTATCATTTCTGCAATAATTTTATGTTAAAATGACCCATCCAAGTTGGGAAGAAACATCTGCAGTTTTGCGGCACTGTGAATAAATATCCACTGGTCCCTTTAGAACTGCCAAATGTCTCTCCTCCTGTTTTACTCAGCGCCTCCCTTCTCTAGCAGTGCTGGAATCAGTTAAATCTCCATTTCCATTTTTTATTCCTGTCTTTTTAGTATTTGACCTTTTTAGGAGACACTTACACATCTGGACTGCTGCTTAAATCCTGATGGAGGGAGATTTATTTAGATCTTGCAGATGGCTGAATTTCAAACTGGAAACTCACTTGTAATACAAAAAGAATTAACCTGATAGATTAATCAGAGTCTAAGGTCATCATTATGACAGCATTTGAAGAGTCTAATTATACGTTGCAATTAACAGATGCCTTTGTTTTCCCATTATGTAACGCTCTTAGTGTTAACATAAGATATCCGTAGTCGCTCATGATGATAATTGTTCTAATCAAGTCTTTCCATGGGTAGATATAGCCACTTCAGAGGCATTCATTCTTGCTGTTTGAATATTAAAAAAACAAAAAACAAACAAAAGCTGAAGCCACATTTGCAATAATGACATTTGGTAAGAAAGCTGTCTTTCTTTGTAGAATTTGTCAGCAAAATATAAGGTGACCTGTGCATCCATTTTCTCACACTACAAGCTCCTGTCTTTATTTTGTCTTGTGAAGTGGGGCTAACTATGGTGGCATTTGTAATCTGACTATTAAAATGCATTGACATCAATAAACTTAATTGACTTTGTTTATATTTATAGCCCACTCAATGTTAAAGGGATAGTTTGGGTTTTTTGAAGTGGGGTCATATAAAGTACATATCTATAGTCGGTCTGTTCCCTACCGTAATCACCGATCAGCGCAGCCTCAGTTTGGAGGAGCAGAGAGCCGCTGCAGCCCAGATGCTCAGCTTTGTACTGCAGTGAACGGGGTCCAGAGAAAAACTGAAATTTAACCACCTAAAACAAGTCTCACCTAAAAAAATCTATAACAGTTCAAGTGTACGTTGTATAGAGAAATTCACACCGTTTTACATCGCCGTCAGACCTTTTGGCACTACATTTTCTCAACCTCTGTATCCCTACGCAGTTGCGCTAATGCGTAGGGATACAGAGAGTCTACGGTCTGTGTCTGTGTCTGAAATTGTTAAGTTTCGTTTTTATCGAAAGTAATCCTCGCACTGTATTTCGCCGCTCGCAGATCACCTGTTGCCCACCTGCACTAATGCGTAGGGATACGGAGGTTCTACGGTTGAGAAAATGTAGTGCCAAAAGAAAGGCCGGTCTGACGCTGATGTAAAGCGGTATGAATTTTCTCTATACAACGTACACTTGAACTGTTATAGATTTTTTTAGGTGAGCCTTGTTTTAGGTGGTTAAATTTAGCTTTTTCTCTGGACCCCGTTCACTGCAGTACAAAGCTGAGTGTATTGGCTGGAGCGGCTCTCTGCTCCTCCAAACTGAGGCTGCGCTGATCGGTGATTATGGTAGGAAATAGACCGACTATAGATATGTACTTCATGTGACCCCACTTCAAAATACACAAACTATCCCTTTAAGAAGAGTAACAACTTTTGTTCCAGTAAGCTGATCTGTGCAGCTTTGCCTCTGGATGCAGTGTTTCACTCTTTGTTCATGCTTTGCTTCTGTTTGGCTCCACTCACTGCCATTGTACTTGAAATTCAATAAGTATTTACACCAGACACTTCATTTCAATTGCACAGTGCTTAAAATAATGAGCTAATTAAAGTTACTTCACTCATGATAATAACATTTTTAGATTAAGATACAATAAAATGCAATGTAGTCAATCTTCTTTATAGACTTTCAGTATATTTATAACTTGCTGGTTGCTTACATTGCTGAAATACAGTAGAACTTTAGAGTGGTGCAGTCCTCCACTCTCCATCTGGATACTCTAAACAGCCACAATGGGATTCATCTAGGTTTACAGACATTAATACAGGAAACATTGTGAATGTATGCAATCACATGAGATTCAACAGCAAAGCAGCCAACATTTTTATGTGACAAATGTTTATATTAAATTATGTTCTGTTTACACCAAACTCTGATGTGAGGGTATAATTTCCTGTATATAATGGAATTATTCAAGGGGTGTGAAGGACAGCACGTTTTGGGAGTTTGTTAGTCTGTTTGCTTATGCAATATATTCAATGAAATTTACCTGTTTATTTAGATACAAAGACTTCAGTGTGACACAGTGTGTCATTCAAAAACAAAAAGCTGTCAACAGTTCCCATGAAAATGTCACATCAAAGATTTGGATGGTACCAAAATCAGCCCTATATTGAAACCATGCTGTCCGCACTCTCAGCCTTAAGCCCACTGGTTTCTACTGAGGACGTAAATCTGCAAAAAAAAACATTTCATTTAATGTCTTTCTTTTTTCTTTAAAAAAAGCTCCTTAAACAGCTGACAATGTTGCACATTTGTTGTTCTGGTGAGTAGTTGGAGGAGGGCAGTGTGTGTGTGTGTGTGTGTGTATGTTGATGATAAGTTTAGTAATTGATGATTTAATTGTTTTGTTTTTGTTGTTCATGTGATGTCGCATAGTATTTGTTTTGCATACCTGGTGATGTAAAATGATCAATACAAACCTTGTACCTATTGCACAGATGAATAAGATATATCAGGCTGTGGTACACACACAATACTTGTTAGTATACATATGTTGATGGTTTGGGGTATTATCATAGGATTTGTTAATACATATAGAAACATATAGGAAACATACACAAAAAGCGATCCTTTAAATTATTGTAACTAGACAGTTTTGCAAAATTTTAAAGTAATTTTTATTTGACTTTATTTGCAAACATTTTTTGATTTAACTTAATTGTTTAATTTAATATTCATTGATTAACCTGCCTCCTCATCTACACCTACTGCATGTATACTAAAAGATTAACACAAGCTCTAACGAAATCTGTTTATTCCTTCATCTGCCAAGAAGCTTTCCTTTTTTATGTCATGCTTGCAAATCTGCACTTTATGTTCTTTGCTTAATTTACTTATAAATCACAAGGTGCTGGAGTATGGAGATGGAGATAATCCACCGGGACAGGAGGCAGAGAACAGGTTTCAGAGCACTTGCAAGATCGCTTTTTAACATAAGGACATCAGTCACAGATAATCTCCATGCTGATGTGCCATGTACCAGCTGGCCTTTGCTGCATGTCACACCCCTTTCTCTCCCATTTCACAAATCTATCCACTGTCTAAATAAAGGTGTCTATGCCCAAAAAAGATTAGAGCCTCATGCTAGTGCATTGTTATGCTAGGGCAATGTTATTAAAAAAAAGAAGTCAAATTGCATTAGTGGTTCATATCGCCTTTTGCACAAGTGTTTTGTAAGTAATGAATCAACGTCAACAGAAGAGTGTGAAGTAGTTTAATGTCCGTTACATAATTAACCAACTGAAATTATTGTCATTGTTTTCTGTCTGTCTGTCCGTCCCATCCTTGTGACAGTTATTATTCAAAAACAATCAGTGAGGGCATTTCTTCACATGTGGCACAATAGTTCATTTGGATTCAAAGATGACCTGAATACATTTGAGTGGTCAAAGGTTGAAGGTCAAGGTCACTGTGTCCTTACAAAATACATTTTAGGCCATTACAACAATATAAATGTTAAATGACATTTTATGTCCAAAAAATGTCAAAGGTGCCAAAGGAAAACTTCCCAGTGACATCACGATATTCTGGAAAAAATATTCTGGCCACTATTCAATGGTATAGCACAGTAACAGCAACTTGACTGGTGCGTGGAGACAAACAACTAAAGGGCAGTAATTAATCATCTAAGTATGCCCTAGGACCCTGGGTCACACACACACACACACACACCACACACACACACACACACACACACACACACACACACACACACACACACACACACACACACACACACACACACACACACACACGCACACACCGACACACACACGATCTTCATGTTGGTAGTGAACCTCAGAAATCACAGATCAGTAACACTAGCCCTAGTCTGATAGTCTAGTCTTTTACTTAGGAGGTCTGCTGTTATGTTTAAAATGAACCTCTTATAAAGGTAACCACCTGCACTGTTGTGAGGAGAGCATAGGCATGATACTGCAGGTTAGTTGTCTGAGGATTTTTCTATAGTTATTATTAGATGTGAAAGACCTTAGTGCCTGAAAATAGCTGAACAGTCTGATTCTCCCTCTGGCACAAATTAAGCCCTGCTTATGTCATCTACTCCTCTGCTTTCGAGGCGAATATCCATATTTAAGCTGCAACGGTCTTTCCATCTAGCCCTCTTTCAGCTATTCCACCCTGCGCTCTAACAATCCATCTGCATAGTTGGGGACACCACACAAGCCCTTAGAGGAAAAAAAATAGATCCCCTTGCCTGCAACATCTTTTTTTCCATCTTTCTGTCATCTGTGTTGTCACCTTTTTGTGGCTTGGTGCCGGGTGAACCTTTGCCAGGCTCGCTATAACCACTTTATTACTCCTCTCAGTTTGTAGAGGGTGGAGAACCTGGAAGAAATCAGACTGGTGTCCTTTCCCTCCTGTTGTGGGGCAAATGAATAGAAAACCTATAGCACAACATTAGCACCCAGGCTACTGCTGTTGAGTGTGTTGCTGTGAATAGGAAACAACACAGACTCTCTGAAGCTGTTGGGAAAATGAGTCACTTTCCTGCTTCCTTTGATCTTCTCATCCACTCCATCACCATGACTTGAGGGTTGTGGAATAAGGTGTTTTATGGGTTGGCTAGTTTCTCTGGATCTGTGTCAATGAAAATTAAAATAAATACAAAGAGAACAGGCTGAACCTTCCTGATTCGGAGAGGAAATTCTAATTAGTCTAAATGTCAATATGAGAATGAGATAACCACTTTATAGGATAGGCTTGGGCTCACCAATCATAGCTATTAAATTATTTACTGTCCTCTAGAGGAAATCGAAGCACATTACAAGCGTATCTTATCTGTAGACTTGGCAAAATCAAAATCCTTTAACAGTCCAAGGACGTTTGGAGAGGAGAGAGCGTTGGTAAGAATGGCTGGACACTGAAAAATTACTTTTCATTTTCCTTTATATCAAAGTTTTCATTACATCTCTCACTAACTCGCCTTTATACACTTTCTTTTTCAAGCCTTTTATGTGTTCTAGCATTTCTGTCAAAGAGACAGCACAATGTAGGATGATATGTGTGTTGGCACACATTTTACAAGATTTGTGCAGCATGACTCATCGATCAGCATTGTGTCTGCAGACACTGAAGTTTAAATGTTTTAAGTGTGTAAATTGTTTTGTTTTAAAAGCCTGCAATGACTGGCCCATTTAAATACATAAAGCACATACGTTAAACACATATCATTAATATATATTTTACCTTTGGTGCTCCCACAAAAATAAAAATGAGTAAAAATGTAAATGCAGGATTGTAGAGATGACACTCATGACTGTCTGAAGTTGCTCCTTGCTCCAACTAGCCAACTAGCCTACAATATGTTCAGTGTACCACTATTAGCAGTTGACTTCTTACAGCAAGTTTCCGTGTAGTAAATGCATATGATCTATCAAACTGCACAATTTCACCACTTGAGAATCTTTTAAAACACATGTTACCATTTACACTTCACATTTGATGCTTCAAGCCTAAATTACATTTGATTTTTTGTTGTCCTGCATGAATCACTGCATATCAGACTAAAGAGAGACTTGTATAAATTACAGTGGTGATTACAACAGTCTTGTAACCTATCCAGGACTCCAATTGTCCTGAAAGCCCACTTAGAGAACAGGGCAAAATGGTTTTAACACTGAGTGTCTTGTAGATGGTCATGGTTACAGTGGAGAATATCAGCCATTCAACTGAGTTCTTTTGCAAGTTACAGTAGTTAGGATATGTGGAATACATTTCACTGCTGTCCTCAGATAGAGTTGATCTACTGTCAATTGCTATAAACATGTCTAACCTGCTGAAACTGACAGGCCAGTGCTACTTTCAGAATATATAGGTTAATAATATTTAAATGTATCTGCCCACATAAAATGTGCTATGGATTTGAAGTGGTGTTTGCACTACAGCTATAGACAGCTAAGACAATGCAGATGCAAAGTGAGTCTCGTTATTTCTTTTAAAACATAATGGTATACAGATTCAGTCACAATATATTATATTTAGAACAGTCATGAATATTAGATTCAAAATCTAAGATGAAGAAGTTATACTGTCTGTGATGGATGCAGCAGCAGACACATCTGATAATCTTTTTGCCCTGCAGCAAATAAACTGAGCAATACACAAGTGAGGATCATGAGCTGATAGTGAGTGACACTAATTCTACACTGCTGAGTTTATAACTTAACAATTTGGAATTTTCTATTGAAAAGTGAATTCTACACACGTACAGCATGTGCAATGTAAACATTTGTTTATTTTGGCAGGGTCCTATCCCTGTTGGTAGGGAGGAACCTTGTAACTCCAGTTTTGTCTATTTCACTGTTAACCGTCCTCAATACTGTCCTCAATAAATAATTTAACCAGACTGAAAATCTGCGTTTCTTTGCCCTCTCTGATTAAAAGTTGGAAGTTTGTGGGTGTGGTTGGGGCACAACACACCCTTGAGCACACTACTACATGACTGTAGCAAGATGAGGTCAGCAAAGACAAGATTTTCTAGGAGATACTCTTTAATGCTTGCATGACATAGAGAACACATGTGCAGCATCTTCTCTAGTAGCTTGGTGAGCATACCACATCAATCATCCCTTACATGTCATGTTCCTTAAAATGCTTCTGAGAATGTCTCCCACTTCTGTTTCAATGCTGTATTGCTCAGTAAGGCTCAGTACACAGCTTAGAAAAATTGTACGCATGTACTGTGCAGTATATTTAAAATCTTGACGGATCAATGGCTGAGACTTCACAGAACAATGCTCATTACCACCTCTGCCATGAAGACTCTCCACTGCTGTCATAGCTTTTGTAGCTTAGCAACAGCTTGAGTAAGTGGCTCGGAGCTGGAAAATAGAGGAGGAAGGGTTAATGGACCAGCATGTAGTCTCTTGCTTCCATGGGCCTCGCAATATTATTGTCTGTCTAATTTGACACAGTTTAATTGTGTAGTTGTGTCTTAATGACACATACATCATCCTGTCAGTGAGCAAATACAAATATGAGCATGGCCTTTAGCACTGCTGACAGTTCATTGTTGGAGAGGAGAGTTTTTTTTAGCAATAGGGAGAGAAAAGTTTAGAGATGCAAGCTGTAATTTCCCTGTGGTCTATTTAAATTTAGCCCACACCATTACCATTGTTTTGTTTACCGCTGTTAAATACAACATGCCATTTGGGAGATTGGAACACAAATACATTTGTTATATTTATAGTTTTAACAAGCATTTACTGCTGCAACTTTAGATAGAGGCAGAGCTCCTTTAGGCACTAACAGGGTGCAGACAATTACCTATTTATCACTATCAGTCAGTTTGGCCTGTCATAGCCACTAGGCATCATGTTTCAACTTATTTCTCACTCCAGACTCTGTAATATCTATATTTGGTAATTTACTGCATGAAGAGGGGTGATTTTACCACTGACAAAATGACTTCTCTTATGGAGCATGCAGAAGGAAAGACAATCTCCAACACCCACAGAGGCCCAGATCCTGCTCTCAGCAGGTGCACATCCAGTTGTTCGCAGGCTGGCAACCAGTAAGAGACCTTGTTCCTGATGCTGAAGTAGAAACTTGACTGTTTGGTTAGAATGCCTGCTCAGTAGGAGAGCCTCAGCTCGTATGAAGCTCTACAAAAGACAAAGATCAACAGATCGTTCTGGGTGTACCAGGGGCGTGTACATTTTATATGGGATAACAGTGAGGAAGCGAAAAAGCATAATTGGCAATATTTTTGACCCAGTGCTTACAGGCAACCTGATAATGTTAATGTGAGGGAACGAGTTGGTTACCTCACTAAGAAGTTTGGAAGTGTGCAGCTTATTGCCTGCAGCTCTTCAGTTTACAGCTATTCTTGTTCCATTACTCCCACAGACTGTATAAAACTACTCCCTGAGATATTTCAAACTTATCCGCTGTCAACAAATGCTGAAAATGACCCCTGTTTGCTCTGTACAGGCATTTTTGATGAAAGATAGCAGTGCTTAGCTCAACGCACAATGCATTTCCTGCAAGGACACACGGCAGGTAGAGAGAGTTGCTGCCAAATTTAGTTGTCTCTATGTTGCCTTGAAAGTCTTTTCAGACTGTTTCTATTGAGACAAGCCAATGAATTGAAAGCATAGCTCGCTGCTCTTTCTCTTGTTGAAAGTGAAATAGCTCATTCAGCAGTCAATCTCTCTTTTCCTTGCAATCAACTAAAAAAAAAAAAAATGTCCTGGTTCTAGTTAAAGGATAATGATTGTGCCACTTGTTACAATATAAACTACTGCGACTTATCTCAGCACTGAACATGTTTCAGAAAAAGAGTTTCATAGAGTCAGTATCAAAAAGATGGGCCAGTTGCCCTCCACAGCATATCATCTCTGTTTTAGGGAGACTGGAAACTGTCAAAAGAAGGCAAGATCATCATAAATATGATATTTTAACCCCTTTTTTAAGAAAAAAAAGAATCGTAATCAGTAGTTATTTTTGTAATCATAATATAATCCCCTGCAATCAGACATTGGTGTGTTGCATGAATTTGTGTCTGCATTATGATAATGATGAAACAAAGTCAACTTTGTTTTAGGAACTTAAAGGTTCATACACCAAGAATTCATCCTAATGCATTTGATTATTTTGTTGAAAAGGGAAAAGTCATTCAAATCCAAAAGACTTATGAAAAACAGAAGCTTAATTTTATAGAATACTTGAAGGTTGAATAGCATTTAACACATATGGTTTATTATCACTGCCTTGGCAGACACTCTCACCCTTTAAAGAATGTTATTGAACTGAACAATTCATCCTTGCATCATCAGTTTAGAAGTTGATCGTACAATAGATTTTGTACTGTAAAAAAGTACAGTACAGTAGAAATTGTACTTTTTAAAATAACTGATAATTAGATGTGAAGTAGAAAATGTAAAATCAAGTAATATAAGATGGTAGCATATTTTTCTGTACTTACTGTTAATACAGCATTTGAGATTTAGTTACATTCAACCACCACTCAGCTGATGTACTCAATGTACATTTCTTAACGAATACTGTTGTTTTGCAGTCGTCTCGGGCCCAAGATACTGTTTGTCTCTTTGTGCGTGCCACTGGTTCTGTTACATCTAAATGAGAAACAACACAGTTTTCTGTAATGTTGGTGGAGGGGGCTGTTCATTTCTTTTACCAAAGGGAAAAATGAGAAACATAAGATACATACATACAACATGTCGCATATGTCATATTTATTGAAATCCTAACCTGATTCTCATTGTCCAAGAGATTAATTGTGAAAAAAGTATTTGGTTTTGCATCATACTGCCACCTTTATGCATGGTGTGATTCCATTAAAAATACATATTGATTGAATGTCTTGAAATTACATTTAGCCTCAGTGTATTTGCTCGACCCAGCACAAATCTGGTCACTGAGCCAGAGTGTAGCCTTCGATCCTGCTGGAACCAGTCTGTGATGGGAGAGCAATGCACCTTTTGAATTTATTCAGTAAATCTTGAGTGTGCTGATAGGCTGCGAGATCAGCGGGAGATGAATTACAGGCAACAGTACACTCCAAAGCTGTGTGTGAATAATGGCAGAAATTCAGCTGAGAGGAGAAGGCGTGTAAAGGCACCGCAAGAACGATCACGAACACAAAGTCCATTTTAGCGTTCTCAGTAAGTGTACCCAAAACAAAGATATTACGTTTTCAGTTGAGATGATTTATGGGCATGGTGGCATTTAACGTTACATCAAATGAGTCAACGTTGTGTACTCCTGTAAATCCAAGCCACAACTTATTTTCCTGTAGCAGAAGGCCTTCAATAGGACTGGAACATAATATTTTTTTCTGAGCAGTGAATTCTGAGCACACACTCGTTATTCTTTTATATGTATCAGGTCCAGCATGCAATCTAGACTTCTATGCCTACATCCCAGAGTAAATCACTACTCAAAATGTCTTCACTTTTTCACTGGATCAGTCATAATTCTCATTTTCTACTTTGTAAAAACCCATCATCCTCTTAAGTGTATCATCATCTGCTTTGAAGATGATGAGAGTGTGAGGCAAAGGGTAAAAGCATGAAAAAAGCCAGCTGCATTAGTGTTGGAAAAACTGTGTTATTTTAAAAAAGGTGTGCATCTTCCCTCCCCGTCTTTCTGAAGCAATCCATGAAGACAGCATGCAGTGTTTGGTGTGGCAGAGGTCGAGAATAATCAGCTCCACTTGTGAACTAATGTGTGAAAACAATCACGCTGTATTGTTTGTGTATTCAAAAGTAGATTTTTACTGTAATTATTGTAATTTGTGTCTAAAATATTGACACTTAAATATGCCCCTCATACCAGTGTGTTTTTTTGGTTTTCTTTATAGAAATGCTAATGTGGAAAGGCTATTTTTACTGCAGGAATTTAAACCCACCAGAGCCTGCACTGCCAGCGGGTGTAAAGTTTTCCATGGTCTGCATTTGTATGAATCATAACAAGGCCAGTCCTACATTGCACTCTAAGGTAAAAGGTACCTTATAGTCCACCTTATACAACTTGATGTATTCAGATATACACGCCCTAAAATAGCTGCCAAAGGGCTTTACTGACTGGCCTGTGTGCAGGTGATAAAAGATAGTAGAGAGCGCTAATAGTTTTGCCAGAGGCATCATGTGGAAAGCTTTTCTTTTTCTTATTCGAAACAATTTCCTCAACCTCTTTTCACCCTGTTCCATAGTGTGGCAAAAACGTTTATATCCATTTAAATAACTCTGGACATAAAAGGAAAAGGACTGGATTAAAGCAGATGAAGTTGGATTGGATGGATTTGCAGTGAATGCTTTATGTTGAGTTCACTTCATAGACACAATGTTCAGACAGTTGTGTTGCTATGAAATGCAAAGATATAAAATACATTCAAATTGTAATAAATAAGGGTTCAAAAGATTGAAAAAAAAAATAAAACTTACAAAACGTGTTGAAGGTCTTAAATCCAGATCTTAATAGACCTGAGACTTGTCTGACATCCTTCAGACTTTAATTGGATCTGTTTTAAATGACATGATTTCTTTTGATGAGAAGATGTGGGACTTGGACTTGCCCCAAAACACTTCTGTAAGTGCTGATTTCTGACAGTGATTCAGAAAGTTTCAGTGGCATAATGAAGTGTACACGAGTATAAACCACCTAAGGAGAAAGTACATGTTTTTTTTAAAATACAGTATTTCTTTACAGATTGATACCTGCATTTGTGTCTCACAGTATTTACCATATGAACCTGAGCACACAGCTGATTCAGTTTAAAAAACACACATACTTACAATCCAGACCAGAGCCTCCATCCCTGTTCTCTTCTGCTGCTCATCTGCACATATGTAAAACTTCAAAGTGTCTGTTTATTAGGTTATTTACTTACCACTTCCTCCAGGGTACAGTTCTGTTGGCTTATGTTAGTAAATGCTGTTTGTGCTCCCTCAGCAAACAAAAAAGATGTTGAGAGTGAGAGCAAAACAGTGCATGCACCCATTCTTTTATTCATGTTGTAAACACGAATTAGACAAACTTCTCTGGTCCCCTTCAGCTATCTGACACTGCAGAATAAATGCTGTCTTTTCCTTACGAGAATAAGCCTGAATTTGACCACTGGTTATAGTAAGAAGAGTGTTGTTGCCTGTCAGAGACTCTGATAGGCTTTCATTGAATGCTATGGCCAAACAATAAGTATTGTAAACTCAGCAGAGAGAAACAGGCCGGACAAACCTGAAGATATTTCTTATAGAGCACCAGCCCCATCTTCTGTCTCCTCCAGGCAAAGACAATGCAATTTATCTTCATAATGTGGACACAAATAGACTTCTGGGAATGAAGCAGGAAAATGAATTAGTTAGGTCTGCGTATTTCATAAATCAATGACTGGTCAATATTGTGTCATTTCATTCAGGCGGTCTGACATGATAATGAGTCGAATGTTTGCAGGCATTTGCATGGCAGTCTCAGAACTAATATATATTATCTATCTATCTATCTATCTATCTATCTATCTATCTATCTATCTATATATACATATATAGATAGATAGATAGATAGATAGATAGATAGATAGATAGATAGATAGATAGATAGATACACACAGTGATGGTGAACCGCTCCTCAAGCATCCCTGTCAGGTCGCACTCGGGGATCGACACTTTTTATCTACCATGACAGCCGCGCGCCAGAGATGCAACAGCTAACGTGAGTAGTTCAAAAACCTTCTTTTTCTTAAACTCTGTGTACACAAACAATGTTCTCAATGCTTGTGTTCATGAGTAGAGACCCTGGTGATGCTACGAGCAAAGTTTCATGTTGTGTCGTGCCTTAGTGTTCTAAAAATAGCGATTTTGATGCCATCGTATCTCTGCCCCTAACACTCCCGTTCAAAATTAACGTGCCTGAAAACCCAACTACGGTAAATCTTAAAAGTGCATCTTTCGTTGTAATTATGCTTTTACACGAAGGTTTGACTCATATTCAATCGCAAATAAAGCCTTGGTTGCTTTTTGCCGAGAGTTTCACTTTAATGCCTTTTCCCCTTCTGATTTCAAGATAGTCAGGTAATGGAAGAAAATGTTCTGCAAATGGTATGGATATAAGAAGAATATTTTTTCTTTTCTTCCAGAATGAGTTTATAAATTCACTGAAAGTCACTGAAAGAAATTATTTTTCATGATGGATATTTGTTTCAGTGTGAGAGTGATACACTGAATGTTCTACCATCACTTACCACATGCTAAATTAACTGCTTGTTCATGTGAGGAGCCAAAGCTGAAACCTGAAAGAGCAGCTTATGGTAATGAAGATGTATAATGGTTCAACACTGTATGATGCAAAGAAAGTTTGACGCGCTTCAAATTTCCATCATGCATCATTGCTGAGAATGGATCCCGAACTCATATGTTTTCTTGCAGTAATAGCTACTTTTCTTCTGGGGAAAAACAAACTATTGCAGGCCCACTTAGCTAAGCTCAATGACGTGGAGACTATTATCATTCATCAGGCCTGGGACAAGCCAACACATCTTCAAAGCCTCAGTCTCAGCCCGACTGTCTAGCTCTCTCTTTGGGATCTGGGAAATATTTTAATATTTAATGATTGGCAGGATAGCTTCAGAGTAAAAATCAAATCTGTTTCATGTCAGGCTTTCTTTGTCTCATTGTCAATGTTGTATATATTATATATTTTTATTTTTTTTCTAATTCAAACAGCTAATTTTAATTTTAATCAGTCAGATGACACCATGTGATTAAGCTCCCTTCCTTAACTTTTTTGGGGATTGTGAAGAGGAAAGATCATCTTCACATATATTAAGATGGAGCACTCAGTTTAACCATCATGCATTTGCCAGCATAGCCCTCAGTCTCATTTTCATCACACTGGATCCATCTTCAGCCTCATCCTGTGGCCTGTTAGCTCATTGCAGTGGAATTTCCTCTGATGTTACTCAAACTGAAAGCTACTGTTTACTGTGCCTGTGTCCTCCTCTACTAGCATACACATGAACACAAGCATTGAGAACATTGTTTGTGTACACAGAGTTTACTAAAAATAAAGTTTTTGAACTAGTCAAGTTAGCAGATGCTTGTTCTGCTAGCCGCCGTCCTGCCAGCCAGAAGTATCGATCTCCGAATGCGACTTCACATGGAAGTGAGTTAAGGTGGGCCGCTCCTAAAGCTTAGTTCTATAAAAATACATGGATAATTCGTTGTTCTGTCGTTAGGGAAAAACAATACTGACTTTGAAGTTGAAAAAGGAGCCTGATAGGGGTGGGCGCAAATTTTGGTATCGATCTGATACCAAGTAATTACAGGGCCAGTATTGCCAATACCGATACATACTTTTTACTTAAAATTTCCTGATCATTGAATGATTTTGTACTTTTGCCTTTAATTAGCTGATCATGATTATGATAATAATAAAACGCAGGACAAAGATTTTAGCCAAATAAGAAAATAATATTTAACATAATTAAATCTATAACCTATCTGCATGTAGCCTAAACAGGAATACTAATGTTCCTCCAACAGATACACAAAAGGGTTATTATCAGTGATGGGAATAACAGCGTTAGAATAAGCGGCGTTACTTTTTTCAGTAACGGGTAATCTAACTAATTACTATTTCCATCGTTACAACGCCGTTACCGTTACTGACAATTAAATGTGTTGCGTTACAAACTGAAGCTACTCATTAGTGGGCTGTGCTTGCCAGCCCACTATGGACACCTCTATAGCAAAGCTATAGGTGTCCATAGTGTCCACCCACTATTGATATTCACCGGGCGTCTTCTTATTATTAGTGGGCTGTGCTCGCCAGCCCACTATGGACACCTCTATAGCAAATAGTGGGCTGTGCTTCATCCTCCTTCCGTTTTTGGCACTTAACTCGCCCCGCACCGTTGAGCGCACACAAACAAATTATATATCAAAATGTGCGTCTCGATCTGACTCGGTGTGCTATTACTTTTCTCTTCAGAATATTAATTTTTCCCATAAGGAATGAATGGGACGAGGTCAAAAAAGTTGCAAATCTGCAACGTTTTTCAAACATCTCCTGCTCTGGCATACGTTCACCTAGAAACACCATTCAAACTTTAAAATGTAGTCACAAGTCTTGTGTATTTGAGTTGTATTTGAACTTTCTTCCTACGATGTATAGTTTTTGAACTCTGACCCCTTAATGATGGTGAGTGATTTTGGAAAAATTCAGGGTTTTCAATGAGTGTGTATGGCGGAATGTTCGTGCAGCAGACTGGGAGAGCCAACTGACAGAGTGAGAGAAACTCAAAATTTTCCTCAGATATTTTCTCTTTACATAATGCTCCTAGCCACAAATTTCATTTACGGTTTTTGAAATATTGGCCTCCAACAGTCCTATTCACTCGAATGTAAATCGGGAAGAGGATTTTCAAAACTGCACCTTTTTTAAACTCGCTCTTATTTCCACATTTCTGAAGCTAGGACCACGAAACTTCATGAGTGTCTTCTTTAAGGCCTTTTTGGCGCGATCGTGAAAAAAATTTGCCGATATCATGTATGATTTTGACTAAATAGCACTAGTTAGACGTCCTAGATTTCAGGCAGAAATCACTCTCAAATCAGCCTGGGACGGCCGTTGCTACAGGCCCTCACCAACCGTCACCTAGCAACCGAGATCAGTTGGGCCAACAGAGAGAGTGACAGACAGACAGACACACAGACAGACACACATGCACACACACACACACACACTCACATGCACACAAACACACGCAGACACACACACAGACAGAGAATATTCATGTTTTCGTGACGTAAGTCGCGAAAACCTTCATAAACTTTCCCATGAGGAATGACTGGGACGAGGTCAAAAAAGTCGCAGACACACAAACACACAAACAGATTTATTAATCAGTTTTCTAGAACGTTCATGTAAGTCGCGAAAACCTGCGTAAACTTTCCCATAAGGAATGAATGGGACGAGGTCAAAAAATCGCAGACACAGAGACAGAGAGACACACACAAACACACTCACATGCACACAAACACACACACACAAAGTGAATGAGACCAGGTGAAAAGATGGAAAGAAAGATTTCAAACATCGACATCTCTGGCAAACTGTGACCTAAACACACCATTCAAACTTTAAAATGTAGATAAAAGTCCATGTTATCAACGTGGGATTCAACTTTTGCTTTAGCTTTCATAGTAATTGTTCGTCACGGGGCAAAGCGCACAGCCCACTCTCGCGATTCCCCGGCGGGGAATTGTCTAGTAGTATTATTCTCCCTCCTTCCGTTTTCTGTCGCTATCTCCTATAGCAAAGCTATAGGTGTCCCGCACAGCCCACTATTGATATTCACCGCGCCTCTTCTTAATTAGTGGGCTGTGCTCGCCAGCCCACTAAGGACACCTCTATAGCAAAGCTATAGGTGTTCATAGTGTCCACCCACTATTGATATTCACCGGGCGTCTTCTTATTATTAGTGGGCTGTGCTCGCCAGCCCACTATGGACACCTCTATAGCAAATAGTGGGCTGTGCTTCATCTATTGATATTCACCGCGCTTCTTCTTATTTTTCATCCTCCTCAAAATTTGTGTCGCTAACTCGTCCCGCACCATTGAGCGCACACAAACAAAAATGACATCAAAACGTGCGGCTCGATCTGACTCGGTATGCTATTATTTTTATCACCAGAATATACATTTTTCGCGTCGTAAGACATCTGAAATCTGCGACGTTTTTCCACCATCTCCTGCTCTGGCATACGTTCACCTAGAAGCATCATTCAAACTTTAAAATGTAGGCACAAATCCTGTGTATTTAAGTTGTATTTGAACTTTTTTCCTACGATGTGTAGTTTTTGAACTGTGACCCTTGAATGACGGTGAGTGATTTAGGGTTTACAATGATTGCGTATGGCGGAATGTTCGTGCAGCAGAGTGGTGGGGGCCAACTGACAGAGTGGCAGAAACTAAAAGATTATCTCAGAAATTTTCTCTTTCCGTGATGATCCTGGCCACAGATTTCACTCAAAAACAGTGATATTTTCCAAAGTCGTAGCCACACTTGTTTTCTTTCTCCCAATGTGTCTACTTTATCGGTAGGATTTACGGTTTTTGAATTATCTGCCTCTAACCGACAAGAGTAGCTCTCAACCATCCCATTCACTCCAATGTAAATCGGGGAGAGGATTTTCCAAACCTTTTTTAAACTCGCTCTTATTTCCACATTTCTGAAACTAGGACCACAAAAATTCATGAGTGTGTTCTTTAAGGCCTTTCCCGCATGATGGTGAAGACATTTTGCCGATATCATGTTTGGTTTTGGATAAATAGCACTAGTTTGACATCCTAGATGTGAGGCTGAAATTGCTCTGAAAGTAGCTGTCTCAGCCACGGTTGCTACGGCCGTTGACAACCATCCCCGTGGCAACCAGGATCAGCTGGGCCAACAGAGGGAGTGCCAGACACAGACGCACACACACAGATAGACACACAGAGACAGACGCACACAAACAGACACACAGACACACACAGACAGACACACACACACAGAGACAGACACACACAGACAGAAAGACATACACACAAACAGATACACACACAGACACACACAGATTCATTAATCAGTTTTCCAGAATATTCGACGTAAGTCGCGAAAACCTGCGTAAACTTTCCCATAAGGAATGAATGGGACTAGGTCCCATGAGCTCGCATCCGCAAACAAAAAGGATTATCATCCACGCAGGTGCAAACGACATCGCCAAGCAACAGTCCGAACTTTTAAAGCGAAACTTCTCGCCTTTTTAACAGCGTCTCACAGTCCCAGGTGGCTGTTTTTATCTCCGGCCCCACCCCCACCTGCGGCAGAGGGATAGGCAGCTTCAGCAGGCTGCTCAGCCTCAACACCTGGCTCTCCTCTGTCTGCAACTCACACCATGTTGGCTTCGTAAATAACTTTGATGTGTTCTGGGAGAGGCGACATCTTTTTGGGTCAGACGGGTTTCACCTGAACAGGGCAGGTTCCCGCATGCTGTCAGCCAACCTGACTCACGGCGTACAGCACGCAAACTTTCCAAAACCCACACCAGCTGCTCTGTACACCACTGATTGATGTCCCCCGGGTCCCTGCTCCTATCCACTCAGTTCCACCTCTGACCATTGTATCCACAACACCGGACTTGGACCTCATAGTTTCACCAACACTTCACCCATCCCCGTAATCATTACACTCCATCACAACATCAGACACTGCCATACCCACTCTGTGAACTTTAATAACCTCAGACCGCTCACAGAAAAATCGACCTCTCCAGTCAACAAGCCACCTGTCACGGCACTTTTTAATGTTCGTTCTCTTTTAAATATAACTTTTTTAATGAATGATGTGATTTTAGATAATAAGTTAGACTGTCTTCTTTTAACTGAGACATGGCTTGGCACTGACGCTCCCGCTGTTCTCACCGAGGCTTCACCGCCAAATTTTATTTTTTTATTTTCTACTAGAGAGGGTAGAAGAGGGGGCGGGACGGCATCCATTACTCATAACTCACTTACTTCGGACCCGATATCCAGAGAGTTTTTAAGTCTTTTGAATTGTCTTGATTTTAAGCAACACGTCATGCAGCCGACTCACAACAGAGGACACACCCTGGACCTGGTCATAACCCATGGCCTGTCCATCGGTGTGTCCTCTGTTGCCGACCTGGCTGTGTCTGACCACTACTGTGTATTTTTTAATATTGCCAGTTTTAACCAAGAGGAGGCCCCGGTGAGAACAGTGAGGAGGCGCTATCTAACTTCTGAAGTGGAGCAAATTTCATGGGGATTTTACAGAGAACTCCTGCTGAAATTTTACCTGCACCTTGTAATTTTATCGTTGATAATTTTAACAGTAGACTGAAGTCAACTCTGGACTCAGTAGCTCCACTTTTAACACAAACAATAAAAAGAAAACCTACACCCGCATGGAGAAAAAATGATGAAATCAATGAACTGAAAAGAAAATGCAGGAGTGCTGAGAGAAGATGGAGAAAAAGTAAACTGACAGTTCATTAAGAGATTTTACGTGAACAACTCAAAACCTACAATAATGCAGTCAGAAAGGCACGAATTTCCCATTTCTCGCAACTCATCACCAACCATAAAAATAACCCCCGATTCCTATTCTCCACCTTCGATATTTTAACAGGTTCTAAATCTAATAAAATTTTTATGACACCCACAGACGATCTTTGGGAGAACTTTGCAGACCACTTCAGAACCAAAATCAAGGACATCAGATCCTGCCTCTTATCCCATCAAGTTTTATCTGTGAACACACCTGAACTGTTTTCCTTGCCTGAGGAAACACTGGAGAGTTTTGCCCTGGTTGATGCAAGGACACTTGGTCGAGTATTTTCCCAAGTAAACCCAACAACCTGCCTTTTAGACCCAATTCCCACATCTTTCTTAAAATCATTTTATGGATTCTTTGAGGAACAGTTTTTAAGCATCATAAACTGCTCTCTTCAGACGGGTGTCTTTCCCATCGCCTTCAAAACGGCGGTGGTGATGCCCCTTCTTAAGAAGAGCAACTTAGACCCCAGCATTTTTAATAACTACCAACCTGTATCCAACTTACCGTTTTTAAGTAAAATTTTAGAAAAACTGTTTTTTTACCAAGTTAATGATTTTTTAAACAGAAATAACATCTTAGAGAAACATCAGTCAGGTTTTAGGAGAAACCACAGTACCGAGACAGCACTTTTAAAGATTTTAAACAACATCAGATGGAATTTAGATAACAAAAAGCTCACAGTGTTGGTTCTACTGGATCTAAGCGCCGCTTTTGATACAGTAGACCATCACATTTTATTAAACAGACTCAGCCATCTGGTCGGCCTCTCTGGTACTGTCCTCAACTGGTTTTGTTCTTATGCTTTTATGTAAGCATGGATACATGTTCCTTGGGAACCCATGAAAGTGGATGTGGGGTTCCCCAAGGGTCAATTTTAGGTCCACTACTTTTTAATCTTTACATGCTTCCTCTTGGGGACGTCATCAGGAGGCACGGCATCAGCTTCCATAGTTACGCTGATGATACACAACTGTACATTGCCGTGTCTCCTAATGACACCGAGCAAGTTGATGCCCTTTTTAACTGTATTGTAGACATCAAGTCATGGATGGCAGTGAATTTCCTACAGCTCAACCAGGACAAAACTGAGGTTTTATTTATAGGTCCTGAAGGCCAGAGAGAGAAACTTTTTCCAAAACTACAAGATCTTAAACCAACACAATCAGCAAAAAATCTGGGTGTGATTTTTGATTCTGAGCTGAATTTTATTCCACACATCAGAAATATGACAAAAATAGGTTTTTATCATCTTAAGAACATAGCCAGAGTCCGCCCGTTTCTCTCTCAGGCCAGTACGGAGGTGCTAATGCATGCTTTTATCTCCTTTCGCTTAGATTATTGTAATGCCCTGCTCTCTGGTCTTCCAAAAAAGAGTGCTCTAAATCTCCAATTATTACAAAATTCAGCCGCACGCGTGCTGACGAGGACCAGAGGGCGGGAGCACATTACACCAGTTTTAAAGTCACTGCATTGGCTCCCCGTCCGCTTCAGGATCGACTTTAAGGTTCTTTTACTGGTTTTTAAATGTCTTAATGGCCTTGCGCCCTCCTACTTATCTGACCTGCTTTTACCATATCAACCCTCGCGGACCCTGAGGTCCTCCGGCACTGGCCTTTTATCCATACCAAAACCAAGAACTAAAACCCATGGTAAGGCGGCATTTAGCCACTACAGCCCCCGCTTGTGAAACAGCCTGCCGGAGAACCTCAGGTCTGCAGAGACTGTTGATATTTTTAAGGGAAGGTTAAAGACACACCTTTTTAATCAGGCTTTTAACTTATATCTTAAATTCTTATTCCATTCTTATGTGGTTCTATCGTATTTTATGTTGTCGTTCCTTATTTTTATTTTTTTATTTTATTATCTTATGTAGATTTATCCTTTTAACTTTTCACTCCATTTACCTTTCTTTTGTCAGGGTTTTTTTTATCTTATCTTATGACTTTCTTTTTTATTATTGTTTAAGGTTTAAACTTCAGAGTTTCCTCAGGAGGGTCCTACACACTGGGAGCTATGTCTGGGTTGCTGCTGGGGCCCTGTCTTTGGGTCCCTTCAGCCCGACCAGCTGTTGTCTGTCAGGGTCTGGGGGCCTGGGCACTGGTGCCCCCCTGGCACAGACTGTGACTCCTCCCGGTGTGGACGGCCCCAAAGGTGGCGTTTCCTCAATCCTCAGTGCCTTGCCATGTCTCCTTATTGCCAGTAGTAAGAGTGTGCAGGCGTGTGTGTGTGTGTATGTGTGTGTGTGTGTGTGTGTGTGTGTGTGTGTGTGTATATAGTATGGAAGGTGGGAGGGAGGGGGCTTTCTTCTAAATTGTTTTATCTTTCTTGTGTAAAGCACTTTGTGCTACATGTCATTGTATGAAAAGTGCTCTATAAATAAAGTTGATTTGATTTGATTTGATTTAGGTCAAAAAATCGCAGACACAGAGAGACAGAGAGACACACACACACTCACATGCACACAAACACACACACACACAAAGTGAATGAGAGAAGGTGAAAAGATCGAAAGAAAGATTACAAACATCGACATCTCTGGCATACTTTTATCTACATTTTAAAGTTTGAATGGTGTGTCTAGGTCAAAGTCCAAATTATCAACGTGGGATTCAACTTTTGCTTTAGCTTTCATAGTTTTTGTTCATCACGGGGCAAAGCGCACAGCCCACTCTCGCGATTCCCCGGCGGGGAATTGTCTAGTTATATTCTGCCATATTCATCCTTCAGAGTGAACCTGAGTGAGCGGAGTGAGAGAGGTGGAGAGGAGCGCTGCGCATCAGGACTGAGAGAGACGCTGCGATCACAAAAACTCTGTGAAGAAATTCAAGTGATTTGCTGAAGAGAAACTACAACAAAAATATCGATCTCACCGAGCTAGTATCGATCCGATATCAATACTCACCTTGGTATCGATACTATCGATATTTGGATCGAACCGACCACCCCTATTATATAAGAAACAATACTAAAATCAAAAGCCGGAAAAGTCATGTGAGATACTGCATCGCGTTGTTGCTGGAAGACAGTAGCGGTCCACCTTAACTCTCCTCCAAGTTACGTCGCATTCAGAGATTGATACTTCTGGCTGACACAAACAATGCTCTCAATGCTCGTGTTCATGTGTAGAGACCCTGGTGATACTACGAGCAAAGTTTCCTGTTGTTTCGAGCCTTCTTAGTGTTTTAAAAATAGCAATTTTGGTGCTATCGCTAAAGTGCTAGTAGCATTCCCATTTCAGAAAATGAAAATGAGTTTGACCCGAAAACGAAAATACGGTAAATCTTAAAAGTGCCTCTTTTGTCGTAATTATGCTTTTATACAAAGGTTTGACTCGGGTGCATTCATAAAAAAAAGCGTAAGTTGCATTTTGGCGAGAGTTTGTTTTAACCAAAGTTTAACTTTTAAGCTTAATGAGAACTCAGCAGTAAGGAATCAGCAATTATCAAAAGTAGGCTCAATGCCTCAGTAAATGAGTTAAAACTTAAAGTTGTTCCAGTTGTGCATTGAGTCAGTAATTGATGTATGAAGGTAAATGTAACTTACAAAGAAAAAAAATGAATGTACATTTATCAAACAATGAAAACAACCGCCAACAAATGCACTGTCTCCTCTGTTTTTCTCCTTTGTTTAACATTTGCTAGGAATTATGCTGGCCAGCTGTTTGATCAAATTACTGCCTTTTTAAAAAGTGAAATTGTAAATTTGTGAGCCATTTTTAAAGATTTACATCTTCAGTAGAACCAATGGATTTCTGGCTGAGAGCCACAGAAATGGTAGGGAAGTCATAGGGCCCCGTGTAAGACCCAGCACAAAGTGGAGCTCAGTGTAGCATAGGTGTCATTTCTAGTTTCAACCAACACAGCTGTCATTTTCACACCCAGCGCCCATGTTGTGTAGTACTTATGCTCATTTATGCGCCCATGGGCTTGCTGGTCCCAGAATTAGATGTGGTCAGACGCATTGCTAGCTTGAGGTAGCAGAAAGCAGTCACACAATTGACAAATCTGATCTAAATGCAATGGTTCAGTTTTATTCCAGCTATTTTATGCGAACATTTTTCAACTGTGCCTACAGACAGTTTCACAACATGTGTGCACTCTGCTTGTTTCACACTGGTTATGTGTGGATTGACTGGGAATATTTTCTAATATTTCCAATATAGAGACCCACAGCCCTCTGAACATTTCACTCCATTTCTGCAGTTCCTTATGGGCAATATGCCATTTTTAATCTGTGTCAGCTATCCCAGTGATTGCTTTGTTGTGTGTCATATATATGTCTGCGTTTATTATTATATTTTATTTTTTACTGATTTAATTTGATGATGAGAGAAGCCACTTTCAGTTATTTTAAATGTTCCCATGCATTCAGTAATGTCACTGCAGCAAATATAATATCGTATTTTAGCAGCATAATTAAATAACCATAGCTATAAACTTGACAAGACAGAGGAAATTCTCAAGAGGAAACAGAATTAAACTTTCATCATCTGAAATATATGTACATGCATTGTGGGTGTGAACATTTGGATGTTTAGAAGAACACAAACATAATATTTTTTCCTTATCACGCAGAAATATCTGAGAAACTCAGGCAAATCTTCAGTAAATCTCATATCCTGGTTCATCCCAAACTTACCAACAAACTGGTTTTGTCCATCCTAATGATAAAACACCCAGGCATAAACAGAGTCATGTAGTTTATGATGTTCAGTGCAGCCAGGACAGCACAGATTTGTACATTGGGAAGACAAAACAACCTTTCCATAAACAAAAGGCACAACACAGGAGGGCCGACTCCTCAGGTCAAGACTCTGCTGTCCACTTACATCTGAAGGAGAAAAATCATTCCATTGAGGACAACAATGTAAACATCTTGGCCAGAGAAGACAGATGGTTTGAAAGAGGAGTAAAATAATCCATCTTTGTCAAACTGGAACAGAGGAGGTGGCCTACGACATTACGCATCGCCTACCTACAATGCGGTACTGAGTTCCCTCCCCAGACAGCTTATCAACCAATTCACACCTGGGCTCACCTAGCCCTAGAAACCCACATGAAGGCTGGTTGGGTCAACAACAACCACAAGTGGCCCTAATGACTCTGAAACTCAGAGCTCACATGTGTCTTTAATGACTCTGTAAGGGCGCTCCCACAAAGAGTTTAAAAGCCTGCAATTCCCCTCCAGTTGGAGTCTTGGATGAGAGGTGAACGTCTTCAAGAAATTGAAAAAAGTCAAGTTGCCTTTGATACAGCACCTAGAATTACCATGAACTGGATGACTGAGAACCACAGTCAAACAAGAAAACAAACTTGTGCTTACAAATGCGTGCAAATAAGTATCCACTATATAAAAGCACTATACAAGCATCACTAACTTGATTAGAAATGTATCCAGGAAGCACATGCAGGCTTCAGGAAGATGGTGCTGAGCTTGGTTAGTGCTGTAGCTTCATCATTAAAAATGGATTTTCAGGCTATTTGTGGATGGGGAGGAAAGCCAGATGATGTGTTCTATATTAATTACATTACCTGAGACGATCCTCCAGAAGCAGAAACAACTTGTGTACTGTATCTCTCCCTTTGCATGCACGTTTACGCATGAGGAACAGCGGATACACATCATTGATTGTTTAAAACTCCTGACAGGCCAACAGGAGTGGGAAGTATTTCATGTTTATTGATGTTTTGTGTTCTTATACACATCAAGGTCACAAACACATTCCAGATTCCTCATAAGCTTTTAGTTTTGCGACATACATGTGCCATGATATTTGGTGACATTACTGCATGCCTGGACAAACATTTAAAATGATTGAAAGCAGCTAATCTATCTCATCAGTATATACATGTATTAGGCATTATTTTCTTTGACAATACATCCTGTGGATGTGCTGGGATGATGGGTGAAGTAACCAGGGGTCATCAAGAACTCTATCTTGTGCCTGACACAAAGCGGTGCACAGCTGTCATTGTTATGCCCAGCGCCCATGTTGTGTCAATGTGCTTGCGCACAACTGTGCTGCGCAGTGCAAAGTGGTGTAAGCTCTAGCACCAGGAGTGTTACGTTGCAGTTTTGTTTATGCCATTGTTTCAGTAAGAAGATTCTATAGTGTAGGTCAGTGGTTGAATCCAACCTTTGAAGAACAAAAACACTGTCTTTATCATAATTGCTTAAGATTGTCCCCTCAGTTTAATGTGGCATCCTAATTTTGGCCTGCATGCAATTTCGATTCATCATCTTTATTTTAGAGGTGACTTCAAGAATATGAGCAAATTAGCAAATAATCCAGGGTGATGCTGCAGCTATAATGTATTTAAGAATAACTTGACATGTGCAGGGAAAAAAGAAAAATTGTGCAAAAACTACTGATGGATTAATGACATGTAAAATAACCATATAAGATAACTAAACCGATGTCTACTACTTAATGAAGCATATTGCACTCATACTATTAGTTTTTATTGTGTGATCAGTGTTTTAACATGTCCCTCTGCACCCTGCAAGTTATCCAACCTTTCAAAATGATGCACCATGCAACCTGTTATTTTATGGAGGACTTAAAACCTGCTGAGGCGTAGGTCTTCATTTTTGTTCATTACAATGCAGTTTTTGTGATCCTACCTTTATAAAAAAAAAAAGAAGAAAATGTTTCCTCCATTTTAATATTGCAATAAGCCACATCCCTACTTCAATTAATTTAATTGCCCCACTCCTAAGGTAGAATTTACATTTAAACTACACGTTTGAACTTGCTGGTGTAACCTAGTTCATGCAAATACAGCTATGGATTCCAGCTCCATCTTTTTCTGGGACAGTTCCCAGGCTATTATCTGAAAGTCACTGTTTAACATACATTGGGTTTAAAGACAACTGAGGGCAAGTTTGTAGCCCTTGAGATTAGTTGCATCTGACATAGACTGTGTATGCTGTACATGTGTGTTTATATACTACCCCTCAAATCAAAAAGAAGAGCAGTGAAATAGCTACCATAATTGTTTCAGACTGAATTCATATCCTTGACATAGAAATAAAGGAGGTCACATGGTAACTGTTTAGGGACTCAAAAGTTGAACATTTATGAAAATATTTGTCAGGCCCTCTGAGCACAGATTTCCCCTTTCTGAATCTCAAATTCTAAGCATGATCCACTGTCACCAAATGGCCTTCCCACCACATTGGACTTGAGGCAGAACCCTTACACCGTAGATTGCATGCCCTCCCTCCCTGAAAGCATCCATTCACTCTAAGTCCCATTCATTAGAGTAGATCATACCGCACAACAAGCCAGCCAGCCAGATCTCTGAAAGGCCAAGGGAGTCATCCTGTGCATCCCCTCCTTCAGTTATTAGAACAAGACTTCACTCTGCAGAGGAGCAAGGGAGGGAGCAAAGCCCATAACTCTTCCTCACCTAATCTTCATCAGGATCCCTCCCCCTCCACCTCCGTATTCATCTGACAGCATGACATCATACATGTGGTGTTTGGAATTGAAACAACTGAGGTTCAGTATTATCAGCCTACCTGCCATAGGTAGCTGTGAATCTATCAACCCCCAGGAAAATGACTTAATAACAGCCTCATTAAGAGCATAATCTATTACTGATAAGGGTCCACCTGAGACATGCTAATTAAAAGCGAAGGGGTATGTCAGAGTGAGCAAATTGGACACAGTCAGTGAAACTTTAAGTTTTTATGGCAAAACAAAAGCCTGGCTAATCTGGCTTCCTCCTGTGTAAGGCTTTGTGTCAGCCCCAGCACACCTTACCAGCACCCAGGTTTTTCTTAATGCTGGACATATTAAGATTTAAAAAAGGTGACTTTGCGCAACGATCCTGCCAAATTAGATGTGTGTGTGTGTGTGTGTGTGTGTGTGTGTGTGTGTGTGTGCATTTTTAAAACTGATCTTGATTGTAGTTGGCCACTTGGTGGCAGAAGAGCTCTACTTAACTGCACATGTCTCTCTTTCTCCTCTTTCACTGTGCAAGAAAAAAAAAGACTCTTGTCTCAGTGATGGTAAAACACAGGAAATCAGTGGTACATGTATCTCACTATTTTCTGTACAGACTGACATACCCACTCTGCTGTTTTCACTATGTCAAATAAGTTGATGATGTATTACGAAGGAAGAATGAAATGTTCCAATTGGGAGTTCATGACAGGATGTTATAAAATTATAGAGTCAATGTTGCAGTTCTGACTTGAATGACATATTGTTTTCAGGGAGATATGCTGTCTGATGTGGTTGCTGGTGTCTGAATTGTGGATGTGTTCTTGAATTAATCCCTCAGCAAGTTGAGAGATATTTGACTGTCTCTAATTCTAATGTTACTTTTGAAACAGGTTTTAATAGCAAGTACATTTTCAACCCAAGTCCCAGAATAAATGTTGCCAGTGTACGTTTTTACATTTAGGCACAAACACCACTTGGTTAGGTCTAAGAAAAGATTATGTTTTGTCTTAAAATACCTGTTTTGTCAGTTTTGTCAGTTTCAAGATATGATTTTTTATTTACTCTTGACCACACACTGTGGTAAGGAGTGCGTACATAAAACAAACCCATAGTACAATGATAACCAACCAGAATAGATACGCTGAACACGGCTGGAAATTGTCCTGAGATCTCCTCAAAATATATCCAGTGGTTTCACACTTGCATAATGAAATGCAGACTCAGACCACTTATATTCTCATAGAAGTTGGGTCATAAACGTGAAAATTATGTAGAAATTTCAATATGGTACATGGCCAATGATACGTACAAATCTGAATGTATCTGTGGTTCGCATAAATGTTTTCTGCCAACTTTATATCCTGGCAACTAGGTTGACATGAAGACTGTACGCAAAACACGAGTGAAGTAAAAAGTACACTGCCATTGCTGGAAAACACAATAAATCTGTCATGCATGTCAAAACTCCACATCTCCTGCTGTCATATTTTGGTAGCATATAATGTTTCTGAAATTACTTTCATCCTTGAAAAGCAGAAGATTAAGTGACTGTCAGATAATATTGTGCTTTGCGGTCCACGTGCATGTGGCATGCGGTCCTATTTGGAAATAAACATGCATGCCTAATAGAAAGCAGAAAAAAGCAGAAAATACATTGCCTGCTCTGTGCACTCCTGTTTTCTCTGGTTTCATCGTTATCCATTTCAGTGCAGCCGCTGGTGCTGTCATTGATGGTAAGGGCAAGGACTGCTCATACACAAACCATTTCTCCTGTGGTAGGAATTGATTTAATGACAACATCTAGTGGCCGCAATCGATGGGGCAGAGGGAAAGGTACATTATGAGGAAAGGAAGACAGATAATGGAGGATCACAGAGCCATTTCCATCACTCTAACTAGCATCCTTGAACAGTCCTCTCCTCCTCATTCCAGAACTACCCAGTGGAACAGGCCAGTGTGTCTTAACTAGTCTCATTTTCTTTCCCACACTATCTTGTCATCACACCCCTTTACCTTTGACCCACTAGCACCTCGCCACCCAGCAGTGTCACATCTGGGATCTCAGTGGCATGCATTACTTGATGATGATCATTTTAGTTTACAGCCCCACTGTTTTACCCCATGTGACTACTCAGCTAGCAGATATAACTGAGGTTGTGATAGACACTAAGAGATGCTATTGTCTTGCCTCCACTTGCTTTTTAAGTCAATCACGCACGCTGCATTTACGGCCCAGCTCCTTGTTTAAAATCGTCTCAACTTCAGAAGTGCATCTGCATCTAAGGACCACATCCACTCAGCACATTGGATGAGCTGTCTTGTCAAACTGAGGAGGCTTAATTCTTCTCACAGTGTAAAGATGCATTGTGGGTCCCACACCCACCATGACATTTTATGAGCAACAAAAAGCTCCAGTTTAATGAAGAATTCAAGATAATGAATGTTAATCTGCAGGGCTTAGATTTTGTTTCACTTGCCCCAGATATTGTGACTTCTATTTTTATATCCTTTACCACACTGCACATTTTACAAAATATATATATATATATATATTTTTTTTTTTTTCACTTCTGTACCCTCATCTCTTTCCTTCTACTAAAAAGTCACTGTGTGGTGTGATGGAAAGCTAGAGTTAGTGACAAGTTGGGAATGATTCAAAGGGCCTGAGTAAAATGAATAGACTGCCATGCCATCAGAGAGCAGATACAGGTTAACATATACCTGATCAAATGTATGGGAGATATGCAAGAACAAGTCTGAGCCCTGAGCTCTTTGTCACATTCCTCGGGCCATTCCTGAGCAGTATTTGTGGTGTGTCAGGTCACATTGTCCTGGCGGGGGGGTCACTGCCATTAAGGAGAACTGTTGTCATGAAGGGTTGTACTTGGTAATAATCAATGTCTAGGGTGGTATAGGCTGACAAAATCCTGTCTGTTCTGAGCGCAGCCTGAGGACATGAGGCTGTGCTCAGGCTCCTTATTGGTTCAAAGGTCTAAGTTATAATTCCAAGCGAGGCCTGGATGGATTGTCAGAGAAATCAGTACAATATTTGCATCAGCTCTAAAAATTGATAGGCAACCCATGTGATTCCTGGAACAGTAATGGATTTTACTTTGTGAAAGTTATAATCTGTCCCCAGTGGAAGCCCCCTTTTTTAGCACTATTTATGGCTGTCAATTTCTTTTTTAGCAACTGACAGTCAGTGTATGTGCATTTCCTAACGGTCCCCCTTTGTTGTAGCTGCATGTGGGATTCAAATTGCTTAAACAGAAGCTAGTGCATGCGTTATTTTCCTCTCATGTGAAGATAAACATTGTTGGCTCTTTAACTATACAATGTGATGCAATGAATCCTCTGAGCTAACAGTTTGTTTGGTTGAGACATGAATCTGCCCAGTTGTTACTATATACTGTAGCTACTCATAGGCCATACACAATAAATTGGTTTACACCACTTTACCTTAGATTAGCTTGATTTTGTGTAATTCCTCTCACAGTTTACATACATGGCCATTGTTCAGTGCAATGCCCCATGTAGGTAGTGGATAGGTGTGTCGCACATCTCTCTGTCACACAAGAAAATGGGGGAGAGCAATAGAGTTTTTGTTGTTGTTGTTGTTTAACCACAATCTATCAACCAAATGTCCCTGTTGCGAAATCCTATTGCCTTTCCCTAACCTTATTGACAATCCTAGTTGCCATGTGCAGAACTTTAGAAAGAGAGAATTTGAAAAACGTTGTGGATATTACCCAAGGTTTTGCAGAATTGTAAAATACTACGATATTGTCCAGCAAAAGGAAAGCAATAAATTGATGTTATGTTAATAGATCGGCAAGTCAGCTATACTATACTATATACAAATCCTGACTATGGTGGAGTAGAATAGCATACATTGTACACATGTTTAACATTGCTAAGTTTATCAAGCCTCATACAAGTTTCCCCCAAACAGCAAGATTTCACTTATCCATCACAATTGAAAGTCAGAAAGTCAGTGGTCAAGCAAAGTCCTTTATAATAACTCCACAGTGTGACTGTTTCTGCTCTGACTAGATTGCCTGCAGTTCTTCCCTTGCCTCGTCATTTCTTGTTGAAAATTAATGACTTCCGGGTGGCAATCACTTATTACGTGTAATGGCCCTTAAGGTGAGCCATTATAATTTACTCTCAGTGAGGCCATGATGTATGGAGTGGTGATGATTTCTTGCATCTACTGACAGAACTAGGGCTACCTCTGCACTCCATATAATAAGCGCTCTAGTCTCAGCTGAAACATTGTTTTCATTTTCTTCAAAACAAAAATTGCATTTAAACATTTCTTCTATTTAGAATGGGGTAATTGGAACTTGTCACAGTCTATCTAATCTGTAATTACATTTGAATGCTTGTCAGAATGCACAAAATCCTTCATCTGTCTGTGCTTTCATCCTTTTAACCCCTAACAACACCCCACTGCTTCTTTCACTGTCACATTACAGCTGATCTTTAGCTGTGCTGTCAGACAATGCAGGCAATATTCCAAACTTTTTCCTCAAGTCCACTTGGCTAGTTGAAAGCTGCCATTGGCTGTTGTGGTTGTGTTTCTCTTCCCTTTATTCCCTGAGCACTCAGGAGCCCAGGTGTTGGCAGTGAGCAGCTTGCGTGGCAGCAAAGCGATATTTTGATGAGACGGCAGTCAGCTTGCTTTCCTATTCTGCTGTGCGCCACAGCATTGTGGCCCTGCGCTCCAGTGGGACAGTCAGATCCATGGGTCTACACAGCTGGCATCAGCTCCTGCCAACTGCGGCAGCTCCTCATCACAGATGTTCATGCAGCCACCACATTGGTGGCATCTAGCCCTTTGTGTTGACCTTATTCAAGAGCACAGCAAGCCACAAATGAAAAATGTAATGCTGCCGCCTGTCAAAGAGATATACTGAGTATATTGAAGATTAGCTTGTCGGAGAGGTGTAAATAAAGCGAACAGAGACACCAACATGATCCATGGCTTTCCAGTATTGCCCATGCTAAGACATTAGCATATGTCAAGTTTTAGCAGCCATGGCAAATGACAGGTGCCTGGCCTTTGTCTGGTGAAGTTGTAGGGGCTCTCTGTTAAATGGTTCTGTCTGTGTGGAATTGTGATCATTGTGTCCCCAGTAGCTCAACTGTCAAACTGTCCAGTAATAGTTGCATTTATAGTATAAATAAATATAAAACTCTATATGTAATGAACAAATCATCATCCAAACATTGATTTTCCTTTATTCTTTCATTTGAACATTTGCTGCAAAGGTAGAATTGTACATTGTTTCATATAAAAGAAGCAAATAATAAAGATGACATTAAAAAAATAGCAAGATATTTGTTTTTAATAGGGATGTAACAGTATACTGAAGCGTGAATCTCCCTTCCTGTTGAGAGGTGCACATGCTCTGTATCGATGGGGTACTGACATTGAGGCCAGCGGAAATGTTATGGTGGATATATTTTTTGCATTTTTTACTTCAGTCTCAATCTCAATCTCATTACTGTTCAAGTAGCACATTGTTCAACAAGATGCAGTCAGAAATTGATGGAAAATTATTTACATGCTAACATCCGTAACTTAAATGCATCGCACAGGAAAAGGTGCAAAAATAAATTGGTTAGTTACCATCACTGCCAATCGAAGCTGATGACCATAAATACCCGAGACTACTGCGGAGTAATGTGACCTCAAAATGAATGCTGATTGTACCCTTTCCCACAGAAGACAACAGCAGATGTTGGTGGATTTATTGCATGTTCCAGTGTGATGGTCATTTGACTACACTGTAAAAGTTTTCACTGTAAATTCACGGTAAATTACTGGCTACTAGTTGCATTACTTTCACAGTAATTTGACAGTAATTTATTGTGAAGATTTCACAGTAATTTACTGTACATGTTTCACAGTAATGTACTGTAAACATTTCACAGTAAAATACAATGTATCTACAGCTGTATACTGTGACTTCACAGTTGCCATGCCCATGGAATTACTGTAATATAGCAGTATTTAGCTGTGGAATTACAGTATCTTGCTGTATGTAAATTACAGTAATTGCCTGTATTTTTTTAATTTTTACTGTAAAAGTAATGCAACCAGTAGCCAGTAACTTGCTGTATATTTACAATTTAAAAAATACTGTAACATATGACTTGTTACCTGTGATTTTACCACACAAACATGCTTTGGATTTGCTAAATTAAAGGTCAAAACAAGAACAAAGAAAACAAAGACAATACTCATTTTAATTTTTTAATAATTATAAAATCAATTTATAATATCAAATTAAACAATTTACTAGAGCTGTCTCTGAACATAAACATGAATTTTCATTTATAAAGAGCAGATTCAGCTTTTAAGTGCTGATATATTCATTCCCTGTCTAATGTCAATATTGATACCAGTATTGATGTGTTACATGGCCGGGGTAGTAATGTAATCAGGTTACAGCTCAAAATCATACTTTGATATCACTAACTGAATCTATGAATCAGTCACTCAATATTAAATCGAATCAATATCAAATTGTGATTAATCAATAGCAGGAAATTGGTTACCATACCCAACCCACATGTCAATTTACAACTTTAAACATACAGTATAAACAATTTACAACTTATGAACATAATATGAACATACTTAAGTCAACTAAGTAACAATTTCATATTTACATTGACCACTCAAAGTCAACAAGTTTCCTTTGGAGCGTGCTCACGTGTCGATTGATGCCTCCACGCTTCTTCTTTGAATTTGAGCCCGTCTCAAGGTTATTGCCCAAGAAGCACCTGTAAAAAATAAAGCAAAGACAACTTTCAGTTTTACAGATTTAATATTGCATTGTTTATCCAAGGCACATGCAGTGGTGCCCCTGCCTCTTTAACTAAATCCAACCTACACCAAAGAATTAATATTGAAAGCCAAGCAAGATTTATACAAGCAAGCAAATCAGTCGTGTAGAAATTGAGATATACATGCAAACATTGTAATGAAAATAGTAATGGAAATTCCTGAGACAATAATGCACTAAAGTTGATTAATTTTACCAAACATGTCCACAGCTCACAGGTTGTGTGCTCTCTTTGCCATGCTATCAAAAGGAGAAAGTTGAGGAGTGCTGAGCTGCTGAATTTGATTCAGATTGACCAAATACAGAGGATGCTCATGTGGTCCCATCACCACCTGTCATTCAGTGGACAGCATCCAAGCGCTAGGCTTCATTATGTCACCTGAAATGAACAGAGATGTCCATCTTGCACTATTTTAAGAAAGTGTAATGCTGCACAAGAGAGCAATACTTGTATTTCATTCATTTAAATGTTCAGCAACATCGAATGCTTTTTAAAACTGTATCCCACTTGACCATTGTTAGTGGTCTAACTGACTGTCTCTTGCACACCTGACACCAGAGAACATTGAGCCCTACCTTGCCTGTGCAATTTTTAAGTCTGCAAGATTTGGTTTTAACTAGCGATGCCCTGATCATGTTTTTTTTTTTTAATCATCTATCACTGATCTCCATCATTAATAAGCCATAGCGGTTGATCCAGTCTTTTTATTGACAGTTTTTGTATAGCTTCAGCCTTAAAAAAACTCGAAATGCTGCCCGGTGCAAATTTACACAAGCAGTTAACAAGTAGCTCAGCTGATGTTAGCAAACAGTCCAGATGTAGTGACTTTTCTGTTCATTTTTAAAATAAGAGACGTTTCACTGGTTCCAATGATTTAGAGGTTAATCAGAGCGAATGTTATGTGTCAACATGTGAATGAATGCGATTAAATTACTGACTATAAGCTCAATTTGATCCAAATGTCATTTGCCAGTTTGATGAGACATTCAGGGATGGATCGAAGTACAATATCAAAAAGAAAACCACTTGATTTTCTCAGATTATTTACACAGTTTTATGTGCTATTTTTACCTCAACAGCCTGCTCCACAGGTCACTGTCCTTGTTGTTTAAACTGCCTCTGCAAAAGAATGGAGAGCAATTAGTGACAGATCATATACTTTAAGCTAGAAGAGTTTAGTAGTCAATCAAACATTCATGCATATCCCTCCCATCAATATGACCACCAAATGAAAGCACATGATTTGAGCTTTCCAAAGATATAAGTAACCTCTCTGTCAGGCAAAGCTTCGTGGAGAAGTGGAAAAACGGCTTTGTTGACTTAGTTGCTGCAGCCAGAGGCTAACATTAGCTTACTTTAACTTTGACTTTTGCTAATTCGCGGCGAAAACACTGTGTATTCTCGGTCAAATAACTCACACACTATGCCTCATAACGACATGTGGAGCCCAATAGATGAAAACACATGATTTGAGCTTTCCAGAGATATAAGTTACTTATCTGTGGCAAAGCTTTGCAGAGAAAAACAGCTTTGAAATGGCTTAAAGGCCAAAAAAGTGGAGCATAAAGAGAGTTACCTTGATCCAAAAGAGCGTTCATTTACTAACATTAACTCTCACAACGAATAGAAGTTGTGACAAGCTGTCTAAAATGTAATGATGTTAACCTTACCTTCGAGCTCTTCTATCGGTATGTGTCAGGCCGTAAAATTATCCACCATGGATGTATACAGAGAACGGTATCCTATCCACCGGTATCCACCTGTCGTTTCTTCTTGGCCCCACAATGCAGTGCGGTTCAAACGCGATTCAAATTTTACAGTAATTTGTTGTGTTATCAAAGAGGATGGTTTGACTACAGTATTCTACTGTGAAATATTACAATACCGTGTTGTTAAATCCTGGTATCCGTTTTTTTCACAGTAATTTACTTGATTTCACAGAAAATTCTAAATTACAGTATTATATTGTGATTATTACAGTTAAAGCCTGTAAAGTGATAATATGATAAATTATTGTGAAATATCACAGTAAAATATTGTTAAATTCTGGTAACATTTTACAGTGTAAGTTAATGCAACATTATATGTGCAAAGTATATCTCTTACTGTGACAGTGAGGAGTTGTTTCTGCTGTATCCCCAAAATCTTCATTGAATGTGAACTTTAACATTTGTTCTTTAAAGCGTGATATCCATGACAATCCCTTGACAATGAGAAGAGATTAATTTTAAAAATGTATCAGATGATGGTAGGGTTACAAGATCTATTATATGGTTAAACAGCTGTTATTTTCTTATGGTTTAAATCTTGTTGTTTCCTAGAAATGATTGCTGTTTGCTGAAGGAGATTCTAAGGGATACACAAACATCATCACTACCACTACAGTCAACATCACTATCCCCCTGCCACCTCCAATGCCTCCAATCTCATATGCACAGAGGCAGATGCAATTATTTTCAGAGATAGAGGGAAATGTCATCAAGACTCTCCAAAAGCCTCAACATTCCGTCACCTTCTCTTCCTTTTTTTTCCATTTCCATGATTCCCTTTATCAATTAAGCCTGCTCTCAAGATTGTCTCTGGCAATTTCATTACAGTCAATTAGCCTGGAGAGAGAGAGTGAGACAGAGGAGAGCTTTTCACTCAACCAAGGAGCTGCAGATGAACAACATGCATCTTAGCTTCTGCATACCAAACAGTGGCAGCAAGAGGTTGCTGGCCAAAAGGCCCTCAGACTATCTGAGGACAGTTACCTCTCAAGCCTAATAATGTTTCTGAGACCGCGCAGAGACACTGCTGGGGCTTTGTGCATACATGTGTTTATATAAAGTAACCGTAAATGTGAAATGCTCTTGTGGACTGTGTAACACAAGCTTAAGTCAACATTCAAACATGCAGTGGGTAGTAACAGCGCTCAAGAGAGATTATTCCTAAAATTAGATTTTTAAGAGGATGGGCTCTGTGATCTCAGCAATGCGGTATGTACTGTTTGGGAAAACATTTTTCCCCATTCATTTTATTGCTGAGATCAGGCGCTTAATAACAACGTAATAATCTTAACAACGCTGGGGAAAACAGAGTACACTGTTGATGAAGAATATGTTGTAGATGAAGAATGTGCTCTAGATGAAGAAAATGCTGTAGATTTTGGCTACAATATGCTCAGTATACAACTTACTAGTAAAGTGTCCCAGAACTCAAGACCTCTGGTTATTTCCATTATTTTCATCCAATTTCTTTACCTTTACCACCTCAAGGAATCATAAAGACTCATGCATTTTTAAAGAGTCTTACATTTCACCCTTCACTTATATGTTCATTTGTTCAACAAACATGTATGTGTTCTATAGAGAGGCTCAGGTAACACTTTAAACCATCCTATTTAAAATCTATGTGGAAAATTATTTTTTTTTCAGACAAATTATAATGTAAGTGCAAGCAAATTCAGAGAGTTGTTTAGGTGTTTATTAATGGAAGCGTATAACTGGACGTCTTTTTTTGAGAATCTATATCTGGTATAAAAAAACAGTTAATGAATGATTAGTTACCAAAAGTAAATTTGTGCAGTGTTGGGGTTATTAAAAGCAATGTATTTCAAATAGTCTTCTTTTTTTTTTTTTTAAAGTAATGCATTACTCTACTTATTTACTCTCTGTAGAATGAAATTGGTTACAATATGATTTCATTACTTTTGCTTAGTTCTGCAATGTAATGCATACTGTTTGAAAAGTATGGCAGTATAAAAGCATAAAAATAAAATGAGGTGATGAAAATGCATGTAAAATGAAAGGATTGATAAATTATCAACTGATGTGATTAATTTAAAGCCAATTTGATTAAAACAGTCGTGATGTGATGAAATGTTCTGTCATTTTTGTAAACTAGTGCAGTGCCCGTAGGAAATATGTATTCCTATAGAAAAGTGGGAGGTTAAGTAGCTTTTTCATGGATGGCCAAATGAGGCTGTGTTTGAAGGTAGGACGTCAGGGATATTTAGGTTTGTTGTGAAATCTGATATTCCAGGGTATAATTGGCCGTTTTTGACTATTTTTGATCTTGTCATTATATTTCACCTTAAAAACTATTTACTTGGTGTCATTATTTCAGCACAACCTCACATGTGTGACTGTACAGTTATTGTTTTTTTTATTTTGACATACTGTATTAACAAAATGGACCTAAATTCACAAAAAAACAAAATCTGAGGAGAAAAAGTTAGATTTTTTTTTTTACTGTGAAAACCACAAATATGTTTAACAAACCATTTGTATTACTTATAATGCAAATATAAATTGTTGTTTGCTAAATATGTGCATACATTTTAAAAATTGACAAAGTTATATGTAATTGTTTACATTTAAATGCAGGCAATGCTCAGGGCTCACTTAGCTCTTTCCAGCTGAATGAAGAGCTGCACTGCCTGCTCAATATTCAGCAGTCTCCTCATTGTTTTGACTCATTAAACAAAAAACCGACTCTACTACACACTACACAAAACACTACATAACACACTAACTATACACTCCAAACACGCTAAATGTCACAAATCTCTTACCTGTCATTCATCCGCCTCCGTCCCTCCCACAACTTCCTGTTCCTGCTCATTTAAGGAAAGTGACCTAAAGGGTGAAAATAACAAAAAATAATTTACAAAAATGGAATTTGCGAATGTATATGACTTGAAAAATAGTGTTAAACTTAATTGACGCTATTTCAAACAGTGCTGCTCTGATAATCAACTGGGCTGTGTATTACTGTCAGTTTGGTGCTTTGTACACACTTATTAAACACTAAATATTTTTTTCTTTAGTCGTATGAGTCACATTTCCAGTAGCAATGAAGACCACATGTCTTTTAAGTAGCATCCGCCTATACTACATATTAAATCTATAAAATAAAACAGTTTTTGAGGTAAACTGGAACTTAGCTGTTCCTGCTCATCAACCTAGTGCTATAAGAATACACTAAATAGAAAATGTGCACCCAGCATCTCCACTAGTTGTGGCTATATTTGAAGTCTATTGGGAATTTATGAAGCCAGCAAATATAATTTAGTTTACAAAAAATATGACCTAGTATATGCCTGTAGATGAGCACGTGTCGTTAAATGTTAAGTACTTGAATTAAAACGTACCGTTTGTAAATATACTTTTATTGCAATAACGTTGCTAACCTCTGTTAGCGCGTTAATGGGAATTCCATTATGTGTTAGCATCGAGCTAGCGGACTGAGTGCTTGTTATTTAAAATTGATTCAGGAATTAAATAATGCGTAATGTAGTATTTTCTCGTAGACGGTTTTCAGTTCACATTCTATTAGTTTCATAGCGAGGTTTTGGACATTATAAAAACCAGCATGGGTAGGGGATTTAAGACACAGTCTGTGGCTATGTTTTGGAGAGACATCTCACCCTGTCTCTCCCACTCTGTAACATTACTGTCAAGATGCACACTCAGATTAACTTATTATGAATCGCTAGGTATTACAGAATGCACGGTCAGTACCCTTAAAAGTACAGAGTTTGGTACCCAACCCTACTAATTATGCAGCAATGTTTTTCAATGTTACGAATCGTTCAATGCGACACCTATGGATTGTGTAGAAAAGGAGTTACAAAATAATAAAAACTCAAAAAATGTTGCTTGTCAATTTTTTTGCAATTTACGTGTATTACTCTCTTTTTTTTATTGGCTGTATGTGAACGGATTGTAAAATCGTGAAAAATTAGACTTTCCCCATTCCAATTTCCTACGATTTGTTGAATTTGTTACATTCTGCTGGACAATGGATTTCTATGTAAAGGACTCCAGTCAGTTTTTCCGTGACAGTCCAAATGATGTGACTTTATGCACGTTCTCGAGTGCCTAGTTTTGGTCCCTCTCTCCACTCAGCTAACAAAGTTAATAGCCATTTTTAGACAGAGCACCAAGCCGCCAATTTTCCCTTCCTTTTGGCAGCTCGGTCCACGGTTTTAGACAGAAGCCGGCAAATTGGGGGTCTGTTTTGGTTCGCCGATTTTCCGCCTCGGAGGGTACACTTATTTCCGCCTTGACGGCTATCTAAAAACAAGGCGGAAATGCGCTGGCCTCTGCATGAGGTGGGCGGAGGTGTCAATGACCTGCACTGTTGTGCGACCCACAGCCGGGGAGTTTTAAAACCAAGAAACAGCTGATCACAGCAGTCAGTCCATCATTTCATCCGCGGACATTAAGATGAACAACTGGACAGCCGCTGAGATCCAGGAGATGCTAGCGTCTCCTTGGTCTCTGTAGCTGTTTGGTTGTATTAGCTTGTTGTTGTGTCGGCAAGCTAAGAACGGTCGCTACTTTCAAATTAAAAGCCCTCCGCTAAGAACCCAGTTCTAAACTCCAATGGGGTGCAATGTAAAGCTCTTATTTTGAAGACAAATTCTATGTCACTGTTCGCAGCCCAACTTCGAGCTTCACGTCACGTCACATGTTTACGCCTACCCCAGAGGCGGCTTTTGGAAAAGGAGGAATATTACACCTCGGTTTTAGAAAGACAGGCCGGCACATTGCCACCCTTTGCCTTGGAGCAAATGTGCCGCCTTTTCTATCTAAAAAGGGCAAATGTCAGTTTAGAAACAACTGGCTTCCAGCAGAAGTTTCACAGAGCCCCTTTAAATGTGCAGGTTAAAACAAAGTGTTACTCAAATTTAGAATTCCTTGGCAGGTTTTGAATTCTTTTGTAATTTCAATTGACAATGTTCACCAGGCATTTTTTCTATAAGACATATTAGTGTTTGAATGAAATGACTCTGCTGGTATATACCATCTCCACCATCTGTGGTATATCAGGTATAACCAGGACATTCCCTTTAATGACATCAAAACATATGGCTAAGCCACAGCTGGCTTACTCTTCTGCAGCAGAAAAGTCTTCCAGAACTCCAGGGAATCCACATGGGTTCTTGGGGAATAGCCAACATATGCCTGACTATGCAACATTACCTGTATTTTTTTTTTTTTTTTTTAATCTTGTTCCCCATGTGGTGGCAGGATCTGGTGATGTTGAACTATAACCATGTCAAACTGGTTTATATTCTTGAGCTCATAGGCTGGTTTAAAATATCAGCAGTAACTGGTTTCTGCACATGGTCGTGTTTAGATGAACATATTTCTTGGAGTTGGAGGCTGGGATCAGTGGATGTTTTATGATTCTGCTTCTCACCCACACAGTAATTACAGAAGTAACATATGGCCCATGAAGAGGGTATATGAACTCCCGATCTTTGCACCAGAAACAGTGTCCTTGAGTTTTGTGACATCAACATGGTGCATGTGCAGTGAAGGTTGTCTAAATGTCTTTGCACAAATAAAGTATCTCAAGAAGAGGTTAACAGAAATATGCTTGTATTACAGAAAACTCCTACATCATAGAGGATCTGTCCAAATTTCAAAATACTGAAATATAAATTAGAACAAAAATATATTTTCATGAAACCACCAAAAAAATGTATATCTCCTTAATGTTGTGATTTCTTATAACATCCCGCATTAGTGGTATGAAGACAGAGAGGCTGACAGATAAATATTAACTTATCCATGCATTAGTCAGATGAATGACATGATATGTTTACTAACTGTAATTACAGGAAAGCAATGGCTGTGCAATTTGACTTGACTTGCAGGAATTAGGCCTAGAGCATAGCATTACATGTTTATGTAAATTTAGGCCTATATGAAATACATCTTACAAGCCCTGACAACCTGTTTACTTGACCAGCTTTTTACTTAGTGATGGATCCTACTTAAACACAATATTCTGCCAAAATTAAAACAGTGTTGGTTCTAGATTATATCACTCACCATGTAGACCAACCTTTGAAAAATAAGAATAAAAAAAAAAATCAATGAGTTATCATTGCATAAAATTTTTTTAACTCTTACTTTCAAATGATGGTGTCATGGCGTTGTGAGTGATATAATCTCTGTTAAATTTTTGCAATGTACCGTTAAGGCAACTAAATGTGCACTGCTTGGACGTCCAAATAATTTTCCTTCATATTATCATACATCGAGGGCAACACCTTTATAGTAAGATCCAACCTGCTTGGCATTTCGTAATGTGGTTCAAGTACGCCAATTAAATGCTTAAATCCAGTGTTTTCCACTGCTGAATAAGGTTGCATGTCTGATGCTACAAATATCCTGATAGCACTATTGCTTTACTGCCATATTTGTCATGTTGCATGGGGACAAGTATGCTACACACGCGTTACATAGCTTACAAACTGGTTTTCTTGTCGACAAAGCAAATGTTGTTGACATAACTCACCAGGATCTCAAAATATTTCCACACCTGTGATTTCAGAGAAGCAGGAGGGGTTTCAGGTTCAGTTGCTGTGTCTCCCATATTGGCAATTGCCATGGTATCTTTTCATTGGCTGTAGCTTCAGGTTAGAGGGGGCAACAGCTGTATATGTTTTCCCCCTCTTGGGAACACGGTGGCATGGTTCAATCCTCGATTCCACCTTTGATTTCAAAAGTCAAGATCATGACGTCATTTCAACCGATATCCGAGACACAATTGAGATTGTGACACCTCTAGTCTTAATCCAGTGACATGCTTGTACCAGCGCATTCCGCTTGGAGGGCCTGGCTTGGCCCTACTCTGGAGCAGGTCCATCGCTGTCTCGGCTCAACTCGGCACAGTAAATGTGGTGATTGAAAAGCAAATCTGCGAAGCTCGTTTTGACTCAGTGCGACCAAAGGTGCTGATGGACAAATGAAGTGGGGCTTCGAAAAAAAACCCAGGTGAGACTGCTGACAGGAGCACTGCTTTGTGCAAAGAATGTTCTTACCTTTGGGTTACTTCAAGCTTTATTCATTGATTCACTCATCTACCAAAATATATTTGGATTGAAATATTTTAAATGCTTATGATAAATATTGGCATGTACGATTAATGTTGATTAAACAAGTACAAATCTTGCAATGAATTAGATCATTTTTGTAAGCCACTGACAGCCCTGGTTGCGATTGACCTGCCCTAGCCTGGTCAGCTGGTGAGTTAGCCTTTACCTTACCAGCTACAGCAGTTCACCATTAAAGTAGTCCCTCCGGCAAGCTTTGCAAACCATGTTTTTCACTAAGGCATGCAGATGTATTTACTACCATTTGATAAATTATAATTAGGGCCGAGCACCGACCAGTACGAGGACCTATTGAATCTGTTAGGATTCTTATTAGGGCCCGAGCAGGGAACCTGCAAGGTCCCTATTGTTTAATGTTATAATCTATTTTCGTCCTGAATTTCCACAAAAAGGTGGCGCTATAATCAAGGAAAGTGCGTTTTGGCTCATAACTCCCATATACTTTGTCGCACATTCAAAAACCTCATATCCAGGTGTTCACTGAGTTTGTGATATAGGCCATGCCCATTTCCCATTTTTTTCGCAAGTTTGCAAAATGTCACAAACCTACTTCCTCGAAGGCAATTTCCCCGATTGCCACAAAACTTGGCACACAGCATCTGTTGACCCTTGTGACAAAAAATTATTAAAACAATTTTGATAGTCCAAACAATACTCAAGTTATTAAATAACAACTTCCTGCAGATTTGGTTCAAAACAGGAAGTGTTGCAAATCTCCACATTGGTGTGTCCGAATGACATGAAACTCAAATTACTACTTCCCTATGAGCACCTTAGGCTCTGGGGAAAGTTTTAGGTGATTACCACAAGGTGGCGCTATTTAAATTGAAGTATTTTATATCTCAACATCCGTTCATCGGATTAACATGAAACTTAGTACAATTATTGTCAGTGGCCTCCTGAGGATATCTAACGAAGGACTTACTGATCCACCACTAGGTGGCGCTCTGGTCTCATTTAATATTTGGCACTGTGCCCACACCATAACACTTATGAAAATGAAATTCATAGGGGTGGTATAGACTGGCCCCTGTAACTCACACACCAAAAAATTAACAGCAAGTGGCGCTATTTTCAATGCAAAAGTGTTTTTAGCACATTTATCCCACATAATATGTTGCACATTGTTAAACCTTATATCTACGTGTTCCCTGAACTCCCCTGAATTGTGTGTAGGCCAGGCCCACTTTTGCGGTAACTTTCCATTTGCAACAAACAAATGAAAAACCTACTTTTTCGAACTCCTCCTACGTGATTTCATCGATTTGCACCAAACTTTGCTTGTAGCATCTGTGGACCTTCCCGGCAAAAAGTTATCAAAAGAATTTTGATAGACCAAAAGATGCCCAAAATATAAAACAACAAATTCCTGCACATTGTGTTCAAAACAGACAGTCTTTCGTATCTTCACCAAATACATTCTGATTACCATAACACTTGCTAATTGTGTGCCATGGGCTGATGAGGGTTTGTGCAAAATTTGGTGCAAATCTGACAATAGGTGGCGCTTTTGTGGCTAAATGATGAAAGAACACCTGAAATATCTTCACTTTCGAGTGAACAGCCTTTCTCCACCAGAGGGCAGTGCTGCCTTACTAATGGATACAAAGTCTATGGGGTCACACAGTCGTAGTCCTTTCATTATTTGTTCTTCATGTAGATTGCAGGGACTTCTCCTGACTTCAGCATACATTATTTAATACCAGTGGGAGTAGGCCACCAAACTATAAAGAAACGGCTTCCTCAACAGAAGGATTTGCGTGAACAAGCCTGACGGCAGCATGCCCCGACTCACATGGACTGTGAGGGCCCGTTCATTGCTGCTTGCAGCTTTAATTTTTTTTATTCTGCATGTTTGATCGCAGTTTTGGAGGCCTGAACATACCCCAAAATTCATCAAACTTAAAACATATGTTACATCTGGTGAAAAAATTGATAATTTAACCTCATTGGGTGTGTGTGTGACAATGGGACTCTACAGCGCCCCCTGGAATATTTCAAAATCCAAGCCCCGCCTCCTACATGCACATACATGAACGAAATTCGGTATGCATATGTATCATGACCAGACGCACAAAAAAGCCCATGGTACTAAACTGTCACTCCAGCAGAAAGTTGGCCATTTTGAAGTCAGACAAACATTATCCGATTTGCATGATTTGCTGGTTGTCTTCTCCACATCATACACTACAACATGACATGCAATTAACAGGTGAGTGTGCCCTCCAACCGCAGCCCGACGTGTGTGGAGCGAGGGCCTGTTAATCGCTGCTTGCATCTTTAATTAACTATGCTATTGATGAGTTTTGAACCCAAGTTTTCAAGGACATGTATTTCTTTGAGATGCTTGTCCTATTGGCATAGCTTTTCTAACACAACACACAGGACTTGGTTTCTCCTCTCTTCCTCCATCGTATTCAATTAGAATCCTGGAAACCAACCAAGACAACATGAAATTCTCCACAATAACAAGAAGTGATGAGACATGACAAACTTCTCTTGCCCTCTGATTTTACACTGTTGATCCGACTCTCCACCAAAGTCTTGCCTCTCTCTCTCTCGCTCTCTCTCTCTCACTTTCACTCTCTACCTGCTGGAAATGTGTCCACCTCAGGCTCACTGGTTGTCCACATATGCCATGCTCTGCAAGCATGGTTTGATTTCTGAAATTAGTCACACCCCTGTCTGCATTGTGTTTGAGTTTGCTGGAGGCAAATTTGTCTTGAAAGTACCTGCAAACAAACCAGCATCTTCAAGTAATGTGCAAGGTGAGATATTTTCTGTGGATTTCCACTCACTTATCCAAACAACTGTGAAATCACAGAAGTTGCTCATGTGTTGCATCCTTCACTGTGATTAAATGTGGATAGCAATTTTTCTACATAATGCAGAACTAAGTGAATCCTTCAGAACCTTCAGTTTGGCTGCATCAGCTGCTTAAAAAGTATTGCTAAGGTTTTCATGGATATGCTTCTCTAACTGAGGAAAGCAAATGAGCCAAGCCAATAGTTTTTTAGGTCTTTTCAAAGGGTCAACATAAAGAAAGCGATTGACGAGAAATTGCTACAGAAATCGAACTGGCAGGGTGTCAGTCCCTTGTGTTGGATGATTTTGTCACAATCAGTGTGGAGCTTGCCTGTTTAGCACATACATACGTGCAAATGGAATGGGCCCATTTTAGGAACCTGTAACAGTGTGTTTACATCAATCAGCAGTGCTGTTGTCTGCTCCTTTGCCCCCTCTTAGCATTTCTGCTAGGGTGCCAGTTTTATTGTGCCTCAAACAGAGACAGGCAAAAGAAACAGAAACAGGCAACAAGCTTTTTTCACCCCATCACCACCCACCACCATCACCACCACCCACTCAAGTCCTCTTCATGAATATCCTCACTGTGCTTAGTATCTTCTTCCTGTGCTCATACAAATTATGTGTCAAGTTTTTAATTGATCCCTCTGGGGTGGGATTCTCACAGTTGGGGGAGACACAATGGTATGAACCTTGATCCAGTGATTTCTAAGCAAACACAACATTTTGAATACCTAGCTCCAGGCAGCATTAATTGGTTTTGCATAGATACTCATGCTTCCACATTACAGAGACTTTCAGTGGAGGATGGGATGTTTTGCTGTTATCTGAGAAGTGCAGGAGGTGTGTTTAATATGAACTACTATGCCATAAACAATCCTGTTTTGTGGTATACCTGGTAGTGCTTGGACTGTTTGATCGAGCAAATTAACTGCAAATGTCACACCACGTCCTTTTAGAGTCATTCAAATCTAAACACACAGACATCACACACACAGCTTATAATAATAAGTTATTAACAAACAAAACTTAAAGTTGTACAGTTTGGGCCTCGGAATATTCAATGATCAAGGACTGCAGTGTTACCATATACATTAACGTTAACTAACATTCAGGGGTGGACTGGGACAAAAATTTGGCCCTGGACTTTTTGGTCCAGACCGGCCCACTACAATTCGCGCGCAGATATTGTGCCAACTCGCCCCGTTGATGTACATACACAAGCTCTTAATAACACCACTATACTAAACAATATCCCTTTATATTCTGAAGCCTTGAATAAAATAAATGATAACTACACAGTGTGTTGATCACTTGCTCTTAAGAAGGATACTGAAAGGCTGTCTGGGTTGGGATGGGTGAAATAATCTATGGGTGGGCTCACTGGGCTGCTTGGGTCAACATAATGTATAGACAATGAAGCATGACATAAGAGGAAATACTTGTAATTTGTGTACTGCATCATGAGTAATGTGTATGCAGATGTTTTATTGTAACAGTAGTTAACCACTGTTTTATTAATTTTAACTGTATCAGGTTAAACTGTTAAAAGGACAATAAACCATAAACACAAAAAAAAAAAAAATATGTAAAGCATACATATTTGTTAAGTTGTTAGCTCAATGTCCTTCATGACCAAATTGGAATGTGGGCACAAAGAAAGGTGCATGTTGGCACTTTAAACACTTTAACTCTGGTGACCTGATTTGGGGATGTCATTATAGGTAGAAAGGATCAAAAACTGTGAAAATAGCAGATCTACATGCTCAAAACACATCACATTGCAACATGTGAGTTGTAAGCTTGTAGATCTGCAATTTTGTGTAGCATCCTTTGATGAAAGTATGAAATAGGGTTTAAGTGGTTAATAAAAGCAACTAATCAATTAATCAGGATAGTATATGAATATGGTTATTGTTTTCCATTACTTTAGATAACTAGATTTAGTTGTACCACACCACACCATCCAGAGTTTGCTATTTATTATGTCAAGTAAAGTTCATAGACAGTTAGGCAACCGCTCTGAACCATTTATTTTACTGAATGTTTATCCACACCATTCTAGAAGGCACATACCTGCTTACCACGGTGTCACTACCTCCTTCACATGGTGGAGAGTCTTCCTCAACACTTATGTTTTCAGCCTCCTCCTGCACCATAAGTGCAGTGGTAATGGGAGCCTCACTCTCTTCAGACTCACTGTCAGACTCACTGTCAGACTCACGTGAAGGACCCGCTGCTGAAGCTGCAGCATCGGTGCTGCTAGCCCCGGCCAGGCCGACCCCTGCAGGAAACATCTGCGGAACTGTTTTACTTTTAGCAGCCTGTGCTGCTGGAGCTTTTCTTTTCCTTTCCCTCAATTTTTCCGCACCGCCTTTGGGGTTTTTACTTTCCTTCTCCATTTTTGTTTTTCGTGTGCTGGTGTGTTGTTGTTGTTTTTTCTCTCGCTCTCTCTCTCATCATCGACTCCTCATCATTAAAAGTGATTGGACGAGGGGGGGTCTAGAACATGCGTAGCTGGGACTCCTGGGCCTCTGTAGCCTCTCATAGGACCATTGGGCCAGGTATTCTTTAGACAGACAACCCACTGGGCCAATCGTCACCTCTCTGCTGTGTCTGCAGCTGAGCACTGTGGGCCGAGCCGATGCATGTCTCTCTTCCCAGGCCGGGAGAGTTACAATAGTTACCAAGGCAATGCCAGGCATGGCAAATACAAAAAAAAAGTTAAATAAATAAAAATAAAATAAAAAACGGCCGTCCATTGGCCCATTAGTGACCGGCCCACCGGGAAAAGTCCCGGTACCCCCGATGGCCAATCCACCCCTTCTAACATTGCAATGTAACTGAATTAATCTATAATCTGACTGTTCACCTGAGCAGTCAGTGATGCTGTATATGGCATCACTGTAAATCTTGACCAGCAAAACCTATGGGCAGGCATCACCTTTTCTGTGTTACCATGTTTGGTTCAAGAGATATGATGCAAAATACATATTTTAGTTATGGCAGAAAGTAAAAATGGCAACTGTGGCTACCCAAATACGTTTTTGGAATGACTCCATTTCTGAAAAATGTTCAGGGCCTAGAACGGTAGGACTGCACCAAGTTTCATGCTTTTTTTTTTTTTTTTTTTAAATATTCTTTTTATTGGTTTTTCACTTTTATAAACACAAGCATTATAAAAACAAACAAACCAGACAGAGAACAAAACAAAACCAAACTAAAATCCCACCCCAAACTAACAGTGAGTGACGCATTATATATTTCTACATATACATGAGATAAATAAGTAAATAAAGAGATGACAGGAGACAGGTAAATGAAGAGCACATACAATAAATAAATAAAAGGGCAGACAGTCCTCATCTTCCAGGGACAGATGAGGAATTAGCTTCTGTAAAAAGGAATGCAAAGGTTCCCAGATCCTCCAAAACCTGTCCGATTTGTGATTGAGATCATGAGTCAATTTCTCGAGTGGAGTAAGAGCAGAGATCTGTGATATCCACATGTCGACTGTAGGGATCTGGGGAGTTGACCACCACAGCAAGATACATTTTTTAGCCAAAAACAATAGAATTATCAACAGAGATTTGGTGTCCGTGTCCGGGAAATTGTCTGGAGCATGGTTAAGTAGACAGAAAGAAGGAGTCAACACAAGCTGTTTACCAGTGACCTCCTGGATTACAGAGTGAACCCCCTTCCAGGAAGTCTGGATGTGGTAACATGACCAAAACAAGTGGATAAATGTACCTTTGTGTATCTTACATTTATAACAAAGGTTGGAGGTGCCAGGGAACATTCTCTGGAGGCGAACAGGTGTGTAATAAGTTTGGTGAAAAAATTTAAAGTTCTGTTCGTGTATAGAGATTGAAGTACATTTAGAGAAAGCCCCAGATCTTGTCCGAGTCTACACAATTGAACGTCACCTCCAGATCGCACTCAACAGCTTCGCCTGTCCTCAAGAGAGACCCCATGAAGTGACGAATTTGGAGATACTTTGTGGGTAATATTAAAATCAGCCCTGATTTGATCAAATGACTTAACAGAAGCCCTTTTTAGATAGAAAAGGCGGCACATTTGCTCCAAGGTAAGGGCAGCAATGTGCCGGCCTTTCTTTCTAAAACCGAGGCATAATATTCCTCCTTTTCCAAAAGCCGCCTCTGGGGTAGGCGTAAACATGTGACGTGACGTGAAGCTCGAAGTTGGGCTGCGAACAGTGACATAAAATTTGTCTTCAAAATAAGAGCTTTACATTGTACCCCATTGGATATTAGAAATGGGTTCTTAGAAGGGGGCTTTTAATTTGAAAGTAGCGACCGTTCTTGCTTGCCGACACAACAACAAGCTAACACAACCAAACAGCCGCTGAGATCCAGGAGACGCTAGCATCTCCTGGATCTCAGCGGCTGTCCAGTTGCTCATCTTAATGTCCGCGGATGAAGTGATGGACTGACTGCTGTGATCAGCTGTTTCCTGGTTTTAAAACTCCGCCTCGAGGAGTTTTAAAACTCCTCGAGGCGGAAAATCGGCGAACCAGAACAGACCCCCAATTTGCCGCCCTCCGTCTAAAAACCGCGGACCAAGCCGCCAAAAGGACAGGCAAATTGGCGGCTTGATGCTCTGTCTAAAAACGGCTAGAATTGGGGACCAACAGGTCTGTAAGGTTTGACAGGCCCTTAGATGCCCACTCCAACAAACCAATACTCCTAATCTGTGCTGGTAGATCTGGAGTCAGAGCCAAGGGAGAACGGAGAGAGAAGACAGGGGGAATATTCAAGTATTTCTTCAGATCTCGCCAAACCAGTAGTGTGTCATAAACAATTATGTTGTTCTTGAGATGATTCAACTGATTTGTGTTATTGATAAAAGGAAGAGAGTTAAGCCTTCTAGGATAGCGACATAGGGATTCAAGACCCAACCATAAGGAATCTTTCCTGTTCATAAACCAATTTAACATAATTTTAAGTTGTGCTGACCAATAATATAATTGTAGATTGGGCAGGGACAAGCCTCCCAGATCCAATGGCTTAGTAAGTAGAGAGAGCTTAACTTTTTGGTGTTTGTTATTCCAAATATAGCGAGAAATATGGTAATTCAGTGACTTAAAATAGGCATGGGTCAAATAGCACGGAAGATTTTGAAATATATAATTCAATCGAGGGAGAATATTCATATTTATAGTGTTGATTCTCCCAAGGAGAGAAGTTGGTAGGGAGGCCCATTTTGTCAGATCATTCTTAACCTTTTGGATTAAAGGTGAGTAATTAGTTTCAAACAGATTATTTAAATCAGGAGTGACAGACCTTTCCTGGACACTTGAAAAGGTGATTGTATTGACAAATCCTGGGGGATATTAAAGGGTGTAGCGACCGACTTCCCCAAGTTAATCTTATAACCTGACAGGGCACTGAATGTGGCTATAGATTTCAAAACTGCCGGAATTGATTTCTCAGGTTTATTGAGATATAAAAGGACATTGTCTGCGAATAAGGAAATAATGTGTTTTTCTTCACCTACCCTAGCTCCAGATGTATCAGGGTTGCCTGATCTGGGTCTATTATTTTCGGAAAGATCTTTTCCAATCTCCGAGCCAGTGTCTTTGCAACGATTTTGTAGTCTACATTGAGGAGACTAATAGGCCTAAATGATGAACAATCCAAAGGGTTTTTGTCTTTTTATAAAAGTAAGCTAATGGAAGTATATCTCCAGGAGGGGGGAATGCTGTCTCTTAAAATACTATTGATGGTGGGCATAAAAATTGGGTGGATCTCTGGCCAGAATTTCTTTAAAAATTCCAATGGAAACCCATCTGGGCCTGGACACTTCCCATTTGGCATAGACTGGATTGCGGCCCAAACCTCCTCAAGAGTGAATGCAGCGTTTAAGCTGGAGCGATCCTCCGAATGATAGACAAAGGAATATTGTTCAGATGTGAAGCGAGAGCACTATACAGGGATTTTTAAAAATCCCTGTATAAATACAAATTGTGAGGATGTGAATAAAACGTGTAGTCCCCCACTTTAGGATTTAAGTGTCGCCATATTTCTATCAATCCGGTGTCTGTGCATACATTTTTAAGAACGGCAGACGACCTCGGGTTAGATATGTTTGCAGCGGAGGATTTATCCAGAGAAGCATTCATTATACAATTAAAGTCGCCAGCTAAAAAGCCCAGGCCATTGCAATGATGGTTAAACATCAAAATAATTTGTGACATAAACTGGGTTGAATCATTATTTGGAGCATAAATATTGAGAATACTTATATGTTGTTCAAGAATTGAACCCCTAATCAAAATAAATCTCCTTTTTGATCCTTTTTCTACGTGTTCCAAGATGAAAGGAAGGTTCTTATTTATGAGAATGACTGTGCCTTTCTTGTTCTGTGAATGGGAGTACAAGTGTAAACATTGCATACCCAGTCCCTTCTGAATTTCAGATGTTCTGTATCAGATAGCCTTGTTTTCTGAAGTAATGCTATGTCAGATTTTTGTTTTTTCAAATATGTTAAAATCTTCTTCCTTTTAATTACATGGCCTAATCCTTGGACATTCTAAGTAGTGAGTTTAAGTGAACCAGACATAAGAGCCACAAAGCTGGAAAGTAACTGAGTAAAAGGTACAAAGGATATAAAAGAGTGAACCTTGACTCCGGTCATTTAGCAAAAGGAAACTAAAGCACATACAATTTGAACAGCATCGATTACCCTCCCCAATACTGTCCCCAAACGACAGGAAAAAATTGCCCCAAAAGAAGTCACTAGTGATGGGAATTCCGGCTTTTAAGAGAGCTGGTTCTTACGGCTCAGCTCACTAAAAAGAACCGGCTCTTTCGGCTCCCAAGTGGCTCCTCAGATTTTTGTTGTTGCTTAAATTAATTACCAAAAATAATGACAAAAATTATGTGTAAAATGAATTACTAATATACAAAACATACACTATATCAAATGTTCATTATTTATATGGCTTATTATACTCAACATGGAACAGAGTGCTACAAAAAATACATTTTAAAGTACATAGCCTTTTGCACAAACTGTGTCATAGAGCTCTGGGTTGTAGGTCCAGGTGGTTGTGGTGGTGAACTGTAGAGCTGCAGCAGCAGCAACAGTTGCAGTAGACAAACTGGCACCTTCATTAGCAGCAGGTTCACTTGGTCTTTTTTCTTCCAACTGCACTGACGGTTGTACAGTTCTAATGTGCCTGTGCAGGTTACCTGTAGAGCTGGCTCCATATGAGATTTTAACCTTACATACTCAATTTTACTGTGTTTCCTGCCGTCACTCATTTTCTCAACTTTCTAGCGTGTTGTCTCTGTAGCGCCTTCTCTCCCTCTCTCTCTCGCTCTCTCTCCCTTTGTGTGTGTGTGTGTGCTGTGTCTGTAAGCCCCGCCCCTCCTGCTCCGCACGGACACAGACATTACCACATACGGTGTAGTTGACCAATCACGTGCAGCTTGAACAGAAAGAAAAATTGAGGAAAAAAATTAAAAAAGCGGCTCCGGCTCCCAGACAGGAGCCGACTCCAATCGTTCACTTCAAAGAGCTGGTTCTGAGAGCCGTTTCGTTCGCGACCGACACATCACTAGAAGTCACTCGGCATTCTAAGCATAGTCCAAATCCTAATTGAACAGTTGGATCACAGTAACAATTTAGACATCCAAAACAGTGTCCATACTCCAGGCTAACTAATGAACACCACTGAGAAACACCCCAGAATGATGGGTTTCCGAATTGTGCTTGGACCTCAACATTTGTGCAAGGTGTACTTTAAATTAAGATTACACATTAAATTAACACAAGGGCATATGAACTATTAAAGCTAAATTAAAAATGCAAGTGTTATATTTGTAAGAGAACATCATGGAAAATAAAAAGCACTATAGAGTGTGAGATCAAACTGAGTACAATGCAAAATGATCAGTTTTTAGGCATTCTGAAAAATAAACTAAAATCGCCTTATTTCTGTTGTATGAACTGTTCTCTCAGAGTCCATGTGGTGGTCACAAAAAAGTACAACAACAAAAGTTGTTCAGTGGGGGGCTTCGTCCGTCCTTCTCCATTATGAGCGGTAAGCAGGGGTGCCGCCAGGGGGGGAAAGGTTAGGACGATTCCAAGGGCCCGGCACTGACAGGGGGCCCTTTGAGACATGGGGAACCTATACAAGGGCCTAACTAGATTTTTTTTCATGGGGCCCAAAATCCCTGGCGGCGCCCCTGGCAGTAAGAAATTACCTCATTTAAGAGTGTCCAGAAATGTAGCCACGGACTCAGGGGTATCAAAAAGGCAGATTAGACCTTCGTGGAGACACCGGAGGCGCTATGAGTAGGCAAATCCACAATATTTATTATGGCGAGCCAGTGCTTTCCCCACAGTGTCAAACTCTCACCGCCTTCACAGGACCTCCACGGACAGGTCAGGGTAGAACCGTAACTGCGCTCAATCTCCAGCAGGGGATAGTCAGCAGGCAGGCCGACTAAAGTCGGTAATATTGTCTGGAGAAATGTCTGCAAGAGGCTGCAGCTGCTACACTGTTTTTTCCATGGTGGCTATGCAGGTGCCGTGAGCACCGTGGCTGTCCTCCGTCACGGAGACCCTCTCCTCAACCTCATCCATACGCTTTTCCAGGTCTGTCACTCGGTTAGAGAGAGCCGATAAAGAGCTGTCCACCGAGGTGACAGATACTTTTATTTTGCTCAGTGCACCATCAATGATGTCCAGGCGAGAGCCAACTAATTCATCCATGACGTTCACCCGGGAGGCCACAAACTTTATTTATAGTAGTTGCTTGATCAGTTAATGTTAGCTCCGAGGTGTTAGCATCACCTTGCTCAGCCTCGCTCGGGACACGTGAGGCCACTTGTTGAACAATTTTCTTCTTAACGGCAGAACCCGATGGTGAAAAGTTAGGAAAGTCCTTGTCTCGCTGCAGTCTAGGCATCTCTGAAGTACAATTTGGATGATGTTATTGAGTTTACTTGGAGAAAGTCACGGATTTATTTGAAGCCTGGAGCAGAGAAAAGTCTCAAGCGTCCAGCTTGATCACGTGACCGCCCCAAGTTTCATGCTTTTAATGAAAAAAGTGCACATTTCATGTCAAATTCAGGACATATCACCTCAATCAGAACTCTTTGTAGTGATGGAACTATAAATCCATCTGCTTAGAAACCAGGTTCTGTCTGTAAGTTCAGATCTTGCATCATAATGATCACATCCAGAGTTTTCCTTCTCTGTCAAAGTAATGCAGTTGTTTGCTGTTTTGTCAGGATCTTCCATGATGCAAAAATAATTTTAAGTTCAATAATCAGACATTCTGCCAAGTTCATCCTCAGCAACTTTTCATCATTTTTTCTCCAGATTTGTTGTTGAGTGCAGAATAAAGTTTGACTGATGTTTCACAGCTGTTACTTTTTACATGGTGATCTGATATAGAAGCTCAGTAATGTGTGTGACAGTTGACAGGAGTTTACAGGCTGAAATTAGAGACATCTCAGAACTGCATGCAAAATCGCCTGGCTTCTCTCTCTCTCAACAACTCTATCATGGCAGAAACTGTCACAGCATTTTAATCATGTATACAGGGTAAAGGCATAAGGCAATATAACTATATAAACAAATTAAATGCATGCATGATTTCAGAAGATACAGACGAACACGTGAATTTACCAACCATGTTGGCATGTTTACCAGACAAGAAATCTTAAAGGAAGTTTTATAAGGTTTGAGAGGTTCAAAATAAGTAAATCAATTATGCTTTTTTTTTAGATCAAATTACTTGAGATTAGACTTGCAACAGCACAGTGGTTAGTAAAATACATTGAATACAAGCATCTTATGTGTCCAAACAACAAACGGCCTTCAAGTCAGAAGTCATGTACTCTGCCCAGTGTACCACAATGCCGACTGTTGACTATACTGTAGAGGTAGCTTTAGTGATACTAACTTTAATCAAAGGGTCCACTTTGTTCCAGGCCTAATTATGTCTTCAACTATAGGCTGAATTGCAATGTAATTGTGTATGGACGTTTATGGCCCTCAGAGGCTCCCTTAAAACTCATGATGTTCCCATCAGTGTTCATTGTATTTTGTGTTTAGTAATAAGTAGCAAATGTTACCATACCTTTACACTAAACTCGATTGACTTTAATACTTAAAAATCATCAGCATTGTCATTGTGTGCATGTTAGCCTCACAGACCAACTAGCATGGCTTCTGATGACACATTTGACTGAGAATTAGTTTAATTTAGTTGCTTCAAACACTTGAATCACTTCAAAGCCAGTCTTCATCATTTTGTATGTGCCCAGCACATCTTTTTTCTGTGGATGTCTGATGGTTGATATTGTTGTCATAATCAGCAATGGCTGTTAGATATAATGAGTTTTTTGAGAGAATGGTTTTGTATATTTCATAACTGACTGGGATGTAAACCATCTAATACACCATTTAATGGGCAACAGGCAAGTTGAATTAAGACATAGTTTTCCTTTGAAGAATGACCCATTAACACTTATTTTAGGTAGGTCTTCTGTTTTTGCAGTGAACCCAATGTTCGATCTAAATGCCATCTCAAGTCAGGACAGAATAGAGAAACATGCTACTAGTGTTGATGTAAACATTCTTATTGAATGGTTTCTGTATAAGGGTGTGAACTCTGCAGCATCTTTTTGTATAGACTCATCTTTCTAGGGTATTAAATGTCCTCGGACTCTTTGTAGCAGACGATCCTCATTAATTGTGCCTGGATGGAGGGCATGTGTCTTTGCGGCCTCTCCTGTCCTCACACTAAGAAACCCAATCTGACAAATCCTCTTATAAAGATACCATTCTCCCAGCAACCGATCCCAACCCCGTCCTCGTCAGACACTGATGCTGATTTGTCTTTCCTTATTTGAACATGGCATTGATGTGAGAGCAGCAGTGAAAGTAGGACAGGCGAGATGAGTGAGTTACAGCATTTATTTGGCACATGAAGTATGATAATCACAGTGAACATCGTCTCACCGGCTTGTAGATGAAGGGTCAGGCTGCATCAATAAATGAATTAACGGTCGTCTGAAACAACCGTATTTCCCAGTTACTGTCTTGTATTCCCATTTCTTGCGTATTCCATGAAATTTCCATTAGCTCATACAGGCTTTTTTTTTTCCTGTTTTTATTTGCTCAGCTAACTCGAATGCTGTTGAAAACTGACAGAGAACAAGATCTACAGCCATGTTTTATCAGATGAAAGCTATGTTTTGATGAAAGAGCAGTTCAAGAGAGATCAAGGCACTCAACCTCTAAATGTGAGCAGATGATAACCCACCTATTTTTTCAGTTACTTCCTTCGATTTAAACCCATCTCTGCTGCTCGGCTACTGATGCTTCGCACATATCAGAGCTGTTCTGTATTGTGGGCTCAGAGCATGGATGACACCTCAAGGTAACCGATCACTAGGTGCTGCTGTGGAAGATCAATTTACTGTGATAACATCATGATGCAAAGGCAGAATCTGAATTCCTGTGGAAAATATTCAGTGTCAAGGAATTTTATTTGTGTTCAGCAAAGAGGTTGTGAGTGTAGCAGCTCTGTCCTCCTGCCTGCACTACATGCTGCTTCCTTGGATAAAGGACATTTCTAATGGTGTATGGAGTTGTAAAGCTGTAGATTATTGCACACCTGGGCTCTCATTAATCTTTAGAAAAATAAGTATTCCCTCTGATGGCCCAAATCATTGGGTTTGTCATTTCCTTTCATTTAAAGAACATAGTGTATTTTGACATTTCCTGAACATACATATGTTGCATTGTGCTGAGGTCAGTGCTGAAAGCTGCTTAAACTTTTTATTTCGCAACAGTGTATGAAATCATAATTAGGATGATTGGAAGATGACTCCTCTTCCAAGAGGCTGACCGCTGTTTGTGTCCAGTTAGTGAATTTGGTTAAGTAGCATTGCTAACATAACATTACTTGTTTAGGTTGTATGCTAAACTTGCAACAGGAAACAAAATGTTTTCTAAAATCTAACCAAGTATTTTTAGCTACACCTCTATGACGAAGACCCTGTATGTGTGTCAGTGGTATGCTGCAACTGTCATGTTGTTTTGGGAACGGTGATGTATGTCATTTGAGGAGACGGTGACAATTGACCTGTGTAAAAAATATGACTGGTATATGAAATAAGTTAAAATAAGAAATCTGGATTGGGACACAGATTGCTCAGATAAATAAACAATACAGTAGAAACATTAAACCTGAATGTCCTTATCAATATAAGTCTGTAGCATATGGGTCTCTCAGACAACAGAGAGGCGAAAAAGACTATCACTGATTTGACTTTTGCAAAAGCTCAGTGTAAATTCACCTGAGACTGTAGAGAGGAAAAAACAAAATCAAGGTTATCTTCAAAACATTTATTCTTCTCTGATGTATTCTCTGTTGCTGATGTGAGAATAAACCTTGGAATGTCACTTTATGAAAAAGCTTCATAAACCTTGAATGTTTTGAATGAGGATAGGTAATGTTTTAGTGCTGCTATTCATCTTTAGACTTATAACTCCATGCTCTTTAATATATACCTCTCTAGAGGATAAAAGACCACTTGATCAATATGACAGTCCTATAGAAATCACACAAGAACAAATGATGTCTTAAACATCGGATATCAAATGGTTGGGAGAAAAATAGGGGGAAGAAGTGAAAATAAGTGCCACATGTAAAAGAGAGAAAGTGAGACAGGGGAGTACAAAGTAAACACGAATATAGCTCTTTACATCAGGGTGTGCTTGAAAGATGTAGTATCACCTGAATTCCTCCAAAGGTGGCAGTCGTCAGATTAACTGAGAGAGGCAGAGGGAAGGAGAGAGTGATAATTAAACAGGAAGAAATATGCTGCATATACACATGTAATAAGTCATTTTAATGTCCACAGGCAGCAGTTTTCTTGACATCCCCCAGTTCTCCGCTTATTTCCATTAATCCTCGGCCTTCAGCCTGAAAAAACATCCCGGATGATTCGACTGCCATCTGCTCTGATTGGCTAATAAAAGCAACACCATCAAACTGTTAAATTATGCCTTTTTATGATTATGATTTGAGACTGTTATTATTGCTGTAGACAGCCCCCTGGTAGACTCTCACTCTCTGCCTGTTTTTTTTGTTTTTTTCCTTTTATAACTACTGCAGTGCTCATTCTAAACATGCTGTTCAAAAGGGGCCAATTGGTTGGTCTGTGGTATTGCTGGCTCACATCTTTGGAGAAAAGCTCAATCAACTAAAAAAAAAAAAATTGGCTGCTTCCTTGGATACTCCTGACAATCCGAGGAGGAATTTGGTTTGGGTCTGGCAAAGATTATAAATTAATGTGAGGGGTTTAAAGATCTAGTCTAAAGCCCCTGAACTGCTTGAAGACTCACAAGGGCCGCCCCGATAATTCCTAACATGTTTGATTTTTACAATTTAATATTTGGATGATTACATCAGTACTTTCCAAGCAAGAAAACATCAACCAGTGAGAGAGGCATCTCAGAGCAGCTGACGTGGCCACCAAGGTTCAGTTTCAGTCTGTAGAGCTATGAAACCAGAGCACTGAAGTCACGCCCCCTGCTGCACAGAGCAGTGTTCACTGTTGATTCAAAATGTATCATGTGTCATGTGCCTAAGTTTCATCAGCTTCCTTGGGTCCTCAGCAACACACCTGCCAAATGTGATATTGGATATACAGACAGAGAGACAAAGGTTTCTTGCTTTATAGTTCTCTTTAGGTTTAGTTTTACTTTTCTCTTCCTCCTTGCACAAGCTGAATTTTTTCTTGAGGAGATTAAGTCCCTGTAAATAACATTACTGAGTCGTCTTGTTGGTGTTTGTGTTGAGATCATCTGTCGCAGTCAAATGGTTTTTCTATCAACAACAACCATTGTAGCCATTTTGGCTCACCCTTTGATGTAGATGCTGATGCATATGCAGAAGATAATGCAGTCCTGTCAGAAGTTTCTTTAAGTGGATATACTGCAAGGACTACATACAGGAGAAATGTCAGTGTGATAAATGCCCACAGTCCATCATGAAAACATTTCAAAACTTGGTCGGGTCCCAAGGCTGTGAAATGTGTCTCTCCAGTGCCCAGCAAAGTCGCCCACATTACCCCAGCAAAGAGCCATGGTGAAAGATGGATGTGAGCGTCATGGTGCTCATTGTCGCACAGAGCACACCAGTTGACCGAGGTGGAGGGAAGTAGGGGGTGGGGGGGTCAGTCTAGGTCTTTGCTGCCCACAGCTTTTGTATGTCTGTCTCATTTCACAATTCATCAGCCGAGCATGACTGTCAGGCGAGCCTTCAGCTCCAGTGATCCATCAGGACCTGTCACCCAGCCATCACAACTGAGAGATGAGGCCTCAGTATTCGAATTCCATTAGCCCCATCAGCCCTGGCTATACGCGAGCAGCCCAGTCAGCCAGCCAGCACCTTGTTCAGGACTCAAAGAGATAATAAAACTGTATCAGCAAATCTGAAACAGGCGCCGTCTCCCTCCAACCACTGCCACTCCCTCTGACTTCTCCTGGGATATACGAATGCCGCTGTATTAATGCCACATTGACTGACATTACTTTTCTTCTCTGTCCTTTTACATTTTCTCCTTCAGATGAAATATTTCTGCTTCCTCCAACTCTCTTTTCTTGGATCAGCATTTTAGTTCCTATCAGTAAAAAAACAAAACAAAAGACTTGGAAAGGTAGCTGTCAGCTGCACATTGACAGGGAGTCTGTGGTGGTGGGTTAATTTATTAGGATCAGCTAACACTATTTCTCTGTATTGAAACTGCAAGTAGCTGATATTAAAATATTCAAGCATTATTAGTCAATATAATCACACCAGGACTAGGCAAAATTGAAATTCAACCCACAATATTATTAAGGATATTCTTCCAATAACACAACACAACACAATATATATATATGTATATATATATATATATATATATATATATATATATATATATATATATATATATAAATATATAAATATATAAATATATATCTAATATCATATATATATATATATCTATATATATATATATATATATATATATATATATATATATATATATATATATATATAAATATATAAATAGTTCATTTATATAATTTAATTTATTAAAATGATAATGAACTATAACCAGTTGGAAATATTGGAAGCTAGCTATGATGTCACCGAGCTCCAGACCTCAGTAATCATATCCTAAGAAAAAAACAAATTACAAATTATGATTATGATTTAAAAAAGAAATCTGAACTATGTAACTGTTTAATCAGGAGTTGAAACATTTGATCAAGCAGCATAATGGCAGAAGCTTCAGTACTGTATGGTGTGTGGTGTTATTAATAGTGCTAACTGCTAATATCTACAGGCAATTTAACAGTTAACAGTGCAGTAGGCTGCAGCTGTGAACTCATCAGATCACCGGGCTGACAGAGAGCAGTGTGTCTTGGCAGACAAAAAGTGTCGATCCCTGAGTAAGACCTAACAGGCAGGAGAGTAATGGTGGACCGCTCCTCAAGCCGTCCTGTTAGGTCGCTTAGGGATCGACACTTTTTGTCTGCCATGACAGCGGCGCGCTGGGGATCAAGCTCCTATGGTGAGTAGTTCAAAAACCTTCTTTTTAGTAAACTCTTCTTACACAAACAATGTTCTCAATGCTCGTGTTCATGTGCAGAGACCCTAGTGATACTACGAACAAAGTTTCATGTTGTGTCGAGCCTTCTTAGTGCTTTAAAAATATCATAATTTTGATGCTAGCGTGCCAGTGCCCCATGCACTCCATTGAAAATTAGCTTGCCCGAAAACAAAACTACAGTAAATCTTAAAAGTGCCTCTTTCATCGTAATTATGCTTTTACACAAAGGTCTGACTCATACTCAATCACAAATAAAGCCTTGGTTGCTTTTTGGCAAGAGTTTCACTGGGCTATTTTGTGTTGAGAAAATAATGCCCTGCAGTGCATAGTTTAGCATAGTTTATCATATTTGTCCGGTGATGATTGAAATTCATTGAATAAACTGTTGAAAAATAATAGAAAAGTTTTAAAATGTTATTTTGGGTAAATTCATTGCTATATTAATCGAGTAATAAAAAAAAAATAGACAAAATTTGAAAAAAAATATATTTTTAAAAAATTACTGTCTGGAGCAACCCTAAAAACTACGTTTGGTTGCACTACTATTTTACAGTACATTAATAAGACATAACAAACCATACTTTGTATTAAATAAGACTAGTTTTGTCAAACTATTATAAAGGCCATGCCCGATATAATATGGCAGTACATTCATCTAATTAAGCTATAGGCCGATGTTGGTAGCATTAAATGCATAATTCTGTAGTGAGGGTAGAATAGCGTCTAACTAGCATATTTTGGATCTGATACGGCATTGTATCTGATTTCTAATTAGACCAAGATCTTAAACTGGCGTCTAATAATGTATTAGGATCTCCCATTTGGTTTGTAATTTCAGTATGATTTTGTATAAGTGTCTAAGTCTAGTAGCCTATATTTTAAGTAATAAGATTTTATATGCGGTTTCTGATTACAGCATAATTTGGGTAGGCTATATGGTGTCTAATTACAGTATAACTTTTCTTGTTTACTGTCTAATTAAGATTACATTATTTCTAGTTGTCTAATTTGATACAAAGTACGGCTTGCTACGTCTTATTAGCATATCGTTTTTGTCTAATTTGATACAAAGTACAGTTTGTTACGTCTTATTAGCGTATTGTTTTTGTCTAATTTGATACGAAGTACAACTTGATACGCCTTATTAGTGTATTGTTTTTGTCTAATTTGATACAAAGTATAGTTTGTTACATCTTATTAGCGTATTGTTTTTGTCTAATTTGATTGTACTGTAAAATAAAGTGGGACCCTACGTTTTAATATACACTGTACACACCGTACAGACCATTTCAAAACTACTACCATAACTCCTGCTTTCTGCCATAATGCACATAAATATTCAAGCTATGCTATGCTTTGTGCATTTAATTAGTCAAGCTCAGTGTTGTAGTCTGATGAATAGAAAAGCAGAGACCTGATTATCAACATGAAACAAAGTCAAACTACTGATGTCATGTTTCAACCACAGAGGGTCTTCAAGTCAAAGTGAAGACATGAAGTCAGATGAGTCATCTCTATGTCATGAGACAGATATCAGACTGATGTGGACAAATCGCTAATCTTTTTGTCTTCATGTAATTGGACAGACCACATGTGGTCTTGGGACAATTGGGACATCTATACTGGATTTATCAAAGTTTAGGGATACTGCAACTCTTCATATCTATTTTTTAGCAAAAGAAATGGTCTATTATGCACATACCCTCAATTTGCTAATTTATTTTGCAAATCCTATATAATATAAAGAGACAACGAGAAAATATCATAATTTCAACTTAATAGAGTTTAATAATAATGTTTTATTTTGTTTGCACTTGAGAAATACAAACTGGGAATATTGTCAGTGTGTGTATGTGCTATACTGTCTTACCAGGAGGTGATGATTTGTCATTACATCACAGATAAATGCAGATTTCTGTTCACCCCTTACCTTTACCCAAATAAGACCATCTGTGGTTAAAATAATCAGATCAGTCAGATCCACATCTAATAAAGACAGAAGTGTGTTCTGTTATTTATTTATTTATTTATTTTTTCTGAAGTTACTCACGTCTCAAGTTGTCTTTTGAGTCTATTTCAAGTAGTGATTTAGATCACTGCCTTTACTGCTACTTGAAGAGGCCAAATTGTTTTTGCAGTGATGGTACATACTTGAGTGCAGTTTTTGGCTACTCTACCCACGTCTCTCCTCACTATCTCTGCGCAGTAAACTGACAGCTCTCAGTAAGACAGCAAACCGTACAGGGGAGACTTGATGAAAGAGAGAAACCTGACGACCTGACCCCACTAAAGAATAAGACAACAAGAGTCAGGTATTAGCAAATAACGGTTCCAGAAAAAACTGGCCCTAGCAGCCATTGAATAAACATTGTTTACCTCAAATTTAAATCAACATTACAGATTGTCCGCCACTCAATTCAGCCTACTATTTCCCATTATTATTTTAAGGCAAACTTGAAATAAAGGATTAAGAGATGTGGTCAAGGCATGTTGGATTTCTTAGTAAAAAGTATTGAGGTGAAATAACTATTAAGATCAGAGATGGACAGAGCAATGTTAACAGCTACTGTTAGTATGCTTTAACGAGCAGAAGAGCAGGCTGCTAAGACTATTGAGAGTGAAAAGAGCCAGGAGGAGGATGAGGAGGATTTGTGTCTCTGGCTCAGTCATTTATCTTATAAAGTTTACCTACAGCAGCCCTTAACTTAAAAAAAAATGAATGCATTGCCTGCAGTGGTCTATGTGACCGCTGAAAGAGGGGTCTTTAAACTGACCAGCAGGGCAATTAGCTGGTGGTCAGATGGCTACCCCACAGACATGTGTGGAGCTACCCAACTCCAAAAACATTGGGAGTATGTTTTCTATCCACCATCAATTTTCATATATGGCCATATTTAAAACATACATGGTTGATTTCTCATGTATAAGTGATACAATAAATATGAAAATTGTAGATAAATGTCCAGTGTGGTGCTTGAACTGTCTGGCTTTCAGTCTGTCATTGAACATTCTGAACAGTTGCAATGCATTCTTGGGAGGCCAAGTGTGTGCAGTAGGCTACCGCTGCATACTTTCTTGCCAATGTAGTATACATCCAGGTATTTTTCACGTACACAAAATCTGGATAGTGTATGAAAGTCACGTGTCACATCCAGAGGTTATTGAATTATACAGCCATCGTTAGATGTATTTCAGAAGAAAACAAACTGGAATACAAGGGGATCCTCAAGAATCTTGTTGACTGGTGTGAGGTCAACCATTGTCACATAAATGCTAGCAAGACAAAGGAGATGGTGATAGACTTCTGCAGGAAAACACCCCAGATTACACCAGTGAACATTCAGGGATTTTACATTGAGAGGGTGAGAACAACCTGGGTGTTCACCTCAACAAGAAACTGGACTGGTCTGACAATACAGATGACCTACACAAAAAGGGCCATGGTTGTCTTCACATGTTGAGGAGACTTAGATCGTTTGGCATGGGCAGGACACTGTTACAAACATTTTATGACACTGTGGTGGCATCTGCAATCTCCTACTCAGTGGCCTGCTGGGGAGCTGCAAGTATTGAAAGTTCAAGCCTGGGGTGAGGGTCCATTTATTATCTTACATTAATCAGGTGGAAATGAGGAAAGAAATACTATTAGCAGGAATTGGTTGCCACAACTGGAGAAACAACTGAGCTCATCTGCGAGGGGCAGCTAGCATGTTAAAAGCTCCATCATCAAAAGCCTCAACAGTGCTGGTCTTCACTCACAAGAGTGGCTTGCCCCGTTGTTGTCTCTTCGTTCAGTTTAGGTTTGTGGTTGTTTGATCCCAGAAAATTCAAAAAGCTGGCTGTCCATGTGTAGAAGGTGGGTATCCCTGATAGGGTCCAGTAGCACTCTCTCGACACAAACTGGCGTCCCTCTGCCTCCATCTTTTTCACAGGTGAGCCTCGTAACCTATATTAGGGAGCTTCAGAAACTGCTGTGTGCACACCTCACAGACATGTGTTATTATCCTTTTTATATTAATCATTTTGTCATTTCTTAAAATCAACAATATATACAGTAATAGTGTGATGTCTAACCAAACTGGAGTGATGACTCCAGTTTGAAAGACTGAGAAAATGTATAATGTAATTAGTCGTTTTGACTCCATTGATCCATATGCATTATCATCATTATGATTGCACTCCCAACTATTCCAGCATACCCAACGCATGTCCTCATCCCTGTGACAGGGTGACAGCAACAACATTTTCTTTGCCGGGCAAATGCAATACCATCAGGTTATATGGTTGCAGAATCAAACTTCAACAGAACACTTTCTGACTGGACATCTTCAACTTTGCTAGAAATGTAAGTGGGTTGTGATCTGTGAGAACCACCAGACCACCTCCAGCACTAGAGACATACACTTCAAAGTGTTGGACAGCCAGGACGAGAGCCAGTGCCTCCTTCTCTGTAGTCGAATACTGCTTTTGATGACGATCCAGTTTCTTAGAGAAGTAGGCCACAGGCCTGTTTATTCTTGACACATCAGTCTGCAATAGCACTGCCCCACTCCCACGCCACAGGTATCCACTGCCAGCTTGAATGAGATAGAGAAATCTGGAGCAACTAGTACAGGTTAATTCGCTAGGACAGCTTTAACCATTTCCAGAGCTTTCTGACAATTCGCTGACTAGCCAAACTTAACCCCCGTTTTCAACAAGATTTTGAGTGGTGTTGTCACGGCTGCGAAGTTGGGAACAAACCACATATAAAGGCCACTCATGTCCAAAAAGCTCTTTAGCCTATATTTTGATTTTGGAATGGGCAGGTCTAAAATGGCCTGCACCTTGGCTGTTTTTGTCCTCACTGAACCTTGACCCAACTGGTGACCCAAGTGGGTGACTTGCCCCTTTCTAATCTCGCATTTAGGCAAGTTTATTACCAACCCCACTTCCTTAAGACGCTCAAACAGCTGTCTTATGTGTTCCGTGTGGTCAACCCGTGAAGAGCTATAACAAACCACATCATCTGAATAGGTTACCGCTTTCTGCAATTCAGAGGACTGTAGTGTATCGATACAGTCCTCTAGCCTGGGTATAGGATATGCATCTCTGAGATCAATCCGCCAGTAATGGTAACAGAAGGCATTTATATATATATATATATATATATATATATATATATATATATATATATACATATATATATATATATATATATATATATACATATATGTATATATATATATATATATATATATATATATATATATATATACAGGATTATGTCCACCATCATTGTGCCATGATCTGCAGTCAACCCCCCAGCCCCCCAACTGTATATACATATATATATATATATATATATATATATATATATATATTATATATATATATATATATATATATATATATATATATATATATGTATATACAGTTGGGGGGCTGGGGGGGTTGACTGCAGATCATGGCACAATGATGGTTACCTGCTCTTCCAAACCACACAGCTGAACATAGCTAAACTCTGCATCATCTGCTGAAAAGGCTGCTATTGCTATTACTACAGACCAGCTATCAAGCCTGTGGCTGAAGCTGTCTGGAGTGCCTGTGACATTTAATGTAATATCAGAAGAGATGAGCTCTTTTAACTGATGGTGTTGTCTCCAGAAAAAGGCCATCTGTAGAGCCAGATGCAGAACATACGAAGGTTGTGTTAGATGTGGGTAAGATTGTTTCAATCATGACATGCTGCTCACACAACACAACGGCGCGATTGGTCAGTTGCAATAATCTGGACGATCCCGGAGCAACATTAATCATGATGTTCTAGCAATAATACAAACACAGTGGTATCAGAAGCACCCACACTGTCAAGGCACCTGAATTAGTTTCCTCTTCTTTCTTGAGTATTATGCTATACTACGTACAAGATGTGCTTCCATACCAAACTTAAAAATCGTATTGAGGAAAATCAAATCTCACAATTCAAAAGTGACTTTGCCATATATATCGCTTTGATCCATTCACTACTTTGCTCTACTTTTTGTTGTACATCGAGGACATTGATCCAAGTAAGTATGTGCCCTCCCATTTCACCAACAATACCCTGGTTGACAGGATTATGTCTTCTCATGCTGCCTTCTCTTTCTTTAGCCAAACTTCAGAGAATCCTGGGTTTTTTTAGTAGGTAGAGAACATGAGCAATGTTGTCTCATCTCCAGCATTGGCATCATTGCCTTTTCCCTTAATCCTTTAGGCAGTCAATTTGCAGCCAGTGAAGTGTGAAGCTTTATAATGATGGGTTATTGACCTGTTTGCTGTTTGGCAACGAGGACAGAGGCAAACTGAAAGGATAGTTCCTGTTTTCCATGTGATATTCAGATGGCTTCTTGGTGCTGAGGATAATGTAACTGAAATTGATAGTCAGGTTGCCTGATAATGACCATACAAATGTCAGTAAATATTTGCCAACAGTAATGCTTAGTGTATTGGTGTGCAATTCTATCATCCTCCCTTAAATTCTCATTCTCTCTTCCAGCAATGCGGTTGATTTATTTTGTTCATTTAAAACTGTAGCACCCTGTAGCATGAAGCTGACTTTGGTGGTTAAACACACTAAATGCAAATGCAATAACTTACTTTGGTTATGTGCTTGAAGCTATAATGAAGACACATTTGGAGAATGGCTTGGAAATCTGAGAAGAATCAAAAAGTAATAATGCATTCTAGTCTCATGCAAAAAAGACACACTATCAAAAAAATGATGGTAAAGTAATAAGTAAAGTAAAACAATGTTTGTTTCAAGACATTTCAGACACAGTCAAGCACATTGGTTTACTACTGCCTTTTCCCCTCATGAGGTTCCTGTTCACTTGTTTAAGAATTAAAACGTTCATTTATAAACTAGATACACAGTTGAGGACACAATGATAGCTATTAAAAAGTTTGCATTAACTGCTGCTAGACAACACTCATATGGTCATATGTCAATCTTCAGTAATTTTAAATAAAATCAATTTTATTGACATTGAGGCCATGATATCTTGCATCCTGACAAATGACATAATCTGGCCCTCCTGGAAAGCAAGTTTATTTTTTTCGGCACTTTTTTGTCTGTTTTTTTGTCTGTGGTTCTGTCTCACTCTCTCTCTGCTTCCCATGAGGTTCTAATGGTTATCTATCTTGACATGAGGGAGGGAAAGCCTCAGGGTAATGCTTGACAGGGAGTCCTCTCCATGATTCCTGGCAGCTCTCTCCATTCTCCCGCTGTCAATGTAGGGGGATATGAGGGAGTCATAAAAGAATGCTGTCATGTCACAGTCACAAACACTGTATGGAACTGAGACGTCTGCTGAGCTATGGTGAGCTGCAGAATGTGGATGCATGTGTGTGTGTTAGTGTTTGCAGGCTTGCGTTTGTGTGGTTTATGTTTTCTGATAAGGCCAAAGGTAAAGTATATTTCTGTGTTTACCCGAGTTTTCTTATGGCAAGTTCTGGTCTAAACTTCCACATAGAACCATATCAAAATAAGGTGTAACAATTTCAGAAATAACTGTGTATTTTGCTTCTGGTTTAAAGATTCAGCGTGTAGGATTTAGGGGGATTTAGGAGCAAAAATGGAATATACTATTGTCAGAAATGGAAATTACCATATATATGCTTTCACTGCATTATCTCCTGATACTATAAGAATTGTTGTATTTTTGTTACTTAAAATTAGTCTTCTATATCTACTGAGGGATTGGGTCATCTTCTGTGGAGTCTGTAAAACACACTTTGCACTGCCTATTTTGAGTTTTGGTTAGGATAATTATCTGGGCTATCAAGAGCTGAAGTTGCTCCCTGAGCACCAGGGAGCCACCGATTGCTCCTCAGATATGGGTTAGATGAAGAAAAATAAATGCATTGTACTAATTGGGATTGGATATATGATAACAATTGTTCTTCTAAACAAAATTTCAGGGAACTGAGATCTTGGAACACAATGACATTGCTACAACAAAGGGCAAGATATATTAGCAGGAAGACAACCAGACAAGCTGTAAACAACCCTGTTGAATGACATTAAGATTGATATTGGTCAATTCAGCAAAAAGCACATCCAATGCCATTTTCTCATTTTCTGTTAAATCATTAAATTCTAATTTTCTTTCACTCAGAAATTATTTATAGACTACATCACATATTCTTTTCAAGGAAATGTAATGCCAACTATATTACATTATCTTATCAACATAATGATAGAATGTTAATGAATGTGTCTGACAAGTCGTGAAAATGTTAATGCTAAACATTTCAGTGAAATGTTCTTTGACAACATATTTTATTTATTTTACAAAAATCCAATCTCACAATACAATAACCACTTGAAGAGACTACAGAATTATTCAACCTTGTTATGGTTAAGTTTGCACACTCACAGGCCTGTTAACGTAAGGGAAAGATCATGGTCTTGTTGAATACAGAAAAACTGAGAAATGATTTGAATCATCAACAGAGGAATGAAACCACACTGTCCCCTAAAGTTAACCAAAGTTCTTTTGTTGCCTAAATCTAACCATAAACAGAACTGATGATGTGAGCCCTGGGTCTCAAAAGTCAAGATCCTGCACTTTGTATACCCATCATCCATCACTAACCCCTGTGATGTACATAAATGCTGCACTTCATTCAATTCCTTAAAAACCCCTTTCTTTTTTATGAGTACTTTGCCTGTGACTATAACTTGGAAAACTATTTAGTAGCATATCAACTTACATTTTAGGAGGCAGATTTGACAAAAGGGTAATATTTGTGGATATTAAGGAAATATTGTGGTTTATACAAAAATAACAACGTTTAAATTCATTAAGGTTACTATTAGCGAAGTCTTAGTTAAGGTTAGGGAAATATTGTAGTTACAGTTAATACAATGGAAATCTTTGGCTGCAGGTCTTTGACAATACGCAGTTAATTGTCTCTATTATGAAAGCCTGACATGCTACTCATCCATCCACCAATTTGACCTGCTGGCCTTACCTTACATGTTTTACATAAAGGACATACCACTTCAGGCACTGGAACTGTATAATTGCATTTTAAGTGTAATGGAATGTAATTTACAATGTTTGGTAAGAATTTTACCATTTGCCGCCTTTTTCTCTTTTAAGTAAACACGGTAAATGTTGGGGTTTGCCATGTTTACGTTTGTTTGAAAATTTGCTGTTAAATTGGTGAGTAAACTGTTATCGTTTCCAAAAAGTGGGAAGTGCAACACTTCTGGACGTTATAATTAGGGGTGCACCGTTCCGATATTAAGATCGGATATCGGCTCCGATATTGACAAAACAGCCGATCCAAATTTTTTTTTTTTTTCGCCGTCGCAGCACATCCTACGTCATTCGTCAGCGTCAGTGTGTCGCATGCTGGAAGAGCGCAAGTTGTTGTTTGACCAACTCTTTATTAGTTTATTCTCAGGTTCAGCTGCTATGTTTTATTTTGTATTCCTGTTTGCAGGACGTTACACGTACTCACGTCACATTTCTCGCTGATTAGCTAGTAGCCCCGCCATCAGCTGTTAGCCTCACCAGTCAGCTGTTAGCCTAGCAACTCTAACTTTCAAACCGACGTACTCAATACTATGTGGGCTGTCCATCGTTGCTCCGTTGGTCCTCCCTCCACCACGACCTCAGGGTTATTCACCGCCGGGCTGCTTTGTCTCCTCCTCTGCTGCTGCGGTCTCCCCGGCTCGCAGCAATGCTGGATGGTCGCCCCCGCTGTGTGCACGGAGCCTCCAGACGCTAGTTTGTTTACAGACGGTGCTACTGACTTCGGGGCTAGTGTTCCCTCCGTGCTGACTGACAGGCGCTCCATTCATTCTTTGATTTGTTTGTTCCACTTTGTTACGTGTGTCCTTGGGTACCCTGACAGGTGCTATATAAATTAAATGTATTACTATTATTATTATTATTATTATTATTATTATTATTATTATTATTATTATTATTATTAATGTTACACACGTTTACAAGGTTCGGTAACTGTTTGATTACTTTGTCTTAGTTAGGAAAGTCTGGTGCCTTTAGTCCCTTTCACATGGTGGAAGGTATACAGTTTATTATTAATTCAACAACGGTATCGGATTGGTATCGGGTATCGGCCGATACGCTCAGTCCAGGTATTGGTATTGGATTAGATCGGAAAAAAACTGGATCAGTGCATCTCTAGTTATAATCCACTAAAATTTAACCTTAAAGCTGAAGTGTGTAGGATTAAGGGGGATTTCGGAGCATCTATTGGAATAGATGGTAAAGAGACAGCAGGTAGCTTTCCAAAATGTCAGCAATGTTTCTACAGTAGCCCAGAATTAATAAACTAAACACCAACTCTAGAGGGGGCCATCTACACTTCTACAAGGGGGGGTTCAGCTTTGTTTGCAATCTCAATACTGATAACCCGCAACAACCAAAGACTGGTTTGTGACTGCTGACTTTAACTGTTGTTTCTGCATTCAAAGAAAATGGCTCACTTCTAATCTGTCTGGTCAAGACATAGGTTAAGATTATGGCAAGAACACAGGAAACGCTCAAGCAAACTAGTTTAATGGTCAATCATTGTTTGACACAAATCTCCCTTAACTTAGTACAAACCAAGTGGTCCATAGTGAACTGTTCGACCTCGAGTAAAATAAAGCATGTGTGTGGTGAAGCAATTGCATTGTGGGTTAGACAGTCCACAGAACACTGGGCCATATGGTGTGTCTCATTTTACATTTGACTATTTGTCTGAAATTCAGAATCTACAGTAAGCACAACAAGCTACGGGGTCTTGATGAATTCCATAGTGACTGTGGTCTATGTAGACATGAGGAATTCCTGATTTACAGTTGGAGATTATAATGAGGAGATGTTATGGAAATGTTGCACAAAGGCACCATGCCTCAGGGTTCTTTCTTTCATGTAACAAAATGGTTTTACAGTAATTACAGTTGAATAGTGGAACAAAATGATCTGCTATTGGCAAAACAGGAAAAGAGCAAATGTCATGGATTATTAATATGTTAATCTAGCAGTTTTGGAATGGAGAAGTGAAGCACTATCATGATTCTAAAGCCAAAAGTAAAATCATTCAACACATAAACAGCTCACAGTGCTCTGATGTCCTGTATTATATCAACATGTCTCGCAGCTTGTTAATACTCTGAAAGATATATTACAGAGGGCAGGCCTCCACTTGAGGAAAGTGTATAACAGTTTGTCTTCACTCATTACTGAGTATTTTTTTTTTTTCAACAGTAAGCTTCTTTTTTTATCTAGGGCCCAACACTTGGTTTAATGATAAGGCAATAAACCTCAGCATCGCATCCATCTGTCCTTACTTGCGTGCACTTAGTCCCAATGACCTTTGCAGCTTCTAGAGCAGTACTTAGTGCAGGTGACTTTCCTCTGCATGGCTGCATTCCGCGATCCATCGCCGCTGCACCAAAAAGCAGCCCCAGCAGCAGCCCCGGATGACTTCCTGACATACAAGAAGTTTTTCATTTGCCAAATGGCCGCCTGTGTTGCTATGCACCTTGAATTTGTAATTCTCTCCCTCTGTTACCTTGACTCACCCACACCCATTCTGCAGATCGTCTAATAATTGTGTATAGGGGGAACTGTTTCATGCAAATGGAATCCTGCTCTAAGTTTAGATGGCAGAGTCCTGGGCTGTGCTCATATATAACAGTGGCGGGCAACCTTTACCAAGGAAGGAGCATCAAATTCAATTAGCAACAGAGGCAGTGGCTGTGGCTCCTGGATGTGTCTGGAGACGACAAACGCTCACCTCAGCATGTGTGATCCATCAGGAATCCAAGGCTTACCATGCACAACCTCCCAGCAACATGTACCAGTCCACATAGCTCATACTGATGACATATTTTTCTTTGATCTCTTCAAAAGCAACACCCAACACAGCCACGATGCATGGAATTGATTTTGAGTAATGTAGAGCAAAGATGTACAAGTCCAACCCTGCAAAACAGTTTTCAAAAGAAAATAAATAAAAAACAAATGTAGCTGGCATACACATAAAAGTTGAATTGGCCTTAGTGAATTGAAGATAGGAATGAGGAGCAAGACATTGGATTAACAGTTGTCTTCAAGGGATTATTGACAGTTCTGCCATGGATCAAGCCAGCTCACTGACTTGGATGGAGCTGCAATCAACTCAGAAAGCATGTTTATAAAACACAGCTGAGGGATGTCAGACGTAACCTTGGGTTGACTTTGTTTTTGGATCGATTGCGGAGGGATTGCACCTGACTTCATATTTTTAATTGAGCACTACTACGACCTCACTCACCCCATTGTAAGTGCCAGGAGCCAGTAAAGCAGGGAGAAAGACATAAATTGGGCCAAGGTTGTGGGAAAAGGACCATGTATTTAGTGTATTGAGAATGTTGGAGAAAAAAAAAATCTAAGAAAGTGTTCCTCTTCCCTGTGACTGCAAGTAATAAAAGATGGATGTTATGTGTGTGTGGTGCGACAGAGCCTTGACATCCTAAGATCGTTTCCTGGTCAAACAAGGATTGCAGAGTCTTCTTCTCCTCTAAAACTGGAAATAAAAAGCCCAGTGTTGGCTATCATTTGCAGTACAGATCCACTGTGGTTTATGCATTATTACTGCTGGTGATAGTGAGGGGAGCTTGTTATCTCTGCAACATGTATGACCTCTCACAGGAAATTTACCTTGTAATGACGACGGACGATGTGTATGAGTATTGAAATGCTTCCTTGATAGTTCACCACATGTATGTCAAATTATGGACAGATTAAATCCTTTTTTTTCCCCGCTGCCTCTCTCACCCTCATTTAATGCATAATGGGTTGAGCTTATTGGTTTCGGTGTAATTTTTAGGCATTCATAATAAGCAATTTAGTAAGATGGTGGCTTTGAATAACACCTTGAAGTATGTTTGGTGAAGGATGATTGCTGCATGATTGCATATTTTTGTAATTCCCCTACACATTTCTTATAAAATAATAATTCATACTGCAGACTTATATTTGCATACGATGCATGCTCACTCAAATATGGCATGGATACCTGTAGCTCATGATAATTTCCTTTTAATTGCATTGCCCTTGATCTGTGTCATTACACAGTGTCAAGGAGATAATCTCAGCAGCCATGATGTTGGTATGCTCGTGGTTACAACCATTATACAGTGTAATGGCTCATTTGACTCTCATCATTCCCCATCTACGGAGATAAAGTGGCTACCCCATGTGGAATTCAAATTTGTTAGGCCAAGAGAACTGGCATATTGTGTGCCATGCTGGCTGAATTCCCAAGTCAGTATGATTTGAGTCATACTGCAGTACCGCATTACAAGGGTTGTTATATTTAGCACATTGTGTAAGTAATGTAGGAATACTTTACATTTTACACAACAAAGGCAAAGATATAACTTCTATTATGATTTCAGACTGCAGAGCTTGCTGCTTTTCTATGTGTCCAGAAACCTTTAAAAAAAATATTATCAAGGCCATTCCCAAATGGCATTTCAAGTTCCAGTGGGTTATCTAATTGTATTAATTCATCGCGCCATTATCAGGCTTCCTCACAGCTTTAATTATGAGGACAGGTCCACAGGATAATACCTCACAAGGCAGAGAATGGGGTCCATTCAGCTACTGAATGTGGCCTCGTGATGAGCCAAGTAAATGAGAACTGAAATGTATGAATTGAAATTAATAAAAGTAGCCAGCCACATTTTTACATTTGTAAAGTAAAATGCCATTAACAAAGGTCCAGCATACTGTATAATTTGAACTTACTACTTCAACTTTTAAAAACCTTCATCAGAGCACATAAAGGTTGAAAAACATTAGCATAAATCAGCCGTCTGAGCTAAGTGACAAAAAAGACATTTTTATCATCTCTAGGACCCACTATTAAACCAAGATTTTGTTGGCTATAGGCCTCATTCCAACACCCTAGCATATACCATCATGTGTCAGAACACATATGTTTTTTTTTCTTTTGAATTAGAAGCGTTAAGTTCTGGGTGCTTTTAAATAATGTGGCCTGTCAGAGCTCCATCATTATTCTCCAACTACAGTTAATGTGATTAAGGTTAGTACTTTATTAGGAAACTCTTTGTTACTTTAGGGAAGAGCTGTAGTTACAGTTATTGAAATGGAAAACGTTGGCTAGATGTATGTGACAATAAACTGACACATCGTGTACATGTACATAGTTTATCATGTCTTGCATGAAGGCCTGACATGCTGCTTGTCCACCTGCCAATTGACCTTCTGGCCTTACTTTACATTTGCTACATAAAAGACACACTACTTTCCGCATTGGCACTGTACAATGCCATTGTACTGTCAATGTAATATAATAAATTAATGTGCAAATCTCCAAAGAAACTACAAAAACTACACAAATCAAGGTTATATTCAAGCAGAATTTAGTTTCAAAGCGAGTGTATCAATGTTTTATTGTAGTTACCATAGAGTTAGCCTTTTATATATACAGAGACAGCAGGTACTTTTCTATCCCATGTTGCATAGTCATGCATTTACAGTAGCACAGAACGGACAATACTGACTGTTGAGGGGGCATTTAGCATTTTGGGGGGTGTTAGCAGCCACTATAGGGATGAGTTAGACAAGGGATGATTAATTGTTTGCGATCCTAGCAACTGGACCTTTAATACTAACAACCTCTCAGGTGTTATGGTACAAACCATGCTGTAATGTTTAACAAATGTATTATGTTATAGCCATAGCACATTGTGGATAATGTTTAAGCTTGCGGCGTAGCATGTACATACTTGCACTTGTATTACTAGCCAAGTCTTCCCTTTAATGACAGTGGCCCCGTACCCAGTGTGTCTGACAGACATCATCAGTGTGTCAGAAAAGTAGCCCTTATTACTTTCATCAGCCATAAAGTGTGTAATAATAGGCTCTATTGTGTTTGCTGCTACAGAAAATCGATAAAAAATCCATGTTAATGAAACATTACTATGGCATCTTCCTGCATTCTTCACAGCAGAGTTGGTCCAGATTGTGAAAAGTAATGGGGTTTCAGCCCAGCACAGCAGGGATTTACATTTCTGTTACAACAGGGATAGCTGCTGTAATGGTGTCTTTAACCAGTGACACGCATGTGTTGAGTAGTGGTCAACTGAGCAATATAAAATATTTCCCCCCCTGCAGTATTTTTATAGAATTCCCTCTCACAATTCTCCACCAATTCAATGATGAGCATCTTTCCTATCCTTCAAATCATTCACAACAAAGTCAACCGTTATTGAGTTATTTAAAAGCTTTTATAACAATGTATAAAAATCAGTAACCTGAGGTCTACAAACTGTCCAGGGCTGTAGCATTGAGAAGGTAACATGTGCACTTATATGAATCAGTGGATCAAATGATTGATCATGGAATGGATTGTATGATTTTATTTTGTTTGCGGTGCAAAAAGTGACCAGCTGAAGCCCTGCCTCCTCATTCAATTACAGGCTATTAACAATTAACTATAACTTATAACAATAACTACCAAAAACAGCCCACATGCAGTTTCTTTAGAGAGGATGTCATCAAACATCAACTACATTTTTTCTTCCCACACTGTTCAACCCAAGTTGGCGCCACTGAGTTTGTTGGAAGACACGCTTCCTGGCCTTTGTTTTGTTAGTATACATTTGGTAAGCCATAACAATGGTCGTATGCAGAGGTTTTATCACAGAGCCATGACTATAGAACAAAAAGACTTTGTATAGGAAAAAGAACATTTCAGTCTGGTTCTAATGAACATAAATATAATTTGGTCCAGCTAAACGTTTAGACTATAAATGACTATACAAATTAGAAATCCCTTTAATGTTGTTTACTGTAACATACTTGTCTGCATCACCAAGTTGATATTTCATTCAATCCTTGTTTATTACCTTCAGAATATCCTTACTTACAATTGTGTGTGCTAAAATGTTAGCACTGATTGCCAAAGCCATCTGGAAGATTTTAGCGTCCAAGCTGTTTAAGTTAAGTTCACCAATATCATCAAAAGGGATAGATTTCTCCCATCTGCTGAGGGTTTGCAACTCTTCACCCTCTTGGGCCGACATCAAACATACTGTCAGAGAGAGAGAATGGCCATGCAGCAGTCTCTGCTGGCTGTCCCTTGACTCTGTGTCCATATCTGAGGGTAGATAGCTGGAAGAACACTCTAGCGCCGTTGTCTTCACTGTCTGTCTGGCCACCTCTTTCCCTCTTGTGTGAGTGTATGTGTGTCACAGTTACCGTCAAGTAGGGCTTGCATCAAAGATAAACCATTGTGTCTATTTGGCAAATACTTCAGAAATATTCCTTTTCAGAACAAGCAAGAGGGTAGCAAGTCTATTTACAGTGCAGTTCTGGCCCTGAAGCTCAACAAGTGAATAGAATAATTATTCTCCAAATATTCACTGGAGACTTCCTGGCAAGGGAGCTTTAGTGTGCAGCATTTCTTTAGTGGCAGTATTGTCTTGTGTGTCTTTTCCTCTCACTCTTGTTAACACAGTAGCGCTATAGGTCTAGCAACTGTTGCACTTAAAGAAGTGAAATTTAGTGATATTTTTAGTGCTGACATAATTTGTTTCAGTATCTGTGTTGGGGATGGATGACAGAAGCAGTAGGAAATAATGGTTGCTGTCTTGTTGAATAGGAGTTCATGCAAATGCACTTTCTCCTATCAACTGTGTTCAGTGAGTCCTACGGAGGATGCTGGAGACCTGTAAACCTGCAGTGTAGCCTGTGTAGTATTAATCCATCCTTCTTTCTAAATTTCTGTCTCTCTTTTAACCATTTAGAAGTTTTCCTGGGAGACAAATGTAGATGGAGAAGTAGATGAGGTTCATTAGTGCGGGATATTATGCTACTACCTCATAGTGACAGTGTCTCTTTAAATGAATATTTTCTTCCTGTAGGGTTCATGCATATTTTCCTATGCAAAAACTGACCTTTTTTCCAAATGTATATGTCTTTAGGTGCAGAGCTCAATTATCTTCACTCCACACAAACTAGCCATTGAATGCTCACTCCTTGTCCCAGTTGCCTTGGAGAGAAGATGTCCCAGCTGGCAGCAAGGACAAGTGCAGCTCCTTCTAAGAGCACAGGTGTCATACAAATGGAAACCACACAGATGCCCCAGGGGCAGCCATGACTTTCTACTATCTGACACACTCAGACATAATTCCTCTTCTGCTTAACGAGCCACTTGATCATACTGCCAACTTGTGCCACCAGATCAATTTGAGCAGCAGCAGGAAAAAACAAGGGTAACATTTCTCCCTGCTTGAGATATTTGAAGCTGCTTATCAACGACAGGCAATAGAGCAAGACAGGCACTGCTGACCCCAGTGGCCCCTGTATAATATGGTAGACTGTAGTATGAAATAAGAGCTTGTTTCTGTTGAGATTGGTGTGGGAGGTTGTTCTGTAGCTGAGTAGGGGATCACAAGACATTTGACTTCTGAACAACAGAGAATCGGCTAAATGTTTAATTTTGTTATACCATCAGGCTTTAGAGAAAGCATACAAATCCTCACAATATCAGCATTTACCAATGGTGTATCTGATAACGCCTTGTTCCTGTGGAAAGATAGTTGATTATTGAGTCTTATCCCCATGTCGTCAAATACCAACACTTTGGGTTGGCATCTGACCCAAGCTGTCAACCCAAAGCATCTACTCAAAGTATTTGATAATCTAGGGATGATATTCCACAATCAGCTATCTCTCCACAGGAAGTTACATTTTGTTGTTTTAAATATGATATTCCAGGTACAATATCAGATCATGCATTTGCCAACGTTGCTTTGCTCCATTCTCCTTCGAAATATACAGTCGTTTGCATTGTTGTTGATTGTTGGTCATACCTTTTGACACAGTGTAACGCTGCAATGTTGTGTCTGCATTTATGCTTTTAGTGCTCAGGCCTTGGATGATTTCATATTCAGTGAGAAGCTACTCTGCTCTTTGGTGAAAATGCCCAGCCTTGACACAAGCTTTGCAATAAGCACCCTGGCACAGCTCTGCATATTAGCACTTACATTATGTTCTACAAAAACCAAGGTTAGCATGTCATTGCGAAGCTTTGTGATTTATCAAAATATAGCAGAAACCAGTGGGAGGTCTGATGCTTTGTTTGAACTTTAAACATAGAGATATGCATTAAGGTGTACCTGCTCTTGCTCCTTTGCGTGGATCTATAGATGGTCTCTGGAGATGCTACGTATGCCACAAAACCAGAAAAAGGCATTTTTAATGAAGATTGATTTGGTTGGCTCTTATATCCAACACTGTGCTGCACTTTATGGGGGTAAAATTGCACATGTGTGCAAGTACGTGATATTTGCCATTTAACAAAGAGGCCTGCCTGTGTTTGTCTAGTCAATTCCTGTTTGCTAAGTTAATTGATATGAAGGAGGTAGGTGAGAATGAAGAGAGGCACGGGGATTATTTGGGATCCATTTTGCATTAGAGAGAATAGGACCACAAATACTGAATAAATATAAAGCATGTGCTGACTTCATTATTGTATATTCAGCTGTATTCAGCACCAGACTGCAGTACAATTGATTTGTTTTTTTGTCAGTTTTATTATAAAAAAACAATGTAGTTGTTTAGCAGTTCTTCTATTTTGACAAGTGGTGGAATGTTGTAAACATCTCTGAATGAAGTTTGCCATTTGCCATTTTGGCTATTGCTTGGAGAAATGTCGCTGAGAAACGTAAGACAGTGTGGGACAGTAAGGGGACAGCACTGGACAGTATGAGAAAACTAACATATTTTTGAGCATTAAAGCATACAGTATAATCCTATTCTAGTTGTAACCAAAAACAAATTATTAACCTCAACATTAGTACAAGTCTCCTTTAATTGGGTTTTCAAAATCAGTTTGGCATTTAAAAAACAATAAAGTACAGTACAGTTATACTTAGTTTGCAGCACACAGTTTATCATTCTGCAGGTCAGAAGAGGTGAATGACCATTTTTTATCCAATTTGTAACTAAGTTTTTAAGCCGGCCTAATTCATCCCATTTAAGGCAACCTCATTTTCCCTGTCCACGTGTATATTTGACAGAATTATCCAAAGGGAAAATTGCACCTTCAAACCGTCACACCAAGGTCTTTTATAGGGGACTGCAGTGGTATATAACTAACCCCCATTAGCTTTGCCTTATTTCTAAGACTAATGCCTCTTAATTGATTTTAGCTCTATGCCTTCAACACTTGAAAGGGACTGTTTCTTTGGGGAAATTGCCACAATCTGCAGTTAATAATTGAGCATGTTATTGGTGACAAAGTCTCTTTTCACTGTTCCTTCTCAAGTTTTAGATCCAGTTAAATCATTGATCTGGCAGACCACTGCAGAGAAAGAGTTACAGCTCCTCCGTTACCTTTGCCACACCCAACTTATGTGCCAATGTCACAAATATGTGATGGAACATTTGGTTGTGTCTTTGCTATGAGTACATTCTGTCTGTCAGGATGTCTCTCTCCCTGGTCTCTGATCCCTGACCCCAGTGTGCAAATTGTTGGGGTAATGCATGACAAACAAATGTATTACTGCAATCAAAAAACATTTATCAGAAACACGGCAATGTCCTAAATTTAGAAATCACATTACAGTTACTAATCTGACAATTTGGTTGTTATCTGTGTTACTTAAGTTCTTCAATTAATTTTCTGCTTATTAGGGAGATATAAAAAGGAGGTATAGACGACTTGAGAGACTCTTCCACATGAGGAAACCACGGCTTTGTTGATAAACATGTCATATTTAGAACTGTTGCAGCTCAACTAAACACTCATCTGTCTCACTACAACCTCTTCGAACAATTCCAGTCCGGCTTTCGTGCCCATCATAGCACTGAGACAGCCCTCGTGAAAATCACGAATGACCTCTTGATCCTGGTTCTCCTTGACCTTAGCGCAGCCTTCGACACTGTCTCACATGACATCCTCCTGGGCAGACTGGCCTCCATCGGAATCACTGACATCCCTCTGGCCTGGCTGAAATCTTATCTCACTGGTCGCACACAATTTGTCCAACTCAAGAACCTAAGATCTTCCTCCACTCCACTCTCCAGCGGTGTTCCCCAGGGCTCTGTCCTTGGCCCCCTCCTGTTCACTATTTACCTTCTGCCCATTGGACACATTCTCAGGAAATTCCATATTCAATTCCACTGCTATGCTGACGATACACAGCTTTATATCTCCACCAAGCCTACTTCCACTCTACCACCCACAGCTCTATCTAACTGCCTACTGGAAATTAAATCATGGTTCTAAATCAACTTCCTTAAACTGAACAGTGACAAAACCGAGGTCCTCCTCGTTGGCACCAGATCCACCCTGGCAAAGCACAACCCCTTCTACATGTCCATCGACAATTCCACTGTCTCACCGTGGATGGCACCTTAACCTTTGAAGCCCACATCAATAATGTTACCCGGTCTGCATACTTCCATCTACGCAACATCAACCGCCTCCGTCCCTCACTCACACCAGCCAGTCCTGCTATCCTCGTAAACACCCTGGTTACATCTCGTCTGGACTACTGCAATTCTCTCCTCCATGGTCTTCCTCGGAAATCACTCCATAAACTCCAACTGGTCCAGAACGCGGCTGCGCGTATCATCACCAGAACTCCCTTTGCTGAACACATTACCCCAGCCCTGCAGCAACTCCACTGGCTCCCTATCAAATCCCGCATCGATTTCAAGATTCTACTCCTCACTTTCAAGATCCTTCATAACCTGGCACCATCATATCTTGCTGAACTGATCCATATCCACAATCCCTCACGCACCCTCCGATCCTCTTCGACCATCCAGCTCTTTACCCCATCTGCCAACCTAATCACCATGGGGTCAAGAGCTTTCAGCCGATCTGCCCTCAGCCTCTGGAACTCTCTTCCACCAGACTTCGCACTTCTGACACTGTCTCCACCTTTAAATCTCGCCTGAAAACACACTTATTCCGCGTGGCCTACTCTGTATCAGCCTAATCATATAATCACACTCCTGCCTATTCTCCATTCCACTCTATGGCACTATTCTCACCCTGGAAGCTCAACCCTGCCTAACCTGGCCCGGTTGACTTTCTATATGGTGAGGACTGCAGAGTCTGAACCCTGCACACCCTCTTTCCCATTCTCTATCCCACTCTACTGCACTATTCTCACCCCAGAAGCTCAGCCCTGCCTAACCCGGCCCGGTTGACTTCCTGTATGGCGAGGACGGCAGAGTCTGAACCCTGCACACACTCTTTCTCATTCTCTATTCGACTCTGTTGCACTATTCCCACCCCGGAAGCTCAGCCCTGCCTAACCGGCCCAGTTGACTTCCTGTATGGTGAGGACTACGGAATCTGAATCCTGCACACACTCTTCCCTATTCTTATCTATTGCACTATTCTCACCCTGGAAGCTCAGCCCTGCCTAAACCGGCCCGGTTGACTCCCTGCATGATGAGGACTGCAGAGTCTGAACTCTGTGCCGAGATGGCACCATGTAACTGCATCCTCTTACTGATTTATTTATTTGCACTAAATTGTCCTGTACTTGTACTGTCTTTTGTTGTACTGTTGTTGTTATGTGCGGTGTCCTTGAGTGCCTTGAAAGGCGCCTTCGAATAAAATGCATTATTATTATTATTATTATATTTGTACGAAGCGTGGCAAGGATAACCCATTTTGAGGGTTTTGTGCGAGGACAATGCAAACCACCATCTACCTGGATTTCTCTCTGAGAGCTTAGTGTTCATTTCCCCTGTCAATGCAAGCCGGCTAATTTATACAGCATCATTTACTAAAGCTCTCATTTTTAAAAAGGTTACATTGTGCAGCTTTAATACAGCTATTGCTAAGCAATCATCAGTGCCGTTATCATGAGGGTTTGTGTTTATATGAGTTAATATCTTCAGATGAGAGATGATTGCTGACAGCTCTGTGGTTCACATCAGTTCAGGAATGGAGGAGGTAAAATGTAAAGTTCATGTTCAGCTAGAGAGCCATGGATCAATTAAGTAAGACAGGAAATTAGTAGCAGTACTGCTGATGTATCAGATTAGTAATTATGTTTGTGAGCAGCAGTCTTTAGTCTGAAAGCACTGGGAGGTGTATTGTGCCTATTTTTTAATGCCTGTAGTGGAGTTTTAACTTTTTTTACGGGCTTTGCTTTCAACCCATAAACATAAAACTTTCCTTTATAGTCCTGATGAAAAATGTCCTTAAATTACTTAAATTTGTCACAAATGAGAGCTGATTTTCTGTCAAAGTGCACACTTGTTTAAATAATCACTATAAACAAACGCAGTGATTGCTGAAATTAGCAGCCTATTCAGCAACAAGTTTTGTTCAGGCTTCATACTGCTCTGTTGAATTTTGCAGAAATTCGGCCTGAATAATCAAATCAAATAGTGATAAAAATGTTTTTAAAAACCTGAAGATGCTGCCTTCTTGCCCTGTAAATGAGGATGCAGCTGTCAGAATCTCTGGCAACTGTTGGAAGGGCTTAAGAAAAGAGGCAAAATATTCCCGCCATCCTGAGACAGGAAAAAAAGCTTCTAGATGAAGCACAATGGTTAAGAGTGTATAGAGACAAGTTGAGTGTATCTACGGCCACATCAGATGACACTATAAGCAGTGTTGGGAAAGTTCACTTTCTACATGAACTAGTTCAAAGTTCAGTTCACAAATTTTAAAATGAACTAGTTCAGTTCATAGTTCATAATTCAAAATTTTGAACTAAGTTCACTGTTCCAAAAATGAACTAGTTCATAGTTTGTTTGTTTTTTCAATATGTTGCTGCAAGCTATTATTTTTCTAAATTATTGCCACCACAGACAGCTATTATTTTATCAGTTTTAACACTGAAACGGCAGCTCTCCGACAATATAATGCAAAACCAGGTTGTTCAGCTACGGCTGGGAGATGAGGGTATGATGTGGTAGAGGATCTGTTTTGGCTCGCTGTTGCCTTTTGATTTTTTATTCACTCGCACATACCTTGAAAGGCTAGCCGGGTGCTATAGTTCAATGTGCCGTTTCAGGTTCACTGTTGACATTGTTGATGTACGGAGTTGCGTCTTGAAACCCGGCGGGTGAAATTTACGCAAAAAGGTCAGATTTTTCCCACCTGGATCATCACTGACCTTTTCCTAAAATGGTTTAAAGTAATCATACAAAGATGCCATATTAATTGTGGAGGCAGAGTCTGAGATAGTGCTGCTGTATATTTGTTTTTGCCTTCATGCTTAGCATATTGATGACACATGCGGCGGTGTGACTCTGTGGTGGCTGGTGTTGCCAGTGTTATGTCCGTTCAGGACAAATTAATCTGTGTTCGTTTGGTAATGCCTCACTGCATGTTTAGTATGCAGCTGTTTCTGTCTGAAATAGTTAAGTTTCGTTTTGATCGAAAGTAAAGCGAGTTGCATGCACAAATCTCTCGTCTAGCATCCTTTTTATACACAACAGCTAGATTGGGTGTTTTCCCGCTACATATTAAGACCTGTTCACGTTGTGTTTTAGCCGGTTTTCGCCTGGAAGGTGCGATGGAAATCTGGTACTCTCTTGAACGAAGTTAAACTGTGAGAGCGCAACCTTCACAAACGCCAGAATGAACGCGTTCACAATAATGTTCATCAGGCAGAAATACATACATTCAGTTCACGTTCGCCCAAAATATGAACGAGTTCATGAACGATCGTTCATTGAACACGTTCAGGCACAACCTTGACCATAAGAATGTAGACTTGGCTGTCCACACAATTTTCAGGCAGTGCTTTGAAGACACCAATCACCCATCACATTAAAACAACTTAATATTGTGCAGGTTCCCCTTGTGCAGTCAAAACAGCTCCGACCTGTCAAGGCATGGTCATAGGCCTTCTGGAGCTGTACTGTGTTGTCTGACACCAGGGCATTTGTTGTGGATCCTTTGGGTCCTGTATCTTTTGGTTTGGGCCTCCATGGATCCGATGTCCCAAGGAAGCTCAATCAGACTGACATAGGTGGAATTTGGAGGCCTGGTCAATGCCTTGGGTTCATTGCTGTGCTCCTAAACCTGTTCCTGAATATTTGTTGTGGTATGTCAGGGCACATTGTCCTGCTGGGGTTGTCACTGCCATGGTGGCAGTGACAACCCCAGCAGGACTGTAATGCCTGCCAATGTAATGATGTCCACAAACGTAATAAACCACAAACGGAGAGTCAGAAGCTGGATTTTGCACCCATGGTCAGTAGTATTAGTAGGTGCACCCACAGTCAGTAGTATTAGTAAGTGTATAGGCAAACAGACAAACAACAACCACAACAACCATTATTCATTGTATTATTACATTTGTGGGAAGTTATTACAATAAAGATTTTCACGTCCCCACAAACGTAATACATCCCTGCAAACGTAATAGTTATTACATTTGTGGGAAATTGCGTGTTACATTTGTAGTAGGCAGCGGCTATTATGTTTGTGGAAAATGTATTACTTTTGTGGGTTTATTACATTAAATGCTGCAGATTTTTATTAGGTTTGCGGACATTACATTGCATTTGTGGTTTATTATGTTTGTGGACATTATTACATTGGCGGGCGTTACAAGGACAATGTGTGAGTATACTTGGTTCACAACAGTGTTTGGATGGGTAGAGTGTGTCAAGAGGCCCATGGTTTCCCAGCAGAACATTGCACTGTAACAAGATGATCAATGTTATTTACATCACCTGTTAGTGGTTTGATTTCTGTGGCTGATTGTTGTGTTAAGAGACTGCAGAAGAGAGGAGCAGTGGTTCTAGTGTGAACTCTAACAGCTTGAGCCAACTTTCCACAGACAAACAGAAAGAGGGAAAGAGAGAGAGAGAGAGAGAGAGAGTAGACTCGCTATTACTGGATCTTTGTCAGCACTTTGCTTACCTTTGGTAAGAATAATTAGTGTAATTTACCTAATGCCTGTATGTTGAATTTGACACTGCAATGTCTTGGTCATTTTATGTAAGTTTCTAATAGATCTAGGCATTTAATGATGATAATAATAATAATAATAATAATAATAATAATAATAATAATAATAATAATAATAATTAAAGCTGCAAGCAGCAATGAACGGGCCCTCGCAGTCCATGCACGTAGGGGCATGCTGCCGTCGAGGCTTGTTCACGCAACACCTTCCGCTGAGGAAGTCTTTCCTTTATAATTTGGTTGCCTGCTACTGCCGGTATTAAATAATGTACGCTGAAGTTAGAAAAACTGTGTGAACTGCTGCATGATTCCCAGGACAAAGACTGATTCGATTGTCCACTTCTGGAGCTGGCTGAAGAAAATGACCAAGTTCCATCTTACTGTGATTGCTCTTGGGAGTCTGTGTTCCACCACTCTATCAAGCACACTGGTTCTCTTGGGAGATCTTGAAAAAAATCCAGAGAATCCACCCAGGTCAGAGAAGAACTGATAAACTAATGGGATGTGAGATGTCACCTGCTGCATGATGAAAGCTGAAGAGGAAGAAAGATGAATATTTAAAAAGCCGAAAGGCAGAAAAGCTGAAAAGGGGGCTGGAAGATCTTAAAAAGGTGAACAGTTTCTCTGGCTGCACATATGCTGGAGCAGTAGCAGAGCCAAAGTTGAAAATGTCCCCTTAAAAAGCTGATCAGCTGAAAGCCAACAAGATTTCCTACATTTCTATGTATATATTGTCTATGTGAAGTAAAAGATGTGGGATCCAAATCAAGCTGAAGAAAATTTTTTCTCCAGTTCTTCCAGCTGCTCTCCACACTAGCGACGATGTCACACACTCTAGCTCACGCAATACACACCCATTATAAAATCAGAAGACGAGCTAAATCCTTAAAACTAAAACTGTGATGATTTCAAAACTGTAAAAGATTTTAAGAAGCCGACTACATGCCCAATAGTTCAAGGTGTTCTGACTCTTTAGAAGTTGGAATGGTGTCTCTAGCTCAAGGTATGAAGGAAGGAGAGGTTGAAAGTCAATGAGTTTTGAAGAGGATTTGAAGATTTCCCCATTTAATTCCATTCACAGAAATTAGACTGCGATGAAAGCGCCACCTACCGATTTGCACCAAATTTTGCACAAACCCTCATCGGGCCATTAAACACAATTAGCAAAAGTGTTGTGGTAATCAGAATGTATTTGGTGAAGATATGAAAGACTGTCTGTTTTGAACACAATGTGCAGGAATATGTTGTTTAATATTTTGGTCTATCAAAATTCTTTTGACAAATTTTTGTCAGGAGAGTCCACAGATTCTTCATAAAAAGTTTGTTGCAAATCGGTCAAATTGCCTAGGAGGAGTTTGAAAAAGTACGTTTTTGATTTGTCGCGATTTTGCGAATGGAAAGTTACCGCGAAAGCGGGCGTGGCCAACACCACACAATTTAGCTGAATTGAGAGAACACGAGGATATGAAGTTTAAGAATGTGCGAGTAAATTATGTGGGAGTTATGGGCCAAAACGCTTTTGCATTGAAAATAGCGCCACCTGCTGGTCATTTTAGGTGTGTGAGTCACAGGGGCCATTCTATAACACCTCCATGAATCTCATTTCAATAAGGGTTATGGTGTGGGCACAGTGCCAAATCTTAAATTAGACGGCCAACAGAGCGCCACCTAGTGGCGGATCGGTAAACCCTTCATGAGCTGTCCTCAGGAGGGCACTGACAATAACTGTACTAAGTTTTATGTTAATCCGATGAACCGTTGTGGAGATATAAAATACTTCAATTTAAAGAGCGCCACCTTGTGGTCACCGCAAAAATTTTGCACAGGGCCTCAGGGGCTCATGGGGAAGTAGTAACCTGAGTCTCATCTCATTAGACCACACCAATGTGGAGATATGCAACACTTCCTGTTTTTAACCAAATCTGCAGGAAGTTGTTATTTAATAACTTGAGTATTGTTTGACCTATCAAAATTCTTTTAATAACTTTTTGTGAGGAGGGTCCCCAGATGCTGTGTGCCAAGTTTCGTGCAAATTCCGTGCGAATTTGCGAAAAAAAAGGGAGTTGGAAATGGGATTGGCATAGACAACGAGATTCAGCACAGTTCAGTGACCGCGTGGATATAAGGTTTTTGAATGTGCGACAAAGTATATGGGAGTTATAAGCCAAAACGCATTTTACTTCATTAGAGCGCCACCTAGTGGTGGAAATTCAGGACGACAATAGATTATAAAAATGTTGGCCAGGTGTGACTTATATTCCAAGTTTGGTAAGTTTTGGGGTATGTTCAGGTGGTGAAAAAAGCAATCATTTAGGCGGAAGAAAAAAAAATCACTAGAAAAACAATAGGGACCTTGCAGGTTCCCTGCTCGGGCCCTAATAATAATATGCTAATTTTGCAGTGGGTGCAGTTCACTTGATATCTAAATAAGTCAGTATGTCCAGTCTTGAAATTAGACCAAAATGGCTAATTTCAATGGATTCTTGGCACGTGCATTTAATTTCATTCAAAGCACCTGACCCTGACCCCAGAGCCTAACTGTTCTTTGACCTGTATGAAGTCTGGCCCAAGCTGTTTTTGAACCACATACCCGGTAGTTGGATGGATATATACTAACCACAGAGCTGTAGCCATGTTAGTCAGCCAGAGCAACATTTCTTGTATTGACTGAAATATTTCAACCAAAGAATGTTTTATTTTTGCCTCGAAGTTTAAGAGCTAAGATTTGTGTTAAGGCACCTGGAGGATCATGGGCATGTCTCTTGTATCTGGCTAAGAACAGTCACAAACAAGATAGTCTTTCTAATTAACAGCTGACCAGTGACATTGACTTAAATTTGGTCAGTCTTTTACAGTCAGATAATCTAAAACATCAGAACACGTCAAATAAATTAGTTGATAATTCAGTGATTTATAAAAGAGATTTATCTTTCTCATCTGTAGTTTGTTTTGGCAAGACAACATTCCAGGCCCTTTGTTTTAAATCATCTGAATCAAGGGACTTGTGGGGCAGATCTCAAGATCAGAGAGAATGCATCTCAAAGAAATATTATATTCTGTAGCCTAACATCTGCTGCTATACAACATCTTGAATTTTTATGTTCTGCACTGACTGGGCTGTGAATGCTGCTGAAATAACCTGTGTAGCGTTCACTGCTGTCGAGAATTGGAATTTTTCAGTTGTGACAAGGTGGGAGTGAAGACTGTAGAAGCTGACCTTCTTTTCTCAACCAACCCAAATCAATGTTGGCAACGTATGTTTCTGCTAACTACAGATATGTTAAATGTCTAGACTTAAAATTATCTTTTTTTTTTGTTGCCACAAATACAGCTGCAATTTGTCCGTAAAATTCCAGTAGTGAAAAACGTACATATCTCACCCTACAGACTGGATATTTCACTTGTGTCTGGCTGTAGGTGAATAGTCGATATTGGGCGCAGAAGCTCAGCTTCTTGTCAGAAAAAAATAGATGGTTTTAATACACAGACTGTGCCTTTAGATTCCAGAATAGTTGGGACGTGTGGATGTGTGTGTCAATATAACACTGATGATGAAGGTTAATACAGTGTCTTTACAGTTTGTCCCAGACTTCCCAAAGTGGCGTGAAGACACTTTTATTGTGGAATCAGCTCTACAGCTTTATTTGACCTCCACATTTTATTGCTCAGGGAGAAATCAATGGTCTTACAAGTCTTGTGATGCACAGTTATTAATACTGTGTGGAATTATTCTATTGTAAGCAGCTAATAGATCAAAGGCCAAGGACAGCTATGTGCAGTGATTTAACAATCTGATGAAAAGATGAGATCCCAGAATCGCATGTGTAGCAAAGCACCACCCATGCACACTTCAACGAGGACTTGGGGGTTGGTGGGTGTGGGGCGGGAATGCAGGTAAATCAAAAGGGGCTGCTGTGTGGATTTCCTAAACCAAACAAGTTGTTCCAAGCTGTGTGTAATTCACCCCACAGATGATGGGTTTTACAGCCTTTTCGCCTGTATTCTATCCAGTGGGGATCTGTAAATCTGTCAAGGAGAGAGTCAATTTCACTCCCCCTGCCGTAATCTCATTTGCCTCTGGTGCCAATGGTGCATCAAATGTCGTCGCTGGCTCCTGTGGTTGGTTGCAGTGCCTGTCTGACGCAGTGCCGAGTCAAGCCTGGGAGTAAATCCCACCTGTCCCACATGAGGTGCTCCATCAACCACAAAAATTCATTATCCCAGAATGTTTTAAGGGACTAATGGAATCCTTATCTTCATTTTTCACTGGAAGAATTTAATTACATGCTATAGTAAAGGTTCCCCCAGTTTATCTGCCCAACATGCATATCTGTCCTTTTTCTCAGGTCTCAGGGTGTTTGTAAAGATGTTCCCGAGCTGATGTCTGTGTTTTACAGTACTCACTGCCGATCACAGGATGCAATCATGTTATTGTTCTATCATGAGTTATCCTCTTCTCTATTTTTAGCCAGTCAGGTAAGATGAAATGAAGGCAGTTAGACATGTCCTCATCCTCCTATATATCCTTACTGAACAACATTGGCATTTCCCTGCAAATTTGTTTTGTGTTAAGAAAAAGAAGCTGGGTTTGTGCATGCATTACAATAATGTGTTCAGTGGAAATTTAATCACATAGTTGCTTTTACTTTGTTTTTCTCTCAGCATGGCAATTTTATAACAAGCTAACTTTCCCTCCATTGTAATTGTTTGGGATTGTGCATACAATTGTGTGTGTGTGTGTGTGTGTGTGTGTGTGTGTGTGTGTATGTGTGTGTGGATGGATGGGGTTGCATGTCATATTCAACCTGTAAATGGTAGGGTTTTGTGTAGGGAGCCATTATGTGAACAGATGTTTTGTTTCCACATTGATTCAAAGAATATTTCTGATGACAAGTCTTTTTAAGTGGAAGCTCCAAATGTTATAGTTAGAGCTTGTTAAGGCCAAGCATTTCTATGCTCCAATGTCGAAGGTCACGTGATTAGGGAGAGAGCTAAAATGGAGGTGTTGCTGTGGCCCCACACTGCAGAACATTTCCTACCACATAATTTAAGGCCACCAAGTTGCCTTCAACCACAGAAAGTCACTGAAAGGTAATAATTACAGATCATTTCACCAAATTGTAGTGATGAAAGATAAATAAGTAAAAGTCTATAGCTGCAAGGGTTTGTCCTTAGAGTGGGTTATTAGCACAGTTTAGTTTTTGCTGAATTAAGGTCCTTTTCCACCACAATGAAATTATAGTAACACTATCAATTTTGATATGTGCTGTGGATTCTCCATTTGGTAGCTCTTTCTTGAATACTTAGAACTGAAAAACATAACACAATTATAATTTCATATTAACCACATCAGAAACAGTACCATGTATTTCAGTAATTCTAAGGTAACTGTAGTGCCAAAATATACTGTCTTATGAACATACTGTATGAAAAAAGACAGATCAAGTCAGGCTTGTTGACCCAGTAATACAACTGCTTATTAGTGCAGCAGTATATCTCCATTCAGAAGTGTTTTTTTATGTACTAAGAACATTACACAAATGGCTCCATACTCTGGACTGACACTTAATGGGTGGAATGGGAGAAAAACTGAAGCTGTGAAAAAGAACACAGGATAAAGCTATGTGTACATCCCGTTTCACTGAATTGTTTTCACGTTTAACTCACGTCGTCTTTTCCTTGCATCTTAGTCCCAACGAGCATTCATGGACAAATGTGAAGAAACCATGGGAGGAGAGAGGAATCAAGGAGATATGATTTGAGAGAAATAAGACATCCTTTCCTGTCAGCTGCCAGCTTTAATAGCTGTAGAGACTTTCGATGAATTTGTGCCAAAAATGCCTAACTATATATTTTTTTTTAAATAATAACACAACTTCAATATCAAAGTCAAACTGATGTGCGTAATGTGCATAGCTCTGTAAATGGAGAGAAACACTTATATCATTTCTTACAGTACTGGTAATGTAATGTTTTCCTTATTAATTATATGTATTATTTCAACCACCAGCAACCCATCTGGTATTAATCAGATCTATCTTCATGACCTGGACCGCCCAATCCACAGATTTTACGCAGTGTCCTTGGATATACCTGTGATCAGCGCATCACCAACCATAATAAAAGCAAACATGTCATTTAGACATTTATGTGATTAAAGTTATAGGGGATATAGCTTAGGCCTACACTTGAAAATTAGGCTGTGATTAACTTGATTTATGGATTAGTTCAAATAAAGATATTATTTATTTTGCATTTATCCAGACTTCACATTATTTCACCTGCTGTCTGTGGCCTACATTATAACCAATCCTGGGCTTTTCACAAGTTTAAATATCTTTAAAGCAGAGAGAAAACAGTTTTGCTGGATGATCGCTTTATTTATAACGGCTGATCTCTAGAGAAACCCTACCAGCTGGATCTGCATCTGCTTTGCTGTCTGGTATTGTGGTCTGTACAAGTTCAGTTCCTGTTTCATTCTCACAATCTTATGACTCATTGGACACATACTCAGGATAAAACAGCGAGTCATGTCTGGCACTGCATTAGTGCACTTAGTGCTCTATGTTCAGCCGGACATATCGCAGGATACAGGTGACAAATCATGCAACATTCGAAGACCGAACTAGATATCTACATACACAACGAGAACCTGGATTCAGAACGCAAACAAACGTGTTTGGTATTAAGTGACTGCTACGCTAAACACCCGCTGACAATCGAACGAGCCATCAAGAAACCAAGCTAAACACATACAGGGCTCACAATAAAACAGTCAAGCAACAACATTGTTCAAAAGACTATCAAGTCACGTTGCAAAGACAAAGTTCATCCACTTACAATTTCAACAGCAACACGGCCAAGTCGGTGTCCATTTTGGACTCCTCAAAAGCTCGTCCTATGTTTACTCGTGTCTGGTCTCTTTTTTTGTCAAGCTCCTTTTTCTTCTTCTTCTGTTCCTCCGACTGTGGCTTCCTGGGTCTCTTTTTAGTCGACTGATCCATGATGAATACAACAATTGCCTTGCAACTGGCAGTTCATATCTACCTGGTTCCATGTTTGGGGGTGTGTCTGTCGTAAAGCAGTTTCGAAACTACAATCTGACTACATTTTCGAGGGGCGGTGGGATAATTCCGCCAGCTCACTTCCGGATTGACCTCGGCCCGGTGGCAGCAAGTTGCATGTTCCGTTTCTCTGCCCAGAAGCGCTAGGGGGAGTCGTAGCAACGACCAAACGACCCAGAAAGTGTCAAAGAACATTCAGAATGACTTTCAGCCTGCATAATTAGGGTAATTTTTGCTAAAATTGTTGCATAGTGCCCCTTTAATGACATGTTGGACATATTTGAGTAGTATTTGGATGAAATTGCATTTTTTTATGTTGCTGATAAAAGTATAAGAAGATACATATGAACCTGCGTAATGTCTTCAGGCCTGTATTTAAAACAAACAAACAAAAAGATATTTTCATTGGCGATCATTAAATATTTTGGAGCAACATCTGTTGCACGAGGACCAATTACACTGTTGTTCAGGGGCGCCGCCAGGGGGGGAAAGGTTAGGATGATTCCAAGGGCCCGGCACTGACAGGGGGCCCTTTGAGACATGGGCAACCTATACAAGGGCCCAACTTGATTTTTTTTCATGGGGCCCAAAATCCCTGGCAGCGCCTCTGCTGTTGTTAACTAATTTATCAATCTATATTTTATGTGTGCATGTGTGTATTAATTCAGGTTTGAGCAGTGTGTAGTATGAGGTGGTTGCACTGCGACTGTTTTGGGGCCACAAACAAAATCTTGTTTAGGGCCACGAGAACTCTAGATTCCTATTGTCGATTTTAGTAGTAAGTGCAACATTCAAAGATGTATAGCTAAAGAAGGTGATGCAACCTGTCTGACATTTGTGCTGTGCTTGTTTTATGTACTGTGTTGCTTTGCTAGCATCTTTGATACCTACCTAGCAACAAAATCTAGGACTAACTGCAAGTTTGTGGTAAATTCAAACTGTCATTTTCTTTAGTCTGTGGCCTAACAAGTCAACTAGGTTTCCACACTAACATTAGTGAAAGTGAACGCATCAAGCATGCATTTTAGATGAATGAGATTTATACACTTTGAAATAATACACAAAAAGACAATTACAGTTTGAGTAAGCTAGTGTGTGATGCAGGGGTTTTCTACCAAATAATTAATTGTAAAATAAATATTGTGGTTAGGTCTCTTATTCATTGAGTAGTGCATTGCCCGTAGGAAGTATGTATTCCTATAGAAAAGTGGGAGGTTAAGTAGCTTTTTCATGGATGGCCAAATGAGGCTGTGTTTGAAGGTGGGACGTCAGGGATATTTAGGTTTGTTGTGAAATTCGATATTCCAGGGGATAATTGGCCGTTTTTGACTTTTTTTGATTTTGCCATTATATTTCACCTTAAAAACTATTTACCTTGCCTTGCTTGGTGTCATTACTTTCAGCACAACCTCACATGTGTGACTGTACAAATATTTTTTCATTTTGACATACTGTATTAACACAATGGATCTAAAATCACAGAAAAACATAAAATCCGAGAAGGAAAAAGGTAGTTTTTTTACTGTTAAAACCACAAATATGTTTAACGAACCATTTTTATTACTTACAATGCAAATATAAATTGTTGTTAAATTTGTGTATAAGTGTTTGAAATTTACAAAGTTATATGTAACTATTTACATTTAAATGCAGGCAATGCCTCAGGCTCAGGCATGAAGATCTGCACTGCCTGCTCCACATTCAGCAGTCTCCGCATTGTTTTGACTCATTAAACAAAAAAACGACTCCACTACACACTAAACACACTACACCAAACACTACATAACACACTAACTATACACTCCAAACACGCTATATGTCACAAATCTCTCAACTCTCAAAACTCACTGTCTCTATCACCGTCACCTCTTCTGCCGCCGTCCCTCCCACAACATCCCCAGTTCCTCAGCAACCAAATTACGTGGTTTGCCAGATATTTTTGTGATTGGTTGGTGTGATGCCTTTTTCCACCAATAGGAACGTGTTTTCTTGCTTGCAAACACTTGCTGCTTGCGGACACTTTCGTGACAAAAGCCTGTTTTTACTGTTTCCTCCTGCACCAGACACAAAGCAAACGTGACGGCAATGTTCGCGAAAAAGTGTGGCAGACATTATTTACCGTAAGTCCGGTTTGAACGTGCCGGCGCGTCCGTCGAGTCAGGAGGTGGGGCGTGGGGGTGGGCTAGCAGCTAGCTACACACAAACATCTACAGATTCCGATTCCAGTTTGTTGTCCTCGCGTATCCGGATCTCCTCAGACCAAAACAAACTTGGTCCGGACTCGTTTAGTCTCATTAATCCACAACAGTCAGTTTAGATGCACAGAACGGAACCGAACCGCCGGCAAAATCCCGGTCCAGCTCGCACCGCTGCAGGTATAAATCCGCTTGTTTCTTAAAGGGATAGTTCGGGTTTTTTGATATGGATCTGTATGGCATCCCCGTCAGCAGTGTAGTGCATCAACACTGACTTACCCCCGACAGTGTCCTGTGCGCCGAGTTCTTGCCCGGCTTTGGTGCTGACGAAAGTAGTCTGGCAAGTTGTCTGGGGTCACGAAAATAAAGCCTTTTTTCTTCTCAAAACAAATGTGTTCAAAGAGTGATTAATTTGCATCACAAAACCGTTGTCCACGAAAAAATCAGACCTCATAATCACTTGGTGCTATTTTCTCTCGATTCGTATCACTGCGCGCTGCCGCCAGCTGACAGCCGCGCACGAATCCAACATTTTTTTCAGTTGTTTGGCAGTGTTTTACGTGCTTGGACCAACGACCACAGCGACGCGAGAGAGCTATCGTGAGAGCTAGCTAGCGATAAGTTTATAAGCTGTGGCATGATGAGATCCCATTCATGGCAGCAGTAGCACTCCACCCCTGTGGGCATTATTTGACACTTAAAACAGGTGCACCACCTGTCTGTCAACCGGTCTCTCACAGCTCCAGCTGTGGCTCTAGCTTCAACCTGTACCACTTCTCTGTCCCTCCTGTCTCTCTCTGCCCTTTCTAACTCCATCTGGCGAATTTCGGCATCAGTGTATTCGGGTTTGTAAAGATACCCCCTTGGCTCTGAGCTAAAGTCTTCATGATCGTCGGTGTCGTAGTCAGACATGTTGTTAACTTTCTGAGCAGTAAACACAGTGAAACAGGCTGACATCAGCAGCAGCGCGCAGTAATACGAATCCAGAGAAAACAACACCAAACGATTATGAGGTCTGACTTTTTCGTGGACAATGGTTTTGTGATGCAAATTAATCACTCTTTTGAACACATTTGTTTTGAGAAGAAAAAAGGCTTTATTTTCATGACCCCAGACAACTTGCCGGACTACTTTCGTCAGCACCAAAGCCGGGAAAGAACTCGCCGCACAGGACACTGTCGGAGCTAAGTCAGTGTTGATGCACTACACTGCTGACAGGGATGCCATACAGATTCATATCAAAAAACCCGAACTATCCCTTTAAGGTGTGTCATGGGAATGGGCTCTGCAGTGATTGGCTCTGGTGCGCACGTGACTATGGTGGCTATGGTTGACAATGCTAGCGGAATTGGTAAATCATTTATGAAATCATTTATTAATTGTATCATTGTAGTCCAAACAAATCCGACATTGCACGGGAAAATCCCGTCTGCAGCCTGCTTTTTGTCCGACAGTACAGTGCCACCTGCGGATGTGTCAGCGGAGGCGCAGCGCTGTGATGCGTCTGTGCCCTGCTGCTGACCTACGTTACCTGTGTGTGTGTGTGTGTGTGTGTGAGTGTTTTCGAACCCCCGGCAAGATGGCAGAGAGGACAGCTTTTGCATCGCGGAAGTACGCACATTATTTTCAATTCACCAGCGAAAAGGACAAGAACAACATAACGGTGAAATGCACACTCTGCGTTGGTGAAAAGCTTCTGTCGACCGCAAAAAAAAAAAAAAAAGAATTAATAAAACGCTACGTGGCATATTGCTGACTGTCTTTCCTGTTATTGTTATCCTGCAGAGTTAATTTGGTTGAATGACTGACGTTATTCATCATTGTCACGACTTCTCGGTGCATTTAAAGGAGGCTGTGTGTGTGTGTGTGTGTGTCAGTTAAGTTGCAGCATGTGCGAGGCGCTGCAAACGGCTTTTAATTTTTGGTAACGCATGAGTACTCTAACGCGTTACTTTTATTCATAGGTAACGCTGTAACGTAACTGATTACTTTTAATTGATGGTAATGTTGTAGCCTAATTAACTACTTTCCAAAGTAACTATACCCAACACTGTGGGCCACAACTCTAACTTGACATCTGCACAAATACTTTGTGTAGCAACCAGGGCAGACAAAGAGATGGTGTGAAGGGGAGAGTGGTGTGGTGCCTGTATCAGTACAAATGTGAACAGTGTTTCTAAGACTTCAATTTGAGCAGAACCATCAGGAGAATGATGCATCTCTACAGTTTAGTGACACATTCAAATTAGAAAACACCGTCTCTTTTGGCACACAGAAGAGAAGAAGAGAAGAACCTTTATTTGTCAGACATGTAAACACACCCGAAATTTGTCCTCTGCATTAAACCCATCACTAGCTGCAAATTCTAAGTAACACAGGAGTCACCACAACATTCCTTTATTTGTTTATTCATTATAATCTGGATTTTAATAACATTACCCTGAAAGACCTGACAGGGGCACTAAAGTTATGGGTTAAAATCTGTAACTGCCTTGCCCCATGGGGGGTGGCATCATTTTCAGCGTATGGCATGTTTGCGGTTGACTTGTTAAGGAAATACATTTGAGCTGTGAAGGTGTAAAAGTGAAACAGTTGGATAAGCTAGTGATTTCTTTTTCTTCAGCGAAATGTCATTTGCAGCAGACTATGTTATTTCAAACAGATGGCATGTGAACACCCAAGGACACTACACAGTACAGATACATTTAAGCCCATTAAAAGATGACTAAAGAGAAAACATTTAAAGGGGTTGAAAGCATTAAGATAGCTGCCACAGCTATCCATAAACCACTATAGGTTGTCAAAAGTAGAAAAGCTAATCAGCAGTTGCAGTGAATCAGGCAATTACTGACTCTTGTTGTTTTGTTTTTCTTTTCAATAAAGACCTTGCTGTCTATACTTAATCTCTGTTTAGCTGTTTTGTATTTCCTGACACTTATCGGATGTGCACAAGGGATACAAGAATATTGTCTGGGTGCTGTCACTGTCAGCACTGAAGTCTCCATTAGTTGTTTATAAAATTGCTTTTCTAAAAAATGTTCAGCTGGAGCATTGTACAAGCACCGGTTAAAAGTCCAAAATCTGTCTTAAAACAATCTGTAATATGGTATGTCTCTCTGGTGGTGTGTGTTTAATTGTTTTTTTAACAGTGTTGTGTGTCTTTCATTTAGACTATAATTTAGAAGCAGCAAAATGTGTGAGAATATTAACTAGTAATGCATTCATATGTATGGAGAAGACAAACAGATTTTTGTTGGAAAGAATTCATAAACAGATTTGTTTTGCAGTTACTAATTCAATTAGATAGATCACAGCTCATGCATTATTTTAACTACAGTGCTATCACCAGGAACCGAGCCATTCTTGAATCAGTTTTGGCTAGTATGATAGAAAATGTCACCAGTCCAGGCACTGCCCTTTCTCTTGTTTTGGCTCTAATGATAGCATCTGGTGGGAATAAAACTGCACTTTCAATTTTAAAATCTAAATGTCAATGAAGCAAGGGAGTCATACACATTATTAATGTGCAAATAATATTCCAAGTTTTAATTTGAGGTTATTGTTCATATTGGAAACACAATATCCTATTTGGGCTTTCTGGAGATGGACCAACCGAAGAACATGGGCTACCTTGCAATATGGTTTAGAAATATGCATTCAAACAGTATACAGTTGAAGTCAAAAGTTTACATACACTTGTAAGAAGTATATATACAGTATATATATATATATATATATATATATATATATATATATATATATATATATATATATATATATAATATATATATATATATATCATGGCAGTCTTGAGTTCCAATCATTCCCATAGCTCTCATTTTTCTGTGATGGAATGAGCTGAACACATACTACTTTGTCACAAAAAACATTCATGAAGTTCAATAATGAATGTATTATAGACCTTCTGAAAATGTGACCAAATCTGGTCAGTCTAAAATATTCATACTGAAGTTTTGTATTTGGCTTAATGTCCTTAGGGCATTTTAACCACAATTAGGGGCTTTTGATAGCCATCCACAAGCTTATGGCCATTCTCTGGCTGAATATTTAACCACTCTCGTGACAGAATAAGTAAAGTTCAACAAGATTTGTCTTCAGCATGGTCCACCTGTTCTCGATGGGGTCCAAGTCAGGACTTTGGGAAGACCATTTCAAAACCTTAATTTTAGCCTGATTTAGCCATTCTTTTACCACTTTTGATGTATGTTTCAGATCATTGTCCTGTTGGAAGACCCAAGTGTACCTGAGACCCAATCTTCTGCTGATGATTTTAGGTTTTCCTTAAGACTTTGAAGCTTGAGGTAGCAACTGGTTGAATGAGATGCTGATATTATAGGCCTAGTAAACAATCAACAAACCAGGTAAATAATTTTATTACATGGGATATTGAACTTGTCCAGACTGGTACAGTATATGCCATTAATGTTTGTACTGTCATCTATGGTCACAGGATGATTCCTGCTGAGTTTGATGATATCACGACTTTTCCTCAGTTGCCACAATGAGATTGACATTTGCGGTCCATATGACGGCCCTTGGGGGCGGCTGTAGCTCAGCGGGTAGAGCAGGTCGGCTAGTGATTGGAAGGTCATTGGTTCAAATCCTGGCTACCCCGGGCTGAGCTGAACTGAGCTGCATGTCGAAGTGTCCATGAGCAAGATACTGAACCCCAAATTGCTCCTGAGGGCCCTGTGATGAGCTGGTGACTTGTCCAGGGTGTACCCTGCCTTCACCCGGAGACAGCTGGGATTGGTTCCGGCAACAAACCCTGAGACCCCTTGAAAAAGGCATAAAGCGGTTACAGACGATAACATGACATGACAGCCCTCCTGCTTTAGCAGGGCCTGTTGTGTGTTCTTGGTCTGTTTACTTGCAGGTACCTGGTAGGTAGGGTTCAAGCAGCAGGGAGCACCTGGCCAGTCTCCCTGGAGTATTTAAGATCTGGCTGTTCCGGTCCTATTCTCTCTCCAATCATCCAGTCACACACCACATAAATTTAAATATGCTTTGGACTATTGTTGTTTATTAATACATTTGTCATTTTTTTAGGGCTGCAGCTATCGATTCTTTTTGTAATCGATTAATCTAGCACTTTATCGATCGATTAATCGAGTAATCGGATTTTTTTTTTTTTTTTGCATTTTTAAACAACCAAAACAAATAATGCATAATGGAAATGATATGGCTGTAAAATGATCAAGCATTTCTCAAAAAAACAGAGGTATTCATTCCAACTCCAACATTTGGGTCCAAAACTCAGCCCATTTATTAAGTGCCAGTGCCAATAATTAAACAACAATACAGTTAAATCAACGTACTGTAAAGCATGTATAACATGTAAAACTGTGAATACAAACTTAAATAGTAAAGGCCATTTGGCCTTGGTTTTGTTTTCTTCATACAACATTACCAAAAAAGGATTGCACCTTCTGCAAATTACCCACCTGAGAACAAAGAATGAATATAAAATATCAAGCCAAACAGGTACGCAATGTTTACAATTTATAAAAAATAAATGTAAATAAAACAATTATAAATAAATAAAATAAATAAATTATAAATAAGTCTTTTTCAGTCTTCAGTCCCCAAATCCATGATAACCACACTAATCCGCCAATCACAAGGAGGCAAATACACTGTGTGGGAAGACTCGGGTCCCACCTACTCCACATTATACCTGTCCTCCTGGAACCGAAACTTATCCTGAACTGTCAGGAATCATTTCAAAGTGACACAGACACATTGGAGGAGGCGGTGTAATGCACTCAAACAGAGTTTATAATCACAAAACAGCCAATGTGACACGTAATTCATGATCATGTCTGTATAAAGTGATGTTTATTTTTGCTCTTCTTCGGCGGCTGTTTCAGTGAGTTTTGGGCGCAGAGTGATGAGACATATACCGTTGAAATGTGTAGAGTCCCAGTTTTCATATGACATGCTGTATGTAGCATTAGCATGAAGTAGCGTAATCGCTAACGCCGATTTTTCGGACATGCGCCATTAGCGTGTTTTTTCTATGTGCTCCTTTAGTTGCTTGGTGTCGGAATTGAGTTTCGATTAGGTGAAAGTGATTATCATGAGCGTTTAGCCGAGCTTCTTCCCGTTAAGTTGGTGTGCTGCATTAATATGTTGCTACATGGTTAGCATGCTCTTATAGGGTGTATAATGCAACATGCGCAGCTCGGGTTGAAGAGGTTAAAAACATCAAAGCTAAACATCACATCTCGTCAAACCGCATCACGACATCACTACAAATACAGAGCTAGTGCCAGCCAGCTAAATTCAACATGTATGACGCGCTGGTGTGCCTCCTGAACAACGGTCCGTGTGGAACAATCAGATCCCTGTGGGAACGAGGCTTCGAGGCAGAGTTTTTGCCTCGAGGAATTTTTATAATGGAGTTAATCGAGTAACTCGATGAATCGTTTCAGCCCTACATTTTTTTAATTAAAAGTGTGTCTCTCCCACTTTTGTCCTGGCTCTCGAGCCGGGTCATGACACTCAACAACACATCATGGATTGCCTTGGGTGATAGAAGAGGTTCCTATGATAAATCCTTATGACTTTGTTTGTCCCGTAATGTTTCATCTAGCAATTATCATTAAGTCAAGATTTAAGTTTGTTCAATTAGTGTTCCCCATAGGTAAACTTGCAGTGGTAGGTGGTGCGGCAAGTGATTGACCAGTTAAGAAATAACTATTTAAAAGTATTTTATATATTTTTTAATTTACATAATAAAATACATTTCCCTTTTTCAACATGTATTCAAGATATCTTAAACACTTTAATTTTGCTTTTGGTCCAGTGTTGTTCTCCTCAGAATTGTGTCCCTGTTGGAACATTTAACTTTCTTGCTTTGAAAAAAAAAACAAAAACATTTCCAACGCTTGTTTGGATGGGTATGCTTCAGGAGAAACCCTAAACCCTTCTGAAAAGAAAAGTTGATGGTGGAGTCACTGAGGGTGATGGGGGTGGTTGTGGCTGTGATTTTTCTAAAGTCCACTGTCAATTCAGTCAATCTCAGTCAATCTCCCACTTGTAGGTGGACTCACCCCCATCTGCAATGAGCCCAATCATGGTAGCGTCATCTGTAAACTTCAGGAGCTTGACAGACTCATGACTGGAGGTGCAGCTGTTGGTGTGCAGGGAGAAGAGCAGAGGAGAAAGAACATAGCGTTTGGGGGATCTGGTGCTGGTGGTCCATGAGTCAGAAGCCTTTTTTAGATAGAAAAGGCAGCACATTTGCACCAAGGTAAAGGGCGGCAATGTGCCGGCCTGTCTTTCTAAAACCGAGGCGTAATATTTCCAAAAGCCGCTGACGTGAAGCTCGAAGTTGGGCTGTGAACAGTGACATAGAATTTGTCTTCAAAATAAGAGCTTTACATTGCACCCCATTGGAGTTTAGAACTGGGTTCTTAGCGGGGGCTTTTAATTTGAAAGTAGCGACTGTTCCTAGCTTGCGCTACAACAACAAGCTAACACAACCAAACAGCCGCTGAGATCCAGGAGACACTAGCATCTCCGGGATCTCAGCGGCTGTCCAGTTGCTCATCTTAATGTCCGCGGATGAAGTGATGGACTGACTGCTGTGATCAGCTGTTTCCTGGTTTTAAAACTCCTCGGTTGTGGGTCGCACAACAGTGCAGGTCATTGACACCTCCGCCCATCTCACCCACGGGCCGGCACATTTATGCCTCGGTTTTAGATAGCAGTCGAGGCGGAAATAAGTGTACCCTCCGAGGCGGAAAATCGGCGGACCAAACAGACCCCCAATTTGCCGGCCTCTGTCTAAAACCGCGGACCGAGCCGCCAAAAGGACGGTCAAATTGGCGGCTTGGTGCTCTGTCTAAAAATGGCTAGAGACATGTTTTCCCAACTTCAACTGCTGCCATGCTGAGTCAGGCACACTCAGCTGGGAGAGCTTGTCCTGTAGCAGAGCAGGGATGATGGTGTTGAATGCAGAGCTGAAGTCCACAAACAGGATCCTAGCGTGGGTTCCTGGAGAGTCCAGATGCTGGAGGATGTAGGGGAAGGCTATGTTCACAGCATTGTCTACAGACCTTTTGGCTCTGTAGGTGACCTACAGGGGATCCAGTAGTGGGTCGATGATGGTTTTAAGGTGGGACAGAACAAGGTACTCGAAAAACTTCATCACCACAGGGATCAGGGCAACAGGTCTGTAGTCATTAAGTCCTGTGGTCTGTGTTTTTTTAGGAACAGGGATGATGGTGGACCACTTGAAGTGGGTTGGCATGTGGCATGTCTACAGTGAAGAGGAGTGATGGAAAAGCGGGGCTCCTGCTGAGGTGGGGGAGGTGTCAGTTCTGCTCCATTGTTTTTCAAATTGACTGTAGAACTCATTCAGTTAATTGGCCAGGCACAGGTCATTCATAGAATCAGGGGCTGTAGGTTTATAGTTTGTAATCTTCCTGAGCCCATGCCAGACAGTAGCAGCAGAATGGCTGTGACCTGAGTTAAGAGTTTCTCAGAATACTGTTGTTTAGCTTCTCTCACCACCTTGCTAAACTTTTATACTATATGCATGGGAAACCCTGTCAATACTTCATGACCAAATACTCAAATACAATTACATCCATATTAGGGCTGTCTCAATGTCAGAATTTCTCTACACAACTACCATAGTCAGGATATATTCACAATAACAATATTATCGCAATATCTATAGAACATTTAAAACAAAGTAATGATTTCGGTCAAATCTATGTATAACTTGGTTGACTGTGTGATTTATCTCTTTTTTGACAAATACATTACATTCATAATATGAGTGCAGGGAGTTGGAGAAAGTCTGTAGTCATGATTATGCAAAAGAATAGGGGTGGGAATCTCTTGGCATCCACGATTTGATTCGACTTGATTCAATTCTGATTCTGAGGTCAACGATTCGATTCTAAACCGATTATCGATGCATCTCGATGTAACAATTTTTTTGTGTACAATTCCATGCATGATTTAAAAAAATAATAATAATGATTAATTCTGAGTTTGCTACTCAGAGTGTGCTAATCATTTCCTACTTTTGTGATGATCATTAAAAAAAAATCAACAGATTAATTACCTTCTCCAATATTTTATTAAAGAAAAGGCTTTTCTTTGTCACAAACAGTGATGGGATTAACGGCGTTAGAATAAACGGCGTTACTAATGGCGTTAGTAACGGGTAATCTAACTAATTACTGTTTCCATCGTTACAACGCCGTTACCGTTACCGACAATTAAATGTGTCGCATTACAAACTGAAGCTACTCATTGAAGCTGTTGTCATCCGACTCGGCTCTCAGCCACAGAAGCTGCAGCTTATGTGAGGGAGGAGGGAGGGGTGAGACAACGATGATGATGGTGATGATGATTGGCTCTCTAAGGTAGAGTGAGAGTTTGTAAGCCAATCAGAGGCAGTGTTCAGTTTACACACAAACAACACATGCACATAGCAGCCTCTCACACTAACGTGAGCTCTGCTAACAAAGAAGGACGCAGAGCCGTCCAAGCAGCTAAAGCTGGATTTTTCTGCTCCAGCTTCACAAAAACTTGTGACACAGATTGAGCTGAATTCAGTGATTGAGATTGAGCATGCTCCCGCTATCAACAGATGAATCAGACTCCCTCAGAGCCCTCATTGGCAAAATACCGGGGAGAGCAGGTGCCAGTCCGCTATGCAAGAAAGACATTTTCTAAATACATAGATGCCGAGAACGCTGAAATGAATGCCAAGCTCAAAAGGGGGGGCAATTAAAAGTAACAGGGTTCCGGCAGGCATGGAGTAAGCGGTGTCCGAGGAGCTCCACTCATCCCAAAACAATTTTATCAATAATTGTCTGAACAGAGTCCCAAACCTTTGCGCTTGAGGCATCCGAAACCACATAGCGGAAAGCCAACGCAACAACAATGCCGAACAAACCGAAGAAAAGTGAGAAAACAGTGACGGAGGGGGCCGAACAACTTAGAGTAGACCACGATGCTAATACAGGAGACTGCGAAGCTAGCATCAGTCCACCTAACATACAAGACGTCATGGATGCTATATCAAGCCTGAAGACGACATTTGGTCTGAAGTTTGACACTATTGCTCAGACCTTAACAGAGGTGAAGGTGTCTCTGACGGACATCACCGACAGACTCACTGAAACGGAGCAGGCTTTGGGCGCACACGAGACCCAAATTGCTAGCCTGGAGACACGTTACATGGAGCTAGCGGCAGAATGCAAGAAGCTACGGGAGAAGACGTGCGATCTGGAGACTCGGTCAAGACGTAATAATATACGTATAGTTGGCATCCCAGAAAAAACAGAGAAAGGTTGGCCGACAGATTTTGTTGCAGAGCTGCTCCCAACGCTCTTGGGAAAGAATAACTTTACAGAGACCATAAAAATAGACAGAGCACACCGAACACTACAGAAGCCAATTAATGAGAGTCCAAGAGCATTTGTCATGCGCATTCATCACTATCAAGTAAAGGAACGCATCCTGAGCCTAGCAAGACAGTCAACGCTGGAGTATAATGGGAGAAGAGTCTACATATTTCCCGACCTGGCGGAGGATATACTGAAGCAGCGACATCGCTTTGACAGCGTTAAGGCTAAATGCAAAGCCAAGGGCGTCAGGTATGGTTTCCGACATCCTGCAACATTTATTGTGACGGCGAAGGAGGGAGGAGAAACCAAGATGTTTGAGAAACCTGAAGCTGCGGAAAGCTACCTGTCTGCTATTGTTGACAACTGGCCGGTTGGACAATAGAGCGATCTTGTATGACGTAAAGGAGGAAAGTGGAATGGGTGCCGCATCCACGTCGGACTCGTGGCACAATGTTTTGGGACACTTTAATTACATTGTTAAAATACATGTAGAGGAAACACTTTTGGACTAATGGGGTGAGTGGGAGGTGTACTGTGTTGCACAACGGGATGAGGAATAACGACATTTCATCGGGCGTGAGTTATCCGACGTGAACGTAGATGGTGACGTTTTCATCCTTTGGAGGGAGTGGGGCGTGAGGGAGGGAGAGAGGGGGAGGGGGGGACAATGTGAGGTTCGTGTTCATGCTCATGTTCTTTGTTGAGGGGGTTCAGAGAGTACTTTTTTTTACAGATGCTCTTGTGGGGCTTAATTTTAACAGAGAGGTTTTGGATGTCACAGACAGTACTGCAGATGTTACAGAGAAAGTCAAATGAGTGATATGAATGAGGCACATGGGGACGGCACAATACGCCTGCTCAGCTGGAATGTACGGGGTCTGAATAATCCAGTCAAAAGACATAAAGTTTTTACCCATGCAAAGCATCTACAAGCTGAAATTCTTTTCCTTCAAGAGAACCACATTAAACATAAGGCAAGAGCGCTCATAAGACCAGTGTGGGCAGCCCAAGTATATCAATCAAACTTCACTACAAAGACGAGAGGAGTGGCCATTATCATTAAGAAGCAGGTTCCATTTATCCATAAACAAACTATAGACAGTATTCCTGATCCTACTCTGTCTAAAGTAATTATAGGTGGGGACTATAATTGTGTCCTGAATCCATTTAAAGATGCACATCCAAGTCGCACTGTCAGAAGTAAATCAGCAGCGATGTTGAATGGCTACCTAAAGAATCTTAACATGGTCGATGCATGGAGAAGCCTACACCCGCTAGATAAAGAATACTCCTTCTATTCAGCAGTACATAAATCATACTCCAGAATTGATTTATTTGTTATTGACTCCAGATTATTGCAGTTAGTTAAGGCTGTCGAATACCACAATAGGCTGATTTCTGATCATTCTCCCTTATCATTGGACCTCGACTTAAGCGTAGACAAAGGCTCATACAGTTGGCGATTTGATAATTCACTACTGAATGATAATTCATTTCACACATATATTAAAGAAAAAATGGCTTTGTTTTTCACAGAAAACGATATAGGCAACGTGACAGACTCAGTCCTATGGGAATCATTTAAAGCAGTCATCAGAGGGGATATCATATCCTTCCAGATAAGGAAAAATAAAGAAGAAAAAAGAAGATTAGTGGAAATTGAACGTATAATTACAGATTTGGAGGCAGACTATAAGTCAAAATTAGACCCAGAAACGCTGAAGAAAATTATTTCACTTAAATCGGAATATAATTCAATACTTTCTAAGAAGACAATCAAAATTTTAAATCAGGTGAAGCAAAAACATTTTGAATTAACAGACAAACCCCACAAATTACTTGCCCGGCAACTTAGAAAATTACAGGCGACACGAGCTATACATAAGATCCGGTTAAAGGACGGTTCTATCCTAACCGATGCCAAAGCTTTAAATAATCGTTTTGTTGAATTTTATAATGAAGTATATAAATCAAAAGGAGAGATAAATGCCGCTGAATTAGATAGGTTTCTAACAAACGCTGATCCTCTTAAGTTGGGTGAGGAGGCTAGGAAGTTATTAGAGGGGGACATCAATTTGGAGGAGATAAGCGAGGTGATCACTCAGTTGCCTAATAACAAATGTGCGGGACCGGATGGTTTTAGTGCTGAATTTTACAAGGCATTTCGTGAGACACTTAGTCCCATATTGTTTCGCATGATCAACCATTCGGTTCTCCAAGCAGAACTTCCACCAACATTGTACAAGGCAAATATAGCTTTAATACCAAAGCCAGGAAGGGATAAGCTAGAGGCCAGTTCCTATCGTCCAGTGTCCCTTATTCCCATTGAGACTAAAATAGTGAGTAAGGTTTTGGCAAATAGACTTAAAAAACATATATGTTCAATCATACATAATGATCAAACCGGATTCATGCCAAACAGACACATTCAGTCTAACTTAAGACGTCTTTTCAATATTATTTATAACAAACAGGACACAGAGGCATGTCTGATCTCGCTCGATGCTCAAAGAGCATTTGATCAAATTGAGTGGTCATATATGTTTACAACCATTGATAAATTTGGATTTGGAGGTAATTTTTTGAATTGGGTGAAAATTTTATATGCGAAGCCAGAGGCTTCAGTAATTACTAATCAGACTGTATCAGACCCTTTTAAGCTACATCGCGGGACAAGGCAGGGATGTCCCCTGTCCCCTTACTTGTTCGCAATAGCTAGGGAGCCACTTGCCATCAGCATCCGACAAAGTTCTGACATAGCTCCTATCACCATAGAGGGTCGACAACAACAAATTTCGCTATATGCGGACGATGTACTTTTGTTTGTAGCCGATCCAGAGACCTCAGTACCCCCTCTACTGGATCTTTTGGAAACCTTCGGGGCGCTCTCTGGGTTTACAATAAAATAGAGCAGCATTTTTTAGATACAATCCAATTTAAAATTGCTTTTTGGAAAACACTGCCACTGTCCATGGTAGGGAAAATTAATGCCATCAAGATTGTAACCCTTCCACGTTTTCTTTATCTATTTCAAGCAATTCCGTCTTTTATTCCTTTGAAACTATTCGACAAATTAGACTCAATAATCATTCCATTTTTGTGGAACTATAAATCAGTAAGAATAACCAAGAAACATTTAACCAAGTCTAAACTAGAGGGAGGTTTTGGTCTTCCTAACTTTAGAAGATACTATTGGGCCGCCCATCTTCATAACATAGGTTGGTGGAGAGAAACGCTGCCAGGAAAAGATATTGAAACCCCAGAGTGGATCTGTATTGAACAGGCCTCCTGTAAAGGAACATCCCTGAGCGCAATGATCAATAGCGCAATCAAAATTGTTATTCTTAATACCTGGAAGGTATGGAAACAGATTAGGTCATATCTTAAAATACCTGATACTTACCTGAACAGCCCAATATGTAACAATCATGCATTCATACCTGGTACACAAGACAGAGTGTTTACTAGGTGGAAACAGAAGGGTCTTGCGACCATGAGGGATTTGTATGTCACCAGTTGCTTTGGATCATTTATTCAAATCAAGCATAAGTATGACCTTCCACCCAGTGACTTCTTTAGATATTTACAGGTCAGAGATTTTGTTAGGAAACATTTCCCTAACTTTGAAAGAATTAATATCCATCCAGTTAATGAAAACATAATCAAACATAACCCGGTGGACCGGGGGGCGATCTCCTTCTATTATAAGATTTTGTCTAGTGCAGACAGACTAGACACAGACAAAATCAAGGATGAATGGGAGAGGGAGATGTCTGCCCGGATAACTGGAGAAACCTGGGGGGAATGTCTTTGCAATGTTAGTACATGTTCCATAAATGTCAGACATATATTAATCCAATTTAAGGTCATTCACAGACTACATTATACAAAATCAAGACTTCATAAGATGTTTCCAGCTGTATCTCCTATTTGTGGTAAATGTAAGATATATGAAGCTACTCTGCTCCATTCGTTGTGGTCATGTCCAAAAATTCAACCATTCTGGGAGAAAATATTTGACTTTCTGTCCAGAGTGTATGACATCAATTTGAAACCAGATCCACTAGTAAGTATTTTGTGGGCCACTCTTAATAAAACTGACAAATTTCAATCTCAAGCAGTCTTATTTATTATGATACTGGCAAAAAAGTCTATTCTTCAGATGTTTTTTGTCATATCAAAAAATAGAAATAGATGTAGTCTTATACTTAGGTTAAAGTCAGAGTGAATGGCTGTAATAACATTTTTTGCAAACATGGATTCATTAAAAATGTATATTGATTTGAACCCCTGTATCCTCACTTATATTCTCACTTTTACCCACAGGCACATGCCTCCGCACAGCAGAGCCATAGTATTTGTTGGCAGAGAGGAGAGGAGCTGACACACTTGTGCTTCTATTAAAGAACCATCCCTCACTCTCCCACTGCCTTGACAGGCCTCATCAACAAAGAGGCAGCTCTGAGGTTGGCATTTAATTTCAATGACCCCTCTGCCATGGCACAAGACACAAGTAACACAGCACCTGTATCATCTTTAGATAGGTGAGAAGAATTGATGGGTAACCTAGAAGTGTCCAGTGTGTGTGTGTGTGTGTGTGTGTGTGTGTGTGTGTGTGTGGTCTAGCATTGACTGTTGCCATGTGCCCACTATCAACTCATTCCCAGTTTCTCACTTGGCACTTCTTTTGCTTTTTACATCCAGTGTTCCACAGAGGTTTCCAGGTTTATCACAGTTGTTTGGGTGCATATGTCTGTGTTTTGCCCAGTTGTCACAAGTGTACTGTGTCACTTCCAAACATGCAACAGTTTAAGCTCAAGCAGTAAGATTATCCAGAGTGCTGAGCCAAGCCATGGGGGAAAATGAATCCATGACCTTGACCTAGAGGTGTGTAGTTGATGCCACCCTCAAGCTGCCGATTAATATGTTTGTGCTCACTTCCACCTTCAGTACTGAAGTAAAAAATGTCCATAAAGTCTGGTGCAGATCAGACAGATCAGGAAGCTGATACATGAAGTTTCGGTCTGGCTCATTTAAAGTAAGAGTTTTACATTTACCTTGTCTGAGAATGGTTGCATTTATCGAAATATTTTTTTAGTCCACTGTGAACTCAGGGAGATTAGTTTGTTTTTCTGTTTGTTTTTGTTTTATTAAAATGATGTAACTGGATGTTTTAGATGTTATATGATATCATCTTCATCTGACCTTTCATAAGCAAGTTACAGCTTTTTATTATAATAGTATCCTAGGTGTTTTTCAATGAAAAACAAGCCTGTCCTAAGAAAAATGACCATGAAAACGAAAAAATTAAGCTGTTCATTTTGACTTTTATTCATGTTTGTTGTTAGGTGGTGACCTATATCAGCTGTAGTATTTATTATAGCTGTAGTGGGGGAAGTGACGAGAAATAGTATAATATAATGTACGTGACTTAACATACAGGTGGTATCAAGGTGAGTTGCAGTTGCAGTGTATGAAAGATATTGTGTGTGTTTTTTCAGGATATGAATTGCAATAAGATAATGTGATATGGTACGGAAATGTAATTTTTCTAACAAATTGTAAAAAATACAACATTATATACTGCATCTCCAATACTAGCTCCTCTCGACCTTTCTTCTTATTTTTATATTACACAATCTCTGCTTATGTTTCATCTACACACACTGACTGTTAGTGCTTGACTAAGCAAATGTGACTTTATGTGGCTACATGTGCACATTATATCATCTAACAGAAAACAGGAAAGCTGTTTCTGTGAAGTATTACACCCTCAATATTGGAATAAGGCAGTTAAGGTCTATTTATCTTGTTTTGTTGTGTTGGCAAATTGCATTTGGAGTTCATAATTTCTTCTGCAACTGGGCAGTAGGTTCCAGGCATATCAATCCATCCTCAGTGAGTTGCAGAAGATAAACAATCAAATATATCATGCGAGTGGAAGGCATTAATAGTACACAGTGTGTTATGTGTACTGTGGTCAAGGTCAAAAACCACACCCTGCAGTTGCATCAAAGCAGTATTTTATCAGTCATCCCACTGAGCAAGCAATGTCTATGGACGTCCAAGAAAAGTTGATATCACGTCGACGTGATATCAACTTTCACGACGTTCTGCTACACCAATATCTGGACGTCCATATGACAGCCAGAATTAGTTGATGAATGACATTGCGATTATAGTCCAGCCTGACCCGGTTCTGGACGTCTATAGACAACCAAACTGAGTTGCAAATCGACGTTCTGCTACACCAATATCTGGACATCCATATCATGGCCTGGACCGACCGACGTGATATCAACTTTTCTTTGACGTCCATAGACGTTGATTGCTCAGTGGGTACACACACACACACATGCATTCTGGGTAAATTATGAAGCCGAAAAGGGGGTTTCTTCATGAGTAAACCAATGGGACAATCAGTGAGTGTGTTAGCTGATGGTCTCCTTTAACCCTCCTCCTCCTGTAATCATGTGACATTATAAACATGGGACCAGGCTTTACTTGTCTTATGTGTTAATGGGCCAAGGTTGGCCCGGGTGAGAATTTATGATGTCCCTCTCAGGTGAACATGTCATGTCCTTATACAGTTTGACCTCAACAACATGCTGAAATAAAAGGAAAACCAAAAAAAAATGCATATTAATCAAATAAAGGAGGGGCATAACCAAGAAGACATTTGCTCTTTTCCAACAGATTTCTTTGATTCTTTTATTTAAACCACTAGAGTATAAATGTCTAAATATGAGTATACACTCGGTCAAAAAGCCTAATTTTCCAGTAACAATCGACTCAAAGGATAATTGGGTGTCTACCTGTCTTCCTGGCAGTCGCACTTTCTCAGCGTGAAACGTAAAGAAATATTATCACACATTTGATTACAAACCAGCTGCCAAGCAGTTTTTTTCTAGCTCTGGAGCCACAAAATGCTTAGTTTCCTAAAGTGGCTTAATTGATAGCCATGAGTGATCATGGGGGGTATAAATAGTGTGTGTGTGTGAGAATGTGTTCATAAGAGTGGGGGATGCCATTCTGTTGTCCTTTGTTCGTTTTAGCTATAACTGCTCGTCGTGTCTAAAATCATCTGTCATGGGAAATCCATACAATGTTGTCAGGGCTGTAGCTCAGTGGGTAGAGCTGTTTGAGTAGTGAGTGGAAGGTTGTTGGTTTGAATCCCGGCTCTGCTGGGGGAGAACTGAGCTACATGTGGACATATCCTTGAGCAAGATCCTGAACCCGAAAATTGGTCCTGATGGGCAGTTGACACCTTGAGTGGCGGCATCTGCCATCAGTAACGATCCTGTGCAGGACTGGTGTATTAATAATGTTCATTCTGGCTCCTTGAATGAAGTCTTTTGGATGTGAAATAATTATGTCTTGACAATGTCTTTTAATGACGTCCATATAACACCCAAAACAAGACGTCTATCCAATGTCTAGAAAAGACGTAATAAAGACGTTCATTCTGGCATCTTGAATGACGTCTCCTGGATGTGAAATAATTATGTCTCGACGACGTCTAGATAACTTCCAAAATAAAACGTCTATACAACGTCTAGAAAAGACGTAAGAAAATCTTTCATTCTGGCTCCTTGAATGACGTCAAAGTCCTTCTAGGCAAGTCATGCCACTCGGCGGCCATCTTGGCGACACCTCGAAAAGCCCAAAGAGACCAGACCCCTATCTAAATGAATGGAGGCATGGTCAAATCCACCCTTTAATGTGATAGGACACAAAAAACATACAGACATGATCGCCAGTGAAATAAGATACAAATAAAAACCAAAAAACATCGAGTTTACCGTAGAAATTATGTTTAAAACGCTTTTTTCCTACAGGGAGAACTACACTGCGCATGCGTGTGGATTTATGACACCTGCGTCCATCGTACGGCTGAATCTGTGCCGGCTGCTGTGCTCTGGCTCTACTCTACCTGACCATTGATGTATGGACCACATAATGTCTAATACATCATTTCTTATCATTCACTCTATAAATTAGATAAGGATTTGAAAGCAGTAGAAACAGTAGAACGTCTATGATGGTCTCTGTCGTAAAAACTACTTGTGCGCATGCGCTGGTGAAACAACATGATTGGGCTATAATTTTCCCGGTTCGGTTGTGACAACGCAGGTGATTGGCTGTTGGTAAAAGGGGCGTGATATGCGCCATCTTTGGCGTCGCAGATTTCCCCATTCAAAATGATCAGAGTGATCGGTCTCTACAATAGTAGAACGTCTCTGATGATGTCTCCTGGATGTGAAATAATTATGTCTCGACAACGTCTTTTAATGACGTCTAGATAACAGCCAAAATAAAACATCTATACAATGTCGAGAAAAGACGTAAGAAAAACTTTCATTCTGGCTCCTCTGAGGACGTCTTCTGGATGTATGGAGAACACGTCTTTTTGACGTATTTTGGACCACTTTTTGCTCATTGGGAAGTGGTTTACAACAGACTATAAGTGCATTTATTAATGTATTTAATGGCAATTATAACTCCTCTTTTCGAGCTTTATGAACATATAACACATGCAATTTGGAGCACAGTGTAGCATTGATGAAATGATATATAATCATATGCCTTCATTAGTTTTGAACACACTTTTGAGCAATTTAAACTTGCTGAACATCTGAGCACATATTAAATACAAACAAAATACATTTCAGAATCTGTGGCAGTTGCAGGCCTCAAAGCCTGTCAAAACATCTCATTTGGCCTTTATGAAAAGATTGGATAGGCTACCTGTCAACCAATGTTTCTGCCTGCTCGCACTGAGTAACTGTACATTTTTTTGAGAAAGATGGGAGTCTTCTATAAAGCTTTGTGTATGCATTGCTAAGGCTATTAGCAAGCTAGTTGTACAAGAATGTCAAAGAAAGGGAAGAAAAAAATTCCCAGTGCTAACCTGCTAGTTTGACACATTGAGTAGCCACGTCTATTGTTTACATTCATAATGATGATGTTAGATGTTTTATTACATTCAATCATTTGACATTCTCAAGAGGAAGTCGTCGTTAGCTTCCAATGAAGAGAGTGAAATGACTTTCTGACTCCAAGACTTGTGCACTTTTGTAGAAACACTTCCTCAGCCATTAAAGTGGAATATGTAGTTGGATACCTTAAATGATGACAACGATGTGCTGAGCCAGCAGCAGACAGTCTCTGCGCAAGCAGCTCAACAGCTCACTCAGTAGCACTAAGCACACAGCCAAAGCAAGTGTGCATTAGTGGCAGTGACAGACTGTTGTTCAGCCACAAACCTAATATATGACTTGCATTTCCAAAGTGTTGTTACAGTCTACTGACCGCTCAAAGCACAATGTGGGAATCAAACCAGCAACCTTGATCAGCACTGCAATGTTTGGCTTTTTTTTAAGACATCTATCAACTTTAAATGACCATAGTTGTGTATTCCTGTGCAAGGTTTTGATGTTTGAGGTTGCTGGTTGGTTGATTTTGCCTCCAAATAAACAGTTTGCTTGTGAAAGTCACTGTCTTAACAAATTTCCACCAGTACTACGAGTACAATAATATCATTATATCATCATCTGTTGATGGCCAAAATGGTAACAATAAGACACAATTTGTAGTAAACCAGAAATATCCTTTGAAGTACAATCCACATTATAAACATGATCCCCTCTTTCTCTATTATGCCTATGTCCTATGATATTGTTATAAACACAAGCATGCAGAATGTTTGAGTCACAGCTTAGTACAGTCATCACACGTCTTTTTCATCTTGAATATGCATGAAAAACCTCTGCCTAAAAAAGTCAAAAGTTTGAGTTGCTACAAGGCTTTGCATATTTCTTTGGTTAATGTGTTATTAGTCACAGTAAGCTCCTTTCCCCACTCCCGTAGGAGAACTCATAGAGCCTTGATATTGTCAACAAAAAGAATATAACTACATAATAATTAAATGGGTGCACCTTTCTGCCTTAAGCTGACACTTTTATAAAGCTTTTCTGAAAAAAAAGAAAAAAATACTTGGACCAGCAGAAAATATGTTTATTAAAGTGCCTGCACTCAAGGGAGCAAAGTGCGTGCGTGTTAGTGTGTGTGCATGTGTTTCCCCCTCAAAAAGAAGTGCTGAAACAAATTAACAAACATGCCCACACTACTGCCATTAATAATTACTGAGCTGTTCCCCAGCCATCCACATTATTAAGACTTCTGAAGATAAAGTGGCTTTCTCATTTTGTGCGTTTATGCCTTATATTGCTTTGACCTGTGTGAATTAGTGAGTCTATCGACTGGAGAAATATTTCATTTAACATTGCTCAGGGTGGCCACATGTAGTTGTTTGCTTGGATATGTTGCTGTATGACATATGGCTTCGAATCCATTTCCCTTCTGCACAGAGCACTCATATGGAGGCAAGGGACAAAATGAGATGTTTGTGAAAAGATGGTGCTGAATGGAATGTATATTTCCATGGGGGGGCACATTTGATAGCTGAGGACATGTTTCTGCAAAAGTGCACTCAACATGCCTTGCAGTCAGAAAGTCATTGCTAAGGGGTGATGAAGACGACTTCTCCGGCACCAATCTCTTTATTAGAAAGTAATGGTCACTTCCTCTTGGGGATGTCTGACACAAGGGCCACTTTGGTATTGATTGCTCAAGCCCACTGTGATTAAGATCTTGGCAAATGCTCACTCTTAGTGTGTGTCGGGGATGAGGGGTGGAGCGGAACGTAAGCCTCGGGGTGCAAATGTCCTCTGATTCGCTGCCAATTGTAAACCTCTCCCAGACCACAAGTAGCCAGCTTCACAGCCACTCAACCACAGTATCTCTCACATAGCTGTTATCACCACTGTTTGTACACTCTTAATTATTGTTTTTCTTTTTTTTTTTTTCCAAGAGCCAAAACCCCAAGCCAAGTGTGTCCTGTCCACACATCTGCAAGTGCTGCAGCACAATTACTTAGACATGCAATTGGTCACATACAATGGGGAAATCTTGCAAAAGCACATTCACATTGTCATTTTTTTTCTTATCAGGCTCTCTTGAGAGCCTATTATATTGTGAGCTTAATTCTAGACTAGGATAAATGTGTGTGATTTATGTGTGAACCATTTACCAGTCGTTTTTAAGTCATCAAGATTTTCCGGTGTTATTCTCAGCATTTCACCACAATAGGTCGAGCTGTCCGTCTGACTTCCTCTCTGAGATTCTCCTGCCGCATTTTCCCTCCAGTCTGCAAGGTGATATTTCATTAATGCCAATGACAAAGACCTCATTACATCAGCTTCCCTTGTGGACAAGAGAGTCTTAAAGATGGAGGATGACCATCTGGAAGTCATCAAGAGGGATCACAGTGCAGAGCGGCAGAGATAACCATTTAACTCACTGTCCAGAACAGCAGCATGATCCATTTCATGCGCATCTGCCCTGTGGCTCCCAACATAAGTGTAAATTACACTTTGAACAGTACTGCAGACTGCAGCTGATCGGGGCTGATCGCTTTTTTGTTGTTGTCTGATGCTGTTTTGAGTTTCTTCCTGACATTTTCTCAGTATAAAATGCATGTGGGTGTCTATCTCATTAATCTAAAAAAATGTATTTCCACTTTTTATTTATTTGTTGTCAAAACAACCAATGGCGATATCTTGAATGGAGGGTTCAGCTAGTTAATGTATTCTTTGATAACATGGTATGGTGTTTGAGAAGATTGTAAAGCACCTGTTAAGTCACAAATCGCTGTTGTGATGCGATGCTTGCAGTGAAAATAAAGAGGACATTTATAATACAAAATCTTAGTTGATAAGTTTTGTGGGAAAAAGGATTAGAACAATAAAAATCATATCATCATCATAGCTAACTCAGTATTTACAGCAAATGTCTACCATTTTAATTACCTCAAAATGTATTACAAATCATCTCAACATTATCTAATAATATATTCTGCAATTTTTCCAACAAGCAATCAATACAATTTCTATATACATCCCAAGGAAACTTCCCACTGGTTTCTGCTTAACCACTGCTGATCTTGGCATTTTGATTTCAGACTCGTTTTTGTCTAACTTCCCCTCAGCATGATCAGCATGTGTTAGAAACTAGTAATCAAGCTGTAAGAACTCAATTCAATTGAATTGCCTGCTGAGGGGAAGTGAAACAGTTGTAAACTGAAAGCACTTCGCGCTTAATGGAGCCAGCGCCGCCACTCCTACCACACGCATCACGCGCTGTGTGTAGGGCATCAAGTGCTGAGGGGGCACCAAAAATAGCCTAATGAAAAATTATCATAGTTACATTAATTATAATGCTGATATTATTTCAGTATAGAAATATTAGCAACTTTTTAGGCATATATATCACAAAACAGGCAGAACAAGAGATAAGTAACAATGCCCCCCCCCCCCCCCCCCCTTTTCTTTTAAATGGCCCTAAAAGACAGCAGGAGTCAGGAGCAAAGAAAAGAAAGAAGAAACTGGGAGATGATGCCTGTGCATCACTTGCAGGTAAGTCCATGTTTAATCATTCTTAAATACGGGAAATGTGCTGCTAATGTGATGGTTAGCCTATGCATACACCTCGAACTTGCTGACGTTATTGCTAATGTTAGAAAACTCAAATATGTTATAATTTAGGTGCAAGCTAAATTGAGATTTTACTGTTAAACATTATCTATGCATTTTACAAGTAACTGACACCAGCTAGCTGTTACTTTACTTTAGAGCAGAAGCTTATGGTTTATTTTGATGTGACGGTGGTCAATACTTTCTCAGTAACAGTTAGCAGTCAGTGCACAAGGTAGGCTAACAAGTCCTCTTGCTTCAGACCATTTATTACCATGTAGCGTGCGGTTAATAGTCTTTAGCCAGGCATTTAGCAAAGTTTACCTTGCATAGTGTCATTTGAGAATGCCTTTGCAATGGATAACAAACCCATGACCATCTTTAGGATTGTCATTGAGTAGAATTCAGGAGAATGGAGGCTACAGTCTCTCACAAATTAGGTGAGGTGTCTGATGTGCAGTGGGATAGAAAATGGCTCTTGATAATGTGAAGTCTGAAGAACTCAGACTTTTAGTGTTACTGCTACAGCTAGCATAGTGACAGTTGAATGTGACAGAAGCTACATCAACTGTTCATTTCGATTGCATTTATGTCAGGATGCAAAGGCATGGACGATATCTGCTAGTGAAATAGAAAAACGTTTTGTAGTAGACAAAATTCTCTCGTAACCATATTTAAGTTGTATTCAATTAAATGGTAAAATAATGTATAAGATTCAGAAATGTAGTCTTGTGTAAGGTGTATCATTTTGCTCTTATTCCTGTAGGTAAGATAACATATAAAATGTCATTATGAATGATAGAAAGCAAACTTTATTGTTGAATTGTGTGCAATATTGCAACTTCTTCTGTTATGCTTTTTATATTACATTAGATTAGATATATCAAATAGTTGATTAGTAAATAATAAATGAGGAGAGCTACCCTGGCTGCATGCTTTAAGTTTTTAAATTTTTATATTTTTTTTCGGTATAAGATTCTTTGAATATTTTGTCTCTTTCTATACTGATCCTTTTTCTTTGTCATTCTCAATTAATGCAGTGTCAATGCTGAGATACGTACAAGGAGGAGCATGTGGCCAAGAGGACGATACAGATGATGAGCAACCATCTACAAGCAGTTCAGGCACACATCAACCCCAGCTGGCTAGCAGGTCTATAGACTCCACAACAGTACCAAGCCCTGATCAACCACCCTCAACCGGCAGTTTAGGGACAGATACACAGCAGAGAACAACCACCTCTGAAAGCACAAGTCCTGTCATTGAGAGTCCATCAGCAGGTGACAATGTAGAGACCTGTGTGACCTGTTCTGTGTACTGTGTTTACAAAGTTGATTTTCTTTTTTCGTTTTATTATTCTTAGGTGTCACATTGTGATGCTGCTATTGTGTTATTGGTATTAAGTTATATGTTTGGTAATAAAAAGTTAGTCTGGCAAAAACGAACGTTTTTTTTCTCAGGGTGGGGCACCATGAAGGAATTATGCTTAGGACACCAAAATGGCTAGCAGTGGCACTGAATGGAGCGTTTTGTAAGATATGGCCAGAATTTTACTTTATCACATTAAAACATTTTTCAAACATCACCAACAGTGTAAAAAGACAGTATTGGTGTGGCACAACTGTAAACCTTCTGAATTTAATTTTTCTCTTCTACCGAACTAAGACAGGCTTAATTACAACTATTATAAGGTTCACCTGTTTGTTCTTTTTTTTTGTTCTGAGGATAGACTGGCCAAACCAGTCCCTTGGAAATTCCTAAAGCAGTTTTTTTTTTTTTGATAGATAGATAGTAGATAGTAGTAGATAGATTTTTTTTTCACATAATTAGGAAACATTGGCAATGATTATACTGTATCTGCATGTGTAAAAAATAAAATTTAATTTGATGTGCAAATATTTGTAGTAAGCTGAAACACAGCTGACAGCAAGTCGAAGTCGCTGACACACTGAGTTTCATTTGAATTATAAAAACAGACAGACAAACGTTGATGATCATACGAATCTCAACTGAAGGTCAGTTGACTAGTTTGGTGGTCATGGAGATTGCTCAGTTGTCATGGACATGCCTTGTGTGTTTGTGAAGAGTAGACATTGAGAGTCAAAATCATAGACCATGAGTCAACTGACGCATTCGACACAAAAAACAACTTTGAACTTGATCATGTGATGACTACTGAGCAATTTCCATAGGAGTCTCGTGATGTTTTGACCTACAGTTTGTAGGACGTTTCATCATTTTTTTTTATATCTCTGCACCAGAGCTATAGTGCATTGAGTTCATGAATTAATTCAACTACACTCGTAAGGCAAAGCTGGTCTTAAGATCTGAACCATCACCATTTTCGTCTCTGGTCCACTCACACAAACATAAAAAAATCCATATCCATCCAAATATACCTTTGGATTGCCTGTTCCATTGATGATTTTCTTTGTTCCTTCAGTAACGGATATTCCAACATAAATGAAATAGTATGATTCAGACACAAAATATATTATTTATATTTGAAATACTTTACATTAAAGCAACACACCTGATAATCTCTGTTTGTAATATACATTATTGTGCACTTGACACTAGAGCAGGAACCTGTTCCTGTTTAAATCTGTACAGATTTGGATGCTTATTACTCAAGCCTGAAATGCATCAAGCAACACATGAAGAACATGTAGTCCGGCATTAATGTGTTAGGTGGTTCAATATATAATGTTTTATAATACGCCTCCTCATATCTATTAATGCACACATGCTCTGGAATCTCTCTCTGATGAGTAACATTGTTTGGTGCCAACTTGGGTAAAACATCAGGAGATTAAAGATTTAGATTATGTTAGATGATGTCAAGTCTTGATGAGGCTTTCTGCATGTTCCAAGCGTATGTGGGTTGTTTTAGCTAGTTGTCACTCTAAGAAACTGCAGGCACCAGGAAGGTGTTCCAGTGTTACGTCAAAGCTTCGCTATGATGACCAGCTACACTAAGGGGGTACTATCCAGGTACTATAGGTGGTGGAAAATGAAGTGCCAGTACTAAAAGTGAGGCAAGCTGAGGCGAGTCAAGCTGGTACCATGCAGTGGATAAGTGCCAATAATGGTGTCATTGTACTATACAGCACTGACAGATGAAAGGATGGAATATTAATTATTCATCCTTAACAAGTAGCCATTGTTTAGTACTTTATCCATTCTCTCCATATTAAGTTATGTTAAAATAGTATTTATGTTGTTACAGTATTTACATGATATGTTGTACCAAGAGCAAAAACAGAAAAGTCAACATTTAGAATAATATAACCCTTGTAGCAATTGAAACTGTATTTAAAAAGTCTGTAGGGCACAGCAAACTATCACCTGTCAATCCCTCCTCTGTTGCTGGGAGGCCACCAAGAAAATTAACGTTGTACTTGTTAAACTGAGGCCATGAAAGCATTTTCCTTAGCATGAGACACGAATGCAAATAAGGTGGTTTAGCTAGCTGTAGTTAACAAGTGCGCAAAATACACAGCAATTATAAAAGTAGTTTCCCATCTTGACACTAACCATAAATATGCATAGAAAGTAACACATTTCCCCTTAAACAGTATTATTTTTTATTCTTGCCTTCTTTACAAGAGTTTTGAGCTCCTACTCCGCAACAGATGTCTTGCTTGTGGCGAAGTAATAGCGGACAGCAAAACTTGCCAGGGTGTGCTGGTGTGACTTCATGATGAGGTGAAAACCTCTGATTTCAAGTGAAAATTCCAATTTACTGTAAAGTATTGTTTTCAGTTTGTTTTAGGAGGCGTGTTATTTGCTTTACCTTAAACTGAAAAATAAAACAGGTTTAAACTGGAAATTATGATTTTTCATAAGATCAATGTAAAAATGCACTTTAAATGAATGATACAGACATTTCACTTTTTTCAGTGTGGTATCTCATTTTAATTACCATCACAGTTTGATTGACATGTGTGTAGGATTGCGTGAATGGTTATTAAAATGATTATGGTGAACAGCAAGTCAATCCTATAGAGAGCTGATGAGCAGTGACATCTAAACAGTCTTTTTTCATGTATACTCTTTTGGTACACTGATTGTAAAGTTGCGCATGCTAAAATAAGCAGTACATTTTCATCACATCTATCAACAAACCACGTTTAAAAAACATTTGTTAATTTGTATATGTTACTTTTGACCAGATTGACAGGTGAACGTTGTGATATTTACTTCTCTTGTAAAAATATAATGTCAATGTTAAATCTAAATAAAAAAAATCTAAATCTAAATGTTGAATTTTAAGATATAATGTTAATTATCAAATCTAAATCTAAATGTTAAATCTAAATGTTAAATCCAAATGTTAAAACTAAATCTAAATGTTAAATTTAAATCTAAACATTAAATCTAAATCTGAATCTAAATATCAAATCTAAATGTCACGGGTGAAACTAAATATTTAGCTAGCTATTTCCACTGGATACGTGTCTGCTGCGTTGCAGCTCCGATCCGGTTTTGCTCCGCCGTCCGCCAATTCCCACCGGTTGCGGTTTGAGTACGCCACGGTGCAGTACGGTAGACAGCTGGCGTCACGAGGACGATGAGTTCCCGCGATAATCACATAATCACTCCCGACCGCAGTTATAGGTCTGTGTTATTAAAAACAACAACACGGAGTGTTCCCGACCGAAGGATCAGCAGAAGAGCTTGTGTTTGTCTCTTTTTTGAGATTTGTGTGCTGGTGTCAACACAGAGTGTTTTATTTTGAAAAGCAAACGGATGTTGTTTGTTATTTCGGCGCTTGACTTCCTGTCTGCTCCGTGATAAATTTTACTGAATTGCTGCGTCATGCCTCGGCATCCGCAAGAAATAGAAGTCCTGCGTATCTGTGTCGGAGGGCTCCGGACTGCCGGTGCTGGGACGGAGCAGATACGCAGTGCAGCGTACCTGGTGGGGATTGACACATTGACTAAAGTGACACGTATCAGCTCCGCTGGCGTGGCGGAGATGCAACGCAGCGGAGACGTATTCAGTGGAAATTGGGGGTTACAGTGACAGATACAGCATCCACCACAGACTTACCGAGTGCTGTGGTGGTCGCTGGATACTCTTCATGTGAGTCTTTTTCACACATTCATTCATTCCACATTTTACAATGGATAAAAGATTATTTGTTGCCATCAGACGCACTTGCTCTCTTTTGGGGGTATTTTGAGAATTCTGCTCTAACAACAGAAAGCCAGCTTGCCTCACGGTAGAGAGCAAGACTGTACTGAGTAAATGTGTTTTTAGAGTGATACACTGCTTAACACTGGGTCATGGCAGGATGCAGTCCAGTTTGCTCCAGTGGAGTCGACGGAGGTTAAGCACTTTGCTCAATGACATCTCGACAGTATTTGAAGCAGGAGTGTCATTGACTGCCTTCACCTAGCTTTTCCCCATGGCCCTCTGACTCAAACCACCCAATTAGGCCTGCATGATTAGTTTACTTAGACATCATCATCACCAAGTAGACAGGGGCTTTTTCACTCTTGTTAGCTTCTTACACAGCCTGTTTAAGGCAGGAATGCTGTGCTGTTTTTCTGCCATGCTTTTTTTCTGTAAAACATAGGAATATGACACACAATATCTCTATTGTTTATCATAATTAAAAAAAACAAAAAAAAAACAAATACCTGAGGATTTTACACTCTTAATATTATTAAATATTACAAATTTGGTTTGCCAGAAATGGGTTTTGTGGATATTTTTCACTGACACTTACAATATGAAATCCAGAGTGTTATGTTGGCAATAGGGAAATCGGGGTAGATGGTTAGGAGTACAAAGCACAGGGCTTGGACACAGCAGAGCAGAGTTTGCATTCTGGATCCTGTGTGAGAGTCTTAGGCAATTGAAAAACTTGATCAACGTTAGGTATAGATTGTGGGTTTTGCTTAATTGTTGAACAAGTCAATGTCTGTCTCCAGGGATTTGTGTAGGTTTCTCTGCATAAACTAGTCCCCCCAGGAATCTGCAGAGAAAAAGTGTAAATTCCGCGGAGAGCAATTTTGATTCTGCGGAGAGCAATTCTTGATTCCGCGGCTTGAAAGTTAAAATTCTGCAAACATTGCAAATTGCAAATATTACAGCGGCTGAAAGAGCTAAACAGTAAAAACTTTACACTGTTTAGCTCTTTCAGCCGCTGTAACAGTTGCAAGCTTGGAGCTTACTTGCTGTCAGGGGGTTGGGTCGGATAAATCACTCCATGGCTAAGTGCTTTCATTGAGATCGCTACCTGGTGGTTGCAGGTCGCTAAACGCGGTGGCGTTTCCCGCATCCACCGGATGCAGTGGGAAGTGTACTTCTACTGTGAGTCTAGAGCCCAGTCTATCTGACAGCGACATCTAGGGGCCAGGATGAAAACTACATGCAAAATGTGATATTCTGCGGAAGGTCTTTGAATCCGCGGTCGGCCGAGAAATCACGGATTCCTGGGGGGACTAATAAACACCATTTCAAGTTTGGTATTCACAGGTTCTAATTGATCACTGTTCGTCAAAAAAAAGACAAAGACAGACGCTTAAAGCTGCAGGCTGGAGCTTTGAGAAAAAAGTTGGACATAGTCAGAAAATGTGAATGTACACAGCTCCCAGTTCCAGTACAAAGCCCCTCCCCACAGAGGAGCCTGCTGTGCATGAGCGGGCTTGTAACCACGGTAACAGAGGACGCCAGATAACCAAGACGGTGCATTCAAAATAACAACAACATAAGCCCTGATTGTTCTCTTTCTGACCAATACAACTAAATCACAATGACGAGTGCCTCATGCCGATCACTGTATATATCCAGAGTAACACACATTATTCCTCACATCGCGGTAGACGTACTTACCAGCTAATCATTACCCGGTGCGACACCATGCTGCCTCTCTGAAGCATGAACGTTATTTTTTTAAACCAATTCAACCACTTCAGAGCATACTGAACACAAACTAACTGCCCGATCAATTGAAAGACACTTTTGCTAGCCAGTAGCCATAAAGACAGAGCTAAACACCAGAGTTAGCATACAAGCTAACAAGCTAGATTTAGCAACAAGCTACATGGCTCGACTGCAACATTGTATGGCCATATGCGCTATTGTGAGTATTACTGTAACCGCCACCACCACAGCCTTGTGGTAAAAACATAGTATGAAACATATTTCAAGCAGGGGTCCTTACTTGTCCAGCAGAAAAGCCGCTAACTGTGTCGGTCTTGAGTCCTTACAAATCCTGTACCTTGGCATAGCAGAACAAGCTGACAAAACAATAACCATAACCATGCATAATCAAGTAGCGTAAAACCATATAAAATCATTGGGTGCAAAGACTTACCTATTTACACATCCAGCAGACACAGCAGCCCAATTGCTGGTATAAATGTTGTAAAATATGTTTCTGCAAAACCACAAATGAGTTAAACTGAATGTTACTTTATGCTACAACTTTACATTGGTTTAGGTCGCATATCTATTTCTCTCGTGTCACAATACTGTGGTAATGCTTTTGTTAGGTTTAGATACAAAAGTAAAACATCAATGGTTTGGCTCAAATACCTGTTTTAGTCATCATAATCACTGATGGAGTTGGTCTTTCTTCCCTGGAAAATAGCTGGTTTTGGTTGCCACTATCCCCAAATCTGCTGAAAAAAACAGCTGGCTATGTTGTGACAAAAACAGCTGATATTACCCCTAGGTGTCTCCAGGTGTCCTTAAAAATATCCACTTGGCAACAGACCCACTTCGTTGTTGGTAGTTCTTTGATGTCAGTTGGGTGTGACTGGTTCCTAAGTATTGAGGGGAACTGCAGAGTCGTTGAGTTGATTTCCCTGTTAGTTCATTTATGTGAAATTTGGCAGTGAGAACTTTTGCAGTTCTACGTTCAAAGGCAGCCTTTTTAAATTGTATTTCAGTGACCCCCATCCCAAATTGAATAATTCAACACAATGAATAACCATCTTTCATTAACCTGTTTTGTCATGTGTTCAGGTTACATGCCATCCCTAATACTGACTTAGCAAGCATTGATCCAAATGGTGATAGTGAGTGATTGAGTAAACAGGTGTTTCAGATGGAGAACATTAGATGTCAACGCAGGAGGCTTTACCTCGCTCATTCATTTACATGACAACTTCATTCAGGTGAGATAGAGGATTGCAGAGCATTGGCATTTATAGTGTGTGTGGAGGTGGAACCTCGATTACAAGCTGCAGCGCTCCAAGCGAGTCAAGTGATGTGGCTGTATAGCTTCCTGGGAATGTGCTGCCTGGAGGCTCGTTGTTCTGGATGGTGACATCTCATTCTCTTCCTTTCAAGATCTGGACTATAAAATAGATTCCATGCTGTCAAGCCTGAAGAACACCCACTTCCTCTAGGCTTATAACATACTGCTGGCGGGGAGGAATTTGATACAGTATAGTGTCCATATTATCCATAAAATATCTCTGCAAACTAAATTTGACATGTTTTTACATTTCTAATCTGCAGTTGAGAGAGCACAAATTATGCTTTTGAAGATGGAGAAAAGTGTTCAATGTGCTTTGGTGTCAGATAGTCTTTGAATTTGATCCAGTGATGCTGGTTTTCATATTCAGATGTATAATGGATTTTGACATATACTGGCTAGGCAGAGCTTCTTGGGGCCTTTCAGGCCCAGACACAAATGACTAACTCACACCCTGAGATTTAAACTAATTAAAACTTATTGTCATTCCTGCCGTGTAGATGCCTCATTCTGAAAATTAGGAATTAGAAAATGACTCATCATAAAGTATATTATTCCAGAATTTAATGATTGTCAAATTTATGAAAACATATGCATATTACAATACAAAATATTTGGCATAAGAAAATCAAATTGTATTCACTAGTAATATGTTTTCATTTGCACCTCTTGTGATTCATGTGTTGATTAAATTACCTTCACAGTGTGACTGATGTAAATGTGCTGAGAGGGAGAAATGTTAGATATTGAAAAGCACTAGGATTAAATGAGTGAAGGTACTAGCTGTTGTGAGCACACGACTGAATAATGACACGCTGATTTTTTTCAGCAGTGTTGTCATATGTCAGGAGACTGCTATGAAGCTGCTGACAATCAGAAAACCTGCATTAGTTAGGCTAAACCAAGCAAGCATAAATCTCTGTGATTATTAGAGAAGCAGCCTCTTCACTCGTCCACATTTTATTACATCAGACACATATAAGTATGGAAAAATAGAACATCACCTTTTGTGCCCCACATGCTGCTATACAGGATGTAGTCTTTATCACACACACACACACACACACACACACACACACACACACACACACACACACACACACACACACACACACACACACACAAAATAAATGTTTCCAGCCACTGGGTACCGTGACATTGAGTGTAGTGACTCATCTATCACAAACCTGGCATCTGATGAGTAGAATAAAACCAAAACCATCTCTTTGTCTCAAGGAAATAGCTCTGTCTAACATGTGTGCTTTATTGGCAGTACAGAAAGAAGAAGATAGACCTTTAAGTGATCCAAAATGTGTACTGGTGTTAATTCTGCGGGTAGTGGATTCCTAACTATGGCATGAAAATCTCAATCCTCTGAACATCCCAGTGACTCAGCAGTGCAAACACTGTCGCTGTCCGTTAAACAAACATTTATTTTTATTGTGTCAATGAAAAACAAAGACGGAGAAATGAAAAAACACAATAAAAGGCTTGGAACCTGGATGGAGAGAAATCTTCTGCATTATTATTGTCAGACTCTAATGTAAATTAATCCAGTCATCTTACCCTTTTAATTGAAAGAGACAAACATTATGTTAAATTATCATGTTCAGTTTCATGATGAGGTTTCACATGAACACACAACTTTAGACAATAGATATCTGTGTTTGTGTTTTTGTCATTTCTTTTCTCAATGATTATATGATCAGTTAGGTACAGGTGATGTCATCTATTTCCATCTACCAATCAGAGATTATCAACATGTTTAGTCAAAATGTGTTGAAGACTATATTTTTCAAAGTTAGACTCTTCCTGTAATATGGTTTTCTGAAGTTTGGTAGGGCTTTGAAATTTCCTCTATGAATATTTGTCTTAGAATTAGCGTGTGCCTTAGACTATTTAATCCTTTTATAACCGATAGCAGAGAGAGTTGAAAGGAAAAAAGAAAGAAAATCAACAAAGGTTCTCAGCCAGGCACGAAGGTGTAGATGATGGCTATATTTTGGGGGGATTTAGTTGTGCATTTAGAGCTCAGCACACAAATTTGCTCCTAAGTATTTACCTTTAGATTTTCAAAAATTGTTTCTGTCTTCAGAGCTTGGATAATTACAGTTTTATCAGCATCCTACCTACAATGTCCAAGATTGCAGAAAATTGGTAAATAAGCAAATCATTTGACATCTGAATGCAAGCTCAGTTACCATGAAAATGCAATTTGGCTTCAGTACCAATAATTCAGCTGAGACAGCCAAAAGTTCTTTTTTGTCCTTTTTCCCCACAAAACAAATTCAATCTCTAATGGATGCTGGTGGTGTTGTCAAGCTGTGTTCCTTGACCTCAAGAAAGCATTTGACACATTTTTGTAAATCCTAGAATACCTTTATCACAGTTGTTTATCTTCGATATTTATTCAGTCAAGCTTAAATAGAATCATAACTATTACATTGTTCTCAGTAAGTCCAAACACAATGATCAATCCGCTGCTGTCTCTACAAGTGTCCCAAAAAGGTCTATTGTGGGCCCATGTATGAAACAAATGAATCATCTCTGTGGTTGGCCACCAACATTAAAATGTGTTCAGCTGAAATAATTCATGTAAATGTTGACAGTATGACAATCTCCAGGGCTGATCTAACAGCATGGCAAAAACAATGTTTGAAACAGTATTTCTGTTTTTTAGCAAGACAAACAGTTCTAGTGCAGAGTCAGATCTGTTTGCATAATTTTTAATGAAATGGTTAATCAGCACTCTGTCACCACTAAAAGACCATCGCACCGACTAACTTCAGTCTGTCTATGCGGCATCCTGTAGGTTTTTTTTTTCATGGACATGAATACCTTTTTCCTTGTGATAATTGTTCTGCACACTTGGAATTAATTGCAATAAATTTGCAATGTTAATCTTGAATTCTGTTAGGGTTATTGTTAACTGTGGTGCATTTACAGCAGTGTTTATTGCACGCTGTCAACATTAAATAAACAAATCAATAACAAATGAAAAATAAAATAGAACCAAATAAACTCAACCAATGGGCCAAACACTAAAATCTTGCACTGAAGGAAAAAAACAAAAAAACAAAGTGCAAACCACTTATAGGTTTGAAATTTCATGACATGATATTAAATTGTCAGACATCAGTTTTTATGCTAGACTTGATCAAATATTGCTCATCTATTTTAGCCTTCAGGCTGCTGCAGCAGTAACAAAATTGACATTGTGGCGATGGATGTGTAATACACAAAAAAAACTGTAGTTCAGTTGTTTTCTCAGTTCACCATACACTGCAACTGCTTTCTCTTTCTCGTGTTCAACATCACATACTTCACAGTTCACAATTATGGAGTTGGTTTTAACATAGCCTATAATCACCTCACTTCTCTTGTGCAGTTCCCAAGTGCTACCATGACAACCGTGTGCCTCATTCTCCTTTTTCTCAACATTTTCTTGATGCACAGCTTACATCTGCTTACATCTGCTTACATCTGTGTGTTGTTTATGATCGCCTATTTATGCAGGAAGGATGAGGGATAAGAGATAACAACAACAACATCAACAGCAGCAATAGTTAGGGTTAGGGTTAGGGTGTAATAATAATAATAGTAATACATGCTATTTTGCAAGTTCCTTTAAAGTCACCCAATTGCACTTAACGATGCACAAAAAAAGGATGGTGCTGGTGTTGGTCTGTTGAGGAGTTGTATAAACCTGAGAGCAGGATGAACACAGGTCGCACAGGTCATGAGACTGCATCTCTGTTTTTTATGTTGTCTAGTCTCAGGATAAAACCATGTCGTGGTCCTGTGTACCACTTGACATCTCCAATTTAAATATGGGACATCGTCATGATTCAGTTATTTCAAGAAAAAGAGGTTTGGCTTGTTTCCAGGTTTTAACCCTGTTTTATGCTTTAAACTAGGGGTGGAACGATTCACAAAATCCACGGTTTGGTTCATATCACAGTTTTGTGGTCATGGTTTTCGGTTCGGTTCGGTTCGGTAAACGCTAATCGTTAGGAAAATCAATTATGCTTTGTATAGTCGGGTTAAAACTGAAAGAATGAGGCAGTCTGACATTTGATACATCATTGTGACAGCCTTAGGTTAAAAGTAGGTAGATTCTGGCACTGCAAGAGAGGTGATATTGCTAGTTTCAACATGCTTTTCATTTATTTGGCAAAGGACAAGAACAAATAGTTATTCACTGTCACTAATGTAATGTAATGGGCAGTCACAGTCAGGAAACTTTCAGTAGCCCGGAAGGTCCATCCATCACTAGTAAGCGCTACATAGGCTATGTCAGACATAGAGATACGTCGGGTCTCTTCACAAAGTGCGGGAATTACCGTGTTGCTGAAGTGTTTGCGTGAGGGGATTTTATTTTATATCGTGGCTCGAGTGTTTTAATCATATAAAAAAAAAAGATTGTTAATTGTTCTAGACAGGTCCAAAGAGAACCAAGAAGTGAAACCAAGGGCTCAATACACAGCCAACATCTCAGGCTAGCAGCTACCTCTATAACAAGCAGCATGGCTTCAGTCTGAAACGGAATTGAATAGGAATTTGGAATGAAATACAACATAATATAGGCATGGTGTGTGTGAATGAGACAAAGATAAAGAGTTGTTTTTCTGCAAACAGCCTTTTCATTTTCAATGCAACGTGTTGCTCAATAATGAAATAAAGATATGAATTCAAGATATTGATATTTAATTGCAGCACTGTCCACAACAAGAGGCCATTCAGGTGTTGCATCTAAAAACAGTAGCCGTTATGCTTTCATCCATTTATACAAGGTGTTTTAGAGGTTTTGTTATGTCAAGTCTGCCGTTACAAAGCAACCAAGACTGCTTGTACCAATTAGCGTAGGGCTGCAGCTATCGATTCTTTTTGTAATCGATTAATCTAGCACTTTATCGATCGATTAATCGAGTAATTGGATTTTTTTTTTTTTTTTTTTTTTTTGCATTTTTAAACAACCAAAACAAATAATGCATAATGGAAATGATATGGCTGTAAAATGATCAAGCATTTCTCAAAAAAACAGAGGTATTCATTCCAACTCCAACATTTGGGTCCAAAACTCAGCCCATTTATTAAGTGCCAGTGCCAATAATTAAACAACAATACAGTTAAATCAACGTACTGTAAAGCGTGTATAACATGTAAAACTGTGAATACAAACTTAAATAGTAAAGGCCATTTGGCCTTGGTTTTGTTTTCTTCATACAACATTACAAAAAAAGGATTGCACCTTCTGCAAATTACCCACCTGAGAACAAAGAATGAATATAAAATATCAAGCCAAACAGGTACGCAATGTTTACAATTTATAAAAAATAAATGTAAATAAAACAACTATAAATAAATAAAATAAATAAATTATAAATAAGTCTTTTTCAGTCTTCAGTCCCCAAATCCATGATAACCACACTAATCCGCCAATCACAAGGAGGCAATACACTGTGTGGGAAGACTCGGGTCCTACCTACTCCACATTATACCTGTCCTCCTGGAACCGAAACTTATCCTGAACTGTCAGGAATCATTTCAAAGTGACACAGACACATTGGATTAGCCGGTGGAGGCGGTGTAATGCACTCAAACAGAGTTTATAATCACAAAAAAGGCCAATGTGACACGTAATTCATGATCATGTCTGTATAAAGTGATGTTTATTTTTGCTCTTCTTCGGCGGCTGTTTCAGTGAGTTTTGGGCGCAGAGTGATGAGACATATACCGTTGAAATGTGTAGAGTCCCAGTTTTCATATGACATGCTGTATGTAGCATTAGCATGAAGTAGCGTAATCGCTAACGCCGATTTTTCGGACATGCGCCATTAGCGTGTTTTTTCTATGTGCTCCTTTAGTTGCTTGGTGTCGGAATTGAGTTTCGATTAGGTGAAAGTGATTATCATGAGCGTTTAGCCGAGCTTCTTCCCGTTAAGTTGGTGTGCTGCATTAATATGTTGCTACATGGTTAGCATGCTCTTATAGGGTGTATAATGCAACATGCGCAGCTCGGGTTGAAGAGGTTAAAAACATCAAAGCTAAACATCACATCTCGTCAAACCGCATCACGACATCACTACAAATACAGAGCTAGTGCCAGCCAGCTAAATTCAACATGTATGACGCGCTGGTGTGCTTCCTGAACAACGGTCCGTGTGGAACAATCAGATCCCTGCGGGAACGAGGCTTCGAGGCAGAGTTTTTGCCTCGAGGAATTTTTATAATCGAGTTAATCGAGTAACTCGATGAATCGTTTCAGCCCTAGTGTTTAGGCATTCTTTGTTTTATTGGGGTAAGACCTTGACAGGTCACATATCATCAGGCTCACCAGTTCTCAGTTGATATGTGTTCAGGCATTCTTTGTTTTATTGGGGTAAGAACTTGACAGCTCATACTCATGAAGCTAATAAGACTTGATTTTTTTTGTTTTTGTTTTTTTATCTCAGGAGAAACTTCACAAGGGGCTGGCTAGCATACACAATTCACACTGTGTCACAACAACATTTTTAGTATCCCTACTAGTTATGTGCTGATCACAGTTGATGTGTTATATCTGTATTCTGACTATGTAACTTATGAGCCACCAGAGGCAATTGAAGGGATACTGGTGCATGCTCACATGTAGTGAAACAGCAGCACTAGCAGGGAAAAATAACCTCTGTTAAGACCTTGATGTATCACACGAAACAATCATCAAACGGCACCAATATACCACAAGCTACTGGTGATACCAGAACAAGCAAGGCAATGGGGGAGGCCACTGACTGTAATGTATTCAAGAAGGGTTTTCAGTGCAGTTCAACTTGTTGTTTCTAAGAGAAATAATGTGCCATTTATTCATTAAGAAATTGTGCTGCCCCCCTTTTAATCACTGTGAGTGGCTGGTTTTCATATAATGCACTATGCAAGTTAGCCATAAGGACAGTATTTCTATAATAAAGAGCAGCCGACGTTTAAAGAAGCAGGTTGCATACTGAATTAGTTTTTGTTTTTGTGTGGAGTTTGTTCTTTTAAAAAAATTACTGTAAAGATAGAGCATCATCAATTAGACGCTGATAAATCATTTAGTTGATCAATGGAAAATAAATCCACGAATATTTCGATAATCGATTAGTTATGTTATTTGTTATTTGTTCTGTTTTGAACTGCTGGTTGGACACAAAACAAATTATCTGAACATGTCAGCAAGGGCTTTTGGAAATTATAATTCTTACGTCACTGAGAACATTTTTAATAAGTGAATGAATAATGAAAATATTATGAACATAGACTTAGTTGCAGCCCCATTACAGATGCTTATAGCCCACTGTCTGCATGGTTTTGCATGTGTTTACTGCCATTTTTGTGATAAATATTTTCACAGTTCGTGGGGAATTGTTTATTTGGAATAAGAGATGAAAATGTTCACCATAAACAATAACTAACATAGCCTAACTCACTGCTGATGTACCAGTGCAAAGTAAAATTTCAAATAATCCATAAATGCACTATACAAATTGTTCCGTCTTTTTTTTTTTAATCAGGGTCAACTTGATGTAAATGTAAATCCATTTTGCTCTCACCACTACCCCAACTGTCCATCTATGACGTAGCCAGACGGAAAGTGCTCATACTGGAGGGCACCGGCAGAGAAACTCATTGACAGCTGATGCAAATCGCATTGCATCTCAGTCTATTTTCTACACCTGCCTAATATCTTTTTTCTTTCTAGCCTGGTGTTTAGGCACACGGGCTTCATATAAACAGTTAAAAATATATCCTGAAGATTTTTTTTGTTTGTTTGTTTATTGTTTTTTCTTGCCGCTTATTACTTCTTATGATAAGAAAAAGGGAAAAGAAAAAAAACTTAGTAAAGAATCGGAGACATCGTAGACTGCCACAGTGATAAGGGATTATTTTTTTCCTCCGTCCTTTTCAAAAAACAATTAACAGTGGATGTTTTACAGTGCAGTCAGATAGGGTCGAGTGTCTCTCCTCCCCTACACACCGCGGGTACCTGACGAGCAGATCTGGATTAAGACTAATGAACCGGGGGTAAATAATCTCCACGGGACCGTTGACCGGACGGAAAGACAGACACGTTATCTCGCTGTGGGATTTTTTTTTTCTTTTTTTTACACTTCTTCATTCTGAGGACGGACGATGTCTCTCCGCGGATACTTTGTCGCTTTTTCAAAATGCACAGTTGTGCTCTCGCTGAGGATTTTGCTTATTGTGCCTGCAGGGTTGCCGGTCCGCAGCCAAGGGGATTCTCAATCCGACAACAAAGTGATGGACAATATAACCGTGCGACAAGGAGAGACGGTCTTCCTCAGGTGAGTCAACACATTTCTTTTCTTATATATATATATATATATATATATATATATATATTATATATATATATATATATATATATATATATATATATATATATATAGTCTTTTTCAGCTCTCCGACCTCACGCTGCTGCTCACCAACAGTATCCCCAAAGTTGAGCGCTGTCTGCAGGCTGTCGTAACTGAAGCATTTAGCGAAGTGGAGGTCGAGACAGAAACACTACTGAAGTGTTGTCTGTTTTATCATGTTCCCGCCGTGGAAAAAAATGGGGATTTCAGAGGATTAGTCTCTGGAAAACACTCAATCCAGAAGCGATACTCTCCTAATCTTTTAGCAGCTGTTAACGAGAGACTTAGCGGTTTTAATTGTTGTGTAACGATGCAGAACTAAAGGTGGAGGGGGGAAAAAGTATGTGTCTGGGAGAAGAGAAACAGCAAAAAAGGAAAAAAAAAAAGAAACAGCTGTCAAGTCTGCGCTGAGGGGCTGAGGGAGGAGGACACATGTGGATAGAACAACAAGACAAAACACACACACAGTAAAAAGGGCGGCTGCAGGCGCTGGGATGGATTGACTAGCAATTCCTCAGGATGGGAGATTGTCTGTGGTGACCTTTCCCCCCCAATGCGCCTTCAGAGGCTTACTGGACGTAGAAGGATTTATGTTGCTTTCAAGTGCTGTCGGGAATGTGAAATGTAACATGAGCTATAATCACAATGGTCAAAAGGAAGGGATTTTCTTTGATACCAGTGTGGGCGAGGTGTGATGTGTGGGACTCGGTGGGCTCGGGAGCAGTGTTAACAGATGTTGGTTAAAGCATCACTGTATACTTCTACATGCACACGTAGGAATGCACTGTAGCCTTAATAAGAATAAGTTTACAGGAGGTGTAAGGCAAGTCTTTTTGAGGCTACCTTGACACCGAATGATTTCTCCAGGCTTTTTCTTGCTAACAGTAATTTTCAGCCTTTTCTTCCGAGATCAAACTTAAGACTGTCCACTGCCAACTGCAAAAATATCCCGATGGTGCATGTTGCAGTTTAGGCCTACCGTGTCCAATCAGAGCTTTCAAAAGACATGTGGTCATATCATTAAAACATTTTGTTATGTATTGCTTGTGTTGTTTTGTTTTGATTTGTTTTGTTTTTTTTGTTTTGTCAATAACTTCCTTCAGGTTGGCGCATGTGTTTCCCAGCCAGTGATTCCAGAAATTAACAAATCAGCCAAATTGATGGCCATTTATTAAATCTGACAGAATCATTCTCCCTCAGTACCCTTTGTATCCTGAAAGCTGACATGTTTTCATGTAGGTTATAGGTGGTAGCATTGTCAAAAATGTTATAACATTGAAGAATATTGGTTCAGAATATTTTAACCGGTTAAATATGTATTTCTTTGCATTATTGACACCAGTTCTATCTGAATTTTGCTTTGTTCTATGCTGTGTCAAAGCCCTATCTCATCCAGAAATAAATTAACTTTGGTGCTGTTGTCCTGAACAAACAATACACAAACCTTGTTATATTTATCATTTAATGAAAACCTAAAAATGTATATAGATTTTGTGTTTTTCTCTGTGATATATGAAACATGGTAGGGCTGAAATATATGGTATTTCCTTTTTACAGTTATTGCAATTGCAATATAATTCACAGTTATTGAAAGGGATAACTTTTGCATCACAATTTAAATTTTCATTGAATTGAACTACTAAAATCATGACGAAGTGACATTTGTTGGGGTCTGTATGAACAAACTTGTTTTCTTACAATTGAAGAACAAGATTCAGACGTGTCTGCAGCACCACAGTTCTTCATTATAACACTGCTTTGTCACACATGTTACATTTATCAACAAATTGCAGCTTCCTGCGATGTTGATCCTGCACTTGCCATTTTGACAATATCGATAATATTGTTTTTAATTGTGCATCCTCAGTACATGGTATATATTGATCTTTTTCAAGGTATTGTACAGAAGCAAGAAATTATAGTATTGTGAGTCTATTACAACAGTTTATTCAGTTTGTACTGCATCTGTCTATCAGTAATATTTGGCTAACTATGAACAGTCTCTTACACTCTCGACACCAGGGGTTTTCAAACTTTTTGGAGCCAAGGACCCCATACAGGGAAGAACATTTTCCAAGCACCCCCTTATAATCCTCATCCTCACTGACATTTGTAGTCCTAGATGCCGTAGGAATTATTTATAATTTAAACAAATTAAATTTGAATAAATAAATGTTAATGCCATTTCTATACTTTTAAACACAGAGACAATTTTATTCAGATTACATTTTGACCTCACGGCATTTCTAATTTTCAAGTAACAGATCTTTAAGCTTTCAGAAAATGAACAATAACAAGACTGGCAAGTCCTAATGAACACAGTCAAGTTTCATGGCTAAAGCGCATTGAGGGATTATATAAAACCAACAATTGAAAAACCAACACATTCTCGAGGAGAGGAACAAATATTTTCATGATAGGGCCATTCAGGCTTTATAAAGGTGACATATTTTCAAATGACTATCAAAACGGACATTACAAACCTTTACTACTGGTTGTCTCTATTGACATCAACCTGAAAAATCAACAGTTTATGAGCTAGCTTCTGTCCATCTATCACAGGAGAATGTAAAACACTGAAAAGAGAATGTCAGCATAAAGATACTGTTTATGACTACCTTTAGATCTGCTGGTGCTCTTACCAGCCATGTTTTCTCTACCTGTGTAAGCTTGACTGTGTAAGACTGGCAAAGTCCTAATGAATCAAGTTTAAACCCAGTGAAAAGCGTACTTAAGTGGTTTAACCATAACATAATGAACATATTGTCCCTTATTGAACATACTGGGAGAACACTGAACAACATCATAACAGTTTTAGTAATTAAGCCTAGTCATTAATCAATCACACAAATCAATTCACACATCACTCACATCAGTAACTCTCTAAATTAGTGAGAAAAATGAGCCTATCTCTCACAACACAACTTCAGTTTATTAGCTACCTCTGTCCCAAGCACAGCTTCACACATTTCAACTGCCGCTGGAAGAAGAAGTTCTTGTCCAATTGAGTGTGGCTTCTTACTTTTTGTGATCCGTTGAGCCGCCAAATATGAAGCCCTCTGTGCTTTTTCTGAAGTTGTGGCCAGGTTCACCAGTCATGTTTTCTGAAGCATATATTCGTCACATTTTTGGCAGAAAAAACGATTGTTTTGTCCTTAAGCCCCGGGTGCTTCGTCATCAGATGCCGCTTTAGCTTGGCGGGCTTCATGGCTTTATTAGCTAGCACCTGAAGACACATGACACATTTTGGTCTTCCGTCGCTGTTCTCAATAGAGGTTTGGGCGTAGCATCACTTGATGAAGTGGACGGTCTTAAATAGGAATCCATCGCCACTAACTAGCTAATCATGAGCAATAGCTGTACGCTAAGTTAGTCCTGAGCAAACTGATGAGAGCAAGTGATGTGTGTCAGATTTACATGATACAATCATATGAGAGTTTTGATTGGCCCAAAGCTAATGTAAGGGGGAGTAATTGGAACTTGCAATCTGAAATTGATTGACACATTCTGAGGTCGTACTTTTCTTTAATCTTCTTGATGAGTGCCCACTCAAACAGTCACATCAGTTAAAAAGGCATTTGAATCTAAAGTGCATGCTGTTTCGAGTCTGAATGCTCAACTTTGTATGTAATACTGTCCAGCTGTCCATAGTGGCTGATTCACATTAAAAGCATCTAACCGGTGAAGCCACCCAGTTCTCCCTCCCATCACTGCCTGGTCAGTCTCCCAGTGCTTCTAAGTTTGATGTTGGAGTCACTTCTTTTTTTTTTATATTTTCGGCCTTTTGGCTTTATTGATAGGACAGCTGAAGACTTTGACAGGAAACAGGATGAGAGAGAGGGAGAGTGACATGCAGCACAAAGGGACCCGGGCCAGGAGTCGAACCCGGGTCCGCTGCAGCGAAGACAAAGCCTCTGTACATGGGACGGCTGCTCTACCCACTGAGCTAAATGATGCCCTGTTATGTCACTTCTTGAACGCCCCTCTCGTGCAGTACTGTAAAGAATGAGAAAAGTCCATGGAGAGGGGCGGTCTGGGGAGTAGGAAGATTCCAACACTGGACTTTCTTCCAGGAAGATCCTCACTTACTACTTAGCTACTGTAACTAATAATAATAATAATAATAATAAATTTATTTGTAGAGCACTTTCAATCAAAGTGCTTTACAGAGATTAAAAACAATCAGGAGCACAATCAGTTACATTGTAGTTACATCAAAACATTAAAAACAATCACAATGGAAATAAGAACAATTAAGACAAAACAATACATACAAATTAAGAATAATAAACAACAGAGAAGAGATGTGTTTTCAGTTTTGATTTGAAGGCATCAACAGAGCAAGCCAGTCTAATGTCTTGTGGAAGACTATTCCAAAGTACTGGCGCGCGGAAAGAAAAAGCCCGTTCCCCGAAACCTTTCTTATTAACCTTCGGGACGCTAAGAAGGCCGGTTCCCTGGGAACGTAGGGAGCATGCAGGCTCATAAAGAACAACCAAATCAGTCAGGTAGGCAGGTGCAAGACCGTTCACTATTTTGTATGTGAGTAACAGTACCTTAAAGTCAGCTCTTGCTTGCACCGGGAGCCAGTGGAGGGAGGCCAGCACAGGACTAATGTGCTCGTATCTAGATGAACCAGTCAGAATACGAGCTGCTGCGTTCTGCACCATCTGCAGGCTGCGGACAGATTTCTTTGGCAGCCCCGACTTCAGCTCCGTGATTTCGGCTGCCGGGGCCATCTGGGTGATGCACTGGACCGATGCAGAAGCCGGCATAGCCTTCTGCTGGTTAGCCTTCTGCTAGTTAGCTTCCGCTAGCTAGCATAGCTTATGTGAACGTACACAGAGCAGAAAATTGTTGTTCTGTTGTTCCTGTGTTCCTTGAATGACTTCTTGTTGGAGATTATTTGAGACCTTATGATTCTGTGTAAAAGTGAATTGCTCCCAGTAGTTTAGTGTTTGTGTTAGCATTAATATCCTCAGCGTTTAAGAGCTTGTTATTTGGATTCATGGTCCATTAAAGCCCTTGAATGTATGGCCCTTTGGATATTCTGTCACTTCCTGTTAGGCTGCTCTACCCACTGAGCTAAATGATGCCCTGTTATGTCACTTCTTGAACGCCCCTCTCGTGCAGTACTGTAAAGAATGAGAAAAGTCCATGGAGAGGGGCGGTCTGGGGAGTAGGAAGATTCCAACACTGGACTTTCTTCCAGGAAGATCCTCACTTACTACTTAGCTACTGTAACTAAAAGTATGATGTTTCCTGAACCTTACAAAGTGATTTCTGTGCCCGAGCCGAACCAAACCCCGACCATTTCACACTGTTTATATTTGTCCAGAAGTTGTGCACATCATTTTTGCATGGATTTTGAAGACAAGAAATAGTACATTTATTTTAACTTTAAGACTATGGGGATTTTCATGAGCACTAATAGGTTGGAAATTAAAAATACATATCATTTAAATGTTTGTTTCCCGTTTTTTTCTGTATTCTTCCAAATACCTCTAAGACATGCTGAAGCCAGTTCTCTATGTGGGACAGTGGACTATCTAGCACTAGTGTGATCAGGCTTCCTGCCAGCTAGTCAAGACTGGGTTCTTTTCCAGCTCCCACCCAGGACACCTTCTCATAGCTTTTCTTCAGCATTCACAGCAGACTCCTTTTCACTCTGTTAATATAGTTAACTGACATCCTGAGTTGCAACCTCAGTAATTGTTAACCCAGCTCTATTTATATAGAACTTTTATACACATAGCTGTGATTACTGCTTACTACTTTTTTCTATAACAGTGTAGTGGGATTACAAAACAGGAAATGAAAGACGGAACATGACAATTCAACAGTACATTTGAAGTACAAGGGAAATAAGAGAAAAGTTAAAAGTATTGGCAGTAGGATACACTATGCTGGTAGGCCACCTTCCATCAGCTAGCTGAGCCAATTTGTATTACCTTTATAGTCCTTGGGAAAATTTGGATGCATTGCGTTCCTCTGGCACAAATGATGTTATGGATGTGGGACTCACCACCCCTGTTGTGCACTGTGCTAACAAGCTGCCCATTGCCCTTTTTGACAACTGCCAAAACTGAGGGTGATATCACATTTTAAATTAAATGAAGTCAGAGCGGCTATTCCTTTTGTATTTGTGTTGTTTTCAGTGATGTGGCCTGATTTGTGCAGATGATTTATAAATAACTAATTATCAGTTTATCTCAATGTGATGTGAGCACTGACTCCCCAGTTGATCTGTTCCTAGTGTAGCAAAGCTGCTGTATTGCAGCATCTAATGTAGGCACACACTCTTAAAAACAATATTTATACAACAATGTGACTAATTTTAAATATTGTTTAAATATAGAACACATACATTTCTAACAATATTTGAAGATAAAATGCAACTGTATTCCCTTTTGTTGATTACATACTAATAAACATATTTTTTTATTTTTTCCCACTGTAATGCACTTTGATTGCAAACAAAACCAGATTAAGGGCAGTGTCCAATTTCCAATTAGTGACTGTAAATTTCCACTATTAATTTTCTGTGAAATGTGCTTTGGAAAATGTATTTAAACATTACAAAATGGCATTCAGCTTTAGTTAACTTTAGTATAATATAAAAAAGATTACAGGTTAAAAGATTAAAACCTCACTAAAATGTACTGTGTGTATTGTAGTACTCATACCACTTTCTTACACAAATTATTTCAAAGCATAAAAATAAAGGCACATGACTGAGGTTTTAAGTGCCCTCTGTTTTGTCACTTTATGGGAAAAAAACTGTGCCTTTCTTTGTCTCCTCCATTGTTGTCTTTCTGATGATCAGCTGCTCTTGTTCTGGATGCATCTCTCCATTAAATGTAGGGACAGCAGTCAAGGGAACAGATGTGTGAGTGTATAGAAAGTTTTTTTTTTTTTTTTACAAGTGGGATGGAGAATTTAGCTTGCTAACATAGGACATTGAATTCTGAGCTGTGGAGGGCTGAACTCTGTTAATGTTAATGTATTGGCAGTGCTTTAAATAAGCCAGACTATTGTTACTGGTTTGAATACAAAAGCAGATTAATTTCCCATCCACACAGATTTAAAAAGAGACATGCAGCCACCTGAGACTGCGATTAATGAATGTCAGCACAACAGTGGCCAAGGTGGGCTGACAACCTCTTGAGACACTTATCTACCTGTGCAGACGATGCTGGTCTTAGAGCCACATCATGTTAACATGTATTCCTTTCTCTTCCAGCTGCCTGAGGAACGCATTCAGGTTAAATGTTTAAGGGACAAGGGTCTATTCCAAGTAGGGAGAAGTTTTTAATTGCCTTGATATTTACTGTAGCATGCAGGATGTCCATTTGACTAATGTATGTGTGAAGTTGTACTGACACGTGCCTTCAGCTTGTTTGCTGCATCAGTGTTGCGAATAAAAACCATAGTGCCCTAAGCTTTGCTGTCAGCATTGAAGATGTTCCTATCCAGTCCATGTTAGGAGTTTATGCAGGTCTCTTTAAAGGATCCATTTATTTTATTCCTTATATGCCATGGGCCAAGATTGGAAAGCTGATAATTTGATTTCACAGAGGGATGATAACGATTCTCTCTGCATTTCCATTTCCTTTCACCTTGCATTATCCAGCCAGGCCGCCATCCATCAGTCCTATGTTTTCACCTATTGTCTTCAATGTTATTGTCTCAGAAAGGGGTTTTCATCCCCAAAATGAAGAGGCTTGATGGCTCGAGTTCCAACAGAATAGGATCACTCTACAATTTTATCAGTCAACAAGATTTTGAGACACTAAGTCCTTTCTAATAGAATTGCAATATAGCTGAAAGCATTTTTTCCGAATTTTATCGGGCAGTGTTAAGATAGATATTTTTTGTCTTAGTATTCATCATCATAGCGTACATGGTAAAGAGTGGTAAAGAGTGAAGTCAGGTTGCATTGTCAGTGAAATGAGCACAAACATGCACACTTCATTACTTCCGTTCCTGTGTTATATGTACAATTTATTATGAGGGGATTGTATCTGTTTGTGTACAACATGTGGATATCACCATGAATCAGGTGCGGTGGAGTGATGAGATATTTGATACTTTTGACTTAAATCATTACTTGTTAATTTAATATGGTGAACAGATTAGCAGGCAGTCGCTTATTCATGCATTCAGGAGCAACATAATCATTAATTTGGGGTCATGTTTGGGTCTGCCTGATGAATGTTGGTCCAATGTTCACTCTTTTTTTTAGCTCTCTACCTTTTGTCTCTAGCACCTCCTAATGTTAAGCATGTGGCTCTTCAACTGCTGTATGCTCCACTACCTAAATTAGCTAGTATTTATGTTTTGAGTAAATAGCAGATCCTTGTGGGACATCTTCATCATATATCTGGGGACTTGATTTGAAGACATTGTGGTGGAACACTTACTAAAAGGCAATTATAACATGGTCTGAGTGAATCCTTGATTCAATTAGCTCTAGGGTGTCCTCTAACTGCTGATATACAGACACCTCTGCCCAATCCAAAATGATATTGGCCTATAGCCTGTATTTGAAATGAATGGTACTAGTGCATTGCCCGTAGGAAGTATGTGTTCCTACAGAAAAGTGGGAGATTAAGTAGCTTTTTCATGGATAGCCAAATGAGGCTGTGTTTGAAGGTGAGACGTCAGGGATATAATTGGCTTTGGCTATGATTGTTTTTTGACTATTTTTGTCTATTTTGCCATTACATTTCACCTTAAAAACTATTTACCTTGCCTTGTTTGGTGTCATTATTTTCAGCACAACCTCACATGTGTGACTGTACAGTTATTTTATTCATTTTGACATACTGTATTAACACAATGGACCTAAAATCACAAAAAAACATAAAATCAGAGTAGGAAAAAGTTAGATTTTTTTACTGTGAAAACCACAAATATGTTTAACGAACCATTTTAATGACTTGTAATGCAAACATAAATTGCTGTTTGCTAAAGTTGTGAAATTTACAAAGTTACATGTAACTATTTACATTTAAATGCAGGCAATGCCTCAGGCTCAGGACTCCCTCAGCGTCATCCTGCCTGCTCCACATTTAGCAGTCTCCTCATTGTTTTCACTCACAAAACACACTAAACACACTAATCCAAACGGCACGTCCGTCAACTCAGGAGGTGGGGCGTCCTCGCGTATCCGGATCTCCTCAGAGCGGAACAGACTCAGTCCGGACTCGTTCAGTCTCAGTAACCCACAACAGTCAGTTTAGATGCACAGAACGGGACCGAACCGCCGGCAACGTGGGACGTGGGGGTGGGCTCTGCAGTGATTGGCTCTGATGCTCACGTGGCTCTTGTGTGCAGTGATTGGCTCTGGTGCGCACGTGGCTATGGTGGCTATGTTTGACAATGCTAGCAGAATGCGTAAATCATTTATGAAATCATTTATTAACTGTATCTTTGTAGTCAAAAACAAAGCCGACATTGCACACCCTTAAACCACGCAGCAGCCATGTTGAAAATCTCAGGTCAGTCTGATCCTGATCGGCAGAGATATTTGAGGCACACACACACAGACAGACAGACACACAGACAGACACACAGACAGACAGAGATTTCTTGCTTTTATAGAGAGATTAGCATAAACTGGCTGCAGATACCTTAGCATTAGAAATACATTCAGTACACTGTGTCTGGAAACACACGTCTCACATTTTATTGACAATTCAACTTACTCCCTTAGGTTGCTGCCAATAATACACATTTTTTTTATTTGTAAAAGTCTTGATATTGGTTTGGGACAGTGACATGGCTGGATAGCTAACCTGTCTTGTTGTTAAACATTCTGTCAGATGGTGTACTGTTTGTCATCTTTATGCAGATATTGAATCTTGCTTGCATGGTGTTAGCTTTCTTGATAATAGCTGAGCCAAATATGAATGAGCTGAGCGGACTAGTTCATCTTCTGTTGCTAAGTAATATCAAATGTTTTTCTAATTAAATAGAATGGTGAGCAAGGTCTCCACTGCATAAGAGCCTTATGGGTTGTAGCATTGTCATTACACTGGAATTTGTAACTCTGATATAATAGCTTGAAAAATATCAATATTTGATACCATGTTTGATACCACGTGGGAAAAATTGAGTGCCAAACTTTTTTTTTAAATGTATCCAAAAAAATTTTTCATACCAAGGCTTGAACACTGTGTGTTCAGCACACCAGCATTTAAGATAAATTATATCTGACCATATTCAGAAGAGTGGGAGGAGGCATTCCTATGTAGACACTATATGTAGACTCGATGTAGGAGACACGAGAGAGTGAGAAAGCACAGCTGTTATCAGTATTGATACTGCAGAAAATTAGTATTGAAACAAGTTCAAATTTGCAGTATCAATATTTATAGATATTTTTACCAACAATAATGGGATGGTAATAATTGCTCAGGCTATTAGTCAAACTCTAAGATGTTACCATGGAAACATCTCAGCTCAAATATGAATGAGCTGAGCGGACTAGTTCATCTTCTGTTACTAAGTAATATCAAATGTTTTTCTAATTAAATAGAATGGTGAGCAAGGTCTCCACTGCATAAGAACCTTATGGGTTGTAGCATTGTCATTACACTGGAATTTGTAACTCTGATATAATAGCTTGAAAAATATCAATATTTGATACCATGTTTGATACCACGTGGGAAAAATTGAGTGCCAAACTTTTTTTTTAAATGTATCCAAAAAATTTTTTCATACCAAGGCTTGAACACTGTGTGTTCAGCACACCAGCATTTAAGATAAATTATATCTGACCATATTCAGAAGAGTGGGAGGAGGCATTCCTATGTAGACACTATATGTAGACTCGATGTAGGAGACAAGAGAGAGTGAGAAAGCACAGCTGTTATCAGTATTGATACTGCAGAAAATTAGTATTGAAACAAGTTCAAATTTGCAGTATCAATATTTATAGATATTTTTACCAACAATAATGGGATGGTAATAATTGCTCAGGCTATTAGTCAAACTCTAAGATGTTACCATGGAAACAGAGTTATTGTTTGTAAAAAACTTTATTCTTTGATTGCAAAATGCTTTAAAATATGAATTAATGGTCTCAATTCTTTCTTTGGCAAATGATTAGTGTGTAAGCAGAATAATGCCCTTTAAGGTCTCCATAATCAGGAATTAATTAACTCCATGGATGCAACTAGAAATGGACACCTTGTTAGGCATCATCCTTTACTGATTGTTGGTTTTCCTTTGTTTTGTCACCCTGCCTTTATTCAATCATGTTGAAAACATGTTTGTGTATGTGTGTGTGTGCACACATATGTGTGTGTGGTTCTTTTCAGCAAGTGAAGAGAACAAGTGAAAAGAACTGAATAAAGTTAAAAGGGCATTCATTTCAGTATGATTTGTCAAATTAGACTTGTATAATTAGGCATCCAACAGCTAAAAGGCAGCAGGTTGAAAAGTGTAAGGTCATGTCAAGTGCTGCAATCACACATTTTATTAACACATTGTAATCGAAAAAAAGACCAATGAGTTGTCTGCTGTTGTACTTGATGACATTAACTTGTGCAGATGCTCTGAGAAAGGGCTTGGCCTACATTTACAGGCTCTTTCTATTGTTGATGAGAATAATCTCCTATCTTCAGTGGATTACAGAGTGAGGACTTGCTGAACTGTGGAACAGTGGCGGTTCATTGTCAGTAATTTCAGAAAGATATCTTTTCTCTCTCTCTGTCCCTCTCTCTCTCCATCTCCCCTCTCACACCACACTTGTCTTGCTTTAAAGTGATTTAATTCCGCCTTGAATGCTGTCCAGGAAATTACAAAGCCACTGTAATGAAGTATGGCTGATTGGACAAGTGCCCTTGTGTGAATATTCATTTTTTCTTATCCAGGAATTTTGAAATGAGTAAAGGCAGGTTGCGTTGTGCAGATGGATTTTTCTAGCCTTAACCCCCAGCAATCTGAAGCTTTCAGGTACCAATTCTGTTAAGTTAATAATCTTCTGATGGTGCTGTTTCTCAAATAACCAAGCTGAAGCTGATGCCTTAGTCATTTCAAGCAGCTCAAAAATGCAGCTGTGGCTCAAAAAAACTCTTCCCCTTGAAAGATTATGTTGTGTTTCTGTTGTGATCTTCAAGTTATTCCAGATATGTCAAGAACCATACACAAAAAATAAACCCTCCACCTTCTGAACATTTCTCTCCTTTCCTGAACTAAGAGAGCTTAATTGCCCCGTTCACTCTCCATAAAACCCACTTCAGTCAGACCCAACATGAAATAAATAAAACTCAACACAACGTCTTGGTTTGTCTTTCCACAATCACCTCTCGTTTGGACGAACATTTTCTCATACTGCTGATGCCTCTCTTTTCCTCTCTCTTCCTGCCATGTCTTGTTGTCCCCAGAGTCATAGTCCCGGTCAAAGATATCGTAAATCACCTCCGTACTGGAGCCCCTGTATTTAGACAGACCTCTGTTGGTCATTAAGGCTGTATTTTAATTAACACAGAACTCCTAATTAACTCCTGTAACATTTTATAACAAAATGAAAATTAACAACAGCAACATGTGTGCTGTTATTATGACAGTAAAACAAATTAAATCACATTTCATAATAACAAATTTAATTTCATATTTTTTTTTTACATCATGCCATATATGTTTGTGCTACCAGCATCGCTAAAGCAATACTCATTTTAGCATGTGATTGAAGTAGACAGACTGACCCATGGGCAGCATGAGCAGAGCTTTGCTGCAGTGTCTCGTCGAGTTTAGGGGTGCTCCAGTCCTGTCTGGGTTTTAGATGAGGAGATGGGTGGGAGAGAGGTGGAGTGCTCAGGATTATGTGCTTAAAAGATTCTCTACTCCACCTCCCCTTTAGCACCAAGATATCAATACTGCAGGGCACAGTGCTCGTGTGCACCCACGTACACACACACAAATGAGCTGTTTACTAACATAAAGCTTAGTTATAGATATACCCTATCATTGCTTTGGCAAACCAGCCACAAGCACAGTGGAATATTCAGAGCTCCAGTAGAGGTCATACAATCTGCAAAGAAATGTCACATAATTGTGAATTCAAATATGAACAAACAAAAATGATTTGAGCCATACTCCTAAAACACATTAACTAAATTTGCATTAGCTGCACCAGAGACACAAGGATAAGTAAGGCTTTCAGCTTAGAGCTTGCAGGAGCGTTAAGTCTTAAGACATATGGACTTCAATAAAGAAAACTGTATATCTAGTTTTGGAGGTGAATGGAATATTATCAAACTGACAGTCAATAGATCTTTTAGTAATTTTATAACAATTACAAAAAAAAAATACCAAAGAGTTTTTTTGTTTTTTTTTCTTTGTCTTATGTGATAGTACATTATTACAATGTATTTGGGTTTCTGACTGTTGGTGGGACAAACGTTACATTACCTTTCGCTTTAGGGAATTGTAACAGGCATTTTTCATTATTTGCTGTGGTTCTATCAGCAGATTAATAGATAATGAAAACAATTACTAGTTGCTTCCCTAAGACAGCTAGCAAAGTTGGTTTTCATATTGGTTGTCATATTGGCACTAGTTTCACAACAAAACTAAGTGGATAAAGAATACTGGCAGCTCTGTGAGGCGGTACTTAAAGTCTGTGTAAAGCAAATTCAGCCATTTTCTTCTGAACACATTAAAAAGCTCATAAATGTATTTCCTTAAAACATGTAAAAAGCATTCAACCATTTAGAATTTAATTTTGGAGCTAGGCTCACAAACTGTGTTTCACTATTTCTGTGTTCAGGATTTAATGGGCGGGTCAGAAATCATGGCCGCGTTACGTAACGCGGCTATGATGATTTGCATAAACCCCGCCCTGCTGGAAGCCTATAAATACATTCAGCGCATTACCTTCAGAGGTTTTTCGGCTGGCTGTCCAGTCTTGGATAGCATCTCTTAGAATAGTTTGCAGCTAGCTAACCAGTCAACCAGTCAGCTAAACAGTCATGTCTCCTCCACGTCGCTCCTGCATCTTTCCTGGATGCCACAGTGTGCAGGGTAACGGCGCCCTAAGCTTATTTTAGTTTCCTACGGATGACAACGTAAGGAAACGGTGGATCGATTTTGTCAAAAGGAGCTACTGTGGAGAGTTAAAAATCACCAACAACACCGTCTCTGCAGTGTCCACTTTACCCCCAATAGTTACAGCAACTGTCACCAGGTAAAGTCTGGATAAGTCTGAAGGGTCCGCTGACGCTGGTCCGTGTAGCTGAACAGGCCCTCTTTGTCCCCGGCTTGCATCCTCCCGCCCCGCCGGGACGTGTTCTCATCTCTGCCACGGGCATTATGTGCCTGCCTGCGACCATCCCGCCGACAACGGGTGCTCTCATCCCCGCCACCGGCCAGACTTTAGGTTCTCTGCCCGAGCCCGACCCTGATGCGAACCGGACCGCGGGCCGGCCGGGATATTTCCGGGGGGGTAGACAGTCGTCTCGCATCCTCCCGTCCCGCCGACAGCGCATGCTCTCATCCCTGCCGCGGGCATTATGTGCCCGCCTGTGACCGTCCCGCCAACAACAGGTGCTCTCATCCCCGCCACCGGCCAGACTTTAGATTCTCTGCCTGAGCCCGAACCGACCCTCTCCGTCCCCGGCTTGCATCCTCCCGTCCCGCCGACAGCGCATGCTCTCATCCCTGCCGCGGGCATTATGTGCCCGCCTGTGACCGTCCCGCCAACAACAGGTGCTCTCATCCCCGCCACCGGCCAGACTTTAGATTCTCTGCCTGAGCCCGAACCGACCCTCTTCGTCCCCGGCTTGCATCCTCCCGTCCCGCCGACAGCGCATGCTCTCATCCTAGCCGCCGGCATTATGTTCCTGCCTGCAACCGTCCTGCCGACAACAGGTGCTCTCGTCCCCGCCACCGGCCAGACTTTAGATTCTCTGGCCGAGCCCAACCCGGTCGTTATCCCAGTCGTTATCGCCGTCAGCCAGGGAACAGTTGGACGCTCGTCACCGCCAGCGGGAGGCGGGCGCTTTTTTTTTACGAGAAGACCGCGGAAGCCCACAAACACCCACTATAAAGCAGCTAACATTGAGGATGAGTATAGCGTAGCAGCGCTGCTGTTCCACCGTCTGGGGAGAACTCTGGTTAATGTGACGGCCTGGCTGGCTCGGACACAACGTGCACGGGCAATTAAATGCATGTTGCTGAAGGTGCAAATCCTGAAAGTGATTTTACATCGTGCATCCTGTCATGTCCATGTAATATTAGCAAATGTTATTGCATTTAATCATGACATGATTTGGCCTCATTCCCTGAGCGGAGTCCATCTGACAGCACAATGATAATCCACAGGTTATATTTTATGTGCACCAATATAACTATGACAAGGAATTGTATGTAGACTGGGGTGTTATGTTTGTGTGTAATGTAAAACATGGCCTGTGAGGAACGAGGCTGAGCACTATCAGTGTCTGACTCAGAGTCAGTTTCTGGCTCTGATGGCTCAAACAAGTCGGGCTGGGTCCATCCGATGACGCTGCTAGCTTACATTGTTACTGTAGGTTATGTCCTCCTGCAGTACACGGAGGCAGCTCCCCTCCTGCGTGGGCGTGGCTCCAGCGCCTCTAACTGACACGCCCCCAGCGTTTCACAGCAGAGAGAAGTGCTTGTTTTTCCAGGATTTTGAGACCTAATGTTATATACTTGGCAATTTTTTTAATCTTTCAAATTTGGCTCAGTGGTCAATGACACATGTTTCTGTGGTATGACAAACTCATAACACAAATTTATTTTTGCTTTACATGGACTTTAAGCACAACAGTGCTTTGAACTAAATATTAAAGCCTGCAGCATGCTAACATGTTCACTATGACAATGTTGATATGCTGATGTTAAGCAGGTTTAATGTTAGCCGTGATCACTTAGGTTAATGTACAAAAATGTGTGAAAAATAGTCCATACCCAGCTGGGAGAGCCAGGTAAGCCCTGATGTTTGCTGATGTTGATTATGTGATGTGAAAACAATCACAGTTATCAACGTTACGATGTCTGCTTACGGTTACGATTATTAATGACAACTTGATGTGCCTTAAAGCCAGTGTTCAGGATATCATTTTGTGTGTTTTGCTACACTGGGAATGCTTTAAAACAGACAGGAGCTCTGGGGTACTAGAGTGAAACATAGAACGACTGTTTCACTCTGGACCAAAGCAAATCTGAATCAGAATCAAATCATTTAATGTCCTGCAGACAGGGAAATTTGTTTGTCGCAACAGCAGAATATTACAAGACAGAGCAGTAGGAAAATAGATAATTAAAAAGGAAAGAAAAACAGAATTGGCATATGTACATATTTACATGAATAGTGCAAAAAGACACATTTTTATATACAGATTTTAAATATAGATAATAAATATGGGTGTTGAGTTTGTACAGGCTTATTGCACAGTGCAGGGTGAGGTCTATAGGGAGCAGTGCTGGTTGTACAATCTAACAGCAGCAGGAAGGAAGGACCTACGATACCTCTCCTTCACACACTTAGGGTGTATCAGTCTGTTGCTGAAGGAGCTGCCCAGTGCTGTGAGAGTGTCCTGCAGGGGGTGGGACTCCTGCATCAGCAGCGATGATAGCTTGTCCATCATCCTGCTCCCTCCCACCACCTACACTGAGTCAAGAGGGCATCCCAGGGTGGAGCTGGCATTCTTGATAAGTTTATCAAGTCTCCTTCTGTCTGCTGCTGAGATGCTGCTGCTCCAGCAGACTACTCCATAGAAAATGGCTGATGCCACCACAGAGTCATAGAAAGAAGTCAGGAGTGCCAATCCTGTGGCCAATCAAATGACTAACATTGCCATCCCTTGAGCCACACTATGGTGAAAAAGGACGAGCAACTGAGATATGGATTGTTTGGATTTACCTTTAGAGATATACATTATTTTTTTTTACTCTGACAACCACATGCACATGCAGCACCAAACTGAGTAATGACCAGTGTGAGACTAACACCTGTCCATTTCATTTCAGTTTTTAAATATCTTTTAACAGCTTACATTTCAGTCATTCTCCAATAAAAGTTGACTTTCATGTATGGTCCGAAGTTATGCAAGTTCAATAAATGAGAAGTCTGGCAGATATACTGGAACAAAAAGGAACAGAAGCTTGATGTCCTTGCATCTGTGAAGGGTTCCATAAAACATGTCATTGATGATAAACGGCAGCATCAGTAGTAAACATACACTGTAGCTGCAAGATGGCAGCTCCCTCTCATGAGCAATTGGTGAGAGCAAATGAATGATTAAATGAGCGCATCCAACTCATGTGAATACCTTACCTCTGTTTTCACTCAAAAGCCAGATGATATTTAGGTGTGAAACAAATGCCTTTACTTATTTTTCAGTGGTGATAGTGCACAACAAACATCTCCTCTGGCTAAAATAACTTTTACTGACTTAACACTTCAAAGTAGAGAGATGGGCAAAGTGCAGTTAGAACAGGCAGGGCTCCAGGCTAAGGCTCCAACACACTCTTCATGGCTGATCAGACAGTCTGCCTGTCAGTATATGTGTGTGTGTGTGTGTGTGTGTGTGTGTGGTGGCAATACCTATGTGCTTATGTAGAATAGCGCCCTTATGATTTTACACAAGGTAGGAAATCCACAAATTTGGATTAAGATTTGGCTATGTTAAAGTCATTTTAAAGTTAGGACTAGGGTTTAAGGTTTTAGTTTAAAGAAAGATCTGCACTATGAGGTGCAGTCAAAATATTTTGACATCAGGACATGTGTTTGATGTTGCAGGAATCAGAAAGCATAACCCAAACTGTAACAAGTGCAATTTTTTGGAGCGCTGCTTGATATCGGAAAAAAAACCAAAACAATCATATTGTTATTATTTTGACAGATGTTTTGATATGATTCTCGTTTAGGAATTATCATTTTTTGCATCACAATTTATTTTTATTTAATATTATTTTATTATTTATTATTTATTATTATTATTTATTTTATTTAGGCCTCCAGGCATGGGTGCATATCCTATTTTATGCTCATTTTTCAGAGCTTTACTCATCTTTTATGAGGGCATGTTTGGTAGCATTTTAAAGGGTAGATTCATCATTTAAATCAGGTTTTGGGCCTGTCTAAAAAACACAAAGGTCACATGGGCTATTCAAACTGTCAACAACAACTATTTTTTTACAATTTTCACCTAAACTGTAGTCTTTTTTATAGCATTGTGACATGTAGGAACAACACTGACACAAATAACAAACACTGAAATACCCACAGGACTGTAAAAATTCAGGAAATGTATAATCCTCCAATATTATCCTACTATGAGAGTTGATTATGGGCCTTAAAATGGAACATGGGCCCAGGCGAGAATTGTCAATAATTGCTTGGTATTTTCAAAGAGTCTTTATTTAGCAGGTAGATCAGATCAGTAGATTTTTATCCTAATCATCATCATCATCATCATCATAGTCAAGGGTCAAGGCAACTTCATCTTCAACTTCATCTTCCTCTTCCTCTCTTTCTCTCTCAGTAACGTGTTCCATGACTCTGTATTTGTAGGTACCACAAGCTTAGAATTGTCATCTGAACAGTGTATGAAACAGTCTGTCATGGGACACTTTGGCTGTTTTCGCCATTATCTAAATTGCATATATAGGCACACAGCCAAGGAGAAAACAACACTGGAACAGAAAATATTGCCTTCATTCAAGGAAATTCAAGGAAAAAAGGAGATAGGCTGAACAACTTAAAGCCTGAAACACACCTGGCCAACCGTTGGCCATCTGAAGCGTTTGGGGAACAAAGTTCGGGAACAAATCTGTTCCGAGTGTTCAGCTGTGTTGGAAGATTTTGGGACTGTGTGGACAGCGTCTGCTCCGATTCAACTTGTGGAGTCTGAGAAGGTTAGCTGTCAGCCGTCTGAGTCACTGGATACTCTGATTGGTTGTGTGCTAGCTGTATGACCATTCTGATTAGCGGTGTGCTAGAAAATCAGCGCAGTGTGTGGGAGGGGCGTAATTCTGTGTGCGGCGCTGAGCTCTATGGTGTGTGCTTTGCTTTTCTACGCGCTCCGTTCCGTCATTTCCTGTTTTCATGTTTTGGATTAACAGCACAAGACTAGCGCCACCCGATTTCGCACAAGTGCAGAACGTACACGCTACTGTGTAATTGGCAGCCGTCGAGGCGGGACGTTTCAATGCAACTTTTCTGCCAAACGGGTCAGACGAGAGGTAACGGAGAGGTCGGATAAAGGCAGTTGGCTTTTAGTTTGAGTCTGGGCGTGTGTGGGGGCCTTAAAGTGTCTGACTCATTTTACCGTGTCTTTGGTCGAGCGTTTTTTTGTCCCTCAAAGGTTATGAAAAGTCATCCACTGGGCCACCAATTAGCTGCGAGGTAGCCCCGAGCTATCCGGGAGCTCACCTGCTGAACATTGTCTCAGTTGTGTGCGGATCCAGGATCCATAATCCCTGGCAAAGCGAAGTGGGTCCAGCCCTGGAAAAGGCTAAACAGCCAGTTAGTGCAGCCTGCCGTCGGTCCAACTGGAATTTATTAGTCAGCTTCAACGTCCGGTCTCTGCTGATAATTGGCCGCACCAACCTCTTTTTGGCTCCGTTTGCCAGCGTAATCTGTAGTCAGGCCGGGAATAGGAGAGAGAGTCTGGAGCCCAGATTGTACAGTGTTGACATGGTGTCATGGTACTTGGCTAGTTTCTTGAGGATCTTCGGAGTGTAGTCTTTGTAGATATGCACCGGTGTTCCTCGGTATTGGAGGTTACCTCGTCTATTGCGGGCTTCCTGTACAATCATCTCCTTTGTCTGGAACTGGTGGAGATGAATTATTACTGGCCACGGCCACGACCCCGGTTGTGGCTTGGCAGTGAGCACGCAGTGTGCTTGGTCTAGTTCAGGGGGTGACGAGAGAGTCTGTTGGCCAAGTAATTCAACGAGGAGGTCCACAAAAAATGTTGTCGGTCGCGGAGCTTCAACAGAATCCTGGAGTCCGATTATCCTAATGTTGTTTCTGCGGCTGCGGCTGCGGCTTTCGAAGTCCGCCATCTTCACCTGTAGCCTAGCGTTGCTTTTGGCTAGTGTTGCACACCTGTCCTCCAGTGCCTGAATCCGCTGGTCCTGTTGTTCAGCGCTAGCCTCCAGCCAGTCAATCTGTTGGCCGTGCTCCTGTCAGCACAGCCTGTGTACAGTCCAGTTTCGCTTCGAAAGCCGCTACAGACTATTGAAGTCGGCGGATATGCTAGCTCTGTGGTCCTTCAGTACGCTAGCAATGCTAGCTACACAGGTGTTGTTGCATGTGGTTGAGGTTGAGGTCTCTCCCTCGATGGCCTTTTTAGTGTTTTTGCCCTATTGTGACATCATGCCAGTTTATATTAAGTTAGTGGCGTACACTGTCCTTCTGTAGGCTAGTGGGGTTGATGAAGGAGTAGATTTTTACAGTAAAGATGCGGGAGCGCGAGATCGCCCTGCTGTTCACTTGCTCACCTAACCAGAAGTCCAGTTATTTTATAGTTTTATTGTCACACACACGTGACACTGGTCTATTGTCTTTTTAAAGTTACAAAAAACACTGCCTGTATGCCTCAGGCACAAGCTCATACACACAAAGGATAGCACTCTTTATCTTATCATAAACCAGACTTTACTCAACTGAACAGGCCTCCTGAGTCTTACCAGTTAACTTACACTGTAACAAAATGGCATAACACATCCCTCGGCCATGGCAAAGCAGCTGCAATATGCTCAAATGTACTGAAATATGAGTCTGTCGAGAAAGTCAAAGTAACTCACTGTCCACCACCGATTGTAGCCATGAAGTCTACCCAATCGCAGTCAGGACATCAAACCAGGTAAGATTTCACTAGAGACACATTGCTCGAGGCTGTAACCTGCCAATCTCTGCTATCTCTGCTCGGGAAGAGCCAGGAAGTGGAGACTCTGCAGACTGGCTGTTCCATAGCCCCCCTAGTACTGTCTCCACTTCCTGGCCCTTCCCGAGACCTGGATCAACCCAGAAAACACTGCCACTGCAACTGCCCTCTCATCTGCCGACTCCTTTTCACACTCCATGTACTCTGATGCCCATCCAGAAAGCACCTCCCCCAACCCTCACCTCCGATGGCCTTACCTGCTTCAGCTCTCTCTCCTCTGAAGATGTTCTCACACTAGTGACATCTAACCATGCCAGCACCCGTTCCCTGGACCCGATTCCCTCCTCCCTTCTCCAAAACATCTCTCACAACATCCTGCCATTCCTCATCACTCTGATCAACTCCTCCCTCACTTCAGGCCTCCAGCTCCTCAAGACAGCCACAGTAAAGCCACTCCTAAAGAAATCCCCCTAGACTCAGCTGTCATCCGAAACTACAGACTTGTTTCTCTCCTTTCATTCCTCTCGAAAACCCTGGAACGTGCAGTCTATATCCAACTGTCCTCCTATCTTTCAGAAAATGACCTCCTTGACTCTAATCAGTCAGCCTTCAGGACTGGTCACTCCACTGAGACGGCCCTCCTCTCTGTGACTGAGTCACTTGGTGCCGCCAGAGTCTCATCCAACTCGTCAGTCCTGATACTCCACGACTTATCCTCCTCTCCACTCCACACTCGGCTGAACTTGGCATTGCTGACTCTGCTTTAACCTGGTTCACATCGTTGCACCTTTCAGGTCACATGGAACGGCTCCTTTGCCAAACACTGCTTTCTGGCAACTGGTGTCCCTCAAGGCTCAGTATCAGGACCGCTTCTGTTTTCACTATACACTAGATCACTAGGCTCTGCAATCACATCGCATGGATTCTCCTACCACTGTTATGCTGACGACACCCAACTGTACCTCTCTTTTCCCCATCCTCCTCCAACACCCATGTTGTGACGCACATCTCGGAATATTTGGCAGACATCTCTGATTGGACAGCTGCTCATCACCTCAAAGTCAACCTTAGAAAAACTGAACTCCTCTTCATCCTGGGGAAAGACTGCCTTAGCATAGACCTGTCAGTCACTGTCGAGGATTTCATGGTATGGGCTTCGTCAACAATGAGGAGACTCGGCACTACAACATCACTACTGTGGCCCGATCCTGCAGATTTGCCCTCTACAACATCTGCAGGATTCGGTCTTTCCTCACAAAAGACGCAACGCAACTCCTGATCCAAGCTCTGGTCATCTCCCGCCTGGACTACTGCAACTCCCTCTTGGCTGGACTCCCAGCATCTGCGACTAAACCGCTGCAGCGCGCTTCGTTCACAATCTTCCCAAATTCTCCCATGTGACCCCCCCTCCTCTGTGACCTCCACTGGCTTCTTGTTGCGGCATCTGATTCCAGACGATGGTGCTGGCCTTCAAGGTCATCAACGGAACTGCACCTGTCTATCTCCACACACTGGTCAGACCACATGCCCCAGCGAGAGTACTTCGCTCATCAGCTGGCCAGTTCTTACCCCCATCGCTGAGAGCAAACAAAGCCCACTCGGCGAAGTCACAACTCTTCTCTGTTTTGGCACCTCAGTGGTGGAATGAACTCCCGACCAATGTCAGGACAGCGGAATCCCTCTCCATCTTCCGCAAAAGACTCAAGACTCATTTGTTCAGACTTCACCTCAATCCCGCATAGCATGACTCCCTCCCAACCCCCTTTCCAAAAATTTAAAAAATGTATGCACTTGTGTTTTCGTATCATAGTACTTTTGCACTCATGCACTTAAAGAATCTTTGACAAATAGTAGTTACGATACTCAGATGAGGGCTTGAAAATTGTTTCTATATTTTGTTTTACTCCATCGACGGTGATGTCGTGGTTTCTCTCTTCTGACAAATGTACTCATTGTAAGTCGCTTTGAACAAAAGCATCTGCTAAATGCCCTTAATGTAAATGTAAATGTCAACTTCACACTCAGGAACACAGGGACCAAAGAAATACTTAGGAATCAGGAAAAAGACAGGGCACCGACAAGAGAACAGACTTTGGCCTTCTGAAGTTCTGGCTGACTCATGTTAATGGCAGTCTTTGCCTCTCACCTTTAAGCTCCAACTTCCTACACCTGACTGATGAGGAAAACAAATCACAATCACCACCTCTATCAACAGCAAACTTGATAATACTGACGCCCGATGCCACAAACAATTGTTAACTTCCCAGCCTTACAAGAACAAACTCATCAGATCCTTCCTATCATAAACCATACCTGTTTATCTTCTGGAGCATACCAGGCTCGAGGCAACTTGAGAGGCAAATTAGCAGCAGCCAAGGCCCTGAACTGCCTTCCTCCATCAGGGAACTTTATCCCTTTAGCCAAGGATTACCCCAAAAAAAGAAAAAAAAGAACGCCTGAAAGGCTGAAAAACAACCCAACTGGACACCCACCTATCTTAACTGATGAGAGGCTTTAAATATTAAATATTAGGATAAAAATTTACTGATCTGATCTGCCTAATAAAGAAAGACTCTTTGAAAATACCAAACAATTAGCAATTATTGACAATCCTCGCCTGGGCCCATGTGCCACTTTAAGGCCCACAATCAACCCTCATAGTAGGATAATATGGGAGGATTATACATTTCCTGAATTGTTACAGTCCTGTGAGTATTTCAGTGTTTATTTGTGTCAGTGTTGTTCCTACATGTCACAATGCTATAAAAAGACTACAGTTTAGAAAAATAGTTGTTGTTGACAGTGTGAAGAACCTATGTGACCTTTGTATTTTTTAGACAGGCCCAAAACCTGATTTAAATGAAAGCTATGATTCTACCCTTTAAAATGCTACCAAAAGATGAGTTAAACTCTGAAAAATGAGCATAAAGTAGGACATGCACCCGCGCCTGGAGGCCTATTTATTGTAGGGGGTGTTTAACTTCATGTGCTGATAACTGTCACAAAGCTACCACTTAGGATGGGTTATCATACCAAAATGTCATCTATGGACATGTACCATTTCAAAAAATGTTACTAGGTTTTGCCACCTTGAGTGGTACCAAAAAGTCAAATTTTGGCCTTTGGCCCATGGACTAGTATTCTGATTAATCCAAATAATTGTCAATACTGCAAAGTTATAGTGCACTTGTAGCTCCCTGACCATTTACCTAAATGTTGCAGTGAGTATAGTAAAATAATACTTAAATACTTTCTCAGCCTGACTGGAAGCATTGGTGAAAAAAAGTGCTCCTGCATCATAAAATACCCTCATGCAGTGGGTGTTCTCTCTGTGTGAGAGCTTCCTGTTTAATTTAACTACAGAGGTCAATGGAGATATTGGATGTGATAAACTCAGTGTAGTCTGCTGAGGGTAACTGGTGATGGGAAGTATGTATATGAGTGTGTGTGCTGGGAAGGGATGGGGGGTGCAAGGTCAACAACAGGTACCAAGTGTCATTTACCATCATAAAACAACCAGATTTATTTGACAGACAATTTTACTATGGGTGCATGAACATGTAATGCATATGTGTGCTAAATCACAGTTTTTCGGGTGTGGGAGGGAGGATGGAAAACATGGTTGTTGTGGTTTTACCCCTATCAGAGAGGTGCGCTGCAAGGTATAGGGGCTGAAGATTAGGTCTTAAGGTTTTGGTGTTCCGGAGTTCCATGCTTTCTCTGAACTAACACTTTGTTGCCATAATGTTGTGCATTTGAAATGCCTTAATTGCATCCATATTTAGCTGTCTTTCCTTGTGTCTCAGTCTTGCATGTAATAGGTGGTGAATGAATAGTATAGTGTGTAAAGGACCAGACGAACTGTCTGCTGGAGCAGAGTGAAATGTCTTAATGAGACTGAAAGATGTAAGGTTTGATTGTGAAGTATGTCGGCTTCTTATTACAAAGAACTTAAAAGGTTAAACATACAAAACAAAATATTGATTTGTGTCTGCATTTGTTAATATCTTGTTTTGAAATTTCATAATTTAAAGCTGGGTTAAGTAGTTCTGTTCAAAAGCATTCTTTATTATGATTGTATAAAAAATCCTAACATCTAGACAGCAATCAGAATATTAAATGATTTGGGAAAAAAAAACCCTGACAAAATCCATGGTCTCTGGCAGCTACAGGGCAATAAAAACCTCATCCAATCAATTTTAGTGGCTCAAAGATTTTGCACGGACAGACTACCTGTCAATCAATTGTAGGAGACACTACCTTGATAATAAGATAACACTTTAGACGGGGCACCACCTTCCTATTGATTTATTTCTGAGTAACGGGAAGGACATTATTCAGAACCCAATCCTACAAGTCTGGCTTGAACAGTTGGAATCAATTTAATCAGTCTGTTAACTTTCAAATGTATATTTGATCTCCTATTCTGAAGTAGTGAATTCTTTTCACGATCCCATCGATTTCCCACATCAAATTAAACGTGCACAGACAACGACATAAGATTAAATATGTTTAATAACTAAATAAAAGCAGGGTGAATAATATGGGACAATAATGCAAACGGGTAACAACAAATAACAGAAAATGTGAAGATTGTGGGAGTGAATTATTGAACAGCTGATTTCTAACCGATGGTGGATTTTAGTGTAACGATCCGTTACTTCATAAAATCACGGGAGTAATCTATCTATTCTAACGGGACGCTATGCGAAATTTCCTTGAGTTTATAAGGCGGACGTTGAAGCTTTATAGACACCAACTCTGATCTTTGTGACTCCAGCTGTGTGCAGAGATTTCAGCCTACTTGTTTGTAGCAGAAGAGGTCCACGGAGCGTCCCTCTGGTCCTGTGTCTGCACTGCAGCAGCTGTTTGGCCGCAGGCTTGTGACACAGCGGCTTCCCCGATGACGTAGTTCACCGGCCCAACGGGATTCCCGTTTGAGTGCGCAACGGGCGGGCGGGCTTGGCTGGATGTCGACTTCTCTGGTCAGCTGGAGAGACTGTCCCGGTTTTCTTGAACAGTTCAGTTTTCTGTACCGGATTTTGATGTATGCACAGCGTCTTAAATCAGAGTCTCTTTGGAGTGGTGATAATTCGACTTCGACTCCTTAACGGATTTAACTTCTCGTCAAAAATAACTGGAGGATGCAACGCTGGCTGGGCGTGACGTCCTTAGTCACTAGTTACGGAAATAAACAAAAATGGCTTCTTCTGAACTTAACACGATTCTTTAACAATATAAAAAGGAAAACTGAATTAATTTCGTCCTTGCCTATTCTCAAAATAACGGCACGTCACTTGAAGAAAAGCCGTATAAGTAGTTTAAATCTCCAGAGATTACAAAGTCTCGAAGCCTCAAAAATAAGCAAAGTACAAAACTCAATGTTGAAAAATAAAAGAGTTACGTGGCATTAAAACAGAATAAAGACGGCTAAAACACGCGAGAGCGAAAAAGCAATAACGTGTATGAGTAAAATATAAGAAAAAGTGCGGGGGAAAGTAAAAATGCAAGAACCAAAGCGAGTAAAAGAAAGTAAGAAAATAACAGCAAGAGCGTAAGAGCGTGATGGGACACGATGTGTCTCTTTTTAAGGCTTAGGAGAGGGCGGCTCCGAGGAGGCTTGGTGAGGTGGCAGGGAATTAGGTGATAGGTGAAACGGACACAGACATGCAGATCGCATCTCCTTGTTGTGGCATAAACGACGAGGGCAAGTTCCTACACAATCTGCTGATACCTGACCACCCTGACTCCATCCATCACTCATTGCATGTGACAGAGTTCAGTAGGCAGAGTTCCAGCACTTGATGTGACTGCTCCAAACATAGTCCTTGAATTTTGGCCTGTAAAGCAACAGATGAGCAACATGGTTAGATATTTTTTCATGGAACAGAGCTTGACTGTCCTCAGCATACTGTGAACATATACACTTTGCTGCTAGCTAACCAGCAATGAGTTACAACATCAAAATACACTTTCGAAACAATGTCTGAATGCTAACAAAGCTAGCTTGACAGCTGTTAGTACAAGCTATGGCTATGTTAGTTGTTTATGTTTATTATGATAATATTAGGTGTTTACTTACAGATGAGTAAATCATGAGGACTGAAGCCCCCCTAAAATATTCTTAAGCCCCCCTAAATAATTTGGGTGTTTTTATTAATATATATATATATATATATATATATATATATATAATATATATATATATATATATATATACATATATACATATATATACATATACATATATATACATATACATATATACACACATATATATATATAATATATATATATATATATATATACACATATATATATATATATATATATATATATATATATATATATATATATATATATATATATATATATATACATATACATATATACATATATATTTTGTTTTTTTTCTTTTTTTACTAAACAGTGCGGAGTTCAATATAAAGTGGCCAGAATATGAGTTTAAATAAATGATATAACCTGTCATTATTCACTTAAATATGATCATAAATCTGTCAGTTTCCCTTCACTTCATAGTGTAAGGTAGAGAGAGCCCCTTCAGTGTGTCCGTATCCAATCCATTCCACTTGTTCATATAGAGAACGCCCACATCACTGAAAATCAACATTTTCCCTGCGACCTTGCTTGCACTCGGTACCTGCCGCGTGTGTACCTTGAAGCACACAGAGCCGACTAGAACCGCATGAGGAGTGAATGTAATGTGAACTGAAAATGTGGATGAAGAAGAATGGATTTAAGAAAGTTTTTCAAGAAAGTAAGTATTCATCACTGCTGGTAGTAACAATTAATTAGCTCCAGCCCTCAGCTAACAGCAAAAAGTCCCATGTAATTAATGAACCAAGTGCTCCCTGTTCGACAAATAAAAACCTAGCTTGCACACTATAGACAATCTCTGCGCACGTCTCTCCTTTGTTGTTTCGTGGTCAAAAGTTACATTCCAGCTCTAAAAGAACGCTGCTACTTAGCTTGCTTGTTAGTCTGAAATGCACTGTGAAGGCCCTGGTTGTTTATAGAGTTAAGTGTGCACTCTTTTTACCATATACTATCTTTGGAGTGACTTCCTTCCGGAGCATCAGCTGTGTTTCTCACTTTAAGCATGGATGTACACCGTGAAACAGGAGCTGAGGTCATTCACATATGATTATCATCAGTGGATAATAATAATGATAATACACTATTAACTAGAAAAATTGTATTTCCTACGAAAATACAGTGTGAATGCTGAAGGCTGAAGCGAAATCTGCTGAATGTACTGCCAAAAAGCTGAAAAAGTTTAAAAGTTCAAGGCCAAAAGAGTTTAAAAAGTTGAACATGTTGATAGCTGAACAGTTTCTGTAGCTGAACATGTAGCTGAATGTATAAAGAAGCTCAAAAGGCAGAAAGATGAATATTTTTAAAAGATGAAACGACAGAAAAGCTGGAGCGGTCTGAAAGACTTGAAAAAGTTGAACATTTTAATTGCTGAACATCAAGTTGAATGTTTGAAGGAGTTGAAAAGGCAGAAAGATGAATATCTGAAAAGGCTAAAAAGCTGTAGACTAAGAGGGCTGAAAGAGGTTAAAAAGGTGAAAAAAGACTGAAAAGGCCAAACAGTTGTAGAGTAAGAGGGTAGAAAGAGCTTAAAAATGTGAAAAAAGACTGAAGAGGTGGAAAGTTATAGGCAGACAGAGCTTGAAAAGGTGAAAAAAGACTGAAGAGGTGGAAAGTTAAAGGCAGACGGAGCTTAAAAAGGTGAAAAAAGACTGAAAAGGCCAAACAGTTGTGGAATAACAGGGTTGAAAGAGCTTAAAAAGGTGAAAAAAGATTGAAGAGGCAGAAAAGTTGGAGAGTAAGAGGACAGAAAGAGCATAAAAATGTGAAAAAAGACTGAAGAGGTGGAAAGTTAAAGGCAGAAAGAGCTTAAAAAGGTGAAAAAAGACTAAAAAGGTGGAAAGTTAAAGGCAGAAAGAGCTTAAAAAGGTGAAAAAAGACTGAAGAGGTGGAAAGATAAAGGCAGACAGAGCTTAAAAAGGTGAAAAAAGACTGAAAAGGTGGAAAGTTAAAGGCAGAAAAAGCTTAAAATGGCTGCATCGTCTATGTAAAGTAAAAGATGTGGGATCGTCTAACCAGACAACGTAGCTACGCTGTCACCGCAACGCAGAAGCATAAATCAGGCTTAAGCCTCCCCCGTCCTTAAAACCTAGTGACACCCCTTAGATATTTTGATGAAAAAGGATACACTGATCCCCACAGCTCATGTGGACTCCGACTCCGTCGGCGGTATTCGGCAGTTGCCAGACAGTGCGCGTTCATGGTTTGGTTGAGCAGCTTTGGAGAGAGGCCTGCATACATGGAGTGGGGTTTACTGTCCGGTTACTTTCGAAATCTAACCTGGGCTTGATGGTTGTGGCAGTGGGGTGTGGGTAAGGCGGCGGCTGCTGGAGGAGAGGGAGGAGTGGCTCAGCTGGTGATCAGACAGCTGGACAGAATCAGGTAATCAGTCAGCTATATGAGCACACTTGTAACCTGGTTCTGGTATCTTGCAGTAGGCTGGGTCCAAGGACAGGACCGGAGCAGAGATGGGCAGCAGAGCCAGTAAGAAAACTCAACCCTCAAGCTGTCAGAGCGACAGCTGTTTTTTGTGTTTGATTTTGTTTTGCTTTGAGCCAGGTTTTTCTGCCTGTGCCCAGAATAAAAAGGTCACTTTACCGTAAGAAACGTAGACTCTCCTTCCTTCCTGAACGAGCCGTGAGCGGCGAAGTTCACAATGTTTTTTCAAACTTACTGACCTCAGCTTTAACTTGGCTTATAATTAGAATATCATGTTTGCAAAAACTAATTTAGAAGTTCACAGTGCTTTATGTAAGCGAAAATTTTGTAAGTATGACAAGTCAAAATATAGATTCTATCTGGGTCCGTGTATCATCTGATCATTCAATTACTCCATTTAAACTGGAAAACGAAAAAATGAGTCAATATTTTGTTTTTCTGTTTTTCTGTATGCACCAAACATTGAAAACTGGTGTGTGTTTTCCTATTTTTAACCCAAAACAAAAGATATAAGTAACAAGGAAACCAAAACGAAATAATGAATCTAATTTCCATTTTCCATTATTGTTATACCATTTCCCACGGTACATTTCTGCTGTATGGCCACGCTTTGCGCATGCTCAATGTATAGTCTGGTATCTCTGGTCGCTAATTACGTTTTCAATAAAGCATTGGGGGAAAACGTCTCTGGTCGCTTCATATACTGCGGTCAATCCAGCCGTGGTTCAAGTTTGGCCAAATCAGCCGCACCTCTTTTTCCAGTGAGCGAATCTACTCTACAACATTTACGGTAATCGTACTGAACCCGCTCTGACTGTGGGGCAGACTGCAGTCTCAGTCAGACCCATGAAACATACGACACTTTTACAGTCATTATTCCCGGTAATAAACTGAAGGGATCACGAAGGTATCCTTCTGGATTTCAAAGTAAAGGACGACGTGAGAAAAAAAAAAGGGAAAAAAAGAAAAAAAAACACTGTTTCCATAAGTAGTCCAAGATTCATATACTGCTGAACTTGGTACTTCCTAGACTGCTTGCATGCATAATATTAAGTACTTTCACTGTGTACTTTTTGAGTAATCATGTGTCAAAATCCTTAACAGAGAACAAGAAATAGTATTTTTGCCCAAATTTGATGTAGAAATGTACTTGTAACAGAGTATTATTAGACTGTGGTATTGCTCCCTTTTTGTTAAGTAAAAGTTCGGAGTATTTCCTCCAACATTGTGCAAAACTAAAACTTTCATGAGTAGCAAATCATTAAAAATTTACATAGCACTTCTATCATGTTGTGAATCATCATTAATAAAAGCTAATGATTTCATAGTGAAAGATTTACAAGATTATCTAAAAGTGTATGTTATTATTGGTATATTATGTATGTATAATCATTGCAAAACCTCTCCTCACATGTAGGGGGTTGGTGTACGTCTTTTTTCTCAAGCTCTGGTGAGGACCAAAGCTTTGATTTGAGGATTCTGCACAAACCCCTGATGTTGCAGCTGGAAACTGCTAGAGCTACTCTGCCAGTTTTGGGGGCACAGCTCCCAATGCTCCTATCACCACTGGTACCTGTTTGGTCTTCACCCTCTACATCTGTTCAAGTTGTTGAACTTGAACAGATGTTCAAGTCAAACACAGTCAACGGCTTCTGGCTGATGGTCAGCTCACTTCTCAAGTATCCATGGCCTTATGTGCTTGGGGTGTTATGACTGGAAAAAGACCTACTCATGTCCAAGTTTCAGATTTGCACACTGTTGGAGGAAATACTCTGATCTTTTACTTAACAAAAAGGGACAATACCACAGTCTAATAATACTCTGTTACAAGTACATTTCTACATAAAATTTGGGCAAAAATACTTATTCTTGTCCTCTGTTAAGGATTTTGACACATTTTTACTCAAAAAGTACATAGTAAAAGTACTTCATATTATTCATGCAGGTAGTTGTTTGTATTAAGCTGTGATTGAAGCTTTAAAGGAGCCAAATCAGCTGCTGCTCAATCAACAGATTTCAAAGCGATTTGTCAGTCCAGTTCAGCTGGTCTTGTGTATTAGGGGTGGGCGATACTGCAAATGTTGGTATCGATCCAATACCAAGTAATTACAGGGCCAGTATTGCCGATACCGATACTTTTTACTTTGATTTTTACTTGATTTTGTACTTTTGCCTTTAATTAGCTGATCATGATTATGATAATAATAAAACACAGGACAAAGATTTTAGCCGAATAAGAAAATAATATTATACATATACATATATAATATTAACATAATTAAAGGTTGAATATGTAATATGCTTATTAAAAGCTACATTTTTTCAAAAATAATACATCCACGGGGCGTTTAGAGGGGTGCAGATTAAAAGTAATGCGTTTCCTTGAAAAATTATATCTAGTCTGAAATAAAAAATTTAGGAAATTTTGACGGGTTCGACAATGACTTCCTGTTTACCAGCCAAAATAGCGGCCGACATTGCGGGTTGCCAATTTCGCAACCTCGGCAATGCTCTGCAAAAGCTCGGCAAAGCTCGGCACAGCTAGGCTGACACTGGGTAAAATGGCGGAGTCTGCAAGCTCTTCAGAGCCCCAGCGAACGGTGCGTTATCTGTCCCAGCAGCTGAGTAACCGGAGAAGAGCAAAAACCACAGTAAATATCTGTGAAGCATATGCTCGATGGACTCAGGTAAAGGATTTCCACGGCATCAAAACACACACGGAAATGGCAAACTTTCTCCTGGATCGGTAAGCTAACTCGCTTGCTAACTTAGCTAACGTCACCTGTCGGTCAAACTCCTCTGCTATACTTATTTTCATTATATCACGTTGATCCTAGATATAAGAATACTGATCGTGACCCATCGACCTCCACACCCAGTAAACGGAGGAAACGGAGGCGGCTCAATCCACCTGCCCTGTCCAGTATTGCTGGTTCACTTTCAACCTGGCAACCCGACCGCTGGAATTACTTTTTTGTTGTCGCGACTACGATCTTGAGACACTAGATGGCGGCATTCAGCTCATATTCCAGATTTCACCTTTAAATCTATAGCCTATCTGCATGTAGCCTAAATAGGAATACTAATGTTCCTTCAACAGATGCACAAAAGGGTTATTATATTCTGCCATATTCATCCTTCAGAGTGAACCTGAGAGAGCGGAGTGAGAGAGGCGGAGAGGAGCGCTGCGCATAAGGACTGAGAGAGGCGCTGCAATCATACAAACTCTGTGAAGAAATACAAGTGATTTGCTGAACTTATAGAAGAGAAACTACAACAAAAATATCGATGTCATTGCGCTAGTATCGATCCGATACCAATAGTCACCTTGGTATCGATACTATCGATATTTGGATCGATCCGCCCACCCCTATTGTGTATCCTCGCTCAAGCTTCCTCAAGCCCTCTTCCTCTTCCTTGCTTCTCGCTCTTTTACCCCCAAAAAATAACAGCACTGAAACAGGAGGCGAAGTGCTATTTCTTTAAGCACACCAATGTGTACATAATCAAAAAAGACTGACTTTATGAAAAAATTCAAAATCATGGTGAGAATATTTGAAGGCACTTAGCCAAACATCTAGCTAGGCAGTATTATTTGTTACCATGGAAGTGTTAGATGGTAGTAAGCAGAGCATTAAGCAATATAGGTGAATGGAAAGAGGTACATACTTTTTGTTTTCTATGATTTATTTTATTACTGACCAGTTGAAGTTGCATTCATGATATACATTCATGATTCTCAGTTTCAGTCCAGGCAGAGATTAAACTAATCCAAAAAAGCTAATCTATGAAAATTTAGCTAAACTAGCTTTTTTTTCCCTTCCAGGCATAGTGGATACAGCACAAGCTGGCCAAACTTAAGGGGATAGTTCGGGTTTTTTGATATGGATCTGTATGGCATCCCCGTCAGCAGTGTAGTGCATCAACACTGACTTACCCCCGACAGTGTCCTGTGCGCCGAGTTCTTGCCCGGCTTTGGTGCTGACGAAAGTAGTCCGGCAAGTTGTCTGGGGTCACGAAAATAAAGCCTTCTTTCTTCTCAAAACAAATGTATTCAAAAGAGTGATTAATTTGCATCACAAAACCGTTGTCCACGAAAAAATCAGACCTCATAATCGCTCGGTGCTATTTTCTCTCGATTCGTATCACTGCGTGCTGCCGCCAGCTGACAGCCGCGCACGAATCCAACACTTTTTTCAGTTGTTTGGCAGTGTTTTACGTGCTTGGACCAACGACCACAGCGACGCGAGAGAGCTAACGTGAGAGCTAGCTAGCGATAAGTTTATAAACTGTGGCATGATGAGATCCCATTCATGGCAGCAGTAGCACTCCACCCCTGTGGGCATTATTTGACACTTAAAACAAGTGCACCACCTGTCTGTCAACCGGTCTCTCACGGCTCCAGCTGTGGCTCTAGCTTCAACCTGTACCACTTCTCTGTCCCTCCTGTCTCTCTCCGCCCGTTCTAACTCCATCTGGCGAATTTCGGCATCAGTGTATTCGGGTTCCTAAAGATACCCCCTTGACTCTGTGCTAAAGTCTTCATGATCGTCGGTGTCGTAGTCAGACCTGTTGTTAACTTCCTGAGCAGTAAACACAGTGAAACAGGCTGGCATCAGCAGCAGCGCGCAGTGATACGAATCCAGAGAAAATGGCACCAAGCGATTATGAGGTCTGACTTTTTTGTGGCCAACGGTTTTGTGATGCAAATTAATCACTCTTTTGAACACATTTGTTTTGAGAAGAAAAAAGGCTTTATTTTCATGACCCCAGACAACTTGCCGGACTACTTTCGTCAGCACCAAACCCGGGCAAGAACTCGGCGCACAGGACACTGTCGGGGGTAAGTCAGTGTTGATGCACTACACTGCTGACGGGGATGCCATACAGATTCATATCAAAAACCCGAACTATCCCTTTAACAGGCTGCCTTTTTTTGTCTGCAAAGGCATCACAAATAATAAACTTTTGGGTTGCTCAGTGGCTGTGGCTCAGGATGTAGAGCTGGTGGTCTTACATAATAATTAAAAGGTCAGTGGTTTGATACCCAGATCCTAGCTGCACGTCAAAGTAGCCTTCGACAAGAAACCCCTTGGACAAGAAAACCCTAATTGCTCCAGATTGCTGTTCTGTCAGTGTGTGACTGAGCATAAAAATATTGTGGTTGGTTTTGGATAGGAAGTGCTTTGTTGCTCCTGATGAGCAGGTCTTTGCAATTTCTATCATCAGTGTATGATTATGTGTATGCATGGGTGCCGTTGACAGTCCGCTTTGAGTAGTCAGCAGACTAAAAAAGTTAATTATAATGCAGAGAGTTAATGACGAATGAAAGGAAGGTTTTACTATATTTTGTGCATGAATAGTCATGTTAGCAGGGGTGGACTGGGACAAAAAATCGGCCCTGGCATTTTTGGCTTAGACCGGCCCCTCATAATTAGCAGAGCACAAGTGGAAAAAAAACATAACTTTTTGCCTTTAGGCGTGTTCGAAATGTACAGTTTATCATTACTTTAGAAGTCTATCAAAAAACCATCGTGGTAAGCAAATAAGTAAATTTACTCAACACATAGTTCTAAGTCCTTCTTTATTTCAAGCATAATGTATCATCAACATCCTAAATCTCAGAGGTTTAGTGTCTTTTGTTATGTCCACCACTTTTGTCTGCTCTGTGTAGTTCAATTGATTATTTTATCCTTTTTATTGAAATAATCTCTAATATGTATTTTCTGTATTCCTCTGATATAGCGGCTCAATTCTAATTCTTCAGGTTAAAAGGTGCTCCCTCCTTTAAAAAGCTGAAACATTGTTATATTAGGCTGAAGACAGGGCTGCTTTATGAACTTATGCAAAGCAACTCTGTCTTAAAAGCATTTAACACTGCCTTACTCATCTTGTTCATTGTGGGCATACCTTTTGCTAATAATAATTTTATACTTTCTTTACACTTACTTTAGTGCTTAAATTGCAAAGCTTTTACTTCTTATTTAGCAGTTTTAAAATCAGTTTTTTAAAACATGTTTAACCACAGCATAGAGGGTTGCTACAAATTCAAACTACTGTGATATTTAACCTAAATATCTAAAATGCTATGATGGAGCCTAAAATGGACACTTGCTGCTCGTCCAACACTTCTCGGCCTTGACCGTTTGTTATTTCAACAGAATAAGGTGCCGTGGCTGCCAGATTTTGGGATGCAACACCAATTAATATTGATACTGATCAATCGCCATTGCTCATCATTCTCATGTAATTAGAGTTCTCAACGGGCCTGAATTACAACCCGACCCGGCCCGCGGATTTTTAAGCCCGAACCCAACACAGCGCGACAGACCGGCATGAATTGTCTGCCGCCCCCCCACGTTAACCTCACCGGACCTGAGCCCGCGGGTCCGGTCGGGTTTGTCGGGCTGGCCCGACCCGCTGATAACTCTACATGTAGGCAAATAGAGCTAACATTACCTCCCATCACCTCACAGTCCCTTTATTACCGTTACTACCTGCTTACCGGTTGTACTACACTGTCCCTGTCAGTCAGCAGCATCTCTGGCTGCTCCTCTGCTGCCCGCTGCTGCTTTCACCTTCAACCTGCTGTTGCTGGCTCATTGCTGTCTCAGAGGACGTGGAGGCTACAGCAGCCCCCCCAGCGAACAAGTCTGTGATTTTAGCACATTTTGCAGCATCTACAGTGAGATTCTTCTCTTAGCAACAACTTTTCTTTCTCTTTAATTGCTCCATGTTGTCACTCCTCGCGCTCATCACTTTGAAACGAGCAGAAGTTACAGGAGACAGCGCAGGGAGGGAAGGGGCCGCTGTCGTACTATATCCTGATTGGTTCAGTCCACTGTCTATATTGAAGATGGACCAATGGGCCGCCCCCTCCAAGTTGCGCACTTAGAAAAAAAGAGGAGGGCTGAGAGATTTCATTGGATTAGCCCAATGTCCTTCGAGAAAATCAACCAATGGGCCATCGCGGTCGATAAAAATGATTTCTAATATTATTTTTTGATTAAATTATGACAGCCCGGCCCAAAAATGTGCGTCGGCCCACCGGGCATTGCCCGGTACGCCAGATGGCCAGTCCATGCCTGCATGTTAGCTAGCTATAACATTAGCTACTGGAACAAAATATATGCATGAATTGTTAAAAGGCTACAGCAGCTACAGGCAATTTATTTACATGGTGTGTTTTTTTATTGTATGATGCTAAGTGCATGAGTTACTTTGTGAATCAATCAACACTCTTTAAATGTCAATATGACAATTCTGACCATTCCAATTGTTTTATTGGCTCTATTGCATGACAGACACTTGGTGATGTTTGGATGTTCAAGCACTTATAAAGACAAATACCATAATACATTTGAACAACAGTGTTCTAACGACTCTTGGTTTGAATTGTGCCTTAACAACAAAACAAAAAAAAAGTTTGGAGGGCCATGTCGCCCTTATACATTCCATCAGTCAGTCAGTCAACCTAACGTTATTTATACTGACTCACCTCACCCTTTCACTTTATCCTAACAGGAATCAGGACATGCTACTGTACCTCTAGGCACAAATGCACAAAATACAGTGGCAGGGGTAAGCGGTAGGGGCAAGAGTTTATATTGGGATTGGGTCAAAATGTTGAACTTAACTTTGATTTTAATGAACCCATGGCCTTTCTTCATAGTGTGAAGCTGAGGAAAGAAATTATTTTTGCATAGCTGTTATATTTCAATTTAACAAAGGTATTGTGGTTTAATAAACATTGCACAGACAATAACTCAGATTTACTTACCTTTTTTTCCTACATATATTCTGATATGATATGACATGATTAGAATTTTTTTGGTATTTTTTATTAACTGAATCACACATTCTTTTCAACAACCCTGCTTGATTTAACAAGGTGGGCTGACTTTTTCCCTTATTCTTATCAAGAGCTTGAAACATTCTGCCCCACTCATATTTGATGATGTACTCCCATTTTTGCTACAAATCTAAGTAATCTCTTTCATGAATATTAACTAGATGAGAGTGAAGTTTAACTTACGGATAATAGGAAGAATTGAGTGAGTTTATAGTAAAAACATCAATATTTATTTTATAGAAAGTTTTCTATGTTTCTTGAATTGATTATTCCCAAATGCCAAGCTTGTCACAGATGGGACATGTATATACACACACCATTTATTTACAATACCCCGGATGCCTTTTTATATTCTATATATCTAGGTCATTTCAGAAGTTGATGATTTTTTGTTCACAAAGCTGTCAGTCTGCCGCAAGAATATGCTCTATTCCTCCTGGGCAAATAGCGAGGCAACATGAGCTACCTTCCTAAGAATGATTTGAAATCAGGTGGTATTCAAAGCAGATTATCTTCCCCTGAGCAGCGGTTCACCTCCTTTACCTAAAGCGCTCAGATGTATGATTCTATAGTGGGAGAGGAGATCTACTGTACTAGAGATTAGGAAATTCTTCATCGTTAATGCACCAGGGAGCTTTAAAGAGGAAGTAAAGTGGGGATGTTCCTGCTCACTACTACTTTTCTTCACAGACTCTTGCTTCATGTCTGAGAGCGTCTGTCTCCCAGTGTAGCATAATATATTGGTGCAGGTATAGAGCCACAGCAGCTTTGGGTTCATTCAGAGAGAGATTCACTCCTGGTGTTTCCATTCATCCCTGTAATACACTATGAAATGAAATACAGAAAGACCTAAAGTGCTACATTTAGTTCTGCTTGCTTCTTTTAAAAGTATCTATCTTCATTTTTTGTTGGAAAATTGCTGAAGTAAAAATATATCGGGTTATCAAAGCGTGACAAAGAATGCATTGAGGGAGTGAAGCACATCATACATGTTTTGTTCTACAAATCTGTATCTGAATACTTGTTCAAATGTTTGGACAACAATTACCCATTCTACATCAAGACAAGTCACTTCTTTTAAAGATTTTTATGAGGCATAGACACCTTTATTTGACAGTGGATGGATCTGAAAGGGGAGATTAATTAATTAACACAATATTGTCCACAAGGTAGATCAGGGACCAGCTCAGTGTCTCTGTTGTTGTTGCCCCCCATACTGAATTCTGATTCACCACTTTGGCATGCTGGGTTGATTGCAAGGTGTGTCCTCTCAGACCAGGTCCACAGTTTGACAAGCTGTGAATGTCAGTGGAGTTGAAGCATATCTCTGATGGCTGTACCTGTATGTGTGTATGTGTGTGTGTGAGAGAGAGAGAGAAACAGAGAGAGAGAGAGAGAGAGAGAGAGAGAGAGAGAGAGAGAGAGAGAGAGAGAGAGAGAGAGAGAGAGAGAGAGAGAGAGAGAGAGAGATGGAGACTTTTGAAATTTTGTCAGCGCTCGCCTTGATTGCCATTTGTGAGTGCTATTATCATCTGTTGCCACATGTGCTTTTATAAAGGCTGGTTTGTCATTTTGAACTTAAGGAAATGTTTAAAAATGACAATACTAGTCAGAATAGAACAGAATAAGGTATTTTCATATTACATAATTTAGAAATTATGATACTAGTTTGAGATCAAACAGAACAATTTTAACAGGATGAGTTTTATATGGCAATTTACAGTTTATTGTAACATGCTGTAGGCCTACTTCATTGTAAGATAATCAGTTGACTCTGACATGCTTCAAATATATTCATACACAAACTAAAGGCATCTCCGATAACTAGTAATGGACATTTATGGTTACATAGACTCTCTCTCCACCTCCCGACACCTGTATAACGAAACAGCCAAAACACACTATTAACTAAGTGAATATGAATTTTACTGAGAGAATTAGCTGGCACATAAGCAATAGTTTTTCGGGCCAAAACCAGACTAGAGATGCAGCGACCTCCCAGTTTAAAATACCTGGGTTTATCGACATAGCACACGCCAGAGATGCTGTGACCTCCCAGTCAAAAAACACCCAGATTGGTTGCCATAAAATAGCCTGGAATTTTCCTCTTCGTCTCCTTAAAAATATTCACTAGTTTCACACTAGAGCTGCACGATATACCGTTTGAGCATCGTCATCGCGATGTACCTGTGTGCAATAGTCACATCGCAGGGCCTGCGATGTAGGAGGCAAATGAACTCATCTAATTTCAAGGGTACCTGATGCACACTGTGCATGCAGACTCTGCATCCACCAATCACGTTAGTTCTTATTTAGTGTGCCAAAGCAGACTAGGCCCTGCACACAGAGTGTGTCGCTGGTAACAACATTGAAAAATGAGCAACGAACAAGAGAAAACCGGGAAAACGAAGATTTGGTGCCAAAAAGAAAAGCAACGTCAGTTAGCTGGAATTATTTCGGCTACAAGAAGGATGATATTGAGCAAACACGTGTTCTGTGTCGACAGTGCCTTGCAGCGCCATCCCTCTCTACACACAGAACATGCGCTGTGCGTAGGGGCCCCACGATCCATGGGGGGGCCCCATTTTGCGCAAGGGCATTCTCTGCAAATGCGCAAAAGATGCGCATCTCTGCAGTGAGGCGCGCATAGAGCACCAAGTCGGCCCAAGGCAGGAGAGAAAAAAAGAGACGAGTAATCTAACTCCGCACACGTCGCTGCAATGATTGACAGCATGTAGCATCTGACCTGTGTCTTGTGATACTAGATTATGTTCTATCACTAGATGGAAGACATCCCATGTACACCCACACATCTACATCCACAACCACAAACACCCTTCCAACCCTCCCACACTCCCACACACACACACACACACACACACACACACACACATAAATATATATAAATTCCCCCACGTGAACTAAACATTTCAGGCTAAAGAATTAGGTGTCATTTATGGGAACTTGTCTCTTTTCTCGCGCTTATGTGCCCACCTGGGAGAGCCACACACACTCTCCAGACCTAACAATGTATCATACCTGTTCAAAGGCTCCAAAGATTTACACATTTCAAACTAAACAATTAGGTGTTTGTTATGGGAATTGATGTCTTTCCCGTGCGTATGTGCTCATCCCTCCACTTAAACCACACTTTACAGAATAGACTATCTTCTCATAGACAACCTATATCAACCTTTATTTGTGCCTTGCTCTCTTTGTCCTCTGAGACCACAATGAGTAGACAATTTACTGTCAGAGAGGCTCTGGACTGATTTTTTGAATCAGATGAAGAGGAGATCGAAGGTGAACCGGAGATAGAGGAAGAGGTGTCAGTAATGAAGACAACATCCATCCTGATTTTTATCCGGACCTTTATGAGACTGACCAGTCCACAGATGAAGAGGTTCCAAAGGATGAGGCACATGGAGAAAAGGCACGAGAAGAAGAGGCACCTGAGGTGACATTTCAGACCAAGGGTGGCAACTTGCTCTGGTATCCTTCCTCCCAGGACAGAGGAGGCAGAGCAAGAGTGGAAAACATTGTAAGGATGATGCCAGGGCCAACATAATACGCAATATCTTGTGTTAATCACTTCAAGTCAGCTTTCAACTCTTTTTACCAGAGTCCATGGAGGAAATTATACTGGACATGACAAAACTGGAGGGGGAATCGTGTGTGTGGGGACACATGGAGATCAGGTAGACCTCCAAGCCTACATGGGTCTGTTGATTCTGGCTGGCAGATAATGCATATGTGGTGTGGGTGGCCATCGGCCACCAGACTGGAATAGGGGGAAATGCTTCAAGAGGCAACTCTTCATGGCAGAGCTTGGGAAAGCTTTCGTGACTCCTCTCATTCAACGGAGACAGCACCTTCTCCGCACACCAGCCTCTGCCAGTCTGGTTAGGAGTCTACAAACCCCAGCCGCTGCCCCCTAACAAGGACAGTGCCAAAGAGGAAGAGATGCGAGTTCTGTGCCCCGAGAGTATAAATAAAACAAGTTAGCTACAAATGTGATGCCTATATTTGCAAGGCACACTCCAACCTGATTGTACAATGTCACTCCTGTGTGGCACACACACGCACGCACGCACGCACGCACGCACGCACGCACGCACGCACGCACGCACGCACGCACACACACACACACACACACACACACACAAACACACACACAGATGACTATTCATGTTGATTTTTACTGATGCTCTGTGAATTTGGTCGCTGTTTTGATTATTATTATAATTTTCAGTGTCTATTCTTTGTATATTCACAGCAATTATGCAATTTCACAACTAGTTGGAAACATCATTTACGGCATTGAAAGGTGTTAAATAAGATTTGGTAATGATTATGTTTGAATTATGTTTTTCGTGGTATTGTAAGAGCAGTTAAACCAGACCGGTCAAATTTGACCGGGAACACCAAAGTAAGGGGGGTGAAACGAACATAATACAAGGGTTAAAGTGGATGACAAAAACATTGTGATTGCAAACTGTGAGATATGCAAACTTGGGATTTCAAGAGGTGGCTTTATACACTGTGGCACTTTGATTTGCTTATTTGTTTACATGCCTGCCGGGCATTTTAAGTTGAGCTGCTGTTCGTTTTTATATTAGACATTTTTATTTAATATATACAGTTGCACCAAACTCCAATGTGAAGAATTTATTTTATTTGTTTTTACTTGATTGTTCAAGCTACCTCACAGAAGTGCTCGGTTTATAAGTGTTAAATGATAAAATTAGGTGAATAGAATAAAAAATAAGGGACATCCTGGATCCGTTTCTTTGCTCTTCTTCATTTTTGTTATGTACTATAGAAGTATCGGATCGGGACTCAGTATCGGCAGATACTCAAAATCAAATGACTCGGACTCAGACTCGGGGGCAAAAAAACCTTATCGGGACATCCCTACCCACTAGTATTTTTTAGTCACTGCCTCCAGTTCGTATAGGTAGATGGGGTCTTGAGAATCTGCTGAGGATCGGGCCGATAATATGAATGTATTATCATCCCAAAATTATAATTATTTTACAAAATATATGTCAAACTTCTTTTAAGAAGGTGGCCATACAAATGAGGGGTTTACAAGCAAAAAAAAGAAAAAATCAGTCTTGACATTTCCACATCACACGAGCCTTTGATAAAGCTACTCAACACACAGAAAATCTGATGAAGACGATGATGATGGCCCAGATGGCTCGGCAGAATGCTTATAATCAGTGATGCCCTTACTGATGGTAAAAGGTGATTTTTGTCCGCTTATCTTCATTAGAACATCTCACTTCTGCAAGCTCTGCAGTCTTTCTCATTTGCTGCATTAACAGTTCATTACATGATTTTCCACCTACATATCTCTTCTGGGGATATTCATCAAAATAACTGCACTGCTGACCTTGCAGTCTTTCAGTTGTAAGTTACACATCTGGGATGTTTTATGAGGGGATTCACAAAGAAATGAAAAAACATGAAATCTGTATAAACAGTACGCTAAGAATAATAATATTAGCTGTTCTGATCCTCTTCTTGTATAGAGGGCCATAAAAAATTAGAAAATGAGAGTAAGTCAAATCTCATAGTTTGGAGGTAACTACCAATCGTCTGGGACCAGATCTCTTGTTGTGGTCAGAAACACTGTAGTGTGATTTGTTTGCTGGCAATACCATGGAAGGACACAATAGCTATGGCATATCAGAAGAAAGTGGTTAGATATACAGACCTAGCAGCTAGGCAGAGGATCACAACCCAGTGCTGCGGAGAGACCACTTCAAGGTCTACCTCTGAGGTCTAGACCTGAAGATCACAGGCGTGTGGGGCATCAGATTATATGCTGAAGACTGTATAAACTGTGGCTACAGACTCAAGTTTGCATGTACTCCACCCTTTACAAAGGGATATTGTCATTGTAAGCTCAGGGATGTAAAGCTCATATTTGGCAGGAAGAAATCCCTACTGCAGCTGGTTCCAGCGAATGGCTGGGGCTTAGAAGAAAGGTGAGTGACTGGGGCTGAGATAGGTGCAGAATCTAGAAACTATTAGCTCATGATGTAAGACGAAGTCAAAGTCACCTTTATTGGTCTGCTTGTTTGGCTGGTTAGACTACATGTATCACCTTTTGGTATCTGTTCACTGGTCTCATTGAAAACCTCTTCATCAATTTTTGTCCAGACTTCTAAGACTTTTGTCCTCTTTTGTCCTCTTCTTTCCCTTTCCTTTGTCTTCCCTGAAGTTGATGAGCAAAATCCAACAATGTCATTTTTTTTTTACTTAAACCATGAAAGCCTTAACAATATGGACACCATCCACACACTAGCCTTGCCAGGTTGAACAAAAAAAATCCCGCATTATAAGCCAGATAGTGTCGCTTGTTACAGGGCCCAAAACATTTATTTTGGCACATTCATGTTGCCAAATTTTTGCCACTTTTTTGTATTCATAAATGAAAATATATAGATAAATAAATGAAAATCTCTCAATAGTGAATGAACCTTGCTGCACTGGAACCACATTTGGTCAGGGATAAATTTAAGTCATTATCAGACGTGAAAGGGTGCTCTGCAGTGTTGGGGCTCATTACTCAAAAAAGTAATATATTACACATTACACATTACTCTCAAAAATAGTAATGCCTTACATTACATGATTACTGCCCGGAGAAAGTAATTAGTTACATTACTCGTTACATTACCCCTTACATTCTGTCTTGGCGTCTCATTCATGTTATATAGTCCACGGTTCCTTAGCAACAAGATTTGTGTGTGCGTGCTGTCTCTGTAGGTGCTTCGTTAAGTTTGAGGTAGTGTTAGCAGCGGTGAGGAGAGGTTTCCAACACGGGCAAAGTGCACCTTATAGTCAAGTTATTTTCCTTACGTTCAACAAATTCAAAGTAATGTTTGTATCTGTAACCCTCCAGCTGCCCCAGCCAGCGCCCCCATACACACACTGGCCTGTCGCCTGCGCAGCCGCGCGGGAGGGGAGAGAGTCCAGCACTGCTGCAGAGGAGCCGCGGTCTGCGATTACTATGAGCAGCATGTAAATTACAATATAATATATTTCTCGCCTTTCCCCCGATGATCTGAATAAGTCGCCAAATTTGTCGGTCGTAGCTTTTTAGAAATGAAGTCGCTAAGAGGGTCTGAAAAGTCGCCAAATCTAGCGAGAAAGTCGTCAAATTGGCGGCCGCCCCCCCCCAGCCCGCCGTGTGTGATATGTGCGACCATGCTGTTAAAATTGATTAACCTAGCAATGTAACGTAAGTAACGAGCTGAGCGAACTGTAATGTGATTACTACATTCAGAACAGTAATGCCTTACACTACTCGTTACTGAAAAAAGTAATGTGATTACAGTAACGCGTTACTTTGTAACGCGTTACACCCAACACTGGTGCTCTGTTAGTAAGTGAGAAAGAAAAAAAAGCATGTTAAATATCACTAGCTATTGAAGATATGCAATAAGTGTCTTTGTATTCTGTTGAGGAAGTCCAGCCATTGTTTTCATTTCTGACCCTGTAACCCATCCTCCGTTATCTGCATGTTTCATTATCTAAATACTCTCTGAGCAAGAGCCTTATATTAGTTGGTATAATTTGGGATCCACCAGAGGGTTAGCTCTCACCTCTTGTTTTCCTCGTTCTACCTGTATTTAAATATGTATGAGGCATCTGTCTTTGTTGAGAATATTTTTTCTCCTTCTGCTTTACCAGAGTGCAGTTTGCACTCCCTCACATTGGAACCATTTATCAGTTGGAAAGTGTAATTCAGGCAGGCGGGCTAAGTGTACATCTAAAACTTATTTATCGTCAGCAGGACTGTGGTTGGTGGGATACTTGATCTCATCCCCAAGGTCAAGTGCAAGCTTCATTGGATGTACTTGTATGAAGTTTCATAATTTTACTGAAATAAGGTTTTACTATGTTATGTGTTAAAAAAGTACTTGGCTTTGTCTTTTTTATTCTTAATTCATAAATATCAGCAAATTCAGTCTAATTTTATGAGAATCCATCCATCCATCCATCCATCCATCCATCCATCCATTATCTTCTGCTTATCTGTGGCAGCAGGATCAGTAGGGTACTCCAGACGTCCCCAGCAACGCTTTCCAACTCCTCCTGGGGGGTTCCCAAGGCATTCTCAGGTCAGATGAAATCATCATCTTTCCAGAGAGTCCTGGGTCAGCCCCGGGGATGGTTGTGCCCAGAAAAACTTCCAAAGAGAGGCACCTTGGAGGCATCTTAGTCAGATGCCCGAACCACCTCAACTAGCTCCTTTCGACACGAAGAAACAGCTGCTCCACCCCGAGTTTTCCGGTTGTCTGAACTCCTCACTGCTTGTATCTATGATCTTATCTTTCAGTCAGTACTCACAGCTTATGACTATATGTGAGTGTTGGAGTGTAGATAGACTGGTAAATCGAAAGCTTTGCCTTTCGGCTCAGTTCCCTCTTAATCATGACCGCCAAGTGCAACACCTAGTACCGCTGATGCCTCACCAATCTGCCTGTCCATCTCACACACCGCATTCTCATCACTTGAACAAAGCCTGCTTAGGGCAGGAGCTCCGCCCCCAACTGGAGGGTGCAATCCACTGTTTTTTGGCAGGGAACCATGGCTTCAGACTTAGATGTGCTGACCCTCATCCCAACGGCTTCACGTCACGGCTGCAAACCACCCCATTGCCACTTCTCAACACACTGGTATATGCAGTCACTTTAGTTTCATGTAAACGCTGTTGTCACACAAACACTTAAGGGACAACTCGGGATTGGAGATGGCGTGAGGATACAATATTGTTCAATGGCAGGTAGCTGTGTTTAATCATGTACAGTAGAGAACAGAAAAAAACCTAACCTTCAGATGGAACAATATTGTTCAGGGAACATTGCAAGAAGAAAGACTTGCACTCTTAGAATACAAATCTATGCAAAAAACCTTATACAAATAAGTCTGTCTCGAAAGGAAGTATTCAGCATACAAAGCACTCTTGTGCTTTACATAACAGACTTAGGTGTGTAAGGGTTATTAGGTGCAAAGTGACTTCAGACACATTTATTTTTATGACATATTTTTCTGCGTGTTGGAATGGCTGCTCAGTGAGGCAGGGGCCTTGGTTGACATTCCAAACAAAGGAATGGATGTGTCTTATCTGAAGGTAATGTCTCTTAGATGGCTACTGACAATGATATTGTGTTTTTGATGGCTGCAGTTGATATACCATTCCAGCTTTATCGTACTATGTTTAATAGGCCTTTTAGAATTAGTCACAAATGGATTTAGAAGTGGGTTTCAGGATGGATTCTGAGTAGGGAAATAAGAAAGCACTGTCTTGCCCCAGAGCTCATAATGGGTTTAATGTATCTACAGGGGATGGTATAGTTATTGGTCAATAGAAGTAAATCAGTGATAATTTTACATGGAGCTGAGAGGTCTGGCTCTAAGATGTTGCACAGACAGACATACGGGTGGTGCAGGGAAAATGATTAGAAATGCTCTTACTTTTTCCTAAGATAACTTTGAATTAAGATTATTTGGTCAAAATACTATTTTATATCTGTTACATCCATGCCTCCTGTCTAAATGTACCTATGGTTTTATGATATATAATTGAGATTTATTTTTTTATATTTCTTCAGGGTGGACTATAATAACAGTTTTATGAAACATAAATCATAGGTACATTTTGACAGCTAGCATGGATGTGACAAGAAAGATAAATAATTTACATGACACTCTCGTGGAACCTTGTCTTTGAATAAGAGTCTGGAAATTAAGAGTGGTGGCTCTGACTTGTCTTCTTTCTTCTTCTGTCTTCTTGTTTGTGAAGTCATTTCAGGTGACATGTTGAAGTGGAGAGAGCTGTATTGATTTGGATGTCTCATGAAATCTGTTGTTAGTTAGAACTGACATTGACTAAATGAGGAATTAACTTTGTGTGTTTCTATCACCATTATGTATTCCTCTTCTCTTTGAAATTATTTAGAGCCTCTGCATGTGTGTATTCAAATGTGACATCAGGTCCACATGTTTTCCTGTCATCTTACTGTCTTTTGCATTGCTGCAGAATTCTCCTATAATTTCTATTTTATTGTTCATGTTATTTTTATATTTATTTTTCTAAGTTGTTTATTTATACGGTGCAACAGGGGGTCAAAGTCTTTATTTGGGTAAAACAATGAATTTCTTCAGAGTAGCCTAAAATAACAGTGGAAGAACTACAGCAGCCCATACAGCTTGTGGGAATGACAGCCAGTACATTTGCCTTTAGAAAAATGGAAATTGTGAACAGTATGCCTTGTTCTTGACAGGGCTTGAGAGTTTAGAAGAAGTTTGACATCTGATATCATCATTCTAACTTATGTTGCTGCTTTTCGACGGTACTTTTAAGTAGTAACAGTATATTCATCCCATGCCCTAGGACTGGGTGATTTAACAATATATACCATACAGCAGTGTTGGGTATAGTTACTTTGGAAAGTAGTTAATTAGGTTGCAACGTTACCATCAATTAAAAGTAATCAGATACGTTACAGCGCTACCTACGAATAAAAGTAACGCGTTAGAGTACTCATGCATTACCAAAAATTAAAAGCCGTTTGCAGCGCCTCGCACATGCTGCAACTTAACTGACACATACGTAACCTCCTTTAAATGCACCGAGAAGTCGTGACAATGATGAACAACGTCAGTCATCCAACCAAATTAACTCTGCAGGATAACAATAACAGGAAAGACAGTCAGCAATATGCCACATAGCATTTTATTAAATATTTTTTATTTCTTTTTGCGGGCGACAGAAGCTTTTCACCAACGCAGAGTGTGCATTTTACCGTTATGTTGTTCTTGTCCTTTTCGCTGGCGAATTGAAAATAATGTGCGTACTTCCACAATGCAAAAGCTGTTCTCTCTGCCATCTTGCCGGGGATTCGAAAACACTCAAACACACACACACACCGCTGCGCCTCCGCCAACACATCCGCAGGTGGCACAGTACTGTCTGACAAAAAGCAGGCTGCAGTCGGGATTTTCCTTTCCTTATCCGGAGAAATTCTTAAAATAACGGATTACTTTTTTAAAGAAATAACGAAGTTACTGATTGCTTGACGCACAAAACTAACGCGTTACGTTACACGTTACACGAAAAAAGTAATTAGAGTACTCTAACGCGTTACTTTGTAACGCGTTACCCACAACACTGCCATACAGTATATACCATACCCGCGCACTTGAGGTTGTCAGGTGGGAAATTCATAGGACACTCCCCCAGATGACTAAGGTTTGAGTCCTGCCTGAAAAGAATTGTCAATGGCGATTGTGTTCAGGAAGATATTTCGAATGAAACAATGATCTTTTTAAAAACTTAACCAATAACTGGACGTTTCATGGTTGTTATTGCTAACTTGACAACTGAATGAATCTGTGACATTTTTCTTGGGCAAAGGCCAAACACAAGGTGGACCAGGGGGTCTATTACATGGTTTGGTTTATTACTGGGTTAAACAGTCATGATCTCTTTGAGTGATAAGCCACATTCTGTGGGTGTTAGTCTAGTTGACTGCTGAAAGTAACATACAGAAAGATTATTAAAAGATTTTGCTGTTCTGTTTTTTTTTATTAATAGTAGAACAGTGGTCTCCTGGGTGAAAGTCCTGTGCTTGTTTATCTTGACCATCCACCTCAACCTCCTCCCGATAAAGACTGGTAGCTGTTTATACTACTTCTCCTCACTTCCTCCTTTGCAGGCGTAATAATTACTATGGCCACTGGAAGTTGCCGCCTAACAAGAAACATAAACATGGCTTGTTGTAATAAGCCGCTTGCGCAGTTAATCTATATGTTGTTTTTCTGTTGAGGACGGACTGAGGTTAGATTAACTGTTTATGATCTTTGAAGCTGCCTTTCAGATCTGACAAGTCCAAATTTGGTACTCAAACTTTCGACACATGACATAAAAGTGAGTAGTAGCTTACCAAAAACTCCAAAGTTCTTCAGTGGTTTGTTCTTGCCTCCATTTTTGTCCTTTCATGTGATTAATGAATATCTGTGCTGCCACACACACACACACACACACACACACACACACACACACACACACACACACACACACACACACACAATAGCATCACCTGAAGATCACAGGTTGTACATACTGTACTGTATATTTTCTGTTGGACTTTATTCCCCTCTGAGGCGTAGCACTAATTAAAGTACTAACTGAAATAAAATAACCATAACAGTTTTATTCATAGTCTATGACTTTGCACTTAGGCACTTAGGTCTCCAAGTCAATTCATTCCAGATGGAGGCACTGCAACGTCACATTTCATATATATATATATACATATATATATTATTTTTTTTTTACGCTGCTCTTAAAACAGCAATCAAGACATGCATAATGGGAGTCAACTAACTTTAAATGATTATAATGATTCCTTTAAAATAGCAGGAGAATGTTAAATGTAACACCTTTAATGTGACAGTCACTTAAAATATGCACACTATTAAACCGTAACAGTGCACACATTGCAAAGAACCACACATTAGTTATAAAGCTTATGCAAAGCAGACGCACTCCTTGATTCCACTGGGCACATCCCTGTTCCCTGCTATGCACAACGTTGTTTTGTCCCTACATTCACGCAGCCTCATATCCCACCGGGAGCATTTCAGAACCAGAACGTAATGCCTGCCTAACATTGTTGAGTTGCTCTGAAAGCAAGCTTATTAATCATTTTCCAGACTTTGAGTCTGGACAGGGTATTTTATTTTGAAAACAGACCGAATGCACTATGCCATTCTGCTGTCTGATGTCCTGTCTGGCTCCATCTGCTCTGTGCAGATTGACACAGCTGTGGACCGATTCTATTAAAATAGACTTGGAGAAGAGCAGGGAGCCACTTCTGGGAAGCTGCTGAAATCTGCTTAGTGTATGGTGGAAAGATGAGCATTGCCTGGAACCCAGTGTCATCATTGACAATGATTTAAACATCAGTAAATCTGCAGTTTTCCTCCAAAGAAAAATTGCAAAAGCCAGACCATATGGTATGTTGATGCAAATTGTGTTGATGTTCTTTTGTTCTGTACATTTGTAATGCCTTATCTGTGAACAGATTTCAGCTTGCACAACATACAGCTGTCAAAGTTTTACATTTGTCCAATTTTAGCATCTTAACATTGTATTGCCATCTCTTTTACAACTGATTTTAAAATTGTACTATTAATTTGGAAGCCTCTGGATGTTTTACCACCTCCTTACATAGGCCTCAATCACACCAAATTAGGTGTTGTCCTCCCATTAATTTTAGGTGTGGGCTGTGCACTAAGGCTAGGGAGGTTAAGACTGCAGGAAATCAAAAAGCGATAATGCAGCAGCTCTGCCTCAATAAAGCTGAAAAAAAAATCATTTCTTGAAGAGAAACACACAGATTTTACACTGCAGTGGCCAGTTAAATAAGACAGCTTTCAGACCGCTGGTCAACAGTATTGTACTTCAAACAGTTTACATTAAATGTATAAAATTATGCTATAAATATAGCCTACTGCTATAATGCTTGGATTGGGAGTTCTTTTCTAATAATTTTCTAATAAGCACTGGTTGACATAACACATTGGTTGTCAGGATGAAAGGAATGCTGTCATGTACTTTCAAAAGAGACACAGGGACAAATATTCAGATGGCGCTCCAAGTTTTTATTATGTCTCTTGGTGCCTCAAACAGCATTGTGAGTGAGGATACTCTCCCAGATGTGTCCTCCCACACTGCTGCAGAACCGTACATACTAGCCACATTGCTTGATTTGGTCCAAATATAGCCTCAGTCATCCAACACTATATAACTGCCAGCTGCATGCATAAGACATTTGTATGACAAATGCATTATTTATAATTTTATTATCACACTAATTCATGCCAACAAATAAACACAGGACTGTGTCATTTCTCTTAATGTTAATGGAACAAACAGCCCTCTCAAACAATCATATAGATTACCTACAACCTCGACATATTATAGTTGATGTAATAAAACAACATTGATTAATATGGAGATTTCAAGTATTTCATATATTTTCAAGTATCCGAGAGCAATTTGCATTCTCCTACAAAAGACAAGCAACTGTTTAACAGTTTTTTAAATATGCTACTCTATTCACACCTATGAGACCTCCAACTGCTATTGTTGACGGCACTTCATTTAAAGCAGCTGATTAATACCAACTGGGCAGCTTAACTCACAAGTCAAGTGATTTTTTTTGTTGTTGTTTAATTGTTAGAAAACGGTCTTTTGGTAACTCTTTTGGTGCATTTGTAGTAATACACTTGTTTCTTCTTCATTAGGTGTCTGAATGCATTTGAAGTGTGCTTTATTCTAAAAAGGACTGAAGCTTTGATGTCCAGTGTTCTCAAGTGCAGTTTGACAACAGAAGCTCTTCTGTTCCCTTCATTGATTCAGCCTCAGAGCCAAATTTAGACCAGCATTCCCCAGGTGACATTTCAGAAACTAACAAAGTGATGAAAGTACATTTCTAAGCCTAACAGCCTGGTTAAGTTTAAAGGACTTAAGTCACAGTATTTTTAGAGCATTATCATTAATTGCACATTAGTTTTCTACCACCTATCTGAATCCCAGCATTTGCTGCCGTAGCGTCTGTGTTAAAGCCCAGTGGTGCATAACACAGATGAGGCAGCTAGAGATAATCAAATAATTATAAATGGAAACTTTTGCGCTTCGTTATGCTTCCCTTTGAAAATTGCATCATTTTGTCCATGACAAATGTAGATTACGTTCTATGCAAGGCTACAGGTTATTCCATGTATATTTAGCTTTGATTATGCAGGGAAAATTACATGAGTTTACAATTAAATTTCCTGCACAAGCATGAGACACTGTTTTGATTTGTATTCATAGCCATTTTATTTAGGGACCGATTTCAATTTTAATATCATGATTTGATTGGATGCTCAATCTTTTTTGTTTTTTATCTTTTAGCACAGATGGCTATGCCAGTTTTAGACTAGTCTAGTCTAAGATAATTGGTTGTATGCAATGATAACTCACGTAATTTTTAAATTCTTATTTCAAAAGATGTTTTACATGGTGTAGTGAGTAATATAATCTCTATTATTGGTCTGCAATGTACCACACTAATGCCTTATTGTCAAATTTAAATAATTTATTAACAATATAAATGTAACAATAACTTGTTTCATCAGTCAATTAGACAGTAGAAACTCTGTTTATGCCTCTGCCACAGTAGGTTAAACTTGTTGGTCCTACAGTGATCGTTGACGTCCACAGATGTGTCTTAAACTGATGCACAAAGCCAAACTGAGTGAATACACAGGATACATTACATTACACTTCACTGTGGCTTCAGTCGTAGTCTGATTGGCAACTTATGTGTTTGGCCACCCAACAACACATCGGGCATCCAAAATTAGATGCCATCTCAACTTCTTCGGCACGCATCACCTCGGCCAGAATGGAATACCCGTAGATGGGCAAACCTGTGTTTTCACCACAATGGGGCATTCCAATGTGAATCCACTTGCCGGGCTACGACATGCATGTTTTTTTTCCCCTCTTTGCATGCCATGACACTGGCGGCGTGGCTAAGTCCTTGATTCCACCTTTGATTTCAAGGGGTCGACATCATTTTGATCGATATTCGACTTACAATCGAGATTGACATCCCTAGTGTCCACGTTCCACCATTACCACTGACAATCAAAGGAACACTGAGGACAGATCCATATCACAGTGTATTTGTCAACTGAGGATCTGGACTTGGCTGACAAGCAAATATGAAAAGTTGCAATAGAGGAGCATTAGACACAATGATTACACAATGTGTAATATTCTCTGGGTATTCTTTGGTATTATTATTATTACTAGTGCATTGCCCGTAGGAAATATGTGTTCTTATAGAAAAGTGGGAGGTTAAGAAACTTTTTCATGGATGGCCAAATGAGGCTGTGTTTAAAGGTAGGACGTCAGGGATATTTAGGTTTGTTGTGAAATCCGATATTCCAGGGTATAATTGGCCGTTTTTGACTATTTTTGATTTTGCCATTATATTTCACCTTTTTACTTGGTGTCATTATTTTCAACACAACCTCACATGTGTGACTGTACAGTTATTTTTTTCATTTTGACATACTGTATTAACACAATGGACCTAAAATCACAAAAAAAAAACATAAAATCCGAGTAGAAAAAGTTAGATTTTTTTACTGTGAAAACCACAAATATGTTTAACAAACCATTTTTATTACTTATAATGCAAATATAAATTGTTGCTTGCTAAATATGTGCATACATTTTAAAAATGTACAAAGTTATATGTAACTATTTACATTTAAATGCAGGCAATGCTCAGGTCTGCCTGAGCTCCTTCCAGCTGAATGAAGAGCTGCACTGCCTGCTCCACCTTCAGCTTCTCCTCATTGTTTTGACTCATTAAACAAAAAAACGACTCCATTACACACTAAACACACTACACAAAACACTACACAACACAATAACTATACACTCCAAACACTCTAAATGTCACAAATCTCTCAGCTCTCAATATCGCTGTCTGTTCACCGACCGTCGTTGCCTGTCATTCATCCACCGACGTCCCTCCCACATCTTCCTGTTCCTAAACAACCAAACTTGCTGCTTGGACACTTTCGTGACAAAAGCCCATTTTTACTGTTTCTTCTGCACCAGACACAAAGCAAACGTGACGGCAATGTTCGCGAAAAAGCGTGGCAGACATTATTTACCCTAAGTCCGATTTTGGACATGTGCGTCCCGGTCCGTCGACTCGGGAGGTGGGCCGTGTGGGTTGGCTAGCGGCTAGCAGCTAGCTACACACGAACATCCACAGATTTCGATTCCACTTTGTTGTCCACGCGTCTCTGGATCCCCTCAGACCCGAACAGACTCGGTCCGGACTCGTTTAGTCTCATTAATCCACAACAGTCAGTTTAGATGCACAGAACAGAACGGGACTGAACCGCCGGCAAAATCCTGGTCCAGCTCACGCTGCTGCAGGTATAAATCTGCTTGTTTCTTAACGTATGTCATAGGCTTGAGCTCTGCAGTGATTTGCTCTGGTGCGCACGTGGCTACGGTGTGCAGTGATTGGCTCTGGTGCGCACGTTACTGTGGTGGCTCCGGCGGACAATGCTCGCGGAATTTGTAAAGCAATTTATTAATGGTATCATTGCAGTCCAAACAAATTGAACACCCTTGAACCACGCAGCAGCCATGTTGAAAGTCTCAGGTCAGTCTGATCCTGATCCGCAGAGATATTTGAGGCACACACACATACACAGACAGACAGACAGACAGACAGACAGAGATTCCTTGCTTTTATAGAGAGACTATTATTATTATTATTATTATTATTATTATTATTATTATTATTATTATTATTATTATTATTATTATTATCAAACCTTCTGATTAAAAGCCAAGTGCATTTCTTGAAATAAAAAGCGTCCCTGATTACCATTAAATGTCCTTAAAATAATATGTCATGCCTGAAGCCATTTGGAACACTTAACTGTAGCTTGCGTTAAGTGATGATGGCTACATACTTTCTATATTTCTTTATATTTGTACGTGATTCAATTGTAAAATAACATTATGTAACTTTTTTTTTATCTTAAAATAAGAGCTTCAAAATAATTTGGTCGGTACAGAGGTTGATAGCGTGAATGGTGTCTCTGTCTCAGCCACTCTGCCCCCCTATTACTTGTTTCTACACTTTGTAACTTCAGTTAATGTAAGAATCACAGCGTTTCACACGTTTACTTCGAGATACAAGTTTTGAATATATAACATTGTTATGGTGTAATGAGTTTTATTTGTTGTAAACACCTACTTTATGTCTGGCAAATTGTTACAGTCCTGCGGTTTTTATTTACCGCAGTGGTGTTGCGGTCAGAAACTGTGGAGGGTGCCAAATTGCAAAAACTATGAATTTCTACAGAATTTTGTTTTAAGTATCCCATTGCAAATGACTTTTTTCATTATTTTGATCAATGCTTTCAAAAGTGGCATTATATGAGGCGGTGACATATGTAGTGACTATGCTGCTGAGAGGCTCAGCTGAAAGGTGCAAAGTTGAGCTGCCCTTTCTGGTGCACACATGATGTAACCTTAACCACAGTGCAGATGATAAAAACGGTGAGAAGGTCATGAAGGACTCAGCTGCGTGTCTGGGTCTCCATTATCATACTTTATTAAAAGTGATACCTTCCGCTCTTTCAATTATACCGGGAGAAGACTAGGACTTTTTCATTAACCTCCTGTCTCTCTTAGTAGAAAAGAAGCTTTGGACCAGTCACACAAAATTACAAAAATTATCCCTGATAGCCATCTTGTACAACTTTTACTGGGAGCTGCAAATCCTGTTTTCAGCTGCTGCTAATTATACTGGTAGATTGCCTCTGCCAATCATAATACCCTGGCCATTTCTTAAGTAGACAGAAAACTGATCAGTTCTGATCTCTCTCTCATATACTTTCTTTAATGTTGTGGCCTGGAGAATATTGCCTTCAGTTTTTGAAGTGCATCCCTACCAACTTGTTTAACATAAAGTGGACCCATCCTTATTGTACATCTATTTCAACATTAAGTTCACATTCTATTTTGTTCTGCAGCACACTGTTAATATATGATTTTCCTTGTACTGAGGGGCTTTCATAACTGCATAATACATTGTGTTCCTTGTCGGGATGTTCTGTGATCCTAATAGTTTGATCCACTTTCAACATTATGCTGGTGTTAAATGTTTATGTTTTGTCCAGAATAATTGTACACTGTGTAGGCCTGATTACCTGATTGTGATTATTTAAGAAAACCATGATTATTTTTCACATGTGTTTGATTCCAAAATCAAGGGGATTTATAACATTTATAAAGTTTATAAAACAAACATAAACTCCATATATCCATAGTTGTTTCTGCATTGTTTTTCATAGTTTGAGGTTTGACAGCCACTCTTTTAAATACATGATCTTGTGTCTCTTCTTTAACAAAGGTTTTAGGGCCCCTGTCTGTTCACCTTGTTGCCTGCAAGTTATCAAATTCACATAATAGCAGTTGATGTAAATGACAAACCAATCACAGCACAGCAAGGTGGGACTGGGTGGGACATTCTTGGGGGAAGAGAAACAATAGGCTTAGCTCATCCAGGTACCTACAGCAGCTATGACCAGGACTCAGATCTGGAATATATTTTATGGAGAAATTATTTTCTGGGTTTCCCTTTGATGTTCTCCAGCTGTTCTACCAGAGCTCTGAGATATTTACAGAGTTTCCCTGATAGATATATTTTTAACATATAATATAACATTTTTGTTGTTAACAGGGAGTGATGGAATCCACATGTAGTTAACCTCTGGTTCACTCACACAGACAATATATGTCTTTATACCTCCTGCTTTTATGTGGCTGTTGTTTGATGTAACCCCCTGACTCTTTTCTCCTTGCATTGTTGCTCCTTTTCATTTCTCCTGTAAAATAGGACAGCATGCGCTGCCGTTTTAATTTCAAGCTTATTAAAAAATAGGGATGAACTAGAGAGAGGTATTAAAGGGTAGAATTAGCATGTGGAGACAATCCTCTGTGAAATTACTGCAGATGAGGGCAGCTGAAGTTGCCTTCGAATGTGCACCGTGTCAAGCAGATTCACCATGTTTACCTGTTTCCCCAGAGCCCTAATTAACCCATCACTCACTCGTGAACCCCTTGTAATCATTGCAAAATTAGACAAGCCATCAATTCACATGTTTAGTTGTGAAAAATCATTTAATTTAGGTCAGCTGATATCTCTCAAAAGAGTCACAGGGGCAATGTAAGCACTAAATCTACCATTTACTAATTTTAAAAAAATTTAGAAAATTAAACCGATTGAAGAATGTTTCCCTCTTCTAAGCTCACAGGCACAAAAAACAGCACACTACCAGCTGTGCTTGCTAATGCATTTGGCACACACTGTAAACCCGAACGTTCAAAGTAGTTAAATAGATTAAGTACTGTATACTCAAAGTTTTAGAAAAAGTTTTACTTACTTAATTATGTCAAGTTGGTGTAACGTGTTGTTCCTTTTTGAGTAATTTTGACTAATAATTTTTGATTAAAGTCCGTGTAAAGCGGCAAAAAATTTGTGTTATGAGTTTGTCACACCATAGAAACATGTATCATTGACCACTGAGCCGAATTTGAAAGATTAAAAAAAATTACTAAGTGTTTAAAATTAGGTCTCAAAATCCTGGAAAAACAAGCACTTCTCTCTGCTGTGAAACGCTGGGGGCGTGTCAGTTAGAGGCACTGGAACCACGCCCATGCGGGGGGGGGGGGGGGGGGGGATGTCATTAACACGTCATGTTAATGACATCGGTGTTTCCCCAGGTGTTCCCCCAGGTGTTCCCCTTGTCTATCTAAACCCGCAGACAGTTAATAATCATATGGATGCTGTTATAATGTGTAGTGATTGAGATCCTGACCCATAATCCCCATCAGTAAACAGGACGCTGTCTGACTCTGTCGCGGGGACGGAGACTGTTTTCTGGGGGAAAGTTCCCTGAAGTCTCGGTCAGGAGAGCTGACGGTCGCGGTGATTTATTTTCGTCATAAACACTCGGTGGGTTAAAGTCTTTGCCGGTGACAAACGCTGTTTTCTGAGCAGAAATGTGATGAGGAGTCGAGAGGACAGGCAGAGGACAGACAGGAGGACGGACGCTTCTCCACGTACAGCTGTGGTATTTGTTTTCCTCATATAGTTGCCAAAGACAGTTAAAGTTACTACGTTGCTTTTGTTCGGTCCTATAACGTTGCTTTGTGGGACATTTCTCTGTATTTAGTTGAGTGAAGGACCTGTGTAGTTATCAGACTGTCAGACCGACACGCCCTCGCTCCGCGCCTCCGGATTATCCGTTCACTCTGGGACGGCTCACCGATAATGCGGCCCTGATACTACCGCCACATACCGCCAGTGGGACCCACCGTCAGCGGGACGGAGAGGGTCGGCTGCGGCGGCCACATTATGCCGGTGGCACCTGCTGTCAGCGGGACGGAGAGGGTCGGCTGAGGCGGTGTCTCTTTTTCATCCATTCAGGACGAGTCTGATGAGCGAGAGCTTGATGGTGTTGCCGTGGGCCTCCTTACTCATTTTTGTATTATTTATTATTATGTATTATTGTTTTTGATTACTCCAATTATTTTCCCGACTATCTGATTAGTTGTTTGGTCAATATCAGAAATTTGTGAAAAAAATATCTATTTCCTAGTTCCTTAAGTGACCAGGAACACATTTGGAAGGCTAGAATCAGAGAATTTTGAGTTATATGAGAGAGATATTAAGTTTGTTAAACTCAATGTAATTGAATTTTAAGTTTTGAATCACATGTTTTTAAGTAAACAAACTCAACATATGTGACTAATGTGTACTTAAAACAATGACAACACAAACTAATAAACATTGAGTTTGCTCAACATAAAATGGTGTGGTTATGTACTTATTTTTTAAAGTTCTGTGAGCTTATTCCAGTTGTTTTGAAGACTGGAAACTTTAAGTCATATTTACTGAAAATAATTGAGTTGAGCTAAATCAACACTTTAATTTAACTGTTATCAAAAGGTACAAGTAGCAAGTCATCCAACCTTTAAGTTCTGGAAAATTTTGACTTTTGAGTTCTTCAACTCAAAAAAATTGAGGCAATCGATTGCCTCAATTCTTTTGAGTTCTGGTAACTTATTCGGGTTTAGAGTGCACTGAGTGGAGAAGAGCTGTGCTTTAGTGTACGGGTTCTGCTTTCAGGACAGTGAATGGAGAGACCCGAGTTTTCTATTATTTAATATTTTCTTATGATTTCATATGTATGATGTTTTAATGACTCTTAAATTGTTAATTTGCTCGAGTGAATTATTTGATGTGCATGCGATACGAAAATATCGAACAACATACAAACCTTCAGTGTGGGTGATATGTCATTTAATTCTCAGTATGAGCTGTGATGCATACGTTTGGAGATGCAATGGCTCCTGGATGGCATCTTCTTATCCTCAAAACTCTCCTTGCTCTTCTTACACAACAACAGATCATCATGGACCAGATGCAATGGAGTTTCCATTTAGAAGTGACGGTTTATACATAAAGTCTCAAACTACCTCACAGATTGAAAAATGATAGCAATCAGTTAAGACATGCGTAAAATGATTTCACTGGCATAATGGCAGCCTTTTCAAAAATATTTCACAAAAACAATCTCTTCTTTATTGATTCAAAATTACTAAATTAGCAAAAAAAAAAAGATTGTCCCATAAAATCAAACTCATAAGATGTATACTGATCTTCACATTTAGATGAATGAAGCGTAAAGGCCAGATTTAAATCTGTTATTATGTAGCCAAAGAAACACCCAGCTGTTTTGTCCAACCGTTCGAGATCTGTTTTGATATTGACATTGTCTTATTAAAAACATTAGTAAATAGATAAAGATCCCTTGTATGTTCAATATGCTGTGATTCCCAAAGCAATCATTGAATTTGAAACATCATGTGTACTAATTCAGGCTCTATGCCAGGAGAGAAACTTTTCCGAGATGGAGATCGGCATCCCGGAAGCGCCGGCACATCAAAGGCTCCATTCACTAATGCAATGTTGTGCAAAACTGAACAGGCCAAAATAATATGGCACACTTTCTCTGGGGTATACAGCAGAGTTCCCCCTGCTGGTCTGAGACGGAGCCACCTGCCCTTCAGCAACCTGAAGCAGCTCCACTGTGACCCGTGTGCGTGTGTGCGCACTATTGAATCTGCGTTCCTGCTCTGTAGCAGGTTTGCCAGCGGGGTTATTAGGTATTCCGTTAATTTGTCATGTTAGGCTATTTATTTTACAAAAAAGTGGTATCAGTAAAAACGTAAAAAATAATCCGTTTTGATCTGTTCTAAATATGTGACTGCTTATGCTTAATGACAGCTGAGGTTTGTTTAATAATTATTTTCAGTCTCAGCCAGATTTTGCTGTGCTGCACCGCAAATTCACAGACTCAGATTTGCGTACACGAGCTCAGACCTGACGTGAGATCTGATTGTAGCTTCCGCTCACGTCCAAATTGATAAATGCCGAAGTTTGCGTGGAAATGGTCGTACGCACGGTTTTCTGCCGTACGTTCGTTTGATAAATGAGGGCCAGTGAATCAGAAATGTGTCATTTCTATATCATCTTGTGCATTTCAAATCAGAAAAAAGGTGTGAGGCCCTTTCTTATTGGCAGTCAATGATAACAGTAACAGTAATAAAACCTGGAAGCAGAGTATTTTTAAATCATAGCACAGTGCATGGACATGATAAAGCTGTGATCTGTGACAATTAGATTTGTTTTGTTTTTTTTGAGGGGATTATGCATATGTTGAAAAACAAAGCTCACATTATAAGAAGCTCCAGCAGAGTTTGGCTGAAGCATGTTAAATGATAGGATTCTTTCATTTTCAAGCATAAATATCAATGTCTTTAACCCTTTATTTAGACCAGAGGATATTATTTCAGGTGAGTTAAAGAATTGTGGACAGTGAATAATATGTCCATTACATATGAGGAATGACTACCTCATTGAGTATGATATTAATCTTTTGAAACACTTTGGAGAATCCTGAGGGACAATGAGCAAAATGCTCTGTGGTTCTGTTTGTTTGTTTGGCTCATGAAGATCATCAAATGGAAGCTGACAGCCTGCATTCATCACTCACCGCCTCACTGTGACTGTCATCCCACAATCATAATGATGTTGTTATGGGAGAAGAATGTCAAACTTCTTATGGTTACGGCCCTTCATTGAAGATAGAAGGTGTGTTTCAGGACTTAGGTAGTCATGTCAATGATCTAATCTACATAAACAACTTGAAAGGAAAAAAAAGATTATGCATTAGTTTACAAACATACTATATTATACTTGTCACTGTTGTTGTCATCAATTATGACAGCACCTCTTGTTGTGACAACATTTTAGATTCATAATGAATAGAGTATAGAGAAACTAATTTAAATTAGGGCGTCAATGTGTTAACTCCAATAACCTGTACTGCCTAAGTATAGTGGTGAAAGAGGTTACATTTTGCCGTGTTTTTGTGCTGTTTCACAAGGGATTTTTATTTTATTTTATTTTAATAAAGAACAACACACACCATTGGAATATTGTGCACCTCAGAACATCTTGCATTTTCTCTGTCTGGTGTGCAACATTTATCGTATCACGTTGCATCGTTGGACGTACATTATTTAGAGCTAGTAGCGCAGACAGAAGTCGCCAAAGTCTTTGCTTTCTATTTTAAGCCCCTGAAAGTTTGGTTTCAAACCTTCATTTGAAACATTCAAGATTCCCCCCAGTGATTATTTTAAGACATAAAAATACCTATATTCTGATAGGTCTTTTTTTTTTTTTTACCTCATAAGCAGGTTTTTAATAACAATTCTCTCATTTAAAAATCCAGAGAAATATTTTTCATTTTAAAAGATAAATTACTAAACAGAATAAGTCTCTTATTTCACTGATAAGTCCATTTACAGTGTAGCGCCATAGTGCTGGAAGCTTCGAGTTTCAACATCACACTTGTATAATTTGCATACTGGACCTTGATGGGCTTCCAAACTACTTGTGATGTCTCAGAATCCAAGATGAATGTGGAAACAGCTTTATTTTTTTCAAATTCCATATGTGCGTCATTCTGCACAGTGAAGCTGCACCATCCATATGAAGGAACAATAAACAAGACCCATTTCTGAGTGAATGGGGACTTCATAGCACAAATTAGGCGACAACACATTCAAATTTAGAACTATATAAAAAAGGGACAGGCATTGCAAATTAACTTTGACTATAAATGCTGTAGTGTGTAGCTACAGTCTCTGTACATTTACATAAATATTAAATAAATGAACATGAACAAGAACTACAGAACAATCCTCTAGTACTTGAACACAGCTTAAAAATGTCTACTCCAACATTAGAACCACAAACCAGTAGCTCAGTATTGATATTGGTTTGTATTGGCACGTATAGAGAATGCTACTGATGCTGTCACTTGAACTGATGTTCAGCCCACAGTGTACATGCTAAATTGCTTGTGTGGGATTGGGGAAGAAATCAAAGCACTATTCAGGACCTCTCAAGAAGCTTTCATTTGTCAGGCTGCATTTGCTTTTGATTGCTGCTGAGGATTCCACTGCTGTGGGAGTATGACATGATTTTTTGCCGTTTAAAGCCGAATAAAATCATATTCTCTCATTCGAAATATCAATATTTTGAGGGCATATTTACCACGCCTCATTTCAAGTCTGTCACCAACTTGGAGGGAGAATTATATCAGTGATTAAGGGACTGACAAAGCTTTGGAATCTGATGAAACTGTGATTTTAAGTAGTTCATGTGAGTTCAGTTTAACAGTCAGACAATGAGGCATTACTGGTGGTTAATTTAACACAAACTGCTGGGACACAAAGAACTGCACTGTGGAGTTGGGCAGGGAATTTGACACAGTTACAACAACAGTAGGGCTGCAAAATTAATCAAACTATTTTCAAAGGGCCAATGTGGCAGAGTGCAATATCCAAATGACAGAAACTGGTAAAATGTGTACTGTACCATTGTACAGAAGTCTTGGCCTACAAATATTCTTCTCTGGATGTAAGAAAACAGGTTTGTTGGGCTGACTCCAACACATGTTACATCATCAAGGTGTTAATCATTTTTCATTTCACTTTCGAAATGAAAATTGTGATGCAAAAATGCTCTTCCTCACTCATCATGAATCATATTGCATAATCTCGGTTTGCATTGTAAAGTACATACTCCGCAAGCTCTGAACTGCACTCAAACACTTCATAAGACTGGAGGTTATATGGCCAGTGAACATGCAAATATTAAAAGCACTTATCATCATAAATGCCGCTTACCTTAACTCCTCAACCCTGTAGCTACAGCCTCGCTGCAACTAACCGAGGCAAGATGAATCATTCTCAAATGTCTCCTAATTGAAGACAAGTGAAATGACTCAACAGTGAGATTTTCCTATGTGTCTGCGTGGGCATGTTTTGCTGAGGTCTGTGAGTTTAGTACACTAGCAGTCATAATTTAATTATGTCTTAATTTAATCCCACAATTGGGCAATGACAAGTGGGATGTAGCAAAATGCTTGTCAGAGCTGTGTTTCGCCACAGGCAGATAAACCATGCACATGACAAAACGGTAGCGATTCAATTATGACCATAGTGGGGGAGCCTCTGAATGATAAAAGCCATTCAGGAGCTTATAAACATGACAATTTATGAACATCAGTTGCTCACTTTCTCAATCTTTAGCATTGTCAGGGAAACAGGGAACCCTGCACAGCTCATACATTAATGTTTGACAACTGTTATGTTTTGCATCACACCTTGCCTCACACCTTCGAGTCCAAAATGATACTTGTAGAGGGGTAAATGTTATAATGCACTCAAGTGGTTCAGAGGTAAAAAGGACTGAAATGTATTTTGAGTTGATGATTTATTGGCATGAATTAAAACTAGGGCTATCAAACGATTAATTTTTTTAATCGCGATTAATCGCATTTTGTCCATAGTTAACTCGCGATTAATCGCAAATTAATCACAATTTTTTTGGCACATTTTTTTCTGTTCTAAATGTACCTTAATGTATTTTTTCATGTTCCTAATACTTTTAACAACATAAGAAAGGTCAAATATGCTTGCATTATGAAAATGTTTATTCAACACTTCAAATCATGCAGGAAAATAAATCCAGGGTTGTCTGCTTTTGGCGAGGGGGGGCGACGGGCTCTCTGCATCTGCCGTGTGTTTGGCTTGCAAGTGGTGTCCACTGACACTGCACGTTTTTCTTCTTCGCCTTTTTCACGCAGTGTGCTGCTTTCTGTCAGTGAGTATCACACTGATGATCGCCATGGCTCCGGTGCAGCAAAACAATAAAAAGTATGACTTGAAATTCAAACTTTCTGTCGTGATATATTCAGAGGAAAACTCAGGAGAAGCAGCCGCTAGACGTTTCTCTGTCGACCCCAAGAGAGTGAGAGAAACGGAGCTTCAGCGTCTGTTTGAGGAGGACAGCAGCAGGGCCAGGCTGCCTGCTGGAAGGAGGAAGAAGGCTAGCGAGGAGCCTGAGATAAACATGCGGGGATGAGTTATCAGCAAACGGGCACGCCACGAGAGAGTGTCCCGCAAAATGATCAGGGCGAAGGCGAAACAAATGTGCGCCACCGTGAGTGACAGCAGAGATGAGGAGTTTGCAGCGAGTGCCGCTTTTAAGTCCGCCGTGTTTTTAACGAACCGCCAACCCTGCTTTTTTTTCTTCTGATTCCCTTTCTTATTCTTCTGCCATCCTCTGTATCAAGACTACAGGTGCCACCGACGGCCATAAATCATACAATGCGCGTTTTTTTTTTTTTTATACTGAGCGTTAATCGCGCGTTAAAAAAATTAACGGCATTAAGAGGATGTTGCGTTAACGTGTTATTAACGCGTTAACTTTGACAGCCCTAATTAAAACACATCATCTTGTCATCTTTTCATATAATTTGGAATTTATGTGGAATATAAGATGATATTTCTCGAAAAAAAAAAAAAAAATTGACTATGAATTGAAACACTGGCTGCTTTCTTAATGAGCACTTAATTGTTGCTGCCTACAGGAAACGTGACCTTAGCCTCTGAGATTTAGGGTTTAGGGGAGATTTGTGGGTTCAGGAAGTTCTCCTACTGCTCGGACTTATAAACACCTTCAAAAACCAAGTGGATTGACAGAAAACTTCATGGTTGTCAAGCTGCCAAGGCTGCTCTTTGATAGTTCTTGAAAAAATGTCATCTTTGGCAATGCAGAGATTTCACCCTGCAGCGGTGAATGTAAATTTCTTGGGGTAGTTTAACCTTTTTACTAACAGTGACGGGGCAGCTGTGTATAATGTTGACATTCCAAATTTTTTAGAGAGCCTCCTCCAGACAACGTAAAAACTTTGATCAGTGTGATATGGATTGGTATAAAATCATAAACCAAGACATCACACAGTGTGTACTGACCTTAACTTTAATTTGCAGTTGTTGTGAACAGCCATTCCTTCCAATAGATCAATATCCTCTAATGCCTTGCCAGAAGAGTTTTGGTGAAGTTATCACATTTGACATTTTTATATCATTTAATAAATCCAAATATTGTAACAGTGTTCAGTAGAAATCTAAAGTATGAGCTGTTGATGGGTTTTTTTTTGTAGTTGTTGCACCACAGGACATATCAGCCAACTCCATAGTTTCTCACTAGATGAAAGCTTCCCCAACCACAGTGATGAGGAAACCACTGCAGAGACCATTACCTTTATACATTGCACTGAGGCTACTTCTGTTCTGTGAAAAGAGAAGAAAGTCACGGTACCTGTTTTACATTTCTTTCCCTCTAAGAAAAAAAAAGAAAAAAAAACAAAGTGAGTCTGGACAATATAATTCATATTTACTGAAGTTGACACTGACTAAAATTGGCTTCAGGTCAAGCGTTTTAGGTCTGAAATCTAAAATTTTAGTTAGGCTACTGCCTTTTTTTAGGTGCACCCAAAAATACTAAATTAATCACAGTTCGCAAGAAGTGCAAACAACACTTATTACAACTTATTGTGGCTGTATAAAAATCTACTGTAAAAGCTCCTTGACATCACCCATCTGTTTGAGGACTACTGTTTTGAAGCCTTGAGTTGGACATTATAGTTATCGCCATCAGTGGTGCCGGGGAGCACTTTGCCACGCCTCTATCACGGGACCTCTGATGGTCGCCTTGGTGGCAGCTTGTCAACCAGAAAGCTGTGCCCAAAAAGCAAACCTCTCTTTATCATCTGTTTTAATCTAAATGGGACCATTATTTCCAAAACAAACATCATGCTGTATTGAAGAAAGCTTGAAACCAGCAATTGAGACCAATGACTCATTAGGGAACAGTTTCCTTAAGTAATGAATCAAGTGAAGACTAGGGTCAGTTTCACATAAGGCTTGGATACAATAAGACTTTTTATTTTTAAAGTTGTTCTCTGCTGGTCATTAAAAAGAAGGCACTTCAAAATAGGGCTGCAACGATTAGTCGACATAATCGATTACGTCGACAATAAAAATTTGTCGACACAAATTTTTTGCGTTGACGTGTCATATTTATTATTATTATTATTATTATTATTATTATTATTATTATTATTATTATTATTATCACTTTTTCAAAAAAAGATTTGAGCTGGAGCAAATCGCTTTAGCACCGCTACTAGAATGTGCACCACAGTGTGACATAGAAGAAGAAGACGCTTCCACAGAAGAAGAAGCAGAAGCAGCAGAAGAAGAATACGAATGATGGCAGAACATGTTGAGGAGAGCAGGAAAGCGAGACCAAACACATCCAAAGTGTGGGAACATTTTAGGGCGGTAACCTCCTGTCTTCAATATGAAATTTACGTGTGACTCTGTAGTAGAACTTAGATCGGGCCCAAAAAATCAAGCCCGACCCGTCCCAAGCCCATGCACGTTGAGTCCTAGCCTGGCCTGGCCCGCCCGCTCGGCCAGACACATTAGCTGTAATTATGAGCTGACCACTTTTTTCAGTAATGAGTAATCTACCGCGTTAATATTAACAAACCAGTAATCAGATTAAAGTTACTTATTATTATTATTATAAGTCACTGTGTGTTACTATTATGTTTGTCATTTTCCTTAATAAAAATATATATTTTTGCTTTCTTCTTGCGTCTCGGGGAATGAAGTCACGTGTGCGACAAGTCACGTTTTCAGCATGAGGACAACTTGGGATGCCACACAGCGACACAAACACAAACAACAATGGAGGGAGGAGAGAGATTCGCGTTTTCTAGCTGGAACTACAGTCATTATTTTGAGTTATTAAAAAAAAACAGGCTGGGGCAGAGAATCTAAACTCTCCTCTGTAGTAGCCTACAAACCTACAAGCAAATCAAACTGAAATGGATTTGCATTTTTTTTAGACATATTCATCCATTAGTGTTCAACCAAAATAAAAATGCAACAGATCTCGAATGACAACAACAAGTGTGGTTGTTGTGAACCCATGCTCCCCTGTGTGTCATCAGACAAGAGGCCGGCTGGAGAAAAGCTCTTTGAATACATTCATTGGCTAATAATGTGTACAGATGTGAAGGGTGGCCAGTAAAATCGATTATGAAAAATTAAGTGAAATTTGCAAATGAGAGGTTTCTGTCTTACAGCAATAATATCAGTACTAATTAATGTGTAGGATATTAAATCAGTACAAAACAGCAATAATATAAATTGGATAAAACACTGAATAGTAAACCTCCACTTAATGCAATGATTTATAACATCATAATAATGTATTTGTAAGATATGTAATCAATTAAAAACTGTAATAATTAGTATTAATTAGTTTAATTGATATATTAAAAATCCAGTTGTGTTTCAAAATATTATGTTTACAAATGCATGTTTCGTGGGTAATTCATTTGCTCTGAGAATATATTGAAACAGATGCTGCCAAAATAATCGGGACTAATCAACTAATTGAGAAAATAATCGATAGATTAGTCGACAACCAAAATAATCATTAGTTGCAGCCCTACCTCAAAATTGGCTTTTCAGATGTGGAAGCGTCATCCATATTTAGGCATTTAAATTGGTAGTGTTCCGCAGTTTTTGAAGAAGTAACTAACCAGTCTAAGGTAACGCAAGAACAATTTTTGAACATCGATGATGAAAATTTCAGAGAAATATCAGCTTTCATCGGGTACATACAGGGAGTTTGACCCCGTTATTTTATTTTATTTCAATGTGCTTCGTCATTTATAGTAATTACTATCAGCTGTACATCTAATACAGCTTCTCAAACAAATAAACAAACCAATAAACAAAACAAGACATGTGCCATTTCATTTATCTTTGCACACATTGGCCATTGGCTTCAGTAAACACAACACAGCAAAATTTTGCTAAATCTAGCAGCCATGTTGGAGTAGCTCAACTGCTCTGTAGATGTGTGTGGAGAGAGAGAGAGACAGACAGGTATGCTGGCCAACAATGCAAATCAAGCTAGCAGTAACCCCTTAATATTACAGTGAACATACTGTTGGAGCTAAAGCTTGACACAAAATAAATGCTACAGCTCAACAACTAAGCAGAGGTCGCACACATTGTTCACCTGCAGTTGAGCTCGGTATTGGGGGGTAGACTGCACACTCAGCCATGGAGCTGTTTTCCAAAGTCTTTAGGCAGATAAGAACAATATTCAGATTAAGGTAGTTTATGACACAAGCTTTGCTAATGACACTGCATGCCCTAAAGCACCCTGCAGATGGAATTAACTGAAGCAACGAGGGGTTATTCAGTTCTATTTGTAATATCACTCATTTTCATTGCCAAGAGATGGAAAGTTTGTTTCCGAAAGGATTACTGAACGACCACAGTTTTTAAAGCTGCTGTAAGCGTTATCTTCGCTTTAGCCAACTTCCTGCCCTTTTGCAGTTTAGCAAGCCCCTCTGTCCTCTCTACGTCCCCACACTTGCATGACACTTTCTGTTATTTAAGGCAGCTCACTTTGCCTTTATCGGGAGAGCTGGAATTGGTAGCTTTCCCTGTTCCGCAATTGCTTGTGTACACACCGGAATAGAAGGATCCTGCTCTCTGTGTGTTTATAAGCAGCCAGGACCGCCTCTTAATGGTGTTCTCTGTGCTGATTGGATAAAGTGGGCAGCAATGCCAAAACATGTATTTTTTTACTGCATGACCATGGGTAGGAGAGACATGGGTTACTGACCAAACACTATAGCAGTGATTACTGTTGGAATACAGAGCTATTAATACTTATTTTAGTGAGACAATAGACTCCTATTTATAATCACCGATTTTCTGTTTATTGTTCAGTACAAATAATTAATAAGAGGTTTCAGAGGACGAACAATGTATGTCCACATGTGCATCTAAGGCAAGGGAAAACGTGAACTGGATTTTCAGTGATGTGGGCGTTCTTTATATGAACAAGTGGAATGGATTGGATAACGACGCAGGCCTAATGATGCCACTGGTGATTTAGATCACCCAACCATATGATAGACCCTCTTTCTTAATACATTTTTGTGATATTCTCCCAATTTAGTGTGAGTCTTTTAAAACCAAGGACGACTATACTCGTAGAATCTGCAGTTAAGATACATAACTAGTGTAACCAGGGAGAGTTAAAGTGAAATGAGGAGGTTTTAGGGAGTAGTTTGTAGTCATTGTCACGTAACTGAGACAAGACTCTAATTAGAATAAACAAAGGAGAACATCACTAAGCATCACTTTGGCAGGACATCTGCTGATTTGGTTTGCATCACAGAGACAATAGCAGGACGTGGTTCTCCTAGCACAAACAAAGATAAAGATGACAGAGCTTTCATTGTGGTAGAGGTTTGTTTTTGAAAGGCATTCTTTGTTAAAGCAAAGTAAAACCTCCTAGTTTTGTTTGTTATGTATTAAAAAAAACAAAAAAAAACAAAACATATGTTTTAAGTATCATCACGTAGAATCCGTTGTGGACCGTGCTGAAGATTTAGTCTGCTGATGACATTATTTTTTTCTGTCCCCTCGTCGCTCGAGTGCACACTATCAGCTGTCTGCACACTTTGGCCCTCTAGACCATCCCTGTCTCCAATCTCAATGGCCGGAACAACAGTTTTCTCCTCATTGATGTATCCAGTGAGCCTGAGGCACTGAGTGTAACTTGCCGCCATATCATAATCAATTCTTCATGGTGATAGCACTACCCCAGGTCATTTGGGATATGGAGTTCAGATAAATGTTGGCTTTTACTTTGGTGAGGAACACACAATAACAAACTGTTCACCTCTTAAAAGGCAGAACTTTGGCATATTGAAAACAGGTCAAGAAATTAGTCATGTTTACAATATAAATGGTACTGCCAATTGTCAAGCTTCTGCTTGCCAAAGTGATTCATGAAGGAACAGCTGCTGTTCTGCTGCACTGTTTAGATGACAAACACCAGCGGTTAACAATCAAACAACCACTTACCAAGCGTTCCAGAGGTGCATGCATCAAATTGTAGTTTTCAATAAATGACCACACTTACTTAAAAATATAATATATATGTAGATATTATACATTAAAATGTCTGATAACTCCAAGGAGTATGCTATATAATTTGTTGAATTGTGTCCATATCCCAATTGTCTCCAACAATGCTCAGGGAAATCCACAGGTTTATTCAAGGTATCAATGCATTTCATGTGGACACTGCCACTACACTTCTGGGATAGAGAAGTCAGCAAAAGAGACTAAAGTTAACATGAACTCCAACTAGTATTTGTGCCTGAGTGACATCACATTGATTTTCATCAGCAATGCTGCTTGTTTGATTGTGTTCATGAGCAACAAAACCAAATGATCCTGCAGCTTGACTGCAGACAGCACAGTAAAACCTGGTTGGTTAATACAATACAGTTTATTGGCAATTCAACTCAAAACCAAATTTTCAAAAGGTACCTAAAGGAGTGAAAGCCAGTTCAGCACGTGTTAAAACACCCATCCAGAAGTATTCAACAACACTAAACACACTGCTTTATATTTACCATGTATCAGTGATGCTCTTAAACGGACTGTGTTTAGCCTGTTGTAGACCTGTGGGGGATCAACTAGGCATGGTTTGTAGAGGATACAGAGCTGACCAAACTTAACACACATAGCTGTTGTGTTTACTGTTGCTGGTGGAAAAAAGAGTAGGCTTACAATAACAGACAGTTGATTTCCCGCAGACCTGAGTCACCTTGAAAATTCGTACTTAAGAAAATAGCTAATAGCTAATCAAAGGGGTCAAAAAGCACAGCTTAAAGTCATGGATGAATGATTGAAACACCCAGCATCTGGAAAGGCTAGGTAGTAGAATGTATGCAAACTGAAAATAAATAAATAAATAAAAATGAGTGCTTAATTACATCCGTAGTCTGTAGAAGATGAAGATACATCATATCCATTACGGCAGCTCACGGGGCATGTACCACACAGCAACTTTTGTTGTCAGAAGTCACCCACACAGCAAGCAAACAATTTCACTCATTAGCTTCATTCATTCATCCGTAGACACTTAACACAATCTAATTTAAAAACTCAGAGGGTAATAAAGTAAAGTTCATTAAACTACCTAGATAGGTACTTACATTAACCTACAGTGTCGCTGCTCGCCAGTATGGTTCAGTTTAAGGGCGTCCAAAATTGTATAATAAGATTCTTCCATGCATGAATATATAGATTGGAATATTTAAAGGAAAAAAAAAAACAGCCATGGCATGGCTAGATACCATAAACATTCTTCTTTGTGACTTAGGTGAAAAATATTTAATGAAAGAAGTAAAAGATAATTGTTTATAGTATTAGCCTGCCATTTCATAAATGAGGACTTCATGGTAGAAAAGATCAGTGGCACATGGACAGCCTTCAGCTCTGTGATATGGTGTAACTGAGTCAGTTGTAAATATAAAGGCATGATAAGCTTTAATCACGGTGTTTCTTATTCCCATTGTGCGTCACTCATTTCATTCTGCCTTTCACCACTGACATGCACCAATTGTCACTCCATTTGTATCCATCTTTGCCAGATAAGGTAAGAAAATAAACTGAATTTATACAAACACTAAACAAAGCCACCCACTTCTTTTGTGTGTCTGCAGTGGCCTAGAAAGCTGCCTGCTGCCCGTCTCTGCAGCAGCCTGCTTTCCTTTGATTCTCGTAATAATGGAACATTCTGGTATCAGACAGATAAATATACCGACTCTTCCCCATCCTGCCATGTTTATTCTCTGGGAGTTTTGTTTGTCCGCCCCAGATGCCATTGCTCTTCTCCCTCGGCTTTTAGGTCCACTTAAGTTGGAATCGATGCTCATCAACAGGGGCCAGGGGTGAGTGTAAAGGCCTGACAATTGTGCACTATTGATTAGCTTCCACCCTTCCACTAATTTAAACTGCATATGGCATTATCGATACCTGGTACTGACCCAGATTCTGTATTACTATTCAGGAAGCGCTCGTCAGGGCTGTGGATAGGCGGAGCAGTGTTTGAGAGGCAGCTGAATGCTGGATAATTACAACAGAGAATTGTGGAATCCCTGACGTTACGATGTGCCAGCAGCCCTTTTGTTTGATCGCTTGCTTGTTTGTTTGAACTCTTCTTCCATAATGGACTGCTGGGTAATGAGGTCATGATGTAAAACATAAAGATGAATGAAGACCAGTGGCATTTATTTTTCTTTTTGTCTCCATGGAGTCACCCTTTGGCTACTAATAGTTGATATTTGCAATTTTTAAGAGTTTGAAACATTTTCCAGATTCCTAGATGTTTTTTTTTTTTTTTTGTTAGTACTCCAAATAGCAAACCAGAGAAACTCCTCTTTTATGTACAATTGAGATTGACTACAGAAATGCATTTCCCTCTTATAAATGTGAAGCGTTAGCAGGAGCATAACGCTTGATGGCAATTATCAGACTGAATAAGGTTTGTAATTTTAGATCCAAAGGCTCTGCATCACTCATAAACCTCTTTAAACATTCCATCACCACTTATACAGTGGCCTATTGTGCTGCCTTTAATGCTTCTCCCATCTCTTTTGTTTTCTTGCTGCCAGCTTCTCTGGCTGATTTAAAGTTGGAGCAGTGAAAAGAGATTATTAAAATGTCACAGTAGTGCTAACTGTTATAATGACATCTTAGGAGGTGCCTATAATTGAGTCATGTATATACCTTCTATTCCTTCTGTTTGGGTGTATGAACTGCAAGCAGTTGTATATTTCTTCAAGTTTTTTGAGATATTTAGGGAATTGAATGAACACCTCAGATCACAACACTTCATCACAAATATTATTGCATTTTCACAAGAACACATTACCTATAGTAAGGTTATCGCATTCTAAAGGACCTTTTAGCCTTTGTACACAGAGCACCACGGTGCTTGAGAAACCCCAGTTCTTTCACACTACATCCTCAGACGAATGAGGATCGCAATGTGATATTTGATATCCAGCGACCAAATATTAGGGTCTGCTGCTCTAGGTTTGTTTCCTTTTTGAACACCAGTGAATGAAAAGCCTAAAGGTTTCATTAGATGTGTTTTTAAAAAATATTTTTTCTAAAAATCATTTGCAAATTGACACACTGTCTGACAGCAATCTATACTCTGTTTATGTTTGTGTAGTTCCAGCTCTTTATTGAAACTAGAATGTGTTCTAATGTGTAAGTGAAATACCCATGTTTTTTATGGCTATACTGTTTCATTAAATGTGATTAGGATGTTCCCCGAAAACAGTCAGCAATGGTAGAATTTTTTATCTGCGCTTGAGATGGCGACCACAGGATCATTGGTGTTTATTCATCTCAAACAGTCAAATGACTTAACTATACTTTAGTGGTAATCTAGCGAGTAATGGCATGCACCATAGGTATGTGTGTGTGTCCATGTTTTTGAATGCAAGTAAATCTGTCATTAAACACATTGGTTCTCACTCTTCCTCTCCCCCCTCTCCCGTTTGTTTTTTTTTTACGTTCATGAAGCAAATTTCCCCTCCAGCTCCATTCTGCAGTCAGAATTACAGTACATAAACACCTGCCAATGGAGATCACCTCCGTCAATTGCTGCTGCAGTCAGGTATAATAAATACATGGATAAGATAAACTAGTGTGAAGATAAATCTACTTTTATTCTGAAAAGTTCAAAGCAAAATCCTGCACACTGTCTAACCTGCAAAAATACATTTATTTGAAACATTTCTCCTTCAGAGCTGGCCAGCTCTGTGCAGCAGTGCTCCCCACACAACTATTGGCAAATGTCTTTTGTTTCGATTGAGAGATCCAAGGCGGCAATAATAACATATTGTGCATTTAAAAGCTTTTGATCCGTTTTTAATGCACATCAAACATGTTTTTGACCTTCTATTCTAGACTAGTCTTAGACTGTCTACTTTAGCGAAACATGTCATTCGTCAAAAGTTGTTTAACAGGTTAAAATAGGTGGAATAACATACACATGCTCAACCTTATTATCTTCTGATGTCTACACAAACACACAAAAACAAATGTTCCGCCTTCACAGTAGCATACTCCGTTATTTGAAAATTACTTGATAAATAAAACACGGTTATTTATTGAAAGAGGCTTTTATCCCCATCTATTGTCTACGAGCTCTGTAATGGAGCTCTGTAAAGTACTAGTCTTTGGAGAAAACAGAAATAAACAGTGAGTTGCATATTTGGTGGAACACTTTGTACTCAAACTGTCACTCCTCTAAACAGATACATTGTAGGTGAAAGCAAAGCCCACGCATATCACTGTTAGATCAGCAGGAAAGCAGAACTTTTTCTTTGTTATGGACATGAAATTACTCTGTACACAACAGGTTGCTTTTCTGTTCAACTGTAACTTTAACTGCAACTATAGTGAAGCCTATTGTTACCTAGTGTACTGATACATTTAGGAAAAAAACTAAGCAGAATATTAAGTAATAACAAGTCTTCATAACTCCAGATCATTGAAACGCATGCACCTGCCCCTTTCCACCCATGGAATCTTGCATTGGCATCATGTCTCTCTCTCTCTCCAATCGTCCTGCGCCACTCTGTCTCCAAAATATGGGGGCTTTAAAAAAATTTGAATTATTTATGGGAATTTAGCTTTTTTTCCACAGGTACATAGTTGCACACAAACCAACTTGTGTGAAAAAGCTCTTCCAAATCATGCAATGAAAACAGTCTGGCTTTAGAGGACTGGATCTGGACCTATATTCCTTAAAGCTGGGGTTGGTAAAGTTGTAGAAACTAGCAAGAGCAAGCTACATTTTCCAAGTATCTAACCCAAAAAATCCAACCCCGTCCTTTCAGGCCTCTCTCCAGGGCCACTTATCCTAAAGAAGTGAACACCGACACCATCTGCCCCATAGCTCTCACTCATCAGCAGGGAGGTGTGTTAACGCCAGTTTTGCTAAGTTCAAAAACGTCTCTTAGCTTGTCTTGTCTAATAATACATAAATAAACAACCCTGTTAAAAAGCCACAATCATATGAACACGAGCAAAATAGCTATCATGAATAAACCTCAGTCCGTAAAGGTTACCCTGCGCTGCAGTTAGTTCTTACGCTTGTAAGTGTGTGCACAATGCTAACTGGGTCGGCCGTTGAACAAGTCTGTTGTCGCTGAGTGGATGTGCTTTGTGCTACTGAATCAGCTAGCTGCTGAACAACAGGCTTACTCAAATGAAACGTTTGAAAGGTTTGATCAGTGGTCTCTATCAACCTCGATCAGAAGAGCCAATCAGACAGTTTCTCTATGTGCTGCTTAAATGCCACAGCAACACACACTACATGACTCTGCTACTCTAACTAGCAGAAACTAGCTCTGACACAGCACTGTGGAGAGAGATAACTGTGGTTAAAGCAGGAGAAGACATTGCAGTCAGAGGTATTCCATCCAATGTATCATTTGGGGCTGTCTGATCATGAGATTTATATTTTTTGTCTTCCCGAGTGGGAGGACAAAGTGATGCAGTTTGTTTCAAGCCCAGCAGCATGAGAGCTAACAGCTAATGGAGCTAACAGCTGACTGAGCTAATAACTTACAGCTGACTGAGCTACTGTCAGCTGAGACACATAGTGGGACTGAGAGCTTATGTTCAGAGAAACATAAAGTACTTAACAGTGAACTACAGTTTAATATAATAACAAAACAAGCTACACTAAATAAATGAACTGAAGTAGGCTACTTTTGCTGAGTACAGTTGACTTTAAGTTTGGAGTTACTGACACTTTACATCAGTGAACATTTTATCAATCTCCTGTCAGAGATGAATGTAACCAGATACAGATATATGGTGGAGTAGTGGCTTGGGGGCACAAATACATTACCACAGAGAGACACAGAATTATTTCCAAAATCTGTGATACTGAATTCAGCGTCAGTGTTTCTTTTATTATTATTATTATTATTATTATTATTATTATTATTATTATTATTATCTTTTTACAGTTGAAAGTAAACTTTTCATTTATTAAACAAACCTATTCCTTTAAATAATGTAAAATGGATATAATAATATTTTTTTCTCAACATTGTAATGCCAGTAAACTAAACTATGCGACTAATAACCAAGAACTATAGATGAAAATAAAGTAAAAACAGTGATCGTATTGGCTGATACTGCTACCCGCAAGCGGCGATCAGCCCCAAAAATCCTGATCAAGGCACCCTTACCTGTGCCCTTTACCCATATTATCTTCCTAATATCATGGTATTTTACACCAGTCAGTTTGTTTTAGTATGAACTAGTTTGTCCTCTGTTCATAAGTTGACTTGAAGTAACTCATAATACTTTGAAAAAACATTTCTTCTAACAAAATGCCAAAAGTCATAAAGATTAAGGGAAATATACAGAAAGTAAATGAAATAAACACATTTTAGTGATGTGTGAGAGATTAATGGATAACCAAGCATTAAAACAAATTTAAAAAACTGCATTACCATAAAAAAATTAAATGTAATAATTTAAAGTTTGATTTTTCTTTCCTCTGTGATATGTGACACAGATAAGCAGACAAATCTTATTAATATTCAATTCTATGTCAGTGTGAGATCTTCCCTGCAGTCATGCCTTGCTGCCTTCTCCCCACTGTGAAGGACACACACCGTGGTACTTTAATGAATATGCGGCCTTTGCCCTTCTGTCTCCTTAACCCTTGTGATTTCTAAATGGAAATCAGCAGACCTCAGATAGATTTGTGCACGGGCCTCTGACCCTGACACCTGACCTGTGTGAGCACATTAAGATGTCAGATCTGCAAAAAACTAAAGCTACTTTTGATGAGTGAATATTCTAACCAGTTTAACGAAAGTAAGTCATCTGAATGGCTTTTTTTTTTTTGTTGCTCCAAATGTATAAGGGCCTGAACTTCCCACGTTAAAGCCTTCAAGTCTGAGAAAACACTATGTTCACACGTCATAGTCATTTCTAAAGCCAGGAAACTTTTTAAAGCCAGAGATTCAGCAGTGGAATTAGTTAACCTTGTCCAGAGTCAGTCCTTTCCCCATCTTCCACGCAAGCCTTAAATGATGGGCCTCTCATAGCAGCCAATTAGGCTGTGTCATGTCTCATGGTGTACAGGCCCCCAGTTTGATAGATCATGCACCAGAAGCATGTAGAGGGAAAGGCAGCCAAGCATGCTCTTAGGTCAGCTCCATCCAACATACACCGAGCCCCAGTATCAGTCAGCTAAGGCTGTGATCAATGGGAAAGAAACTGCAAAGCTATTATTTATAGGATCACCAAGCCATTAGACCCAACTATCCGCTTAGCCTTTGCCACTGACTGTTTCTGTGTGCCAGACTAGAGAGAAGTGAAGATTGGGCTACCTAGTCCATATTGTAGGAATCATTGTTTTCATTTATCTCGATCCACACTTAATGCATTCTGGGCTGCAGTGCCTATGCCACAGCAAACCCAAATTGCACACTATTTACAAACCACACTCAGTGAACATTTGTTGTATAGTTGAAATGTTGCACACATGTTGATCACACTTACAATTTATTTTATTTTTTTGAGTAAAGGTTTGTTTAGTGCAGTCAAAAAATAAGTAAATTACAACAATAGGTAGTACAATTGACTGAAGTGTGCAATAGAATTATACCATAGTAGCCCTTCCTGATCACAAAACGATCATATAGGTGGACTGTGAAAGCAGCTCATTGCGACCCATCTTGATGTTTCTTAGGTGGTGACCTAAGGAAGCTGTAGGAGTTATTACAACAGCAAAGGAGGAAATCAGGTGAAGTAGAATAAAGAGCACAGTTTGTCTGCAAACGATTGCATTCTCCTATTTCGGTTTTACACAGCGAAGCAACTTTTCTGGTATCTGGGTTATACATAGTGATGTATTTCTGAGCATTAAACGTGTTGAATCATAACCAAAATATCCACTCTATTAAAAACCCACTAACTCAGTGTTTTAAAAGTTGAGCCCCCTTCCTTTATTTTTGTGTAACTCATAGAGTTGGAGAACAGTACTGTACAATATTTCCTGGAGGCACGATGTGGCAAACATCTTAAAGAAAGCAAGCAATTGATTGTAATCAAAGCGACTACATGACCTTTTAAGAGGCACTTTTACGCTGTAAGTGAGCCCCACTCTTCCCCTTACAACCTTGAAAACGATTATTTGTTGGAAGCAGATGCATCATCCCATTTCTGTGTTTCTAATGGCCTTTTTCAATTATTTATGATGATTTAATCCAAGCTGCTGTCTCAACTAAAGCTTGGAGCCAGCTATTTGTTTTTCAGATCTTTGCTGCCTAGCCCTCCAGAGAGGATCAATATGTATTTTGAGTGCATCTGAAGTGCAATGTGATGTCACACACTGGAATACAGTTTGATCTGATTTGTTTCTGCGTTTGTAGCACTAATAATGCAGGGTGAGAGGTGGCCAAAAATGACCAATGAATGAGCTCTTGGCTCATACAAAATGTGTTGGTGTGACTAAAATATCTTTAAAGCAAACACATTGTGCATTGTACATTAAAAAAATATCCCAATTAATTATGCACTGGATGTGCTAATTTTCATCAGGTTATGTTCACAAATGCTCTATACTTCAGGCAAGGTGGAAGGCACATTCACTGTGAAACACTAGAGAACACAAAATTTAAGGAGACCTATTCGAGGAAATGGAATAAAGTAGTCAGAAGTATGCCTTCTTTAGTGTATTATCATTGTAAAACTCACTGATTCCCCTGTGTTCCAACAGTAGGCCAAAAGAGACAAAGGGACAATCGCTCTAAGGCCCTGCGTGTTTTTAGTGTATGTGAGCAGCCACTGTGGGTGAGGGTGAGATGGGGGGAGTGTGTTTGGTTGCAATCTGCAGTGCTGATGCTAGGTGTCACTAAATCCATACACTGGACCTCTAATGTTTCAAATGATTTACAGGTGTAATATGTAAAATTAAAATATCTAAAATACATATTTTTAAGATTTGTTTTTTAAACCTGTAATTTTACCAAGGGTAATGGTGTGTTTCACCGAGTGAGGAAGGAAGTGGGCAAATGTGATTAAACACATGGGTACCTTTATCACAGTACATCGTCCATTAACATTTCTGCTTGAGTCATATAGATAGTTTTCCAGTGGCAATGGTGGTTGTTTAACAACGTGACAACAACTACAGTGAGCCTTTTGCTTTTTGATTGAGGGACCCCTGGTAGCAGTTCATTTTATACTGTGTATTTAATACCAAAATATATCCAAATTATCAGAACAGACATTTGTGTTTCACAGACTGCACTTCTCCTCCCGCACATCAACCTAAGAATGAACATATATGTTGAATTTGCTGCCAAGTTGAGATATTGCTAATTAGTACAGTGACAGTCAATATAAGGGACAGGGCATTGCTTTTTGAATCTTTTTTTTTTCCCTTTGGACCAAGATAATTCTGTTCCATACTGTATATTTTTATATAATTTCTATATTAATCAGTATTCAGTGTTTTCATACATAACTGTGGAACTACTTGAGAATATCTATATCTTTCAGAAATTAGTAAATGCACATAGAGATAGAGCTGTGAACAAACCATATAGTCATCAACAGTCAGGGTTGAGCTGAATTATTTTTGACATGTGCACTTGACAGATGACCCAGGCCAAACTTTGAAGGTCTAAAATGCACCAGCATGACATGGAAGCTGCACTATGCTTCATTTTTTTTTTTTATCACCAGCCCCACAACCCTCCTTGAACTCTGTTACTTAATAAGTTGATGCAAGGCTGGTGGGTATTGTTTGCCAAAGGCACCTTCATGTGTACGCATCTGTACAGCTGTCCAGAGTCCAATGAATTGGAGCTAAAGCATCAATCTGACACTGACTGTAATTTGGTGAAGTGTTCAAACTCAGACCATTTTTTTTTCTTTTTAAGTTATTTACAGTTTTCAGATCAGTTTGTTTTGATTTCTTTCAAAGTTTTTAATGAGTATAGCTGAATAATAAATATGCATGGATGGCTGGTAGCAACTCATTTGTCCAAGTTTGAAAAGAGACAAATACAGTAAGACCTTATTTTGACAATGAGTTGTAATGCAATTATTGTAATTATTAGGGCTGTCAAAGTTAACACGTTAATAACGCGTTAACGCAACGTCCTCTTTACGGCGTTAATTTTTTTAACGTGCGATTAACGCTCAATATAAAAAAAAATGTATGATTGTATGATTGCATTGTATGATTTATGGCCGTCGGTGGCACCTGTAGTCTTGATACAGAGGATGGCAGAAGAATAAGAAAGGGAATCAGAAGAAGAAGAAGCAGGGTTGGCAGTTCGTTAAAAACACGGCGGACTTAAAAGCGGCACTCGCTGCAAACTCCTCATCTCTGCTGTCACTCACGGTGGCGCACATTTGTTTCGCCGTTGCCCTGATCATTTTGCGGGACACTCTCTCGTGGCGTGCCCGTTTGCTGATAACTCATCCCCGCATGTTTATCTCAGGCTCCTCGCTAGCCTTCTTCCTCCCTCCAGCAGGCAGCCTGGCCTTGCTGCTGTCCTCCTCGGACAGACACTGAAGCTCCGTTTCTCTCACTCTCTTGGGGTCGACAGAGAAACGTCTAGCGGCTACTTCTCCCGAGTTTTCCTCTGAATATATCACGACAGAAAGTTTGAATTTCAAGTCGTACTTTTTATTGTTTTGCTGCACCGGAGCCATGGCGATCATCAGTGTGATACTGACTGACAGAAAGCAGCACACTGCGTGAAAAAGGCGAAGAAGAAAAACGTGCAGTGTCAGTGGACACCACTTGCAAGCCAAACACACGGCAGATGCAGAGAGCCCGTCGCCCCCCCTCGCCAAAAGCAGACAACCCTGGATTTATTTTCCTGCATGATTTGAAGTGTTGAATAAACATTTTCATAATGCAAGCATATTTGACTTTTCTTATGTTGTTAAAAGTATTAGGAACATGAAAAAATACATTAAGGTACATTTAGAACAGAAAAAAATGTGCCAAAAAAATTGCAATTAAATTGCGATTAATCACGAGTTAACTATGGACAAAATGCGATTAATCGCGATTAAAAAAATTAATCGTTTGACAGCCCTAGTAATTATTATTGTAATGCAAGCATTGTGCTTCAAGGAGTAGCTTAAAGGAGCGATTTGTAGTTCCCACCCACCTGCTCCAGGCACATCGGGGCCAGTATTTTGCCAATTCTCAATGTTTAGTTCAACCCTTTTTGTTATTGATATGATATGTCATGTATTTTTATGCAAATGAATCATTGCAAGTCGGTAAAATTGTAAATACTGAAATGATTATTATTACTATGCATTTATTTTCCCAGATATTCACCATTCCTCAGTTGCATTATTTTGTTTCATAGTAAGTGCTGAATAAAAGGTAGGGGCGGCTGTAGCTCAGTGGGTAGAGCTGGTCGGCTAGTGATCGGAAGGTCGCTGGTTCAAATACCACTCCTTGACCAAGATACTGAACCCCAAATTGCTCCTGATGTGCGGTTGGCACTTTGCATGGCGGCCTCTGCCATCAGTGAGGGCCCTGCGATGAGCTGGCAACTTGTCCAGGGTGTACCCTGCCCTCGCCCAGAGACAACTGGGATTGGCTGCAGCGAAAAAAAACCACTGCGACTCCATAATAGGCATAACGTGGTTACAGACAATGAATGAATGAAACAATCAATCAGTGAATCTATCAATCAATCAATCAATCAATTAATTTAGGTTTGTATAAAACTAACAATTTTATAACTTGATGTTTTTGCTTACTTACAAACTTCTATGCGGTAGCTATTCCCTCCAGCCAGCTCGACTTCTTCGTCCTCTTCTGAGGCAGACTAGAGGCTAGAGTGACTCACTTTTCCCTCCCACACCAGACATTCTATTACAAGAACGGATGGGCGGTCCCTGGCTGTTTAGCAGTAGATATTTCTGCAATAGCTGTTTATAGACATCTTTGATGTGAAGCCAGTATTGTTACTTCTTCACACTCTGTTGATAGGATGAGTTCATTTCTTGAATGTTTAAAACTAAAACTATGTCTGCATCTTGCTAATAGCTCCTTTTAGTATCAAAGGAATATGTGTCACAGCAATAAAACATTCACTTTGCACTGTGTGTCCTACTGCATAACACACTTTATATTCTGTGTTATTAGTTGTCACTATTTATAGCTCAAATGGCCAAATAGACCTACAACAAAAACGTCAGAAAACATGTTTGCAATTTACTTTTTTACTGCAAACTACTAATATGTTGAAACTTCACATTAGCACAAAAACGCTTGGTTTGGGTTAAGAAAATACACTCCAGTTTTTTAAATAATAATAATAATAATAATAATAATAATAATAATAATAATAATAATAATGATAATGATAATAATAATAACAATAATAATAGTAAGCAGTATTATTATTATTATTATTATTATTATTATTATTGTTGTTGTTGTTGTTGTTGTTGTGTCGTGCCACCTTCTCAACTCCTCTCAGAAAAGTCTGAATAAGCTCTTGTAGGTATGGAAGACGTGCAAATTAAGTTTTCTACAACTATAAAATCTAAAAGATCTATATAAATACTTCAGACTGATGAACCTTTTGATAGACCTAATACATATATTTGATCAGAGTGGCTCACTATAAAACAATCACATCATCGATTCCTATTTGGCATTATCTACTGTAAATTCTGTTAACCACCTTTGCAGTAGAAGGGTATTTTTTTTGATGAAATTGTGAGTCTCTTGTCTCACGTCACAAATCTTTAAAAGTTTTGTTCCTTTTCATCAGAGACCAATCTGTGATAAAGATAACTATCAGGCCTTTGATGATTTTTAGCCTCAGCGGGCTGATAAATGAACTGAATGACTCCTGCACATTGCACATGGGCTGGACACGTTTAAACCAGTAGCACATTTAATACTTAAAAAGAGCCCCTTTCATTTAGTTTAGTTCTGTTGTTCCATTGCAGGGAGGAGGGGAAGTGCTCTAGTCCGTGATCATCTGATTTATTGCATTTTCTGTAAGCTGTGCAAAAATGTTTACACAGGACAAGTGGAAGTGACTGATCCAGCAAATTTGGCCTGATGTGAATTGCAGCGAGAGCTTTAACATTATTCACAGGGGTACTTTTATCCCTGGTTTAGCTTTGTGTCCAGCTCAATTAAGAATAGTTATGTAGAGTCTCGACTATAATTTGAGGAGCTGCTGACCGCGTCCCAACAGCTGGAGTCCTTGCTCTCTTTCAGCTTTTTCAACTTCCTTTTGGGTTTAGGTCATGGCACCAAGACGTATTATGTAGGGTCTGAGTGCGATACACATGTGGACCAAATTTCATACATGTAACTGAAAGTAGTCCCAGGGGTTGTGTTTTTAACGGGGCACAAGCTGGCCATTTTGCCCCGGCCATTGCTGAAACCCATAAACTACTTGAATATCCACCACATTTGAATGCATGCTCCTCATTCACTCGATCCAGTAACAAATTAAGGAACAATTGCTTCTGCCCATTGTTTATTGTTCCGTCCCATTCACTTTTTAAAAATGTTTTTGTATACATTTACCTTTTATTTTTTTTTTTGATGTGACTGTGAATTGGCTCTGCTGTAAAAGGGCATATTGAGCCAACACACTCGGCATAAATAATGTTTTAAAATGAAAATTTGTTCTCAGAAGCTTATCTTTCAAGAAGATAACAGCTTGCTTAGCAGTATCTTCTGGAATTAAAAGGCATGTCTTTTAATTGTTTTTGACGGAGGACTCAAGTCAGAGCATTTCATATATACTATGTAAGAGGTTTTATTTGTTCCAGCTCATGCGCAGCACTAAAACATACAGTAGGTGACACTACAACACAAAGCAGGTTATTATCTCACATTGATACAAAATTTAAACGTGAAAACAGGTCATCAAGCAGTGCTGTCTCAAGGCTTTTGGGGTATTGCATACTGAAGCAATATGATAAGAAAAAAAATAGATTAATTCAGATTCAGCATGATTTTAAAGACCTCACATGCACCACAACAAATATGACAAGTCATTTATGAACCCACTAGAGTGGGTTGAATTTGGAGGGCGCCCCTGTAGCTCACATGGTAGAGCTACTGTCTCCCCATGTACAGAGGAGACAGGCTGTATCAATACACCTCAAAGGAAAATATTTACTCTTTGCTCTGGAAATTACGTTTAAGGGGAACTCCACTGAACTCCACACAATTTATTTGCCGTGTGATATAGTACTCCTTGTAAATTCTTCTTTAATTCTGTTGCATTAGGACTTCCGGTATGGTCAGCGCCATGTAAAGACGTGTTTTTTTTGGGCTCCTCACGAGACTACAAAAAATCTCTCTTTTGTTAAATCTACCGTTTTAAACCACTACTTACGACCCTACGTGCATCTATAAACTAGCTGAGTCGACAAGATTTTTCAACTGCAGAGAGGACAATGCCAAGAAATCGCCAAAGAAACCAGTCGGAGTCGGAGGCTTACGCTAATGCTAATGCTAGCGAAGCAGAAGACGCAAATGATGATAGCCAGTGGGCAGTGCTGCTGGCTATTCAGTCTTTAAAACAAGATCTGACGGCGAAAATAGAGGAAAAGGCGACAGCTCAGTTGACGGAACTCCAGAGCCAGATAAGCCAGATTCGGACTGAACTACTATGTGCGGTGGAAAAAGTTAATAAACGAATTGAGGCGGCCGAGAGCCGAGTGTCGGAGCTGGAGGTGGAAGTCAACGGGCGCTCGGACTCGTTTGCCGCTATGGAAGCAGACGTCAGCAGTATGAAAAAAGAACTGGCCACACTGAGAGACCGCTGTGAGAATTTGGAGGCGAGATCGCGGCGCTGCAATGTACATATAACGGGGGTGAAGGAAGGCCGTGAACATGGGAAACATGCGTCTCAGTTTGTGGCTGACATGCTCAAAGAAGCTCTGAATCTCGAGAAGCCCCCAACCATAGACCGGGCACATCGCACCCTCCGTAGTAAACCGACGCAAGAGAACATCCCACCCCGGGCGTTTGTGGTGAAATGCCATTACGTCTTGGAAAAAGAGTCGCTTCTGAAGAAAGCCATGGAAATGAAGTCAGTGACTACCACGGACGGCGAGCACATCCGAATCCTGCCGGACTTCACCCAGACCGTGAGTAAACAGCGGGCAGCCTTCACTGAGGTGCGGGGGCTGCTTCGGGGTTGTGAGGGAGTTCGCTACGGCCTGAGATACCCCGCGACACTGAGAATAACCACGGCGGATGGTCAAGAGGCAAGTTTCAAAGATCCGAAGCTGGCTAAGGACTTTGTGTTAAAGAGGGTGATGCACGGAGCTTCATAACGTTTGTGTTTTGGGTAAGTGGTCACTGACTGAAGTACCCGTTTTATTAAGCTGGGAGATGAAGGCGAGACACAACAAAGACAGTTTTCTTTTACTTTGGAAAATTCCGGGGTGCCTATTTGTCCCACCCGAAGCGGTCTTGGTGTCTCCGCTGTGAGCAATTGAATATGCAAATCCTTGTGGAGGTCAGCTAAGGCTTCTATTATGTTGTTCCACGTTCAGGACTGCTTAATTCTGTCCACTTAAGCTTAAAGAACAGTTAAAATGTGGAGACAAGTTTGAATCTCTCATGAGGACTTAAGTATGTGGGACATCGTCTTTTATTTCATGGGACATTATGTTCAGGTCTGTTTAACTTCCTACTTGAAATATCTTGATACTTTAAGTGGAAAAAGAATAATTTTGTGGTACACAAAGGACAATATATGTCAAGATGAATGGGTCGACCTTTGTTTTGTCAACGTACTACATATCAGCAATACATACATTGAAAGAGTTAGGAAATGTATTGAATTCTATATTTGTTCCTGTGGGGAGCTCACATGGTAAGCTAGGAGAAGAGGATAACTGGAAGAGCAGGCAGTCTCTATGCAAGAGACAAGTGATGCTGTGTTTATGTTCATGTTTTGGTTTGCAATGTGGAAGATCGTTAGAGTTACGTATTGTTTAATGTTTTCTGAATGTGTGCTGTTTAGAATGTGTTCAGATACCCCCCCCCCCCCCCCCCCCCCCACACACACACACACACACACACACTTTTTTTTTTTTTTCTTTCTTCCCCTCTCCATCTTCTCTCTCTTTCTCTTTGGCTATCACTATACCACCAAACTCAGGGTACCAACATTGCAGTTTCTTCAGAACCACAAACAACAGGTTATAGAGATGAGGTAGTGGCATTATGTGAAAGGTCAACTTGATGGCGTGGGATAAAGGTACAGACAGGGTGGACACCATGTTGGTGAGCTGGAATGTAAGGGGATTGAACCAACCGGCCAAACGAAGTAGGGTGTTCTGTCAATTAAACAAATTAAAAGCCGAAATAGTGTATTTGCAGGAAACCAACTTTTTAAATAAGGATCAAGCAAAACTTCGCAGAGGAGGATTCAAGCAAATTTTCCACTCTGAATTTGGTCACAAGAGTAGGGGGGTGGCTATTCTCCTGCACCAAAATGTGCTGTTTGAAGAGTCTAGCATCACAAGGGACAAAAATGGCCGCTATGTAATCATTCAAGGGAAGCTGTTCAATAGGCCAGTGGTGCTGGCAAATGTCTATGCTCCCAATTGGGATAATGTGGACTTCTTTAGGAATGTCTTTTTACTTTTTCCGGGTCTAGATTCACATGATTTAATACTGGGGGGAGATTTCAACTGTGTTTTGGATCCGAAGCAGGACCGCTGCAGTTCAAAGGTTATTTCACTTAGCAAATTGGAGCGATGCATTAATAGTTTTCTTCAGGCGTATGGAATTATTGACCCTTGGAGATTCAAATATCCAACATCCAAACAGTTCCCTTTTTTTGTCCCCAGTACACCCAACCTACTCCAGAATTGATTATTTTTTAATAGACCAAAAATTACTACCCATGATTACTCAAGTAGAATACGACAGTATAGTCATCTCGCACCATTGTCCAGTACTTTTGAAGCTTCAGTTTCCAGAGAACATACTTCCTAAACGTACATGGCGTTGATTTCATTAACACACAAATAGACCTATTCCTAGAAACTAATGAATCCCCGGGGATAAGTTATTGCACATTGTGGGAAACTATGAAAGCGTATGTAAGGGGACAAGTGATATCCTATACGGCTGGTGAAAATAAAAAGAAATCTAAAAGGGTTACGGAATTGGTCGACAGGATTAAAGCGGTGGATCAATTACATTCATCATCACCCTCTGAGAACCTTCACAGAGAGAGAATTTTACTTCAGACAGAATTCGATTCTCTGACAAACGACAAGGCTATGGATCTTTATTTAAAATCTCGTCATACTCTATATGAATACGGGGAGCGCGCCAGCAAACTCTTAAGCCATCAACTCAAACAGTCAGCAACGGCTGGTTTTGTATCCGCGATAAAGGACGGGAAAGGTAATATTGTTACAGACCAAAGAGACATTAATGCCCAATTCAAGTCTTTTTATGAAAATTTGTATACCTCAGAGGCAGGGGATGGAGAGTTAGTTGAGAATTTCTTCGGTAAACTGGAAATGCCCTCCTTGGACGAATCAGACAAATCAGGATTGGAAAGAAGTATAACCCAAATCGAGATTAATAGTACAATTAAAAAAATGAAACCCGGAAAGGCTCCCGGCCCTGACGGGTTTCCAATTGAATTTTTTAAAACATTTGGCTCTAAATTAACATCATTGCTATCAAAGGTATTTAAAGAAGTTCTGGTTAAAAAAACTCTTCCCCCAACTATGACTCAAGCTTCTATCTCTTTATTATTAAAAAAGAATAAAGATCCACTATTATGTGAGTCCTACCGCCCGGTCAGCCTATTGTGTTGCGACTATAAAATTCTAACCAAGGTGCTGGCTGGTAGACTTGAGAAAATTATGCCTAAACTGATCCACCCAGATCAGACGGGTTTTATCGCAGGCAGACAACTATCAAGCAACCTTTGCCGAGTATTCAACATTATATACCAACCTAATAATGCTGAGCCGGAGCTAATACTGTCCTTAGATGCGCAAAAAGCGTTTGACAGGATTGAATATAACTACTTGTTCACCACACTGGATAGGTTTGGCTTTGGCCCTACTTTCTGTTCATGGATTAAAATTCTTTATACAGCACCTCATGCCTCTGTGAGAAGGAACAAGATAATATCAGATTATTTCCCTCTCTCCCAAGGAACAAGACAAGGGTGTCCCTTGAGCCCCCAGATATTTGATATTGCCATCGAGCCCCTGGCAGTAATGTTAAGGAAGACCACTAAGCTGGTCGGAATACAAAGATCATTCACATAAAGTATCTCTTTATGCAGACGACCTCATCCTCTTTCTCTCGGACCCATGTACTACTATACCTATTGCTCTTGAGCTTATCACCAAATTTGGTCAAATTTCAGGATATAAGTTAAATTTAACGAAAAGCGTTTTATTCCCGATAAACGACAAAGCACGCCAGATGTCATTCCAGGACTTCCCTTTCTCTGTTAATAAGGACAGTTTTACTTACCTGGGGGTATGTGTCACTCACAAGTATAGGGATCTGTTTGATAGCAATTTCAAAACTGTGTTTAACAAAGCTAAACAGGATATGGAGAGATGGTCAACCCTCCCTTTGTCACTTGCCAGAAGGATCAACTCAGTAAAAATGACTATTATGCCCAGATTTTTGTTTCTGTTTCAAGCAATACCAGTTTTTATACTTAAATCTTTTTTTAAGGACTTAAATAAGCTCATATCTACCTTTATTTGGAATAAAAAAGTACCCAGAATACGGAAGGAATATTTGAAAAGACAGAGGGGAGATGGTGGGCTGTTCCTACCCAATTTTCTGTATTATTACTGGGCGGCCAATATCCACAAACTTATATTCTGGGTCTCTGATGCATCAGATGATGACTCTCCAGTATGGTGTCGAATGGAACAGTATTCGAGTAATCCAGTTTCTCTCCGCTCTTTAATTTGTTCTCCACTACCTTTAAGTAAACGTTGTTGGACGAACAATCCAATAATTGCTGGCTGCCTGAAGATATGGTCGCAGTTTAGGATCCATTTTAAACATAAACCAGCTCTTGTCACTTCCCCTATTCTAGCGAACATCAATTTTGCCCCATCTCTCATAGATTCATCTTTTCAATTGTGGCATAGGAGAGGGATTAAATGTGTGATGGACCTTTTTAAGGAAGGACACTTAATTTCCTTTGAACAGCTAAAGAAAGACTTCAACATCCCTCAGTCACATTTCTTTAGGTATCTTCAGGTGCAGAGTTATGTTAAAAAAACACTTCTCTTTGACAACCCCTCAGAGTACATGGATAGATGAATGTCTGACCATGGATCCAGCTGACACAGGTCTGGTGTCTGTGTTGTACGATAATATCCAGAGGGTTGCCGTTGTATCACTTAATCGTTTAGCAAGGCAATGGGAGGAAGAATTAGGAACTACCATTTCAGACGTAAACTGGCAGGCAGCAATTACATTGGTACACTCTTCCTCAATTTGTATCCGACATGGGCTGCTGCAATTTAAGGTTCTGCACAGGCTACATTTATCTGCAGGTAAGCTAGCCAAACTCTACCCTGGCTTAGACCCGACTTGTGTCAGATGCAGGCAAGACCCAGCTAGCCTCAGTCATATGTTTTAGTTTTGCCCGAAACTAGATCTATTTTGGACAAAGATATTTGATACATTTTCATGCCCCCCTCTCATAGGCGTTGGGTGGAGGACGTGATGTCTCACCTCAAACTTGAACAACTTAAATACACAGCACGGGGCACTACTCATAGATATTATAAAGTCTGGCAACCATTCCTATCGTACTTTGAAGATGATCTCCCCTTAACATAGTGTGGCCAACCCCCCCCCCCCCCTTTTTTTTTCTCTCTCTTGTCTGGGGTATTGTGTTCTACTGTAAGTGTATAATGTGAAAATCAATAAAAATATTTGAATATATAATTCTGTTGCATTAGGGGACTTTCATAACTCACAAATCATGTCAAAACTAAATTGATGAACTGCTTTATGTAGTTTTGAAATGTTGAAATTTAAAGTCTCTCTACATGCATTCAAAAGGTAACACTTTAGAGATTACTGAAGCTAAAAGCACAATGAAAATGGGAGTGTAATCGCACAGTTTACAAGACACCACAGCTGTGAATATGATAATCCTACAAAGTCAGACGATATCCACACTTCTTTCCCCCACTGCTTGTATTTCTGTTACAAGCTGTTTCAGCAGTAGTGATGAAATTAAGTGTTCAAGATGCACATGTTTATTTTCCCCTGTGTTCAAACTAGTCCTTCAGTCTTTACTTCAGTGTTTGTTTAATATGGGACTCTTGAGTATTGAACTCCTGATGAATCTGGAATCGACAATAGCTCATCCGCCTCCTTCCCTAGTCAACAGCTCTCAAGGTAGTTGAACAATAAACATGGGAACTATAAGGTAATATTTGTCTTGACTGGTGTGATGCTTTATGACAACTACATGGCACTTTTTAGTCTAGTGACTGAAGCTACTCAGTATAGCTTGGTGAAATAATTAATTAATTAATACCTTTTGCTCTGTCATTTCCGAAGGGTGTCCTTTCGTGGGCAAAATCAATATGTGTAAACATCCAGTATAATTATGAGTTTTCATTATATGTCCTTTAAAAAGGAGGTCCAACATGACATGAACACAACCAACGAAGTGAAAGAAAATCAAAATGTCAAGGCAGGGCTGTGGCTAAAAAGTGAAATTCTAACAAAGTTTGTACACAACCCACATTGCATAAAGTAGAGGTTGTGGAGACAAGGTTGTAAAGCTGACATTGCTACACTCATTTCTGCTGGCTCAGCTGCCTCACTAAGGTGGCTAGCTAGCAGATGAGTCATTGTGTTTGTTGTGGCTGTAGAATAAGATGGCTGCTTATGATAAAGTTAACAGCCTGTGTTACGCATTTTCCCATCTACAGCATTGAACCCAGAATACTTCCACACACTGATTTTCAGATGTTTTTGAGTCTATGCTGATTCACTGAACCTTTTGTAATTTCTTTATTAGACATTTGACACTTCATGGTATCATCCTCTGATAGATCTACACCGATCAGGCATAACATTATGACCACTGACAGGTGAAGTGAATAACACTGATTATCTCTTCATCATGGCACCTGTTAGTAGGTAGGATATATTAGGCAGCAAGTTAACATGTTGTCCTCAAAGTTGAGGTGTTAGAAGCAGGAAAAATGGGCAAGCATGAGGATTTGAGCGAGTTTGATAAGGGCCAAATTGTGATAGCTAGACGACTCATCATACCACAGCACACCTTCAGGGGTCTCGTGGAGTCCATGCCTCTATGAGTCAGGGCTGTTTTGGCAGCAAAAGGGGGCCAACACAGTATTAGGCAGGTGGTCATAATGATATGGCTGCCTGGTGTATGTCTGAATCTCACTGAATGATTCTATTAGGAATCCTCTCTGCCTCCGTCATAGAGCTGTCTACTGAACAAATGTGAAACAAACATAAGTACAAAGTCCTGACGTCCAGTACAGAGGACATTTATAAACTAGCTGTTTTTCAAATGACAATAAATAAGCTCAGCTCTGAAAACTCACTCAAATATTCCTGAGATGTTTACTTACTTAACCCATAAGAACCCGGACACATTTCTCCTTAAAGGAAAATTATGGGGGGCATAACACAGACTAAATAGACCACATTGAACACATTTCTGACATTTTTTTTCAAAATGCCACCCACCACTGTCAGAGATCTGAAATGTTACATATATGTCACATTGGGCGTTAAGATAGTGAATAATTTCTCCATCAATGAAAATTATGGAGGACATAAAACAGACTAAATAGACCATATGGAACACATTTCTGACATTTTTTCTCAAAATAACCCTTCCTAGTGTCAAAGATCTGTCAGTGGGTGTTAATAGTAAATTCATTCCTCATTTGAAAATAAATCATCCTTCGTATTTTTTGGTTCTAAAACAAAGCTTTGTCTTGTGATTTGTGTTTACACAATAATTTCATTTTACCTGTTAGGTTTAACAACAAGACCATTTACAGCACAATTTTGATTTATTTCATCATACAAAAGTTTGCAAACTGAATTTAAAAAAGACTGCCTCTTCATATCGGAGGTCTTGTCAACAAACCAATGTAACTGTAGTAAACTGAGCAACAGTGTTTTTCTGGTTATGTTTTTCTGTTTGGTAGCAAAGATTATAACTTTCCCTCTTAGGTGTAATAACAACATCTTTTCATATTTGTTTTCCAACACAAAAATGAATACATTTGTAAAAGTCTGCAAATTGAATAAAAATAATAATAATAATAAAATTACCTCATATTGGAGGTCGTAATACGTTACTGTAGCTGTAGAAAACTGAGCAACAGACTTGTAAACTTGTAAACACAAAAAAATGTGTAATTAAAAAAACTTTTGTATTCTCAGGACCATGTTTGAACCATTGTTATCAACATGTGTGGCAGTTAAGCCTAGGCCAAATGGAAAGATTTGAAACAAGTACTTTTCTGAGTGAAGCAAAGATGCACGTGGCATTTCTCACAAAGCGTGGTGGTTGCATTGATTTTGCAGAATGTTCAATGGCCATGCTTCTCACATTTCACAGACCAGTGTGCAACCTGGGCCACGTGAACATCACCTGGAACTCCAACACAAACTCTTTTGGGAGGTGGTGGTGGAGATGTGTCATTGTTTTGGGTAGTTGTATTTTGCTGTCTAGGGTTTATCTTTGGTTGAGGTACTTCATCTACATCACCTGATTCACTGCAGTCTGAATCACTAGACTCACTTGACTAGTTATTCTCCATGTCTTTGGGAGTGTAATCAGGGTCTTCAAGGTCTTCATCTGAGCTACTTTCACATCCTTCACTGTCGTCTACATGGATGACTGCCAATGCATCCTGAACACTGTATTGATTATTATCCATGCTGCAGATACAATTAAATGATATTTTTCAATTGTTTATTTTTAATTTTTACTGTTTATTTATTTTAATTACATTTTCAAACAATATAGGGTCGAAAAAAGTGATATAGGGTCTGTTTATTTCATTTACTGAGGGGTAAAAATTGTTTCCTTACATATTTCATTAATAATTTGATTTATTTAATGTGATTTTTGTTTTAATATGCTTTAAATTGAACAATATAAAATATATTAACAAAATATCATTGAATAAGTTAAGTTAACTGAGCAGATCATAATATATTTTTCTTTTTTGTGACATATATGTCACACTGGGTTTGACATGAGAATTTTAAGGTTAAAGGTCCGATGTGACATATACGTCACCACGATATTAACCTGACTTTTTTTATATCACCTTGTTCATGACAAGTGTTCAAAACAGGTTAAATGTAATAAAGGCATTGTTATGTTTGCATTACAATTCTTAAATGGTTTGAATCTTACCTCTGGCTACCCAAAACAAGCTATTTAAATTTAGCTAGCTCTGCCGCTAATGGTAACCTGGCACACAGACATCTTGGAAATGTTGTTATGGGAAGACTAAATCACATGACCTGTCACATGACCCACCAGGATGTTTAGTATGTGTCACTCTGGGACTTCAGGAGTAAAAATCAAGGATAAAGCTGCTCATAGAATTTTCCAGAGCATTTAAAGGACGTGTGACAACTGTGTCACAGTGGGTTCTTATGGGTTAAAACAATTGAAAATATATTTTTTTTTCAATTATGAATATCATGCATACCTTTCCTTTTTCCATAAAATGTGCTTTTTGGGATGGCAGCCATTTTGAAAAGACATGCATAGGCAAGTTGGCAAGGCCAAACCCCCTGAATATGGTGTCATTTTAAAGCTCCAGTTGTCCTCTTTAAGGAACAACAGGATAGAGTGTCATGTATAGTATGAGAGATGTTAGCGAAAATGTAATGTCCACTACAGAGGACAAAAATGAATTGCTAGGTCTCAGGAGGGTATAACTGCAGTATTTGGTCAAAGATACCGTGGATAATGGGCATCTTAAAGTCCACTTGAGTTAAATGCTTACATCAGCATGACCTTTGCTGTTTGCATCATATACGTTTTTGTTCTTGCTGTAAGCTTGCAACATTTTCCAATGAGCATTAAACAGCGGTGATCGGGTGGACTGGCCTTCAGGCACAAACCTGAACCAATCCCATCGCATTGTTGGGCTGGTCAGACACTTTTGTTTACACCGACCAGGCTTTCCTCTTCATCGGCCGACCATTCTACCAATTACTACCATCTATCAACCAGGTTAAAAGTTCCAAATGTATCAACCTTTACAGAAATTGTTAAGCTAGCACCTATATAAACAACTTTCCCTGATTATAATTCACTAGAGTTGGTTTTTCAGTTACAACCTATTTTTTATCTATTTATATTTTGCCTCTGGCTATGGAAATGTCCGTTGATATATAGGCTTAAGCTATCCACCATATATTTCATTTGGTTGTTTTTCATCCCAAAAGTGACAAAGGGAAGGCTTGCTGGGAAATTTGTTTGACCAATGGCCTTGCTTGACCCCTATCGCATTAACAATCTAGAGACGTGCATCCACAACAGTGAGACCAGATGAAAATGTTATAAAGTAAATGAGGAGCTGAACAGCTTTGCGAGAAAAGGAAGCAGGAATTAGAGGCTCCGGCTTACAAATACCAAAAAAAATCGACCAACTGCTTGGCCATCATGATCCTCAAATGGCAAGAAATCTTTATTTGGAGGAGCACACGGAAGCAAAGATTGACATTTAATTAATTATAGGATATGGCGGTTACGTTTCGGTTAACGTTAGCTTAAACTGAAAATTAAATGGAAAACCTGTGTTTTCACCACAAATGTGAATCCACTCGCCACTGTCATAACCCGGCTCCTAGGCCATGACAAATACAGGAATGGACGCAGTGGGTGGTAATGAATGTAAAGTATTTATTTAAATAAAGTAAACAACTGATTAAATAACTGCAACTGTGGGGTGTGACAGTCAGTAATATCAGCGGTGTCAGTGTGGATGTGTGAATGATAAGGTGTGAGGTGTTGTGATGCAAAACAAAACAGAAATCAAACAAAAGACGAAAGCATACAGGAGCTGGCAGAAGTTAGTCCAGGTGGGAGAGAGAGCGCACGGCGCTGGTAGTTGGCCTTTTATTCTGTGGGATCATTAGGCCCAGGTGCTCTGAATCTGGCTGGCTGCAGCAATCACACTCCTCTGGTCCCCTTGTGGACAAATGGAAAAACACAGTAGTTCATACCTGCACCAGACTGGTTATGTCAGGCAGGGGCCGTCACACCACGCTATGACATGCTGCGTTTGTTGTTCTCCCTCTTGGCTTTGAATCCTCGATTCCACCTTGGAATTCAAAAGTTGAGATTGTGATGTTGATATCCGACTTATTATTGTAATCATGACAACCCTATTAATATAGGTGGTGCGTTTTGGCTGCAGCGGTGTGTGCCAAAAAAACCTCAACTTTTGGAAAAATGCAGTCTGACGTCATGTTGCTGTGGCCAATCACCAGTGGTGGACAGTAACAGAGTAAATTTACTTGAGTACTGTACTTAAGTACATATCCAGATAATTTGTACTTTACTTGAGTATTAGATTTCTTTGGTACTTATTACTCTTACTTGAATACATTTCCAAGACAAATATTTTTACTTTTACTCGAGTTAATTTCTAGGAAGGCTGAAAAGTAGTTGTTACTTTCAGGTCAGCTCTTTTTTTTTTTTTTTTTCTAAAATACTATTGGACACAAGCTGTGTTTGTCAAAGAAGGAAACCTATCACAGTGCACGCTCTCCACTGGGATCTACGTAAAAGCGGAAATACGTCATCCCTCCCCATAAGGATACAACCAAAGTAGCCACGCTCTCGACTGCGTTTGTCAACACAAAACCGCCACAATGGCTGCATCAGATGTAGTTTTTTGTAAAGCAGTGATTCTCAACCAGTGGTCTGGAGACAACATTGGTCTTTGAGGGGGTTCCAGTTCCCAACTTAGCTAAATGATAGAGAGTTAGATGGACGGTGCAGGTTCATTTGCTTACAGTTTTAATGATTGTTAATAAACATCTGCATCTGCAACATCTACTGGCCTCCTGTGATCCCATTCATTTTATTTGTTTTTATAGGTGTTTCTGCAGGTTTTATATAACCAGTCCCTCGCATAATTCAACGCATAATCAGCTGAAGTCCGCACATTGATGCGGGGGCTGCATTTTTTTTAAAGACGCCGCACTTTCGCCCCATAAACCGCCGATTTCCGCGCAAAATGCGCAAAACATGCGGGGCTTGCATGATTTCATAATCCCTGCATTTTCGCTGCAAAAAAGTCACATATAGTTTTGCAGAAAGTTGAAAAATGTTACGTTTACTTCAGACAAGAGCAGCCATTTTCCTCCTGTTGCCTTGGGAACGTTATGAAGTGACATCATCGGAAAGCGCCATACTCCGCGAAGAAGACATCATGAAGACCGCAAGTCTCACTTGCCAACAAAAATAAGCGCAAAAGACAGAGCAAAGGATTATCCCGGTGTGTTACATGACAGTGGAGGCAAATTATTTTGCACTCCGTGCAACTGCGTGTTGGACCACAGGCGGAAGTCCACGCTGGACAACCACTTTGCCTCCGCCAAACACTCGCAGATGGTAGGGTAGGAACTTGTTTGTCTCAGCAACGTTTTGTAAGTTTTAGCCTTGTGTTTTTGAAGTTCTGAAATAAAATGATGAGATGAGAACTTAATTATTCCCAGCACTTTCTGTGATGTAGTATGCTTGCATATCATAGGAAGTCATTAGAAATGACTATTTACATTAAGGTAGTAGTGGTAAGAGTGGGGGAATCTTTTTTTTTTTCTTATTCATCAAAACTGCAGTTTTTGCAAATTCCCGCAATTTTTGCAAATTCCCGCAATTTCATCTCATAAAATTGCACAAATATCCCGCATATTCCATCGCATTTTTTTAGAAAATGTGCCGCATAATCAAGGTTTTTTGCCCGCAACAATCACAAAAAAACGTTTTTCTGGAAGGACTGTATAACATTGTGGTTCTAAAAGCAAGCACATCAATGCAGGTGGTTTCAAAGAGTTAATTCTCAGAAACAAGATTTAAAAGGTCCTTAAATTCATTTAGAAAAAATTATAGTAATTCATTGATGTGAAAAATAAGAAATTTACTCTTACTCTTACTCTTACTTTTACTTAAAGTCAATTTAAAGGCATGTACTTTTGGATACTTAAGTACCTTTAAAAGCAAGTACTTTTTTACTCTTACTCGAGTAACATTTCGACTGAGCTACTTTTACTTGTAACGGAGTAAATTTTGACCAGTAGTATTTGTACACTTACTCAAGTACTGGGGTCGAGTACTCTGTCCATCTCTGCCAATCACATAAGCTGGAAGAAGCCACGGTGTCAGTTTGGCTTTTTGCATCAGTTTTAAATACATTTGTGGAGAGAGCTGTTACTATGGTGACAGTGTGAAAAGACTAAAATTGAGCTTTACTTTTACATTAATAGCTTATATTACTATAATAACTAAAGATGAAAATTAAGTGAAGAAGCATCCTTTAGATCCGTGATTGGTGATCGGTACTACTTCCAGTGATCGGTGATTGGCCCAAAAATCCTAATCAGAGCACCCTTAATTTCCACCATTACACTGGTGTACTTCAGTGCCAAAAAATAAATCTTTCTCTTTGACAGTCACAGCCTTTTCTTAGTCAGCCAGTCTAATGCTTGCATGTGGAGAAATCATTACCGAGACCCCAGTAAGCAACACAAACAGTGGGTAATTCATCCTGTAGCCTCATTCAACACAGTAGTCTCTTTCACATTCTGCTTATTTGTTCAATGACTGCTTTAAGCTGAACTGACACAGGTAACTAACTGCAAATCTGTGCTAACTGGCAACATGGGACAGCACAGCAGATGTACAAATGACTCAGCAGTTATACTACAAGGATGCAAGGCAGCAATGATGAGTTGACTGTTTGAAAGACTAACACTCCCTGGAACACGTCCAAGCTTATATATAACAACTATTTATTACTCAAGTGTTTCAGCTCTTAATCACGCCTGTGTCGACTAAATAATGTTGACTTCCTACTTGAAAGGCAGCCACTGCTGCTTTTGGAGTGGAAATATGAATCAGTTTTATAGTTCACATATGTTATTCCTGTTGGCCAACACAGTTCACTCAATCATTTTGAACACATTGCAATACTGTTATATCACAGAGATACAAAGTCTGATGCTCTTGGATGTGTGGAGGAGAATGCTGGTGCCTTGGATCTTAAGACACCCAAGAGAGTTGATTAAAGTAATATGATTTTAAATTTTGTTAGAGTCTTTGTGGATTCCTCTCTGATGTATTTGTCCACTGATGGGTGTCCAATACTGGGATTTCACTGTCCTTCCTTCGGTAGAATTTCTACAAAGGACATTCTCTTCTATATTTATACAACCATGGTGGCTCTATTTGCTTGTACAAACTGTCAAGGTCCATCAACATAGATTAACAGTCCATTCATTTTTTGAATACAAATTTCAATTACAAAATATATTGAAATGACATACAAAACAATCCAAAGAAACTACAACCCCAAGTGGAACACCAACAGAACAACACAGAACAAAAGGCTGCCAGGCAGTTCACAAAATAACAAAATAATCTTTCCAGAATGTTGTCACAGTGTTAACATCTCGGGAGCAAGGTAAAGTGACATGAATAAATGAATCAAGTTAAACACCTCACTCATGTAGCCAGGCAGGTCAAGGTCCCTATGGATGCAGGGTAATATGACTCTGTGCCAAAAATGGTCCCCAAATTCTGTCAAATCTTATTTGTGTGCAATAGCAGTCTTTCCATTTGTATAATCGACATCTCCTTGAGCCAATACACAAAGCAGGGTGGTCCAAGCATTGTAGCATTGTAGTCCAAAAGTTGTATAATATATGGCAAAACCAGAAAAGATGTGTTAGTCATCCTACGGCAGAGTAACGAGAATCTCAATCAGGAGACACTGATTGATGATGGGATGATGCGGTTCAATTTTGTTTTGAGTAATGCAGTCCATCCACCACCCTGTCCATATATCCTTAAGATCTATACCATAGATCTTATTTTCTCAGCTAATGGCTCAATAACCAAATTAAATAGGAGACCTGAAATTGGGCACCCTTGTTTTGTACCTCGATGTAAAGTGAATGGTTTTGAAAAGAAGCCATTCGTTCTTACTGAAGCTGTAGGATTGTGGTAGAGCATTTTGATCCACTGTATAAAGTTGGTGCCAAACCCATATTTCTGTAGGACACTAAACAAGAACGACCATTCAATGCGGTCAAACGCTTTTTCAACGTCAGTAGTACACAGTGCAGCTGACAGAGGGAGCTTTTTTGAATGTTGTATGATATTAAATAATTTCCTTCTATTATCAGATGAGTATCGTTTCTTCATGAAACCAGTTTGGTCATTATGTATCAGTTTTCCAATTACCTTAAATAATCTTGCTGCAAGAACTTTAGTCAGAATTTTATTATCCAGGTTGGCTAAAGATATTGGACGATAGTTCTTGCACAAGAGAGGATCATTACCTTTTTTATGGATTAATGTAATATGTGAATGATTAAATAACGGTGAGAAGCTTACGTTTTCATGTGATGCTTGATACATCTGCAAAAGGAGGGGTGACAGATCTCCACTGAACTCCTGGTAGAACTCTGCATTATAACCATCCGGCAAAAGAATTTATGACCTGATTTATTTCAGATAGAGTTATGGGTTGTTCTAATGTTTCCCTCCTTCTGTTAAGGAGGGAAGCTTTACATTATTAAAAAACTTTTCTAGTGACTCAGAGTTATCATCACCTTCAGACTCATAAAGGTTTTTGTAAAATTCAGTAAAAGTTTTGTTTATTTGATCTGGATCAGAGGATATCGAATCATTTAGTCATCTGATACTAGAAATTTTATTTTTTGTCATTTGTTTTTTCAGTCTTGAGGCTAACAGCTTTCCTGCCTTTTCCCCACTTACATAATCATTTAATTTTGCGCTCTTTAGTTTATATTCATTTTTTTTCCTATAATGTCATCATATTTCATTTTTTGTTTGCACAGTTCCATCCATATTTCATTCTTGTGTTCATTTGACAGTGAACCTTGTAACAGCTTAATTTTTGTTAACAATTTGCTTTCCTCTTGCTGCTGTATCTTCTTCTTGAAGCTACCGATCTTAATTAACTCCCCTCTGAGGCAACATTTTAATGCTTCCCATATCATTGGCAAAACATTTATGGAGTTTTTGTTAATATCTATAATGTATGAATGTATTCACTTATTTATTTCTTAATTTCTGGATCTCTGAACAGAGAATCATTGATCTTCCACTGTTTAAAACACACTGGTGCTGGTTTTAATTCAAGGTCAATCTGAATAGGACTGTGATCAGATATCACTATTGGGTGTATTAAGCTTTGTGTCTCATTTTTAACAGTGTCTTGAGAAATTAGGAACAGATCAATTCTTGAGAAGGTTTGATGCCTGTGGGAGTCAAAGGTATAATCTCTTACATCACTGTGTAGTATTCTCCAGATATCAACAAGCCCAACATCATGCATTATCTGAGATAATGAACGTAAATACAGATTTTTTTGGTTGGTTTATCTTCCCGCTCTTGTCAACTTGTGGATTTAATGTTAAATTTAGACCTCCTCCCACTATAACTGTTGAGTCATAAAAATCTACTATTTTACTCTTGATTGTGCTGAAGAAACCTGGACATTCTTCATTAGGTGCGTATACATTTACTAGAGTAAAGTTGTTTGATTCCACAGAAACATTAATAACAATATATCTCCCGAAAGGGTCACTTAATACATTGTTGACTGTGAGGTTTAATCTCTTATTAAATAAAACAGCAACACCAGCTCTCTTTGAAGATTGTCCAGCACCAAGTACCTCACCTACCCATTCTCTTTTTAGATGACCAAGTTTCTCTATTCTTACATGTGTTTCCTGGAGAAAGACGATATCTTGGGAGAATCTTTTTAAATGCTTTAATATTTTACCACGTTTAACCTGATTATTTGTTCCATTCACATTCCAGGATATAATTCTTAATTTTGTGCTATTCATTAGTATAATCTAAAGAACAAGTGTAAAACAAAAAAGTATATATTTCTTCTTGTCATTGCCAAGTACATGTCGATACAACAAAAAATAGCCTTCTTAGTTTCCATTCTCCCGCCTATCCCTCCCTCCTCTCTTTTCCCCTCCCGTCCTCCCTCGCACCCGCTCCCACACATAAATAGAAGGTGCCACACATAAAACAAAAAGAACAGTAAACAAATACACATTAAAGAAAAAAGCCAAGAAGAAACAAACAAACGAAGAACAAACACAAACGTGTTCATAGGGATATCGCCCATAATCTGTTCTACTCGACTGTCCATAATAAAAGTCACTGTCACCTAATGCTTCCTAAATATGTAAATAAAGGGGAAAAAAATAAACCAACAAACAAAATGCTGACCATAGAGTAACGCCTTATCGTTGTCTACACTTTGTGTGACAAAATTAGGTCAGATCAGTAGTTTAAGCGAGAAATCCAGCAACAGTCTTACCACTGCGTCAAGGCGCACATCACCGGTCCTTTTTATCCAGGTTTATTCCACACCAGTTGATCTTTTTGCAGCCTCGGAATCCAGAAACGCTGAGGCTTGGGCAACATCTTCGAACATGTAGCGCTCACCGCCCCGGTTTAGAGAGATCCTCGCTGGGTAAAGCAGAAAAGCCTGGAAGCCGGCCTGACGCGCCCTATTTAGGACCGGGTAGCAGGGCTTGCGCCTATTGGATGTAGTCTCGCTGTAGTCTGGCGCAAATTTTATCTGATGACCAGCTACCGTGACTGGATGCCTTCTAGCGATATCACCTGTCAGTCATTATGTATTCCTCAAAATGCCTCAATCACTTCCACTCTACCTTGCTTTCCAATCTACCTTGCTTAGTCATTTTCAATGTTGCTTCACAGGAAATGATTAGTCTTTAGATATATCCTTTGAGTGTTTCCCATCGTATGGATTCATTCACCTCGCCATTGTTGTTGGTCTCAAGGAACTGCGAGACATGCGTCATGATTTATTCCTCCAAATTCCTGGTCTGTGAGCAAAAAGTGGTTAAAAAGCCAGCTATAGGCTTGCCTAGGGAGGGACAATTGAAGGTTGGGGATTGACAGGACTATGGTCTGGAAATATGATGCTGTGAAATTTGGTGTGGTCAATGCCTAGTTAAAATTATAAACCTGCAATTTGGGTCAATTGTGAATAAGTGAAAATGAAAAGAATGGCAAAGCCTCTGGCCTTGGATGTAAAAAGTGACTGATAGATCTGTGAAATCCAATTGGCTCTGAGATTCCCATGCTGAGTAGCTGTAATGTACAAATTTAATGTCAGATTTCAGTGACTTCAAGTGTGCAAAAACCTTACTTTAGAACTTGCAGTTAAGTTAGCAAACACACTAATAATAGGAGCTGTCCCTTCAGGTTGTTTGTATTTTTCCACTTAATAAGCAGCCACAGGTTACCTCTCTGTCTCCCTTTGCTGCACTGATTTTGCACACATCAACCAACGACAAGGATCTATTGGTCGTATTTTGACAGACAGACTAGACACAGAACTGTAGGAAAAATGTTTTTATCGTTTGAATATCAGTTTTGGGCACGTTACTTTAAAAAAGTAATTAGTTATAGTTACTAGGTACTTCTCCCAAAAAGTAACTGAGTTAGTAACGGAATTACTCCACTATAAAATTAACTAGTTACCAGGAAAAGTAACTATTAAGTTTTTATCGCCCCTTTATTTTTATCCGCCCTTTTGAGCTCGGCATTCATTATAGCGTACTCGGCATCTATGTATTTACAAAATGTCTTTCTTGCATGGCTGACTGGCACCTGCTCTCCTCGGTATTTCGCCAATGAGGGCTCTGAAGGAGCCTGATTAAACTGTTGATAGCGGGAGCATGATCTCAACAACATACCTGCCTATCATTGAATTCAGCTCAGTCTGTGTCACAAGTTTTTGTGAAGCTGGAGCAGAAAAATCCAGGTTTAGCTGCTTGGACGGCTCCGTGTCCTTCTTTGTTAGCAGAGCTCATGTTAGCCACACTTGGCCTGTTATCATCATCAACAGTGTCAACAACGGTGTTTTAGGCCACTCGTGTTGTAGAAGCGTGTGCCGCTGAGAGATGCTTCATTAAATTAGAGTTGCTTAAAACGGACGCGGAGATTAAAGTGGTGTCTGTACTTCCACTTTGAAAACGTTAACTTTCCCTCCGGACTCGCCTTGCTGCAGCTTACCTCTGCTAGTTTAGATTTCCCTTTACTGAAAAAAAGGTAACAGCGTTAGTAACGCTGTTTATTCTAACGCCGTTATTCCCATCACTGTTGAATATCCAAGAGTCCACCACTAACATTATAGTCAACAAAAAAACATATGCATTTCATTGTAGTTCTTATTATTAGATATCTGCTTTTAGCACGTCATGAAAGAAAAGGTTGTTTAGGAAGATTTTTTGTCACAGTTTTTGTTAACAAAATTAACACTGGTGTGCAGGCATTACCCTGTGCATTTAACCAGCACATTACTCTTCTCTTCATCAGTATTTAGCCATAAGTCAAAGCCAGCATGCACTTGTTGTCACGCAACATCAGGTGTGTTTTTGTGTCACTTAGCGTGCTCATTGGGTAATGCATTAAATCAGTGATAAATTAAGGTAGATACAGGCATGAAGCTGACTTTTTTTCCCCGCATAATAACAAGCAAGTTCACGTAAAATACCTCGATCTTGACCATGACTTAGCAGTCCTGCCATTTGGAGGGCAATTTGCATGGCCCCAGTCAAAAACAAAGGCATCCTCATTCATTGCTTGAGCCAAAATTCAGCTTAAGAGACTGGCAATAAGCCATCGACAACTTCAGCAATCTTTTTAATGTATCTCACAGTGCACGCCTTTCACACAGTGCTATGATACAATTCACTATATATGTTATCTTATTACCTTAAGAGGTTTTTTTATAGAACTGCCATGATTTCTAATGTAACCAAGGGCAAAGAGCCTTAACATATCAATGATTTGAAATGTTGTGACTTTGATATGGGTTTTACCTTGGCCTGGTCTCTCTTTAAAAGAGATCTTGATCTCAATGGGACTACTTGGTTAGAATAAGAAATAAGAAATAAGAATTGTTCAGTATCAATATTTTGTAAAATGGCAGGAAATCACCTGCTCAGTGATCAATCATTCAAATTTCAAAACATCTGAAACAAACAGTAATTAAGGTTGCAGGACTCTAATAAGCCCATCCAATTGTCTTATTTGGCCTATAATGAAACGATTGGACAAGCTACCTGTCTATCTACATACATACCATTGCTACAATTCCTTGTCTGCCAGCATGCACTCTGCCTTTTGCACTTATTGCATACAACCGGGGCTTTGCACAGGGTTAGGTGGTAGGTTAGGGTTAGGTACATCATCCTTATTTAGTTATTAGCAAGCTAGTGGCACAAGAATGGCAGAGGAAGTGCAGCCAATACTTACATACTAGCTTGACAGCGATAAGTATAAATGATAGCCAAGTTCATACATGTTACCTTGTTAGATGGAGATAATTATGTTGACATAGCAACGCTGCTTATTGAATGCATGGATTGGACTAAGTAATGGCCTCATCAGCATAACTGATGAGGCTTATTAAATCATTGTGATTATGATAAGACATAAGGCAGCTCACCAGGCGCTTTCTCCATTGGTCTGTTGATCTGCTTTGTTCACAGAGATGGGAAACGTGAATGCCTACTCATAGCACAGGGATGTACACCATGATGATCAAATTATTACTGGATACTGGAAGTATTCTGTCCTCTGTGTGGCAGTGTTATCTTCGCATAAATGGTAAAATTAGTGAATTTTAAGTCAGAACAGCTTTGAGCAATACACGCAAACAAATGAAAACGATTTAGAACATTTTCAGCCACATCAGTTATGTTTGCTATCTTGTCACTTTCATCATACTTTCAAAATGCCTTTTTTTGTCAATTGTGCTTCAATTGTTGGCCAACATTTAATTGACCTTCTGTTAAACAAGAGACTGCATTAGAAGTGGTAAATGAAAAGGAATACTTCTGCCAAAAGTGGATTTCTGTGAAGGTGGGATTGTTGCTGTTATTAAAGGATTACAGCAAATGGGTGGTGGAATTCTAATTTCTGTAGTACTTTTGATTTAGAGTCTTAGGTCAAGGTTTTTAAGGCTGCAGGAAAGGCTTACACTCATCATAGTGGAACATAATAGTAAAAGCAGCTTTTGGTTGGCAGTGTCTGCCTGTAATGGTCATTTTAGCACAATTGTATGTGTGCTTTTGAACTTATATTTATGTGTTCCTAGATTCAAAAACACTGCTTCACTCAGGTGCACATTAGCAAAAATCAAATGTTAATTTGTGTTCTATGCAAAGGTCATTGCTAGTTTCAGACCCACACAGTTTTAATTTTCATGACAGGTAATGTAAATACCAAATGCACTTGCACTCATCTGTACGCCCCTGGGAAATGTTGGTCTCAAAGTGAGGTTTGCCGAGGCCCACTGATGGTGGCTTGCTTACCTTGAGGCAGACTTGTAGTCAAGACCGCCTAACCTGCTATTTCTACACTATTTGAGGATTGACTCTTGAGTGCTGTTAAGGACTGGCATGACTATAGTCCCAAAGTCATCTAACAAAATAACAAGCCTCCAACACCACCCTGCACCTCAAAAAAAGTCTAATGAATGGGAAATATGTTACTGATTTAAATTGTACTTAATTTGTCGATGAATTTTAAATATTAAAGAACACAATTATCAACTTGAAATTGCATTATTTCCATTGCATTATTATAGTAGCCAAATTACACTTTATAATATCAGCATCACTGAAATGGCATAGGCCTAATGCTTAATCAATCACAACGATATGCAAATATTATTCAAAGGCCAATGATGCCATATTTTTATTCAAACAAGGCCATTATAAGCACAATACTGTAATTAAATACATAGACACACACACAGGTGCACCAAAAAATGCATTAAATCAAATGCAAAATACAAATAGTTTACAAAACTGTACTTCAAATTGTACATTAACAAGAGGAAGAACTGATGATCACAAGATTCTGTCACCTTGATGTGTGCAATGGCATCTCAATTATAACACACTTTATCAATATATGAAGCCTGTCTTTGCGCAAAGGAAGATACTGTCTGCTGTGTGGTGTCTGCCATCGCCAGTGATGCAGGTCCTGCTTTGTACTCCAAGTACCTGCAAAATAGGGAAAGAGACATCTGTAAGACATCTGTTCATATTCAACCACAACAAACTGTCTTGCAAGTAATATGAAAATTAAGTGTACAGTCTAAACATCAGGTCTTTGCATTATGAAACCTAAATCCAATCCAGTATGACCCATTAACAGATCATCTCTGTATTTGACTTCATCTTTTTGCATAACTGAAGCACTATGCCTGCTCCTCCTGTCAGCCAACTAACTCATGTGTATTGTTGATAAGAAATGAAACCAATCTTAACAGAAAATACACTTCTACTCTATAAGGTCTGATGTTGTTCTCTACAGAATCTGTAGCCTAAACCATGCAGCTGTAGTGGCATGATAGCCTCATAGGGCCACACAGGAGAAGACTTAACAGTGTTAACCACATTACACATTATACATACATGTACCACATCATATACCACATCAAACATTTAATAAAATAAAATGTATAATAATAAAATAAGGCTGCATTGCATGTTGATCATGTAGGCACGAGAGGGAGCAAGCTTAGGTGTGCGTGTGTGTGTGCTCTCACGGATTACCAGACTGTGTGCTGCGACACCGTACCATACCATACCGTACCCCCCCCCCACCACCACCACCACCACCGTGACCACGCATGGTGGTGGTGGTGGTGGTAGTGGTTTTCAGCAGGAAACTCTGAAATCCAAACAGAGACGACCAATGCTACAGCCTTTTCTTAGCTGAAGTCAAAGCCATTCAATTGGCAAACAGTTCAAAAGGTTGCCAATTCAAAGAGCTAGCTACCTGTACTTAGCATGTGTTTACACTCGGTGTTCACCAGGTTAATAAAGTCCGCAGGGGCTTACAAAAATCTATCCCTATTATCTAACTTTATACCGCACATGTAAGAACGCATAATAAGTCACAATAATAAATTACACACATAATCTGGTCATAGGAGGTTGGAGAGGTGGTAACGTTGCTGCTAACTAAGTATCATAGCTAGTTGCTTACCTTTCCCGGTGTTTTCGCTCCAGATGTCTGGTGAAAGTAGATGTGGTCCCTCCTGTCTCCATTAAACACGCTTTGCAAAATTTACATATTGCAGAATGCTTCCTCTTCTTTGTTGTGTGGCAAGCGAACTCTTTTTGGTCTGTAAAACAAGACCTGACAACTGACGAATTCGCCGACATTTTGCATCCTCCTCCATGGATCTGTGACCGTGCTTTAGAGGGGGGGCGTGACAGGACGAGTGCCAACGCCATCTGTGTCATAAAATGCATGTGATTGGTACCACTTGAAGGGGGCGTATAATGATATAAAAAAAAAAAATTTAAAAAAACTGTGCCTGTCTGGATATTATAGGTTACAAATCCCTTCAAGACCGCTCGGCTAGTCCGAGACATTGCGAGACCGAGAGACCGAGACAAGACCAAGACCAAGACCAAAGACTGTCGAGGCCGTGACAAGACCAAGACCACAAAAAAGTGGTCTCGAGGCCGGTCTCGAGACCAAGACCGGTCTCGAGAACTACAAGTCTACCTTGAGGTAGCGGAAAGTGACAGGATTACAACAAAAGCTCTAAAGTCAATGTGCTCATGAGGAACAGCTTATAAACTTCATTGATTATTTAAAACTCCTGACTAGCTTCATGTTCTGTGTTCTTACGCACACCTAAAGGTCTGCAACCCGACAATTTGCACACACATTGGAGTTATCTTGAAGTTCATCTTCAAAAAAGGCAGCAGTTGCGGGGCGCCGTGTGGCTCGGTTGGTAGAGGCGCGCGCCCCATGTGCTGAGGCTCTACAGTGGACCTGGGTTTGACTCCCGGCCCGGGTCCCTTTGCTGCGTGTCACTCCCCCTCTCTCTCCCCCTCTTTCCTGTCATATCTTCAGCTTACCTGTCAATAAAGCCATAAAAGGCCAAAAAAAATATTTTTAAAAAAAAGGCAGCGGTTGCAAGCATTTATTGTATTGAATAATGAATATTTACCTTTTCGAGGCAAACCATGAAGTAGGCCACTTACTTGTGAATACTATTTGTGCCGTCACGCAGAGACTAACTTTAATGGAGTGGAGCAGCAACTCACAGTAAAAAAGCAAGACCTAACGAACACAACTTAGGTAGACTTTGTGGTGAGGGTGCTCACTCTGTTTTACCTCAACAACTCTGTGCCTGCTCAGTGTCTTGTACAATGACAGAGCTAACCGTGCAGCAGAGAGGCTGCTCTCAATACAGGCATGCATGCTTTGAAATTAATTTATTTATTAATTGTTTCTTTTAACTTCTTAAATGAAAAGGCTGCAGATTAAAGCCCACTGAATTTAGTATAATATTCAGTTAAAAGTAAAACCTTTCACTTTCATGAAATATTCAGAGAAGAGTAATTGCAGTTGTGGGACATCATTAATTATTATTATATTATTAGTTTCTGCTTTTCTAAATATATGTCTGCCAGAAAATTATTCTGAAATACTGAGTAAAATCAGGCAAAACTTTAATTGACCATACTCTTTGTTTATTCGGACTGCACTTCAAGAAACGTGGTTTCTGAGGTTACTCTTGCATTGAATAGAGTTAAATCCGTTCCGACTGCTGCCCCAATCACAGAGGAGATTCTTTCAATATTTTATCTTTATCAACAGACAGTAACAAATAAAACAGTATATTATCCCATCACCTTTCATTCTCCAACACCATACCACTTTATATGACTTTCCATCCAAAAGCACAACATTTTGGCTGGAGATCCAAACTTGTTGTGTTGCAAGTTCTTTTCCTAATGACCCATAATACAGGTAGGTGAGATGGTTAATTTCACTTGGTGACAGCCTGGCTTCACTTCCCGATAAGATGGCTAGAGAACAAGGGCATCACCCTAGGTCACACCAGCCAGCTAGCTACTTAATCAGTCCATCAAATCTATTTTTTAACAAATCATGCTTTTAGAAAGTGATGGGGACAAAATTGTCCTTTTAAAATAGTGGTGAGGACATGTCACCAGCATCTCCAGTGTAAATGGCATCCATGCTAAAGAATGGAACATGCAGGATAGTGTTGGTTTTAGAACTGATACAATACCTTGACAAATATAGGGACATGTAGGAAAAAAATGACACAACATTCCAGCTTATTAATAAAAGATTAAAATTGTATTAATAATGTAATGCAAACCAATGAAACTTTATTTGTATGGCTAAGACCCTGTGCAAAACGTTTGTAATGTATGGTACCTGTGCTTTAATCCTGTGCCAAGACCATCAAACCATCTCGCTAACTGATCTGTGTGCTGAAAGAGCTCAAAGTAGACAATGTGTTGTTTTCAGGCACAGAATGTAAGTGTGTAACATTACTGCCTCAACTGTGTGTTGAATTGATGGCTTTTCTTTTTTCAGAAGTAGGTGTCTCTTAGGTAAATATTGCGTACAGCTTAATTTAGACAGAACTTTATGAAAAGAGACAAATGTTGCAAGAGAATAGTGTTGAATAATGATACTCTGACACAACTCTCTGGTCAGGTAAAAAAATGTGTGTCTTTGGACTGAATGTACAGCTCAGTTTCATGCAATGGCAAATTTCCAGTGCTAAAATACGTATTTAAATGATGCAATGTGGTCAGTGTGTGTTAAAAGGATGAGGCAATCTCCGGTACAGAGAAGTGAATAGAGAGGGAAATGCCATCGAGCTCATGAAATCTTGTTACAGGCAAAAATGCCTGTATTTGAACAATCTGAACATGTATCTAACAAAATCACTCAATATGAATGAGATGAAATGTCTCGATTTATTCTAAGGGGTCGTTTTCCCAGCTCTTCAAAGAGGTAACTGTTGCTCTGAAATAACACACATTAATACTTAATTATTATCACACTAAATCAACTTAAACCTACAGAGACTGGAATGGCAGGTAAGCAGAACTCTGCCCATGAAACAAGCAATCTCTGAACCAATACGACAATGCATTCAATTGGGAATGGGGAAGACATTTTTTTCTTTTTATGGTAATATTTGAAACGCGCAGGTTGATAAACATCTTCAGTTCAAGTGTATCTGAGTCCTTAGCAGGAAATTCTGGTCTCTTCGGGGACTGCATGTTAAAAGAGATGAAGGTTGTATTCCTGGAAGCAGAGCTACTGATGACATTGCATTAAACATTAACTCAATTGATCCACAGTGTAAATAAAGTCTACTGGCGACATCTAATTTTGGAGAAACAAGTGTCATGTATTTTTAATGATCTGCACATTACTGTCAGAAAGCACACAGGGAGGTGAGTGGAAAAAAAAAATGTTTGCTTATAGTTACAGTTTCACCTCCCAATCTCACATCTCCCCTTCCCTACCTCCTTTCATGCTTTTGAGAGGATTGACATTTTTTGTGGATTCAATTTTGTTTGCCATCTGTGCAGAAGTGATAAGTTGAGAATAAATGGTATGTAAAATATTTATCTCTTCATTATTCTTCTTGTTGCTCCCTGTGGGGATTTGACTGGTGAAGCATGTAGTTTTTTTTTAGAACAATAACAAGTCAAACCAGATTTTCTTTATAGTCAGGTTCTAAAAATATATATTCCAGAGGATTATTCCCATTAATCACTGAACAATTTGATTTCTTATATGAAATATTAGTGTCAGGGATATATCACACGGTGTGATATATCACATTGATGTGAATGAGAATTCCTGCTCATGTGGATTAAGAAACGTTGTTAATATAGTCTGCACTGCAAACATTAACAAAAGAGGCACTGGAGCTTCTTTAACTCTCTCTTTCTTCCTCTTTACTACTCATTTAATGAGTATCAAAAGATCAGCAACTGCAATCTTATATCTTATGGCTTGTTTCGTACTCTTTCATCTCACCCAAAGAGACAGCACACCCACTCACACAACATGACTGCACAGAGTTTCTCATGAATTGGAAACTGGAGGGCACTGTAAACATGGTGCCAGGATACCTTTAACTCTGTCACTGACGCTCTCAAATTAAGCAAAACCCACTGAAGGCTGTGTTGCTTTTGTTTTAGTAGGAGGCACTGACCAGCACTCCGACCTTGAAGTGTAATAAGTAAACAGGAGGATTGCTGAGCCTTTCAAATGTCATGTGATCAGGACTTTTTGTTAAATATTGTTCACAAATGTAGCCTTAGTTTCTGTTGCACAATAGCCTGTCCACCTACTAGTGGTTGCTAATGACGTATTGTTACCCCTGGATGCACTCTCACATGCTCACCTTTTTTTTGTTGTCAAAAATGTGATTTATTTTTTTGGAAAATAAAATGGTGGTAGCTAGTATACTGTTGCCATGGTAAAACTCAGCTCGACTTGCTTCCTTTCAAAGACAGACTAATAGTGAACGGACAAAAGGAAAGTAGAGAGAAGGCTGGAAAAAAGTAGTAGTTTAAGACTAGAAGCTACTGCTAATGAGACACCAAGGATGTAAGATTTGACTCATGCAATTTAGTATGTGTAAGTAAAGTGATATCCTATCTTTTTAATACTAAAATTAAGACACTTGTAGTGACTTCAGTGGCAAGTTCCCTTCCAGCGACAAGATATACAGCAATTTTCTAAATGTACTAAATGTACTACTACTAACTGTAAATAAAAATTGTATGAAATGTGTATTTTGCTGAGATAGAGTCCTTGAGCTCTTTTGTATTAACGCACCCTGTTATGTAATGCAGTGGTGTTGGATATGGACATGTTTATTTAACAATTGAAAATACTTTCCACCTCTGTATTGGTGGGGACATGTCTCTTTAGGCAATGGCCTAACAAGGATTTTAAGGCTGACAGTAGATATGCCATTCTTAAAGAAGTTGTGTGTCAGACCTCATCCAAGACAAGTTCCAAAACAGCAGATTTTATTCTTGAGTGAGTATCCATGTACATGCAAGCATGCCTCCTCGTAATCTCCAGGACAACTCCAAGGTTGAATATATACTTTTTACACCATGTTCAATCACACATGATGGCTGGATTACAGCCTGTCTGTTGTGCACATCCCCAGAAAATGAACACAGCGGGTACCCAATATGCAATGGACACATGAACGGGAGAAGCAGTGTATCCCCATTATTGGGCTGTAAAAGGGTCAGAAGTCAGTAAGCACATCAGCAGCAGCAGGAACATCAAAAGGACAACATGCTAACTTGTGCCACCTCGTGTTGCGCAGTATACATGCAAGTATGTGAACAACTATGATCATGACGTAGCCAGTTGTCCACGCGGTCATGTAGTTACAAAACTAGTATATATCGGGACTAAAGAGTCACGAAGAGTCACTCGGCTACAGACTTAAAAGCAGTGTTTTGCTGCCCTCTCAGTTTGACAATTTCAAGTCTGTTTCACCTCGGAGTCAACATTGAATTTGTCACAGCAGCAGGGTGAGAAGTTAAATAAATGGTGGTTAGAAGATTTTGAAGATTTTCAGGGGCAGTTGTGTTACCATTTTAATGTCTATATCATCATTTTAACAGTGATAGCAGAGATGTGTTTATTATATAAGTTACGGGGTAAGCACAATTCATACTGTGCTGTTTCCTGTATTAGTTATAAACTAGTGCAGTGCCCGTAAGAAAATATGTATTCCTATAAAACCAAACATAAAATCCAAGTAGAAAAAGTTAGATTTTTTTACTGTGGAAAACCACAAATATGTTTAACAAACCATTTTTATTACTTATAATGCAAATATAAATTGTTGTTTGCTGAATATGTGCATACATTTTAAAAATTTACAAAGTTATGTGTAACTATTTACATTTAAATGCAGGCAATGCTCAGGTCTGCCTGAGCTCCTTCCAGCTGAATGAAGAGCTGCACTGCCTGCTCCACGTTCAGCTTTTCATTGTTTTGACTCATTAAACAAAAAACCGACTCCACTACACACTAAACACACGACACCAAACACTACATAACACACTAACTATACACTCCAAACATGCTAAATGTCACAAATCTCTCAATTCTCAATATCGCTGTCTGTACACCGACCGTCGTTGCCTGTCAATCATCCTCCGGTGTCCCACCCACAACTTCCTGTTCCTCAACAACCAAACTTGCTGCTTGAACACTTTCGTGACAAAAGCCTGTTTTTACCATTTCTTCTGCACCAGACACAAAGCAAACGGGACGGCAATGTTCGCGAAAAAGCATTTCGGACATTATTTACCCTAAGTCCGGTTTTGGACATGCCGGTGCGTCCGGTCCGTCGACTCGGGAGGTGGGCCGTGTAAGTTAGCTAGCAGCTAGCTACACACGAACATCCACAGATTCCGATTCCACTTTGTTGTCCGCGCGTCTCCGCATCTCCTCAGACCCGAACAGACCGGACTCGTTTAGTCTCATTAGTCCACTACAGTCAGTTTAGATGCACAGAACAGAACTGGACCGAAGCACCGGCAAAATCCCGGCCCAGCTCGCGCCGCTGCAGGTATAAATCCGCTGTCCTCAGACCCGAACAGACACGGTCCGGTCTCGTTTAGTCTCATTAATCCACAACAGTCAGTTTAGATGCACAAAACAGAATGGGACCGAACCGCCGGCTAACTCCCAGTCCAGCTTGCACCGCCGCAGGTATAAATCCGCTTGTTTCTTAATGTATGTCGTAGGCTTGAGATCTGCAGTCATTGGCTCTGGTGCGCATGTGTATACGGTGTGCAGTGATTGGCTCTGGTGCGCACGTGACTGGTGGCTCTGGTGGACAATGCTCCCGAATTCGTAAAGCATTTATGAAATAATTTATTCGCGGTATCATTGCAGTCCAAACAAATGCGAAGTCGCACACCATTGAACCAAACAGCAGCCATGTTGAAACTCTCAGGTCATTCTGATCCTGATCCGCAGAGATATTTGAGGCATACACACACACACACACACACACACAGACAGACAGAGATTCCTTGCTTTTATAGAGAGATGTTAAGACTTGCATTCACATCTCAGAGAAATTAATTTACTGTTGCCATTAGAGCTGAAAACCCTACTTGCACACATGCACGCACTTTCTCACAGACTGGTTTTTTGTCTTCTTTCCCCACTATAGCACAACAAATGCCCGAGGATGCCATTGACCCCACTGCTGCCACTGAAGTGGAGTGACTGATGCTGTAGCAAAAGCTCTGACAGTGTAAATAGAGCTTACAGTCTTTCAGCTGCAAAATGTTGAGTTCCTGTAACAATGCTACCATTCTAAACTGTTGAAGTCCTGCTCTTGAGTACATCAGAATATTAGGCTATTGAAAGTTAAAGAAACCCACAATATAAATAGTATTGGGCAGCCAAAAGGCACATGTGTACGAAGTATGAATGTCTTGTTAGTGAGACTTTTTTCCCTCCTACAGCTCTGTCAGTGCTTTGTCAGTGAGATCCAAAGGTTTGTCACGAAAATACAGCAGATGTGTTGCTCTGTAGAAAGCTCAGTGACCCAGCTCCTGTATCAAAGCAGCATTTTGTGACTCGTGAAATCAATCTGTTGTGATTGTAATGGGGTACAGAAGTGCAGTTGTCAGCTTGTTGTCTCAGTCACTTTTGAATGTCGCAAACCAAGTGTGTGGGAACATTAACAAAAGAGACCTAATGATTGCTTGAGAGCTGCATTTGCATAGGTAAAATGTTTCTTGTTACCATGCTTATTGAAAAAATTGTCAATCTTTCAAGCAAGCTGTTAACATGTTTCCTAATGACTCAGATGCAATTCATATCCCATGCTGATGAGATCAGAATGTTTTTTCAACTGTTACAACTACCTTCTTTTTATGAGAAACTAAATAAAACAAATTCTAATAAAGATAATTTGGTGTGTCTGATAGTGCCCCCAAGTATTATTAACTGATTTTTAAAAAGTATGATAGGATACATTAGTTAAAACAAATCTACCAACATTACTCAGGGTTGTCATGTATAAATTCACAACTGTCTTAAAGAAAGAAACATTTTTATTTTTATTTTTTTTTTATCTCAAAAACAAAGCAAACAAACAGTAAAACATAGCATAAAACCCATGTGAAGTCAGTGCACAAGTTTGATCGCAAATTGATGGTGTAAATAACGTCTTTTCAAATACATTTGTGATCTTTCAGAGACCTTTTTGTTTTTGGATGAACTGTTGCTTTAAGGTACAGTTTCAGCCTCTAGAAGTATAAGTGAGCCTTTCCTGCAGTAGTGGAAGCTGTGTGCTATGGAGAGCGCAGCAGAGTCTGCAACACTACACCAGCTGCTTCCACTGATTAGTTCCTCCGCTCTGGTTGAAGGTTTGCTAATCAGTTTGATGATTGTCCACCCAGTCAGACTGAAATTTGCAATGAATAACAAATTGGCTCAATTTACTGTAAATGAGTAAAGTAATTGGTGTTTGTGACAAGCATGGCATTTGAGATGTTTACTTTGCTTGATTGTATTTGAAACAACAGCACTGTATATGTATTTCACACATTTGTCGATTCTTTGAGTGCTTAATCTTAAAATAACTTAGTCCACTTGGCTAAGAGCCCTACATTCAATGAAATTTATTTTCCTTTACAGGTGTGCTCAGGGGGATATTGTCACACACACAGCATGGCTAAACCGATCAAGTATACTGTATGCTGGAGAAGACAAATGGTCAGTGGATCCAAGAGTGAGTCTGGTGACCCTTAATCAAGAGGAGTTTACCATCAAGATTGAAAACGTGGACATGACAGATGAAGGGCAGTATGTGTGCGCGGTCCAGACAAGCAGTCGACCGAGAACCACCTCAGTGCACATCCTCGTCCAAGGTAACAGCAATAAATATACTACTAATACTGTTTCAGCTACTGCTCATGCTACTTTATTACTGACTGATGAAAAATGACTGTACTTTTTGTGTGACAGACAGACTGTGACTATACACAGTCAGTCATTTGCATCTCACAAACACACACACACACACGTTTAATTTTTTGTCTTATTAGGGCCCGATCACTTAAGGTGCCAGTGCCATCGTCATTGCAGATGGCTGACATCCATTGACTACTGATTGTAGCATTCTGATTAAAAATCCCCCTCCAGAGAGAACAAAAGAGTAATATGTCCCCCCGGAGTTGCCATAAGGCAAGAGTTGTTGTTTGTGCCATGTTGGGAGAGGAAATTAAAAGTAAAAAGTATCCTTCTCAGTGTACTAACATTATGTCTAAATATCCCATTTATTATTTTCGTGTGCTGGGTGCATACTGCAGAAATCAGCCATTTTTCTCCTTTCTTTTTTCTTTTTTCCACAAACTGGCAACTACCAAGACTTGATGCTGACAAACCACAGATACCACATGATTCCAGTAGCATGTGTATGTAGTACCGGAGGCTGTAGTTTCTGGGACCCTTGTCTTTGAGTGACTGTTCACAAGTTGATTTGCATGTTTTGGGCTGTTTCTAGTCCAATGTTACTCTAACCCTAACCCTAGGGTTAGCGTGAGAGAAACGGTGGACTACAGATGGCCCTAAACATGCAAATTAACACCCGTTGGAGGAGCCATTTTGAGCTTGAAACTTCCATCACCGCTAATCCCATTCACTTCGCAGGCCTGCCTCTAACCATAGAGGTCACCTCCAGGAGGTCTCCACTGGTACTTATTTGTAGGGACACTTTTTTTTTTTTTTATAACTTGCAGACACAAATCAAACACAAAATCACTTTTATCATCTGAAGTTTATTGTGCTCAATAGAATGATTTATCATAGTCATGATCTATTTGTAATTTCCAGCCACCTGCTTCAAACAAATATTTTGCATTTGTTTTTAAGCAAATTCATTATTGCAATTTGTTAAAATTGTAAAGTGCATTCTCTTGTTAAACAATAATTGCTAGATGCAACTTTTTGAGGTACACATTGATACTAAATTCTGAGAACAGCTCATTCTATTGGTGTAACAAGCACAGGTCTGTGTAAGCAGGTATACTTAACAACCATTGTAACCTACATTTGAGAGAAGCTGGCACAAAAGCCTTTCTAGCAGGTTTCATTTCAGTTATTGTCAAGACAAGAAGCCTTTCATGTTTTGCCATTTTTTACAAAGTTTACAAAATAAATTAAGAGAAATTTCAGAATCAGAATCAGAATACTTCCCCGGGGGGAAATTGTTTTTGTTACAGTTGCTCCATGCAAGTAGAAATGGAAATACAGTGTGAATGGAAACAAGAGATAAAGATTAAGATATAAATGAAATATTAAAATAGACAATAATAAAATAAAATAAAATAATATAGATAAGTAGACAATAAAATAAAATATTAAATAATAAAGTAGACATTCTGGAAATATATACAATACAATATACAGTGGGATAATATATACACTATACAGAGAAATAGTTGTATTGTTAAGTTACAGTTTTGCTTTGTCTTTTGTTTTTATTTATTTATTTATTTATTTATTTTATATAAAAAGTCCGATCAACAGACGGAGGGGTTGTACAGTTTAATGGCCACAGGTAAGCATGACTTTCTGTGGCGCTCAGTCTCTCGCTGAAGGTGCTCCTCTGTTCAACCAGAGCGTTGTGGAGAGGGTGAGAGCCATACTGCAGTATCGCCCACACCTTCGGCAGCATCCTCCTGTCTGACACTGCTGTCAAAGTGTCCAGCTCCACCCCCACAACGTCATTGGCCTTCCTGATCAGCTTGTTGCATCTGTTGGCATCGGCTACTCTCAGTCTGCTGTCCCAGGACACAACAGCAAACAGAATAGCACTGGCCCCCACAGACTCATAAAACATCCTCAGCATAGTCTGGCAGATGTTAAAGGAGCGGAGCCTCCTCAGAGGTAGAGGCGGCTCTGTCCCTTCTTGTAGAGGACTTCAACTGGACTGGACTTCTCAGTCCAGTCCAGTTTATTGTCGATGTACACTCCCAGATATCTGTAGTGTTCAACAATGTCCATGTTATGCCCCAGGATGGAAACTGGGGTCACTGGTGTGGTTCTCCTCAGATCCACCACCAGCTCTTTGGTTTTTGTTGTTGAGTTGCAGGTGGTTCAGCTCACACCATGTGACAAAGTTGTCCACCACAGCCCTGTATTCAGCCTCATCACCCTTGCTGATACATCCAACAACAGCAGAGTCATCAGAAAACTTCCGAAGATGGCAAGACTCTGTATGGTAGCTGAAGTCCATGGTGTAAAGGATGACGAGAAAAGAAGAGAGGACAGTCCCTTGAGGGGCCCCGGTGTTGCTGACCACTGCATCTGACACATAGTGTCGCAAGCGCACGTACTGTGGTTGGCCAGTGAGGTAGTCCACAATCCAGGACACAAGGGGGGGATCCACCAGCATCGCTGTCAGCTTGTCACCCAGTGGAGCAGGCCTGATGGCATTGAAAGCATTGGAGAAGTCAAAAGAACGTGACCCTCACAGTGCTCCCTGGCTTGTCCAGGTGGGCGTAGACACGGTTCAACAGGTAGATGATGGCATCCTCAACTCCAATCCGGGGCTGGTAGGCGAACTAGAGGGGATCCAGGTGCGGCCTGACCATAGGCCTAAGCTGCTCCAGGACGAGTTTCTCCAGGGTCTTCATGATATGTGACGCCATTGCCACCAGTCGGCAGTCCGAGAATCCACTGTGCTGCGGCGTCTTTGGCACTGGAACAAGGCTGAACGTCTTCCATATCACAGGGACCCTCTGGAGGCTCAGGCTCACGTTAAAGACATGATGAAGCACTCCACAGAGCTGTTCGGCGCAGGCTCCGAGAAGGTGGAGAGTTGGAGTCCATAGTAGCCCTTTTTAGATAGAAAAGGCGGCACATTTGCTCCAAGGTAAGGGCGGCAATGTGCCGGCCTGTCTTTCTAAAACCGAGGTGTAATATTCCTCCTTTTCCAAAAGCCGCCTCTGAGGTAGGCGTAAACATGTGACGTGACGTCAAGCTCGAAGTTGGGCTGCGAACAGTGACATGGAATTTGTCTTCAAAATAAGAGCTTTATATTGCACCCCATGGAGTTTAGAACTGGGTTCTTAGCAGGGGGCTTTTAATTTGAAAGTAGCGACCGTTCTTGCTTGCCGACACAACAAGTTGACACAACTAAACAGCTGCAGACACCGAGGAGACACTAGCATCTTCTGGGTCTCAGCAGCTGTCCAGTTGTTCATCTTAATGTCTGTGGATGAAATGATGGACTGACTGCTGTGATCAGCTGTTTCCTGGTTTTAAAACTCCTCAGCTGTGGGTCGCACAGCAGTGCAGGTCATTGACACCTCCGCCCATCTCACCCACGGGCCGGCACATTTCCGCCTCGGTTTTAGATAGCAGTCGAGGCGGAAATAAGTGTACCCTCCGAGGCGGAAAATCGGCGGACCAAAACAGACCCCCAATTTGCCGGCCTCTGTCTAAAACCGCGGACCGAGCCGCCAAAAGGACAGGCAAATTGGCGACTTGGTGCTCTGTCTAAAAACGGCTGAGAGGAGGGTAGGTAGCATGGGAGCTAGAGGAGGTGTGAGGAGTGGGGGATGGGTGTGAGGGGCTCATAAGGTTGGACGAGGTGCTATCAGGAGGAAGAGGGGGGGTCAGAAGTGGGGGTGGCTGGAAACAGTCAACAGGAGAGCCAGCAGTGCTCTTCTTCCTTTAGAGGAAGGAATTTTACTTTTATATTTATTTTTTTATTCTTCTGATGCATAAAAATGAATGCTACTTACTGCCACAGTCAAGAGCATAAATATAGAATACAAAAATGATAATAAAAATGGTCAAAGATGTCAGCCGATGTAGTGAATAGAGACACATCCACCAGACGGGCCTTGTTGATGAGACCAGCTGCAGATGAGGATAAAAAGCAAGGTGGTAATTCATCACTGGAAGTGCAGACTGGAATTCTGATCCTAAAAAGACAAAGTTGCAGTAGATCAATTAGTTTACTTAAGACAAACTTGGACTGTATTTATTACAGAACATTACAATCAAGATGAATTCATTATTTCAGTCAGATGTTGTCAGCACTCATAATACAAACATCACAGTGCCATCTGCCCTCTTTTAGGAAGAAAGTTAGCAACAGCTCTGTACAAAAGCTTTTGAAAGCTAATGATTTCATATCGTCACATAGTGGAAACATGGACTGCAGAGAAAGAAAAACATCACACAGCCACATGGTTTTTACAGGGCACTGGGTTTACAAAGTTCAAATAAGTGAGAGCTTCATCCACTTCGGACTTACTTATAATGAACTAAATTATAATAGTCTGTCTACTACTGGGTCCTTAAAATTGCAATTTACAGGCATCTGTTATAAGTAAAGGCTATCTTATAATATGTGTAGCATTTGTGTACAAGTTACATTGTAGCTAACTTAGCTTAGCTTTAGCAACACCACAGTAACAAGAAAAGAGTCACATCACACTAACTGTTACAGTTTATTTTCTCATTAGTTGCACTTAGGATATGTGGCTGTAAACAGCCAACATGTTACATGTTACTTAACGGTCTGAAGAAGCTTTGCGAGTTCAGCTTTTTACACCCATAGCTGTCTCCAGCATTGAAAAGCAAGCTCAAAATATAGTCTTCTCTTCCTTCTTTTTGCGCTGCTTTTCGCTGCCACATACGTGGAGCTGTTGTCTCGGATGATGATAGAAGTCGTTTTTCTAATTATTTTGCTTTGGAAAGGTCAAATGTAGACAATTATTCTTATGAAAGTCTAAAACATCTTCAAATAATAATAAGAAAACAATAATAATAATAATAATAATAATAATAATAATAATAATAATAATAATAATTATAATTATAATACAAAACTAAACTGTACTCTAAGTTTACACAAAAAAAAACACCAAACCAGATTGAAAAAAAAAAATCTCAGAAAAATTAATCCATTCTCAGACATTATTCATGGTATGTAATGCTGACTGAATAGGGGAGGAACAACAAATGACTACAGGAGACTTAGTGAGCACCCCCAAAATTGGCAGGGGTCTTTGAGGGTAACATAACATGACATTTTGCATGGCCCAGTCTACCCATGATATCCTTGAACCTACTGAGGCCTGCTCAACACTGCTTGCAGCTTTATTTAATTGAATTATGCGTATGCTGGTTTACAATTTATGACTGATGGTTGTGTTATTCCTGGGCACCTGCACATGGGGGCGCACATGAACAAACCAGAGAATAAAAACAGACGTGTGCTCTTTTTTCGTGAATCCCATTTCCTCAATCATTGGAGCAGTTAGGGGCTAAATGCCTTGCTCAAGGAGGGGGAGGGGAGTGGGTTCCTCTGTCGTTATATTAAGTGGGGTTAATGGAGAATACCAGATGTTAAAATGATTTGGCTAAAATGAAGAGTGGAGTTGTGAATGTCCTCATATAGATGCAGGGCACAGTTAGGTGTGCTGTGCTGTATAAACAGCATAATGGGAAAATATAAGACCACCGGTTTGACATGCACATGATCCAAGTAGCTTGGCGGGCTGCTCATAACATGCTGCTACCCTCAACATCATAAGAGAGAACAGTTTATATAGATGCAATGGTAGAGTTTAGATTTTTATGCGCTAATCTTCTCTGCAGCAGGATGCAAAACAACAAAAATTGCAATAGAATAATGATATTGCGCCGCTCCAACAACACAACCTGCATTTCTTTCATTTCGGTATGGCAGGGCCGCCCCTGGCCAAATTGGGGCCCTAGGCAGAATTTTATTTTGAGCCCCCCCCCCCCATTACAAAATGACTGTATCACGAAATGCCATTTAGGTTTACAACCATTATTAGTAGGAACAATCAAATGAACAGCCTCTTTCAACAATGGAACAAGCCTTTTACAGATGACATGGTGCTTGATGGCCCTGGTGACGTACTGGTCTTTGGCTCCGTGTCACACTTCGTAACAAACTTCTGCATTGACCCTGTTATGACAAGAAATCCATCATACAAGCAGATTATTAAGATTTGTTTTGGTCTTAATGGTAAATTACAAAATGAAATTAATGTAAATACTAGCCTCACAAAGATTAAAATGCAATTAATGCAAATACGTCTACAACTAATACTAATATTCATTAGAGTTGAGCCGGATACTCGGCTGAAACGAGTGTCCGGTACGGATAAAGCACTTTTGCCGAGTACGAGTATTATACGAGTAATACGAGTCAATATCTGTGCTCGGATTGAATGAAAATCCTCATTGGATAGCTGACTGTGTCTGTGATAGGCTAGTAGTCACAGCGCCCCTCCCTTACACACATACAGATGTGTTTCTGTGTCCCGCTCTGCTCACTCACACACAGAACAGCTCTCTGTCTCTCCCTCAGTCATTCAGGTTCGCGGTCTTTTCTGTTAACGTTTAGGGTTTATTCAGCTTCAGGTTTGTTTTTACTTCGGTTTGTACTCACTTATTAACCAGTACAGTTCTGGTAAACGTGGGTTCGTTCAGACGTGGTGCTTGGTAGAATGTGACTCGCGTTGCGTCTCTGCCTGTCTGAGATTTTTATTTTTTTTTTAAACCGTCAGCTGGCTCTAACCAGTTTTTTGACTTCACGCACTGAGTATCTGACACGTTCTTGCTGTATTTCATAAAAAAATAAAGGTAGTAGTGGTATAAATAATATTACAAATTAAGCTGCACACACACACACACACACTCTCTCTCACTCTCTCTCTCTCTCATGATCAGTGATACAGAACAATGAGTGATATAGAGAGTACTTCAGCTGACACTGAACCACCAGTCACAGTTTGCTTAACCTTGCAGGACAGTGAGGGTCAAATCAGTGACAATGAAAACAGTGGCAGTAGCACCCACCTTTCCAACACTGAGACCAATATTGCATTATTTTTCTAAAAACCCACCCACTTCCGGGTTAGGTCCCGCCCATTCTGAGTATGGATACAGATACAGATGATTCATATGGTTAACAGATACAGATACAGATACAGATAATGCTGTACTCGCACATCCCTAATATTCATTATGATTTGTTTTGATGATATTTCAATATTTCAATATTTTTATATACTTATTATATACTTACATTTTGTACTTAGGTTCTATATTCCTACACTGCTGTTTGCTGCTGCAACGCTTTAAATTTCTCCATTGTGGGTCAAATAAAGGATAATCTTAATTTATCTTATCTTATCTAATCTTATATATAGATGACGCTCAGCTTTGTACTGCAGTGAACAGGGTCCAGAGAAAAAGCGAAATGTAACCACCTAAAACAAGGCTCACCTAAAAAAATCTATAACAGTTCAAGTGTACGTTGTATAGAGAAAATTCATACCACTTTACATCGCCGTCAGACGGCCCTTTCTTTTGGCACTACATTTTCTCAACAGTAGAACCTCCGTATCCCTACGTATTAGCGCAACTGGGCAACAGGTGATCTGCGAGCAGCGAAATACAGTGCGAGGCCCAGTTGCTGGATGAGAGGTTTACTTTCGATAAAAACAAAACTTAACAATTTCAGACACAGACACAGACCGTAGACTCTCTGTATCCCTACGCATTAGCGCAACTGCGTAAGGTTGAGCAGACAGAAACACGAAAATCAAATGAATACACAAGCATTGAACTGTCAGAAGACATTTTGCAGCCTATTGTCTTGTACTGTATCACCAGCCACACATTCCAGAGAATGTCAGCAGATCTGCAAGACATCAGGTCATACCATCACAGTGTTATGGTGAAGGAAGCAGTAAGCACTTTAACGCACTGACATGATATGTATTCAACCCTGCACAGGGGCATTTAGGTGTTATGTATTGCCACTACCAGTCCACAGCAGTGGATTCTCATTATACTTAGATACATACTAAAACATGAACAACAGGGTTTATGTTCCGACCGTGGACCCCAGGGTGAGAAGAGGGGGTGTCGAGAGTCTGCTTAAAGCAACCAGCTGGCACTCAGAGTTCAGCACAGAAATCGGGCTCCCCATTATCTAATTTCCTCCGATTACTAATGGCATTTGAACAACCCGCCCATTGTGCACAACAGATTGCAAACAAATAGTTCCTTTATTTCAAACTAGATGAAAACAGTTACTGTGTCTTCAACGGAAGAATATCACTTAACAAACTTATCAAAAGCTAATAATGACACATCACTTATATGTTTACTCCACTATGGATATAATTATTGACTGTACATTCCTTTAAGCCATTTAACCACATTATGCAACCTAGCAACAAGGTCAGGTCAGAGGGACAGGAAAGAGCAGATGCACAGGCCTGCAGTGTCTTGCATCTGAAAGTCCTGAAAGATAAACATAAATTGTTGTTAAAAAAAAAAAAGAAAAAAGTTTCAGGACATTGCAAGCAGTACTTCTTTGAAAGCTAAACCTGGAAATTAAGGGACAGAAATCTTCTGAACAGTTGCCCCACTCATGTTTATGAATGGAAGTCTATCTCCATGAAAGATGGGATCTGAATTGCAATTTTATATGTTAAGTCTGTGAATCTATGAATGGCCATCTGTCTCAGATTATGTTCAGACATTTTTGACATTCTAACCAATAAAGCAACACAGCTGGAGGGTAACACTGCATGAAAAGTGAGATTTTCGTCAGTATGCGGCACTGTAAATTGTCGTGGAATTTCAGGTTTGCGACAATTCACGGCAATTTGCAGGCAACACCAAAAACTGACGTAAATTGTCGGAAATTGACGTGGGCCTTGCTTGGCAGTTGTCCCCCCATGACCCCCCTCCCCCTGAATCTAGAGAAGGCTTTAACATGTAAATGAAATGCTCTGAGCTATACAAATGCAAATCAGGGTAGCAGGGGGAGTTTTACCCCAGGTGACCTTTTTCTAAAAGGTATTAACTTCATTTTAAGAAAATCTCTGGTATAAATAGATCAGACCCAGTATAGCCTAATTATAGACTCTTACATTTTAGCTTGAATTGATTTATTTAATTAAAATATGCTAGATTAATTACTGTGTATGTCATTAGCCATGGCCAATGTTATGTAAAAAGATTATTTATTCTTTTTTTTCTCTCCTGAGACCAAGTTAAAGATAAAGCGCCAGTTGTTAAGTTAAAATGTGCACGACATATTTTGAGATAAATAAGATATTGAAATGTATAAATAATTTCTGTTTAAAATGTGTGACATTAAAATATAATTTCATGGGTTCTGAATGTTTAAAAGAAGTTAAAGTAATTCTTATTACGTGTGAGAGGTCATGACCTATAAGAGTTTATACACTTCCGGGTTCACCGGAGCGTTAGTGACGAGGAAGAAGGAGCAGAGAGTTAATGGCTTCGAGCAGCTAACAGTGGACTGTGTGTGTCCGTCAGTGTCGTGTTTTATCAGTAACGGACTGTGAACTATTGTCGGATGACGTGATCTGAGTGTGTGAGTTGGACTCTCCATCGCAGTCGAAGCGTTTATGTTTTACTGGACACGAAGCAAATTCAGCAAAGCTATCTAGCAGGAGCTCGGTTAGCGGCCCGGCCTTGTCGAGAGGAGGCCTGCGCTGACGGGAGGAGCTTTGCCGGGTCGCCACGGAGAGTGTCGCTGACGGAGGTCGCTTCGCTGCCGCAGAGGGACACGGAGGTTTATCGCTGCGAGCATTTTGTTCTCACAGACTAACCTTGCATCACCACGAGACCGTGACCTCCCATTAGCTCGGAGCTATGTCTACAAGTCCAGATTTACATGATGCCGACAATGACACCATCGTGTGTAAGTAACGTTTACTGTTTTCTCCTTCCTTGTTTAATTTTACTGTGACTTACGTTTTCTTTATTCATACCACTCTCATTTAATTGTTTTCCAGCTGCCTGTAAGATAGTACGCAGGAGCTTCAGGTACAAAGAACCAGATCTTCTATCGCAGGCTGAAGCTGTGAAGAGTTCAGCTCGGAGTCAATCGAGAAAAAAGAGGGTAAGATTTATTAGATTAGATCCGTTTTTGGTCAATGTGACTATTATTCGGGTACATTAATAGATGTGATGTGTCCATACGCAGTGCATCGCGCAGTATTGATTGTCTTTATTGATTGTTTTTACAGCTGCTGGAAGTGAGACAGAGTGCTAGCTGAGGATGAGGTGGACCTTTGGAAGTGCGCTGCCATGGACCTGATGTCTGAGGAGGAAGAAGACGGGTGTGTGGATGGAGCCGGGAGCTCACCGAGCTCGAGATTATTGAGGCGAATCCGAAGTACAGAGCGACGCATCACAGACGTCTGCAAAATGGACCGAATTCAGACAGAAGGCCAGCAGTTACCGGCGGCAGACAGACACGTCACGGTGCTGCAGGATTTTGGGCTTCTAGTGAGCTTCCCGTTGTTGTGTGGGCAGATTATGATTTGTACATAGTTGTGGTGTGTTTGTGTTAATAAAGCTCTTTCTTTGAATAAACAGCACCCTCCTGGCATTTTCCTTTCCTCAATGAATTCATTCATGTCTTTGATGATATCATAAATAGAAAATAAATAAATATAAATATATATAAATATGGGTGGGGTTTACATTTATAATGACCCAGGGTGACCAATAGTGACAGTTCTGACAGATCAGCCAACCAATCAAGAGTGATTTTTCGTGTTTAAAAGTAGTGGTTACATCCAATATTGAGTGAGGAAATTCAAGCCAGCCCACACATTCTCTGGCCAGGCGTGGTTTCGCTGCTATTCATATGCAAATTAGAGCCGTTCGCACCTCCGGGAGCTCCACTGACGTCATGTTTCCTTTCCGACAATTTGTGGCACAGTGAACGCGGCGTTTGCAGGCTGTAAATTGTCGTTAACTGCCGAAAATTAGGGAGATTTTCGGGCGTTTACAGGGACGAAAATCCCACTTTTCATGCAGTGTAATGTATACATTTTCCCCTGAGAAGTTGAGAATGAATTTTGGTTATGTAAGTGGCACGGTGTCATTACCAGATTGTCACTAGATGTGCTATTGTCAGATGGTAATTTATTCATAATTCACAAGAAGAGTCACAGGTATTTAGAATTTTTTTTGTACATGCATTTCTAAGATGTGTTATTAGTATATTGTGACGACCCTGCCCTCTCCTGGTCGTCCTTTGTTTGTTTTTCTTGCAGGCTCATTTCAGGTGGATGGGTGGAGCTGTTGACTTGACGATATTCACCTGAGGTCCGTTTCACAAAGCAGGTTCAACAAACTCTGAGTCTAACCCTGAACTCTGAGTTGAACTACTCTGAGATAGGAAACTCTGAGTTTTCGGTTCTAGAACAGCTGATTTGGTTTAGTTTGATCAACTCGGAGTAGTTTCACCTGGAGTTAAGCGCGTACACCACAAGTATAGAAAGACAGCGTCAATGGAGCCCCGATTCGACGAGTAACCATGGCAACGGGGAAGAGGGCGGCTACGTTTTTCACACCACTGGAATTGGAAATATTAATGCGCTCATACGGTGAGTTTGCGCACGTTGTAACACCGCTGCAGCAGCAAAGGAGAGGGAGACGGTGTGGGAGAATATTGCTGCTCGGGTCAATGAGTTAGTTTAAATGTAGTCCTTTGCAATCACAATAATATTACAGGGGGAAACTGCTTGAGTGGTAGCCTATTAATTTATTTCATTTAGGTGCAATCCTGCGGGGGAGAAGCGTACTTGGCAGCAACTTAAGATGAAACATACAAACATTATACCTCGGCATAATCTCATGGGGATTCCTCATTTTGATCATGTTTTACATTGTAAAGTAAATATTAAGTGGCTGTTTGACTGTATAGTTGCTTTATCCCCAACATAATGCTGTTTTCACGAACATAAATGTCTTCTCATCTATATCATATTCTGTTAAATAATTAAGCCTTAACTAACACAGACTTCTACTCAGCCAACAGAAAGAAAGCATATGCCCGTAAAACGGTTGGTGGCCCAGCACCCCCACCTCTAACGGAGACAGAGGAGCCGAAAATGATAAAGATGGGTAGTAGCCGTTTCAGGGCGAGGCACACTTTTCTGACCGCTCTGCATACAGTTGCCTTGCTCAAGTGCTCTGCATCTCCGATGTTGTATAAAAAACTCCCATTTGCAAAAAAAAAACCCCAAAAAAAATGCAGCGCAACACACAATATCCGCTGGGATGTGAGAGCATGACTTCGGTTGGTAATGTTGGAAATGTAAGGATGGATTAGGTTGTGTATGTAAATGATGGACTGTGACGTGAAACGGTACCGCTCAAAAAGATAATTGTCTGGAAATGCAAGAACATCTATGCGCAGTCTGATAATCATCTCCCGACGAATATTTAATTCTCTGCGCAGTAATGCTGCACCTTCATCCACGGGATCATTATGAAAAAAGGACATGCCATGGTAGTGAAAATAGTCGCCACCTAATATAACTTCTAATGTAGGCCTACTGACTGATTTTTGCGATGATTTTCTGAAAAAACAGACGGCAGAACTATACTACGCCAAAACTCGCCTGCTGACTGAATGAATGAGGAAATCAAATACCGTGAGTGGCTAAAAGAGGGCGGAGACAGAGAGAAACTCGAGGTTTGTTGAGAAAAACCTGTTCCCGACCAGGTTAGGTTCATAGAGTATGTTACCATGGTAACTGACAGAGAGCTTAAGTTACCTCTCTCTGTGAAACAGGCTAGAGTTACCCCTCTTTCTCTGGTTTGAGTTACCTCCCTTTGTGAAACGGAAAACTCAGAGTTTCCCTCATTTCAGGGTTAACAGACTCAGAGTTATCACTAAACCTGCTTTGTGAAACGGACCTCTGGGCAGCCTGGGCCCAGGTTATTTAGCTGGCTCCTCATTCCCATACTCTCTCTCTCTCTGACCACTTGCTGCCTGTTTGGTTTGTGCGTGTCTTTTGTTTTATCATCACCACACCTCAAGTACAAACAACACTGCATACATTACTGACTCTACAGATTACAGACTTCTTTATTATGTTGTTTTGGGTTGCATTTATAAATAACGTTTCAGTTAAAGTTGCTTTAAAAGTGTGTGTGGTCACCCACTTTGTCTTGCTCTCTGAGCCAGGGCTATGACAAGATATATATACACATACGCTACATAAATGATATGTATGATTACAGTCAACTATGTAGTGTATGAGCTGAAAAAAATGTATTTATGTATATCTACACTTGGATGTTGGCGGTTAATGCAAAAAGATTATTTTGCTGTTAAGGAGTGAAAATAAATCAGCAGCTTCCTTTCATGATCAGTGAAACCGACTTCAGAAGTGCAGTGATGTCAGGTCTTGTGAAGGAGATAAGCACTTGTTTGTAGCTCATTATATAGAACTGGCTCTCCTCCCTCTCTTTTACAACATTTGATCAGAGGATGTTGATGGTTCATCCAGCATGAGCAGGCAGTCCCTGGAACCATGCCCAATCACAGTGACTCATCTCATGTAGAACAGTAGTGTGGATGACTTCATAATCTATTTATAAAACATAAGATCTCGTTAGAGAGTTAACCACAGAAGTTTAAAGAATTCTTGAACTGGAATATTCAAAGTCTAATCACATCAGTTCATATATTTTGTGCGAGGAAACAATTAGGGAGCCTTAGTTTACCATTTGTTTATATATTCATGTGTTCTTTGCTTCATAATGGGCATGTTTCATTGTTTTATTATTTCCACTTGAATTTCCCCAGAAAATATTAAATAAAATGAAGAGAAAATAATCAAACTCTCTGCTTAAACCTCTGATTTTTTCATACCAATGTGAGTCAGGGTTGTTTGGTTTTGCATTCCACATGATCAATCTTGTGCATAAGGAAATGCGATATATGTAAGTATGTAGGTAAAGTTTTCTTTTAGCGTACCTCTCTAGATACGACCATAAGAGAAAGACATTATATATTAAATATGTAATTCTATTTAAAGCCAGGGTAATGCATTACATTTCACATCTTTAAAGACCTATGGTCTGTCAGGTTGGGGGTTAAAGGGGACTATGGAAAAGGGGAAGGTGGACCCAAATGCAGTTACGGACGAGAGGCAAGGATTAGGGGAAACAAAAAGCGAGCTTTATTATAAAAGCTGAGCACAGAAACAGAAGCAGACAAAACGGGGGCAAGTACCAACCAAAAACAGCAAGACAAAGTAGAAACTAAAAGGCAAGACAAAGTACAAAGAAATAATCAAAGTTCAACTCAAAAGCAAAATGCAAAAAACTCCAAAAACACATACCGTGGGGAAACAAGGAACAGACAGGCGGAGGCACAAGAACTGGAGCATGGAGCATGGACAAAGACGGACGCTGACAGGAACACACACCGACAATGACAGGATCAACGACATCAACGACAATGACCAGACCAGGAGTGCAGGGGAACACAGAGACTAAATACACAGACACTGATGACAAGACGAGGAACAGGTGAGGTGGACCAACAGGTGAGATAACGAAGGGGAGGAGCACATGAGGGCATGAAGGGACCACCACAAGAGACAGAGGGAGCCAGAGGGAAGAACACAGGAAAACTTAAAGGACACATGAGGGCATGGAAAAACAAGACAAGATACAAAGACATGGAAATAGACACAAGACAAAATCATGACAACCAATAACAAAACAAGGAACAAAAATCTACAGTCATGACATGGTCTCATTTTTGAAGCTTGCATACACACAAAATGGAGCTTGAAAGAGGTGTATGCCACTTCCCATGCAAAAGTTTTGATCTACAAAAAACAAACTTGATGGGAAAATGTGCCCATCTATATGCAAAGTCTGACCCATGCATATGACATTTTGGAGTCAAGGGGAACTGGTGACACAAACCGTGAGGTGGTGAGTATATCCGACTATAGAAAATTGAAGATGAGAGGCATTATTTTCTGCATAATAATACATCTCACAACTGATGTTAATTATATCCACATTATCATAAACATTCAAACCAGCAGTGTCATTTGTAAGTGTGCTTGTAGTGATGCATAACTATTCCATAGACACCTTTTAAACTTAATATATATAGATATATACAAACTCAAATCTTAAATCAATATTTCTTCACCGCTGTCTCACCATCACATTCCCTCCCCCAGAGCACAGAAGAGAGGGCCGTACTGTTGGCTAACGCAACTTTAATAAATACATTGTGTTTGCATATTGAACTTCCATTTTCAAATGATATCTGAGAGTGAGGGATAACACTGATTGTCGCAATCATTTTGGCAGGTGAAGCAGTTAGTCCGATCACTGTGAACATATAAACACTGCGGTGCTAACCATGCGTAACGCTGCAGAGACTGTCCCTGTCCTTCCACTACTAGAGGCCAATGTGAATGAATGTATACAATATGTGCTTTGTAACCTCCACCTCACCAAACAACTTGTTCTCTGTACCAGAAATATGTATTTTCTTCATCTTTCTTTCATTGTGGCCATGATTCACTGTACAGAACCACTGATCAGCAGCACATTGCCATGCATTAGCATCTTGCATTGACCATCGGTGGTTGAATGTGGGTGTGGGGAGGGCGGTATATGAAGTGGATCCACATGCTCACATTTCCAAGTTGATTTGGGATTTATAAAGGTAAATTGTGCATTGTTTGTTGTTATATTGTCATTTTTTTTTGTATTTATTTGACGTACATACATTTCCTCATGTGTACACACACAGATATTTAGTGTGGATTCTCTGCAGAGGTTTATAAACAAGACCCCTATTCTAAATATTTGCAGCAGCAGAGTGGACCACCTTTAAAAGACCCACTGATGTGATGATGCCATGTGACACCATCTAATACCAAGCATCGTATTCGTCCTTATTAAGCGTCTTATTAAACTCCATCATTAAATACCTGCAGCAACCTGAGGGCAGCAGAATATGATTTGAGAGAGTGTGGTGGTGTGTTAGAGTGCAGTGCCATTAAACATTGCTGTCCACCGTCTTTACCTGTATTAAATGACATGCATTAGATAGCAGACTGCTATGGAATAGTGCCATACACCTCTCCACACATCAGAGTGGTTAGCTAAAACCTTTCCACTTCCTTTTCTTTGTTTTTTCGTGTTTTTCAAATTTTAGTCTTGATGCGCATTACAACACAAGTGCTGCTGTATCACATTTTGCAATGAAATGTGACAATTCACAACTTTAACTCAACAAATGACTTTTTTTTTCAGTTTTATCGCCACCATCTAATGAACTACTTACAAATTAACCAAAATAGCAGGTGTGCTTTGAGACACCCACACAGTCTGTGAACCTCAGTTGAACTCAGTTGCACACAGCCCACATATTTTTCTACCTAGTTAACAAAACTGGTGATCTTATAGTCAAGTCTCTGATTGTCAAATTACAGCCTCATGATTTTCTTGTGAGTAAAGAAAAGTGTCAGCTGTACTGAATCAACCTCTGGTATAGGTAACTTTAATCCTCTTTTATCCTCTGTTTTCCTCTGTAGTTTGTCTGGTTTTCTGTTTGTTTGTTGGTTGGTTAGCAGGATTACACATAACTGAACCGATTTCTACAATTTGGATGGACCATGGGTCCCAGTCCAGAATAGACACCATTAACTTATTGTGTGGATCCGGATAAAGGGAGGGATCCAGGAGTTTTTTCTCCCTTTCTTTAGCATTATGAGAGGCTGTTTTTCATCATTTATGAATAATGCATGAGAAAAAAAATCAGGTGTAATTAAGTGGCTGGCATCTTTAAGTGAGTACAATTTAATACAAATTCTAGATCCTCAGGTAAAAATATGGTTGAGCAGGTATGGGTGGTTTACATTTTGACTGATACAGGGCTATTGAGTTTGATTATGGATTCATCTTGAGTGAATTTAAGGGGCATGTTGGGCTGTTGAACAATACCATTGTCCATCACTGATGGCTGAAAGCCATGACAGCTAATCCCTGAGCATCGTAACATTGATTCAAGCAGCTACCTGCCAGAAAGTGCAATTAAGAGTTGCAGTAGGGCAGCAGTTGTTCAAATGCATGTGGAAAGAAGTATGTTGCTGCTCTGTGCACTAGCATTACTTCTCCATGTCCCGTTTAATATTTTCTTATTAAATCAGCTTAGTTAGTTGAACCCAAGATACTCAAGATGCTGCCACAAGTTAAAGTTGTGGCAGCAGTGTTTCTTTTCCCAGGGGACACTGTTTCTCTTAGTTGTGGCATTTTTATACACAGCGTTGTCATCATCCACCAGGATGTTTCACTGTAGACATCGTCATATCAGACATAGCATACATCACCTAACTCTAACCTTGGCAGAGGTACTCTATTCTAGTTTACATAATGTTATACATTTTTGTATCATATTTTCAGATTTCATCATAGGCAACACCTTTAAAAAACAGCAAATGCAGTTGGGAGTAAACTTATACAGTATTTACCAGACCTGGTCAATGCTGTTTGAAGTGGCTTTTTTTTCCTTTCATGAATGTATTATGGGCTTTCGATGCCAGATACTGCTCATGAGTTGTTTGGTTGAATGCTCTAAGTAAGCTGCTCAACGAAATTGAAGGAACCTGTAACCACTGCCATGCGCAAGTGATTTATGTATGGATATCATCCCACACCCACACTATCTATACCCACATACGATAAATAAGTTCAAAACTATGTGAGAAACAAAACTTGAATATTGCTTTAACTCACTGTTGCCTTGGTGATGGTAAAAAGTAGAAGAAAGGTGGGTTCACTGAGGCAGCCAAGAACCACTTGAACAGTAAAGACCCCAATACAGTATGTGGGGTTAGCGTATGTGTTGCTGCTGCTGCTACTCTGCCAAATAACACAGGGAATAAAAAATATTTCCTCCAGGATGGTCTAATACAAGTTTTTTTTTTTTTTGTTTTTTTTTTTTTTGCAGCCCACATAGAAAGCTTGTTTATCAAAACACTGTTTTACTGTATTGTAGACTACAATGATGTAGTATGATAGACGATGATGGTCTGTTGGTTTATACTGTATATCAAGAAACAACTAACCAGATTGCCATGGAATTATGCACAACAAAATGTATGACCTTACCTTTTCATGATGATGTTGTTGACCTAGTGACCCTTTCAACAGTGCCACTACCAAGAACAAATAAATAAATAAATAAATAAATCACTGCAAGACATATAATTGAAATAGGTCAGTTATTGCATAAAATGGATGGACAAGCATTTTTTTTTTATTAAGATCTATAGCATTAGCCTATTTATCCACTGTCTTAAATCTAGACCTATTCCATTTGATTTAACTAACAGCTGATCACACGTCAGCTATCACATAGCTTCTCTGACAGGAGGAGTGTCGACTACCAGTGTTGCCACAGTTACCTTGAAAAAGTAATCAGATTACTGATTACTCCTTTAAAAAGTAACTTAGTTACTTTACTGATTATTTGTTTTTAAAAGTAACTAAGTTAGATTACGAGTTGCTGTATCAGTTACATTCAGCAGGTGCCGACATGACCCCCCCCCACATTAACATTCAGTGTGGCCTTCAGATTTCTCTCCATCTCTGTACACTCCTTCTCCAGGTAGGAAGAAAAAGATGTTCCGTGAGGCAGCACAGCATTGATAGTAGCAGGGATCTTGTTTATTATGGCATGAAATGAGGGCGAGTCAACCGTGTTTAAGGGCAGCATTTCCTCTACAACATACCGCCCGACCAACTTCTTCTAACCCTTTGTCGTCAGCACAGAACAAACCTTAATATTCTCATTTTTAGCTGACATGAACTCAAAATAATGTCAGTATTTCCAGCTAGAAACGCGCATTTCTGTCCTCCCTCCATTCTTTTTTGTGTTTAACGCCTTACTGGCATCACTGTCGACTACTGACATGGACGACCACACGTCACGTTACAGGAGGAGTGGCTACCATCAACACTGACCACCATACAATTGGCTGCTTAGTTAATAAAGAATCGTCAGTTATCACACCCCATAGCATTATTTCCTGTGTGCCTAATCCATCGGAGCACACTCACTTTCAAAAAAATTATGATTTACAGCATACACAGACATTTTTATGTTCATAATAATAAATGACCTGATATTGAAGCAGTGCATATAAATTAGGTAAAACAAATATAGTTTCTTGCTTTCAGGTTGGGCTTGTGGTCCTGTTGGGGCTCCATAAGTGGACCACAAACTTACTTTATTGTATTTTCTCAATTTCTTGCAAATATTAGAATAAAAATATTGAGCTGTATAATGTAGAGTATGTGTTTGTGTTTGCAGCTCCTAGAGGCTTATAGATGGTTGGTTATATTAGTTAATTCTCATAAAGTATATTCAGTAAAAACTGATGCCTGCAGGGTTATTGTCTGTAAAAACAAATATATTGTAGACTATATTGTAGGTGCTTTTCTAGTTTACTGACCAGTCAAAGCACTTTACAATAGATGCTACATGTTACATTTACCAATTCATGCACACATTTATAGACTGATGATGCTGCCACACAAGGAGTCGAGCACTTCCTAACTTTGGCCAGTGATTTTTCTTTGCTCAGCCTCTCACAAATCCACTCACACACCGAGGGAACAGGTATTGGGGGTAATTTAGGGGCCAGTATCTTGTCCAATGACACTGCAGCATACAGCCAGAGCCAGGAATCAAACCACTGACCCGCTGATTAGTGGATGACCTGCTCTAACTCCTGAGCCACAGCTGCTCACTTGTAATCTTAAATGCAACCCTCTGAGTGCTTATCAAGAAAAAGAGAGATTGCTGTTGACGCGTTGTTTAGACAGTTCAAGCATAAATTTTAACCTACAGCAGACAGAATCAGAATTCCTTAATTGTCCCGCAAATGGGGAAATTTCCTCGCCAAAGCAGCCAACGGACAGTAATATCAAACAAAAAACATAATAATAGTAAAAAAATAAACAATACCCCAAAATAAAAAAGTAAGAAATAGCGGGGACAAGGACAAATATATAACATTAGCAATATTTACCTGAGCAAATGTCACAGAAAGCTTTGATCTTGTCTCCTGATGCTGCTCAAACATGTGTTGTTGTGAAGATGTTGATTTATAAACAGTCAGTGTGGTGGGATTTGCGATAGAAATGCAGCTAACTTGGTCCATTCACTACAGTTCTTCTACTGATTCAGATTTGCTGATGTGATTTGCACTAGCCACGCACCGTACTGCACACTTTCTAGAACAAAATTGCAGTATAATATGATCACCAAAATCTCTACATTTGTAACAAACTGCAGGACCTAGGCTCTAGTTCTAAGTCAGACAAAAGCCTTCATAGGTGTACTTTTACTGAAATACCAATGTTATTGCACCTTTTAATGTAAAAATCTCTTGACAGCTTCATTAAAATAAATATTGATATGATGTCATCACTGTCTAATTCTGTACGACTGATAGAAGGGGCCTTTTATCATTTTCCTGTATCCATTTACAAAATTACATTGGTGCTTTGTAAAATAATGAGAGAGATGTTTGTTCAGTGCATTGATGAATCCATTCATCCCAGCGACAGTACAATTAGTATTCTTGCTGTCAAAAGTGCCCACACTATGCTGTTTGGATAAAGTCTAAACCATATGGATGGAAGGGCTTCATTCCTGCTGTTAATATGTGATACTCATCAATATATGTAGAACATTCTTTTTTAGCTCGCCCACTCTGTGGGATGTTAGAGATTAGGGTCAACTACAGAGCAGCAGCCTCGGAGCTGATAGAGATTTAGTTCTGGGATGAGTCGTCTCAACAAGGTGGGTTGTCTGGTTGCACAGGGTTTTGAACTCTGGTTATCCAGCTGCAAGATGAGTGACTACTTTACAAGCGATAACTTCCATCAAAGATTTCAGTGTCTAACGGTCAGCTAATATACAGTAGCCGAGTTGTGGTTGGCTGTTTTGCCTTACAGATTAATGGAGATGTGTCCTTTTGTTCCATGAATATATGAGAAAACTTTATAAATCTAGTACCTTAGTGTGATGATGCAAGGCGCTAGCAGAAATCATCAATATGATGCTAAGTGTTATGCAAAATTACCTTATTACAATAAATGTCATGACAGATCCATGACATGATCCACCACAGGGCAGAAAAAAGTGTCCCCACATTTGCGCAGATTATGAAAGTGAAGTAACTAATATGTTAGCCAACGATTGTCTTCCTACACATTGTGCAGACATGAAGCAACATAAGCATTTTTTGGAGACACATTTACGGGTATGTTCACCTCCCACTTGATACATTTGCCTGTGATCAGTTAGTATGCAGTTGCTCAGATTGATCATTAGTTGCCTAGCAACTGAGAGGACAGGAGCAGGCGTGTTGTTAGACCTGGGCATTCGGGGCTATAGCCCTGGATATTTTGAGAATAGCCCCGGATCTCTGTGCCTTGAAAAAAAAAAAAATCAAATATAATTGTCTAATGGTGAAAGGTTTTTATGTGGTTGCATATCGAACGGCCAACAGCCACATTGTCACCACACTGTAAAACAATTCATGCTGGTTTAACTTGAAAATGCAAGTTCACCAGCTGCCTTGAAAATGCGAGTTAACCGAACTTGACATGAAAATCAAAAACTTTTAAGGGCTCATTGAGTTAAAGAGTAAAAGTAAGCGGACCTAACTAAACAGGGGTGAAATGTTTTACAGTGCAGCGGAAATTGCGGAGAAGCTGGCCTGGCTTTCCTCATGGCATATATACGGGCAGAGTCAGAATAATTTGTTGCAAAGTCAACATCAGTGTTATTCTTTCCCCCTCTATGCGTCACTGATATTATCAGAGCCCGTGTATTAGCCTGATGTTTAGTACCACGGCAGCGTTTATAGCAGGGAAATTAGCACCCGCCACCTGCCAAATGCAGGTGAATTTGTGTGCTGGCAGGTGAACTGAATCAGTTTATCACTGCGGCGGGTTAATTCCAGTCAGATCTGATCCAATTAATCTTAATGATCGATATCTTGGTTAGGGCATAACAGTGCGCTTTCCACAACCCTAGAGTTAGATCCGGTCAAATTATATGTTTCTGATTGGACCAAAGTGTCAGTTGGACTTCAGAAGGGCCGATTTTCTACCGATTTTGACGTCTGTCCACCCACCTACTTCCGTCGTGTTCCTGCACCGGCAAACACCGGATTGACCTCCTGATTAACTGACGTGCAGCTGCTGCCAGTTAACCACTTTTCAGACACTCCCGTCTCCATCCAGCCTGCCATCACGGGATATTCACCTGGATAGCCTGTTTGTTGCCGTTGCTGTTTCCGGGAACCTTCAGCCCACTCTTCAAGATATTAGCCAGCCGCCCCTCTCAAGAGGCTGGTAGCGGACGCCAACTGCCAACTGCCAACTGCCAACTGCTAGCTTTGCAGCTAGCAAGATGGTGACAGTCTTCCCTGCCTCCACCGGACTCCTGGCACCAGGTTCTCTCAGTCCATCAAGAACTACTTCTCCTGGTCCTGCCTCTCCCTGTCATACTGCTGATGAGCCTTTGTTGTTACCCCATGTCCACAGCTAACGGCGAACAGGCGGACACCCTTTTGCGATTGGCATGATGTTGATTTACTCCACGGCCCAACTGAGGAAATTCAACAATTGCACCACTCCAAAGTGCATCTCAATCATCAAACATCTTTGACTACTTCCCCAACCCTGTTACATTCACAGGAGCTCCTGTCGAAAGTTTGTTTACTCCCAGTCTGGCCATTCAATCCCATCCCTCTGGTCAGCCGAGCGCACTGTCGCATCTCATTCACGTCATCAGTACGCTGTCACCCCTCTTGGAGTCACAGAACAGGGCAGAAAACGCGGAGTGGATCTCAGCCTGCTTCAGCAAATCCAGAGACTCACTATTCGTCCTAATGTAAAAATTTAACTGTTTAGTGCACAATCTCTCACAAATAAATCTTGTCTCATACACGACCACATCCTGAACAAGCATCTGGATTTAATGTGCCTCACAGAAACTTGGCACAAACCAGATGTGTTTTCTGTTTTAAATGAGACCTGTCCTCCTGGCTACCACTACCTCCAGAAAGCCCGCAGCACAGGCCGTGGCGGTGGTCTGTCTGTCATCTACCATGATGAGCTGGATCTGTCCCCCCTGCCTGTCCCCCCTGCCTCTACCTGAACTCTCCTCTTTTGAGTGCCTTGCATTTAAATGTAAGCCTCCGTTCCTCATGACTGTACTTCTCATCTACCGTCCACCCAAACCAAACCCAGCTTTCATTTCCAGAGATGTACAACCTCCTCTCATCATTCTGTACTACATCTGCCAATACAATACAATACAATGGGAGACATGAACATCCACATTGAATACCCCATCCTACTGTCTTGCTGCGGAATTTCTTCAACTTTTGGACTGTTTTAATCTCACTCAACATGTTGATGTGCCCACTCACACCAGGGGGCACACTCTCGATCTGGTCATCATGGACTCTGCCCCTATCAGCAATCTACCGGTGTATGACCTGGGCGTGTCTGACCACAAAGTCATCTCCATGGAGTTGCCATTTTTGTCCCCCAACATTAAGAAAAAACACCAATTCCGCTTTAGGAACCTGAAAAACATCAACCCAGATAATTTGACAGTGGGCCTCCAGTGTCTTCTTTCTGCTGAGCCTTCATCAGCCAGTGATTCTGTGGATTTCTATAACAAAACCCTGCTTAACATCCTGAATCTCCATGCACCTGTAAGGACCAGAGCAGTCAGTCTCTACCATTCAACACCCGAACTGCGGAAAATGAAGACAGCTGGGCGTGCTTTGGAGCGGCGTTACAAAGCCTCTGAACTCTCTGTACATAAACAAGCCTATCGGGAACACCAAAGGAGCTACTCAAACTCCCTTAGAGAGGCACGATCACAATTTTACTCCAACATCATAAAAGAGAATCCTAGAAACTCTAAGCAGCTATTCTACACCATAAACCATATCCTCAAGCCACAAACAGCCCCGCACATAAAAACTACAGAAGAACACTGCAACAATTTCATGGCCTTTTTCAGCTCAAAAATTGACACCATCCACGCTGTCTTATCTGGCTGTCTCTCCACTCTACCTATCCTGACTGTCGACCCACAGTCTGAGATCTCCCAGCCTCTCCACTGCTGCCCTGAAGTCTCACAGCAAGAGATTGAGGACTTCATCAGGAGGATGAAACCCTCTACTACTCTACTGCTCGACCCCTTTTTCTACAGCCCTGGTGAAAACAAACATCTCTATCATAAGTCCTCTGATCACCACAGTGATAAACCACTCCATCAAAGCTGGCAATGTTCCACCTGCCCTAAAAACTGCCATAATCAGACCTATCCTTAAAAAACCCTCCTTGGACCCTGAAATCCTTGCCAACTACAGGCCCATTTCCAACCTTCCATTTCTCTCCAAGGTACTAGAGAAAGCAGTTTCTGCCCGCCAACAGGATCACCTGAAACATAACAACCTTTTCGAAAGGTTTCAGTCTGGTTTCTGCTCCGCCCACAGCACTGAAACAGCTCTGATGAGGGTCACAAACGACCTGCTGATGACGACGGATGCTGGCTCACCCTCTCTCCTCATACTCCTTGACTTGTCTGCAGCATTCTACACTGTCAACCACTCTATACTTCTCAACCAGCTACATCACACCATCGGACGCATTGACACTGCTCTCAACTGGTTCCACTTGTATCTTACGGACAGGACAGAGTACATCAGGACAGAGTACGGTGCAAGATCAGGGACACACACTGTCACCTGTGAGGTCCCTCAAGGGTTTGTCCTTGGCCCCACCCTCTTCACACTCTACATGCTCCCCCTTGCCCAGATCATCAGTTGCTTTGGAGTGTCATTTCACAGTTACGCTGATGACACACAACTAGGGGTGGAATGGTTCATCAAAAAAATCCGTCCTGTTCGGTACGCTTGTCACGGTTCGGGGTGCGTGTGAACCGTTCGGTTCATAGGCAAGCGCAACTTCTTTTTCTCATTTACTAACGAGGCGAAGCATGTACACTCCAGAGCAGCAGATGGCAGTATTGAGCTGGATGCCAACCGTCAGTAAACAAGAAGAAGAAGCTAAGCGGGGTAGCAGAAAGTAATAGAGTATCTTTGGGTCAGCTGTGGAGACGTTTGTGGGCATGGCGAGTGGAAAAGAGTCAGAACTAGAAGATGCGCCAGCAGCTCTGTATAGGTCTGGTTTATGGGACCACTTTGCATTTAGAGAGACCTACGATGATGGTGGTATGAAAGTTGTTGACAAAAGTGTGACAGTGTGCAAGCATTGTGCAACACGTGTTGTTTATGCTAACAGTAACACGACTAACATGTCAGATCATCTGCAAAAACATTATCCCAGTGAGACAACTGGCAGCGCAAGGAGGAAAGGGAGAGAGTCGACAGGAGAACTTCTACTACCCGCAGCTTTTAAACAGCCTGACAGTGACGAGTCAGACGGGGCAACATGCATAACGAAAGGAGTTGTGTTTCACAGCCTAAGATATGCAGCCTTTTGCCGTGGTGGAGGGTGCAGGATTTTTTGTAAGATTAAAACACTCGAGCCATGATATAGACTAAAATCCCCTCCCGCAAACATTTCAGCAACACGGTAATTCCCGCACTTTATGAAGAGACCCGACGAGGAATTGTTAGGAGTTGTCTGACATAGCCTATGTAGCACTTACTAGTGATGGATGGACCTCCAGGGCTACTGAAAGTTTCCTGACTGTGACGGCCATTACATTGCATTAGTGACAGTGAATAACTATTTGTTCTTAGCATTAGTTAAAGATAACTTTCTTTGCCAAATAAATGAAAAGCATGTTGTAGCTAGCAATGTCTCCTCTCTTGCTGTGCCAGAATCTTACTTACTTTTAACCTAAGACTATCACAGTGACGTATCAAATGTCAGACTGCCTCATTCTCAGTTTTCTCAGTTTTAACCTACAAGACATAATTGATTTTCCTAACGATCAGCATATACCGAACCAACCGAAAACCGTGGCCACAAAACCGTGATATGAACCGAACCGTGGATTTTGTGAACCGTTCCACCCCTACACACAACTGTACATAAAAATGGACTCACATCCCTCTGCAACTTTGCCTCCACCATCACCACCATCCACTATCACCACCTGTCTGGAGGAGATCAAGGTGTGGATGAAGCACAACTTCCTGCAGTTAAACAGCTCCAAAACAGAAGTCATCTCTCTATAAAGCAAGGAATCTCTGTCTGTCTGTCTGTCTGTCTGTCTGTCTGTCTGTGTGTGTGTGTCTGTGTGTGTGTGCCTCAAATATCTCTGCAGATCAGGATCAGACTGACCTGAGATTTTCAACATGGCTGCTGCGTGGTTCAAGGGTGTGCAACGTTGGATTTGTTTGGACTACAATGATACCGTTAATAAATTATTTCATAAATGCTTTACGAATTCCGCTAGCATTGTCAACCATAGCCACCATAGCCATGTGCGCACCAGAGCCAATCACTGCACACCATAGCCACGTGCGCACCAGAGCCAATCACTGCAGAGCCTACTTCCACGACACACCTTAAGAAACAAGCGGATTTATACCCGCAGCGGTGCGAGCTGGACCGGGATTTTGCTGGCGGTTCTGTCCCGTTCTGTGCATCTAAACTGACTGTTGTGGATTAATGAGACTAAACGAGTTCGGACCGAGTCTGTTCCGGTCTGAGGAGATCCGGATAGGTGAGGACAACAAACTGGAATTGGAATCTGTGGATGTTCTGTGGCATCACACCAACCAATCACAAAATTATGGCAAAACACGTGATTTGGTTGCTGAGGAACAGGGGAAGTTGTGGGAAGGATGACGGCGAAAGATTGACAGCAGCAGTGATTTGTGACATATAGCGTGTTTGGAGTGTATAGCTAGTGTGTTATGCAGTGTTTGGATTAGTGTGTTTGGTGTGTAGTGGAGTTGTTTTTTTGTTTTGTGAGTCAAAACAATGAGGAGACTGCTGAATGTGGAGCAGGCAGGAAGGAGCTGAGGGAGGCCTGAGCCTGAGGCATTGCCTGCATTCAAATTTAAATAGTTACATATAACAAACAACAATTTATACTTGCATTAGAAGTTATATAATAGTATAAGTTCAAACACAGCCTCATTTGGCCATCCATGAAAAAGCTACTTAACCTCCCACTTTTCCATAGGAATACATACTTCCTACGGACAATGCACTAGCTCTTGTTGGCACCCCTCACCAGATCCAGTCATCCTCCATAACCAGCATTACATTTTCCGGGCAGGTCATTCCCCTCTCCACGTCCGTCACTAACCTTGGTGTCATATTTGACCCTCACCTCACCTTTGAGGCCCACATCATTTGTGTGATTTTACTGTGTGGTTCAGACACATTTGACTTAAAACCACAATTTCACAATCAAAATGTTAGAGCAAATAAGTATTATAAACATGATTCCACTATAAGCATTATATTGCTATCACAATACAAAAGAGTTCAGGAATGTTTCACAGTGACAGGTTGTGTTGAATATATCTGTAACTCAACCATTTGTTTTTATTCTACAAACAGAGGTTCAGCCTTGGCCTCTTGCACCACAGCTGAACAGAAGAGACGCTGACACACTTGCTGAACGCTTTTGTCATTCATGAAGGGTAAATGGGGATTAAGCTGACATCCAATAAATTATTCATAGAGATGTTGTCTTACAAACAAGTCTGATGTGACTAAAACAAGTTAAAGCACTGGTGACACTGCATTCATACTCTTTTAATTGATGATCCTCAAATGTCAAAATAGAGATATGTCCTCATTACTTTGAAATGGAAATGACAAAAAAAAATCTTGGACAGATCTGTCAGGAATAAAAATAAAAACAATATTTATTCAGGAGATGCAATAAAAGTGAGGCACTCAGAGTAAATCATTACAATAGTATGCAGCCATCAGCTATGTCTTCTGATGTACTGAACATTATTTATATGTCTTGAGGCAACTAGAGACATCTAGTTGTGTTTTTAGGAGTAGTGTCTGAATGTGAATATTTGCACAAAAAAACATGAAAAGAGCTATTATATACAGTAAATGTGCCTATAAAGGTAGGTAGGCATTTATTGATTGACAGAAAAGTGGGTCTGTTGAAGTCTAAAATAATGAGTAAGACTTTTACTGCCAATACACTGAAATCATTACTTTCAATCAATTTAAGCCTGCATACCTGTATCTGCGTCCAACATGTTGTTTCTTACTACTATTCTTCCCCTCCTCATCACACTTGCCATGAGGTGATCCCTGTATAATACATCTCAGCATCCTAACTGTGTCCTCAGGCGGAACCCAAATTGAATTTTAAAGGTGGGACGATTTCTGGAATGTCAATGGAAAGCCACAATTAGTGACGACTTCACCCGAGAAGGCATGAATTGACGTAAATTCATGGCTATGCAAGTTGAAAATGTTTCAGCCTGAATGAAAAATGTGTCTAATCCTGGAGTTTTCTAAACCTGCAGCAACTGAGACGAGGGGAAAAGGAAATACTGATATAATTGAAACAATTGAGTTTCTGCTGAGCTTTAGACCAATCGAGGGCTGAGCTGAACACAAACACACAGGCAGACATGGTTTCAAATAACATCTGAACAGTTTGTACATTGACTGTATGGGGTGAACAAACAAATAATAGTCCAGTGCTCAATAGCGTGAATGATGCAAAATCCCCTCGGCTTTAAATCTGGGTTTGGTAAGATTGTAAATACCAGCAAGAGCAAGCAGTATTTTGAAAATGTCCAACCAAAAATTCCCACCAAGCTGGTTGTTCAAAATCAGTAAACACACATTGCCTGATTACGATGACTGCCCTGTAGCTCTCACTGGCCAGCTGGGTGATGTGTTAGCAGCTAGTATGCTACATTCAACAAGCTACATTAGCATTTTTTTTTTTACACATACATACATACCTACATACATACATACATACATACATACATACATACATACATAAACAACTCTGTTAAATGCTATGATATACTTCACTGATAGCCAGTGAAGGAGGATGTTGCTGCTGCTGCAGCTCTGTTCTTCAGGGGCTGTGTGCTTTATGCTTACATTTGCTTAGTTTTCAACTTATCCTTTTCTTTAACTTTCGGACAAAATGGTCTTCCATATTTATCATTGTAATAATTTATCAACTATAATACATTTGTGTGACCTTAAGCTTTTAAGTTGGCACGCAGAGATTATTTTGTTGGTGAGAATTTGACGTAGTTAAAACATTGTCATTGAGTGCAATCTGGGGTTTTTGGCTGTTCTAATGTGACTTTAGTGGGAGAGATGGTCATAGAAATCCAAAGTCCTGGGCTTTGGTAATCTGAGTAACTGTCGACTTCCATTCATGTTGTTTTCTATCTTGCCAAAGATGTAAATGCCATCTCTCTGGAGTGTTTCATTACAAAAGGACCAGTTTGTCACCTTTCTTCACCTTAATGACGCATTCTCAGTCGAGTTAGTCACATTTTTTCCTGAAACAAGTGCTCTGATTTATAGATCTATCTTTTGCTTGTTCTGAAGCAATTTCCTCCGCGCTCCTTTAAAATTGATGTATAAAGTTTATAACATACTTTGTTTCCTTGGAGTGAGTATTCATTTTGTGAAATGGTTTTTAAATGTGTTGCTTGGTTAATAACATACTCCTCTATTCCAGAGATGTATGTCATTTGTTACTCCATCGTTCAACCATCCGCTGTACTGTATCATTCTACACAGTACCAGCCCTTTCATGTAATGTGAATAATTTAGATGATAGCCTGACAAATGTGGTTGATTTTTCCATTTCTGATGTTACATATCTTTAAACCTAAGACCACACTAATTATTGTCTTTTTACTTTATTCTTGTAAAATAGAGATTGACCTGACTCACCAATAACCATATTCCAAACTATTAACCTTTTATACTTTGTTTCAATGCCTCAATAAGAATACAATTAATTGTCCAAAAATCTTCTAATCCAAAAGTCCAAAAGTCTTAAATGTGGTTAAAAATTACCTTGAAAGGTTCTTTAAAAGCGTTAAATTAAAGAGTCTGATACCACCTTGTTAATAACTCCTGAGGAAACATTAATGATGGCATGTTGGGAAGATTGAGAGGAGAGGAGAGGAGAGGAGAGGAGATATAGAAGGCCTCAGTAGTGTTGCCGCTCCCAACTGACTTTGTCCCATTCAAAGCTCCTACAGTATTTCCCTCACTGTACTTTACTTGAATGTATACATTTAGCATGACTTATATCACATTTATGAACATGATTCCTTGATTCCACATCATATTTTTGGAAACTTGGAGGCTGTGGACACGGGTTATAAACACAGCTAGTCTCTAACCGTGTCCGTCTGCTGTTTGGTGCTGAGCTGGTGTACAGTGGGTTGTTTTTTCACAAAAAAACAGCTGCCTGATGATGACATGACATCGGTGAGAGTGAAGTTGTGGTGGAACAGCTAAATAATGAGCGGAAACTCTTTATAAAGCTCTTTGAACTTGAGGGGAGCTGCTGATTGATGATAATTCACTGCAGGGTCAAGTCAAGTCAAATTGTATTTACAGAGTCAAAATTCAAAACTCACCTTGCCAACACCCTTTGTCTTTAGACCTTCCATTTGAGTAAGGAAAGCTCTGTCCCCTTAAAGAATTACAGTTATTCTTTTTACACAGTTATGTATTTGTAGGTTATTAACATATTTATGTCAAAATACAATTGTATTGGTGAAGTGCATGCATTATTCATTTAAAATTGTTTTGCATTTGTCAGTGGAAAAGAAGAATGGGGACTGTTTCGTAAATAATGTGACTTACACAAAATGTAACTGCACTAAAAATTGTGAATCATTCCACCTCAACACATCACATACGTTCATCAATGACTCTTCACATTTAACGGCATGAAGCTTTTTACGTGTGCAGTTGAATGCCAAAATAGAGCTTTGCTACAGACTTTTCCTGGAGGAACCTACTCCTGCATCCCTTGAGCTGGCACTCCCTTAAGTACACAATCTCTTCTATACCTGTTAGCAGTACACTGCATCTAGTGCTCACACCTGGAAAGTTTCCATAAGACAATTGATATAGGTTTTTGAAAATTTCAGTATGAGATCGGGTAGAAATAAAGGTTGTTTTTTTGTTTGTTTTGTTTCCTTTTTAAATGCAGGGATTTGTTATTTGCTATTCTTGTAATTGATATACCCTATAGGTCCATTGTGACTTAATCAATGATTAAGATGAATTAACATCGTGATATATACTAGTGTTCAACTAAAAGTGTGGTTGACCACTCGGTGTGGACAGACAAAAACCAAATGTATCCACTGAAAGATGTGCCTTTTCTTGTCAATGTATAAGCAAAAAAATCACTGCTTTGCTTTTGCAGAATGTGGATATTAATTATCCTCTGCCATTGTCCTGCAAAAGTATGCAGGAAATGTTATCTTTTTTCTCTCAATTCACTTATACAGTGTGTATCTAATGCGTCACAAGGAACCCCTGTTTTATTGTTGTTATAGAGAGAATAGCATTAAACATGGAAAACAACAGTGAGTTCTCATAAAACTTGGTTTGAAGTGTGCCTCTCAAAATCCTGTTTTTGGCCCAAACACTTCACTTGGCCCCTGTATCACAAAAAGAATCAAGATCAGGGTGTCTAGTCATGAACATGTAAAACAGAGGGATATAACTATGTGGTAAGGGAAAGGGGTGTGTAGGAACTTGCCCTTGTCGTTTATGCCACAACAAGGAGATGCGATCTGCATGTCTGTGTCCATTTCACCTATCACCCAATTCCCTGCCACCTCATTATGACCTGGCTCCTTTTTCCCCTTCTCCCTGCACTTCACTAGTTAGAAGAACACCATGTGACATGCCATAAACGTTGCCTGCGGGAAGAGACCGCTTTCACAACTCACGAGGGGAACCAACGGACTCCCTTCAATCACCTATTTTAGTATAACTATGTTTTGCAAACAAAAGCACATCTGTGGACTTAATATTCCTTCATCCAACTTCCTGTCCGAGAACAAGAGCCGTGTGTTAGGATACCCTCCAGCCTCGGACGGTCCCATGTCCCATGAAATCAATAGTCATAAAAGAGAACCATAAACATCTCCATACTATCCAGAGAAGTGGAGAGAGTCCTGAATTTTTCCTAATCCAAGAAAGATGCCAAGACGTAGCTTTATCCTCCCTCTAACAATATATTCTTCCACAGCAGGACCAGATCTACATTTTGATATGTAACTTATCCTCCTGATGTAATCCTAACCCAAGTTACTAATTTTGATTTTACCATCTGAGTGTCTGATGTAGCCCCAGTACCATCTCCTTGTAAGCTTGGTATAGTTCCCAGCGTGACCGAGCCTCCTCGGAGCCGCCCTCTCCTAAGCCTTAAAAAGAGACACATCGTGTCCCATCTCTCTCTTCTTCTTGTGCTCTTATGTTCGCTCTTGCTGTTATTTTCTTACTTTCTTTTACTCGCTTTTGTTTTTCATTTTTACTTTCCTCCGCACTTTTTCTTATATTTTACTCATACACGTTATTGCTTTTTCGCCCTCGCGTGTTTTAGGCGTCTTTAGTTTGTTTTAACGCCACGTAATTCTTTTATTTTTCAACATTGAGTTTTGTACTTTGCTTATTTTTGAGGCTCCGAGACTTTGTAATCTCCGGAGATTTAAACTACTTATACGGCTTTCCTTCAAAAGACGTGCCGTTATTTTGAGAATAAGCAAGGACGAAATTAATTCAGTTTTCCTTTTTATATTTGTTAAAGTATCGTGTTAAACTCAGAAGAAGCCATTTTTGTTTATTTCCGTAACTAGTAACTAAGGACGTCACGCCCGGCCAGCGTTGCGTCCTCCAGTTATTTTTGACGAGAAGTTAAATCCGTTAAGGAGTCGAAGTTGAATCATCACCACTCCAAAGAGATTCTGATTTAAGACGCTGTGCATACATCAAAATCCGGTACAGAAACTGAACTGTTCAAGAAACCGGGACAGCCTCTCCAGCTGACTAAAGAAGTCGACATCCAGTCAAGCCCGGACGCACGCTGCGCACTCAAACGGAAATCCCGTTGGGCCGGTGAGCTACGTCATCGGGGAAGCCGCTGCGTCACCAGCCTGCGACCAAACAGCTGCCGCAGTGCAGATCTTCACATTTTCTGTTGTTTGTTGTTACCCGTTTGCATTATTATCCCATATTATTCACTCTGCTTTATTTAGTTAATAAATATATATAATCTTATGTCGTTGTTGGTGCACGTTTAATTTGATGTGGGAAATCGATGGGATCGTGGAAAGAATTCACTGCTTCAGAATAGGAGATCAAATATAAATTTGAAATTTAACAGACTGATTGAATTGATACTCTAACTGTCCAAGCCAACTTGGGTAGTTAGATGTTTGGAATAGCTCCCTCTGGCCTATTCCAATAAAATCAAATATCGGAGGGTGGTGCCCCGTATAAAGTATAAAGTATAATTAACTACCAGTCATTAATTATCACATTATTATCAAGGTATTGTCTCCTACATATATTTATGGTGGTTAAAATAATCAAAACCCATGCTGTTTTAATGCCATTTGGCTGTCCACTGAAGAATTAATATGATGCTTAACTTTATATTCTTAACTGCATATATAACCTGAATTGTGTGTGAGCATAAACTCTGCGGAGCCGCGATTGCGCTGTTCGAAACGAAATTAATATGCATAAATGCTGAGTTATTCATGAATTATTAAGAGCTCTCCAACATCACTGCATGTTGGAATTAACCAGATTCTGCGTTGTAACCAGATCTGTGAGTTGAAAGGCCGTTTACAGTCACCGCGCGTTATTGTTTGTTCAGATCCTGCGTTGTACCAGGTCTGGATAAGACATTCCTGCTGCGCTGCGCCAGAGGTTTATTCTTATTCCCGGGATTTAATTAA